>OY987272.1:9307212-9907212 GCA_963920665.1 Straminergon stramineum
TCTTATAATAATTCATGACAAACTTTCTCTAATTAATAAGATTAGGATTACATTAGGTTGGTTACTAACCAAAATCAATGGCTTGGGTGATGGTGATGGAGTTATTAGTGCCTGTTTTAGGAACTTTTAGCTTTTAAGTGTAAATTCATCAAAGCAAGTGATTTTTTTAATTCTTCATGTTCTGGCCATGTTAGGAAATATTGTGCCCATGTTAGGAATTATTTTGATTGTTTTAAGTGGTAGGATGGCTATCATGCATACACTTTTTGATGGTTTTGGGATAGTCTATAAATTTTTTTGGGCTAGTTGGTAATCACACTTCAAAAATTCATAAGAAATTTATACTTTGTCAAAAAAATAAAATTTCAATTTCTCTCTTCTTTTCTCATAGATGTCTTTGTATGGAAAAAAAACTTTGAGTTTTCTTGCTAATTATAACAAGGCAAAACACTCATTCTGCTTGTGATGGGTAGGTTTACCTTAACTGCATAATGCAATTACCAATTCGATTGCCATGGGAATAAAATTTTGTATCACCACCCAATGATTGTGTAGACTATGTGGTGAAGGGTTGCAAGGAATTTTTAACTAGATTTTAGCTTCATCACCTTTAGATTGCAATAAAATTTGCAGGAAGAAATCCTTGTGCATTCTATTTTTTGAAGATGAATCTTAACATGACATTTAATGATTATGACAAATTTCAAAATATACAAGTCTTTATAATTATTTATGTGGAGAAAGATTTGAATTTTGTATGTGTGGTGATTGGCAAGTTTTCTATAGAGTATAAATTATGGATACAAATACATGTGTATATTGATATTGACACGGACATGGTTACTGATCCATAGATATTTCCAAACTTCATTAGCCCATAGCTTTGGACTGTCTATTAGACCTGATCATCTATTGAAGGTTTTGAATCTTGTGAGTCTTGAAAATGGAAGAGCTTCTCTCTGAATTCTATGTACATGGGACTTCACTGCAGCTAATGGCCTATGAAGGGAAAAGCAACCACGAATTTTCTTGCAACCCATTTGATTTCAAACTGGGACTTGGACAAGAGACATTGGGACATGTGCAACATGTTACTATCATTGATCAATCTGTAATTGCACTTTCCTAATATATCTTCAAAATCCATTGTGTTTTCATCCTGAAGAAATACCATCCACTTCTTTCATCCAACATTCACGTAAGAATCATTGTGCATAAACAGTAAATGGACCTTAAATATTCTTATCTATGATCTAGAGCTAGTGTAATGGATATGAATGAGCTAGTATTCTTTATTTACACATCTAAGGTAGGAGGCTCAAATTCCGACCGGGCATTAACAGCAAACATGATACATAGGTACATTTTGCTTTCTTCAATGTACCATCTTTGCACATTTTAGAAGGTGGTCGCTTTTGATGCCCACTGCATTTCAACTTCAAAAATTCATAACTAATTCCATAAAGCTCCAAAAAAAAATATGAAATGACTTGGGTTAGAAGCCAATTCTTTTTTTCTTCCCACTGAAATTTACTGAAAATTATTTTAAGGAGGTTAGCTTCCCCCAAAAGGCAATCAGCCTTTACATGCATGGTTTATGAGCCTCCTATCTTAATCATTGGATATCTTGTACATGTCTAGCTTTGGTGCTTTCCCTAGACTAAGGTTTGGAAGGGATTAGCGTAGAATTGAAGGTAGCTTGTCCATATTTTGCCCATATTTCAATGATGAATTCATGCCAACTGGGATTTATTGTTGCTCAATTTTATGAGAGGTTGGAGAATAAGTTTGATTTGGAAGTAGACAAAATTTTAGTATGAACAATGTGGGGTTCATGAGTGGTGGGACACTTTGTGTCATCCTAGGCAATTATATAAACCATATTGATCAAGTTTAAGGTTTACATGCCTTTATTTTTGGACTTCATTTGCACCATTGATGGACAAATTGTTTGACATTTAATGGTAGTACGTATGACCTTCAATAGCCCCCTACTACTACAAGCTTTAGAAAATAATATCAATTTCAATTTTAAGTTTAAAAAATACAAATCAAATTGGGATGGATGTGTCTCCTTCTCTTCTTTCTCCAAAGATTTGTTAGAAAAATGCATTGATCCTCATAGAAGAGATCCTAAACCAATATGCTTTGAAATGGGCATTTTTTTGCACCTCCTCTCTTATTAAGAATTTATAATGTTCACTTGGATTGGTACAAAGGAAAGTAATCAGGCTTAGTGCATGTAAATCACTTCTACCCTTGTGTTAATTTAAACCTCTAAAGTACGTTGCAAATTGAGATGGTTATTGAGAAATTTGGGCATCTATATGAAAGTAATAGATCTTCATATTTTTTTTCTCATTTTTTTTTTGAGATGAAAGAAACAAACAAATTTTTAAAGATTCTTATTCTATGGAGATCCACCAATTGAAGAAAGAAATTATTTGTTTTAGGGGGGTACAACTTGTGCTAGGGGAGTAGAGTATCATTTCACTTTGAAATTTGCACACATCTTTCTAAATTGAGGTTCTTCTCATATCTCTAGTCCCTAGATTTTCCTTGCAAAGGAAATTTAAGTAATGAGGCTCAAAAATTTGGCAAAGCCACATTGTCAAAATCCCTAGCAATCTTCAAAAAAACATTATGAATCACTTAAGTTTGTAGGTTGTGTTCTTACATGCACATTGCCTTTACATCTCAACTTTATACATGTGATCTTGATATTAGTGATGAAAAAGATCTTACTGCTACAAGTTCTAAAAATGAATAAAAATTGATTGATAGCCATTTTCTGGAAAGATCTAATTTTTTAGTATTTCAAAGAGTATTTGCCCATTTTTGACACATGGATCTTTTAAAAATTAAGATTTAATTTTTTTTTTCAATTGAAAGTATATTAAATTAATCCTAAATCCTAAAATCTGAATGTTCATGCTTGTGTTTCATAAGAAATTGCTCAATAACTATCATGTCCAATGGAAATAATCAAAGTAAAAAAATTGGACAAAAAAGTTAAAAAAATTGGCCTTCAATTGTAAAATCTTGTCTAAGACTACTTCAAAAATATGTGAATTTTTCTTAAAGAATAACCCAATGTATTGGGTGACATTAGGAATTGAAGTGAAGTGAAAAAAAATTGCAAGCTACTACTTAGGCATATTCAATACTTTGATTCCTCTTCAAGTAAAATTTTGTACTTTGCAAAGTTGAAGTTTAAACTTGTTGCAATGAAGATCATATTTACTACATGTGTGCGAATTTTTTTTAGGAGGTCTTGAAAAACAAATCATTTAAGAAAAACTTCAATAAGAAATGGTTCAAAAAAAGGTGAGTGCCAATATGAGGGTTGTTGCAAGAAACACTTGTCATTTTTGGCTCAAAATGGCCTTAGTACTAGTAATGTGACATGTTGGAATATATATTTTTTATGTGAAATAAAACATGGATAATTTGTAAAGCATTGTAAATAATATGTCTCTAAAAATCCAGACCTAGAAAAAATTATCTCTAAAGTTATCTCTAAAATTTATCTCTGGAGTTACACACAAAAAAACACACAATGGAAAACGCCACTTTGATGTTTGATTTTTAGAAAATAGTAAAAATATTCAAAAATTCAAAATAGAAAAGCCATATTTCCTAACTTGAAGATGCTTCTTTTCTACCATTTTCATCTTTGGAGAAAAAAAACCCCTATATTCTTTGCACTTGCATAAAGGTAGTGCACTTTGAGCACATGTGGAAGGTGGAAAATTTACTATTTTAAGACCTCTTCATGATCTTATGTAACTTCAGTAGAACTTATTGTAGTACAATTTTGAGCTTCAAATTTGCATTTTTGGGTCAAAAATAGTACTACCCTCCTCATGGCCAAGGTAGACATCCAATCATGGTCTATTTTAAAATAGTAAAGTAATTTTTCTTACATGAAAAAAATTATTCAATGTCTACAACTTTAACATACCTTCATTTCAAATTTCATGCAAAATTGACATATGATGCAAAAGTTATGAGCAAAAAATCAATTGTCCAAGGCTTAGGGGACAAAAAATAGGACAAGTGTTTCTTGCAATTACCCATAATTGCTATTTTGAAGAGACTTTTTGTGAAGACAATTCTTCATGACATCTCCATCCAAATGAACAACACTCAAATTCCAACTTGTTCTTGAAGCAAGAATATTTTCTAAGCCAAACAATAAATCTCCAATTTATGTATAAATTCTAATTATCAAAAATTAAAATTGCATGTTGCTTTTTGTTGCTCAACCTCATAAGGTAGGAAGCTCTAAAAGTGAGCGGGCCTTTAGAACTACCATATAGACTCACGTGAAATGGATGTGAGATGGTCTTTAAAGGGACCTTCTATAGTCATTGAATGGATCAATAAAAAAATGAATTTATTGCAAGAGCCAATCATTCTCTTTGTTTTTCCCATTTCTCTATAGAAGTTGCAAGTAAACAGTTTATAGAAGACCTAGGGTCATAAATAGGGACCTATGATTCATCTTGTTTGAAAATTCACAAGTAATTCAAAAATGCTTCAAAAAATACAAAATGATTTGTATTAAAATCAAAATCTATTTTTCTTTGTCTGAAAAATAAGCTAAAAATAATTCCATCAAAGGAAATACATGAAAAGGTGGACCAACCCTTATATGAGTGGTTTATGAGCCTCCTATCTTACTTGTAAGCAAAAAAAAACTTAACTTTTGATTCATAAGTCAAAATTACATGCAATGAAATTCCCCATTAAAATTTATAAGATCAACCTTTCAAAACAATATTCAAAATCCTTGAAAACTCATTTGAAGACTTAGAACTAGTAGAAAGTATAAAACTTTTTAGGAGGTCCCATTTAATGCCTAACAAACTCTTTAGAAATAGCTACTATCTTTAGTATCATAGATCTTTATACTCATGGATTTTTATATCCTTTTAGCTCAATTTTGTATTGACTTTCAAAAATTGTGATTAATCCTAAAAAATATGGGAAGTCCAATTGTATTTGTAGCATGTCTTGTTTCATGTATTTTACATACAAGGTACATGAGGTATACAATAGTGGCAAAAGTTTGTCTTCATGATGAATCCAATCCATCAATACATGATGCTTCTAGTTTAGATCATTATTGTAGCTCCTACACATGTGAGAAGTTCCAAAATGATCATGTATTCTCTACTTATATGGTGCCATCTTTGAGCATGATAAGGTTTAGATGTTAAAGTGACATTTAAAAGAAATGATGCTAATTGTTGAATTATCAAACCAATGGTGCACATCTTGCCATATTTTAGTACATATTTCATACTCTAGGAGTCAAATACTCCACTATATGTATTAATATTGTTCCATACCCCCCTACAAGTGTTAATTCCTTAAGAAATCAATCTCGTAACTAAAAGGGTTACCATAATTGTAGGGTAGATTTGGTGGAAAATAATCTACAGATAGATACTAAAGTTTTTGGTACATTATTTTAACCCTAAAAAATATGTGGAGAAATAAGAATCTCATAACATATTTATTTTTTAAGCATTTATCAAATATTGTTCCAAGAACAAATTTTTTTAAAATAGTAGAGATGTAACAATCCTACCCTTCAGTGACAATTGACGATCTCTGTCCAGAAAGATCCCCTTTGTGCACTTTGCCTACGACTGTAATCACCTTGAATTTGTCGCAATTTGTTTTACTAAAGCTTACCTTACCCTATCATAAAAAATGTTCAATTCTTCAAGAAAGATTTCATGCTGGGTTTGGTACGAGTACATCACTAACTTACACCCTCTATTTGCCATCAATCTTGGATCATCATGTGTTCGATTGATTACTGTACTATTGAACTAAACGCATGTAAAATTCAGCTTTAACCTCTGAGTGCTACAACGTCTATTTAAAAAAGAAGGACGGTGAGCATTAATAAGGAACAAAAAAACTCCGGAAACAGACAAATTGACACTTCGCACTGATGTCCACTTTTGGATGATGAACAAATTGAAACTCAAGTTTCATCCTCATTACTACTTAGATGAAAGTCATCTTAATTTGTAGAGATACTTTCTCAAGTTGTTGTCCTATCTACAGGTTAGATTCGGTGTTATTAGAGTACATATTTTTCTAAAATTACAATTGTGCAAGCATGTCAAGTGGTTGACTAAGCCAAAATTGCATCAACTCTAGTTCAAAATTAGATTTGTAAAAATGAGGTCATAGATTTGAAGAACTCAAAAATTTCAAAAAAATCAGCATGTTAAGAGAACCTCATTTCAAATCTATTCCAACAATTTGTACTCAAAAAATGATAATATTTTGCTTGTAATCAAATTTTGAAGGAACTTTGAAATTTTCCTTTTACAATTTTACGAAAAGCATTGGTGATAGCATTGGTGAATCCAAGTGTACTGATCGAATTAGCAACTCAAAATCTACAACTTTTATCGTGTGACAAATAACACACTAACACCTAATGAGGTTGCTAAGATTAGTTTTGAGTTCTGCACTTCTCAAAAATAGGTTTGCGCATACACTTGCCTATACATCTAGAACAAGTCAGACTAAAATCTTGACACTTCTTTAATTTTTACTTATTCCAAACTTGATGAAAAATTAGCCAAAAATAGTGCAATCTTCATTATTTCTATTCTATGATTGGAAAAAATTATCCCCCTTAACATCGTTCAATCAGATATATGATTAGATGCTTAGCATTGTTGGAAATAAGTTGTATACCTTATGCAAGTGATTGAATTGGATGGACTATTTAGTAATCTTTGTTCCACATAATCTCAATGAAGCCTTACACTCTACATGAAGTAGATAGAGATTAAAAAAGAATGCCATATTCTAAATATGTAATCATTCATTTCTCTTCTAATTTAATTTTCAGATAATAAGGTGAAAACACTTAAATCCGTCTAAATAAGCAATTCAACATAATTGGAGGCACCTTTTTCTAGATTTTTTTTTTATAGTATTAGCAATTGAAAATTATTAATTTTGAAAAAAAATTATAATTTTTCAATAAGACATATAATTACTATGAATTTTCATAATAGAACTCCCTAGGTCACTAAAATCATTGCATGGCATGATCATAAAGTATTAAATCTAGAAAATCAACAATTGCAATTATGTATGGAAATGGTTTAATTGCACTTTCGGAGACACTTTCAATAGAAGTGTATGTGTCAGGAATAGGTACACAAATGGATTCATGGGTGTTTTCACCTTAAGTTTATCAAAATCCACTCTTTGCTTCTATTGAACTACCCAAAGATAAAAGCATCTTTGTAAATTTATATTATGAAACTCAAATCTAGAGCCTAGTAGTAGAACTATAAAAATTAGGTGGCTTAGAATGTACTATTATTTATGACTAAGCTTCAAATTTGAGTTACTTTATAGACATGGCTCAAAGAAAAACAAAACATTATAATAATATTTAACAAAGCAAAAGTCTCCCCTTCATAAAGAGGCAACAATAGAGGTAGAATATTTTGCAAATGTCAAATGCTGAAAATTCATCAAATAAGTAAATGTGGGAAGAAGAAGAAACAATGTCTTCCAATCAAATAGCATATTAGACAAGCATCTACAATAAAGGAGTAGATATCACAAGTTGCAATGATCTTCTTCATCAATGGGTTTTTTCCATATTCATGAATAAATTAATTCCTTTTCTATGTATGAATGCCAATGACACCCTACTCTCCTCACATTCAAATAGTCTTGTTATCCACATTAACATAATCCTCTATGACAAGCAATACATCAATTTGAAATGCTGAATTTCATTGATCATATTAAAAGGATAATTGAAATGAAAAAATTTCTTATATCATCAGATTAAGTGAAGGGCATTACAAGTGTGGGTTCAAAAAAATTGACAATATAATTTATAGTTTTACTCTCAAAATGTTAGCATTCCTTAGACAAGTTGTTATTAATATATGAGAAGGAATTCAATATCTTCAAGATAATTCTTTTTTGACAAATTAAAATTTAAGTATATTCTTAATAAAGATATAAATTAAAAATCTGGTCCTTTAAATTTTGTAATAATCCAATGTTTAGTATTTTTCAAACAATATAGAGTGTTTAAAGAGTGCACAATGAGTTTGTTTAAGAATCAAAAGACCACACTTTGAAATTGTCCTTGGTTTATAAACAAAAGTTGGCAGAGTAGATCTTGAATTTTGCATTAAGTTTGTATAGTTGATTTATAATTGCTATCACAAATATTTATAAGTAAGATTTGGAACCTTAAATTGAAGGTTTCTTCCATTGTTAATTTCATCTTTAGTATTTTTAATTTTAGAATAATTATTTTATTGTGGATTTTTGATTGAAGGACTCCATAAAATTATAATTATAAAATTTAAATTATTAAAAAAAAGATGAAGGCTCTGCTACTTTTTGCGCTACTTGCGGCAATTAACTAGAGGTTTCAGTAATTAAAAGACCTTGAAAAACAAGAGTTCTTAATAAATTCCTAAATAAATTTATAAATTTAAACTACAATGCCTTCAATAATTTTTGAAATGTAATTATAGCACTCTAATAAGTATAATGTCACTAGTTAGGATGATCTATGTCTAATCAAATTTGATTTATCCTTTCATGAGAAATTGACTAATATAGATGAGTTTATTGCACATAAAGTAATGTATGTAGTTGTAAGACTTTTTAGTGGTTGCTATTGAAAACTTGGAGTGGTTCTCAGTAGTGTAGGTGACTAGTATGCAAAGCCCAAGCAAAGATGCAAGGATAGATAAATGTCTCAAGGACGTTATTTCCTCTACCATTCACCAACAATCTTGGTAGCTACAAACTACATCAAATCTTATTAATCAAATACATATACAAATAGAAATAGACATTAGTTAGTTTCCCAATATTAATCCAAGACTGCGGAGTAAAGCTGAGGGAAATTTGACGCTCCGGAAACCACTTTAATTTTCCATGTGTTTGCTAGCTCTGAGATTTCTTAGCATAGACAGCGGTGAACTCCACCGAGTCCTGTGAGTATCACAACCATGAGTATCACATGGATACCCTGCAAAATAGTCACAAGTGAACGTAGAAAATACATGAAATGATTTGCCTACTTCTTTTCTACACAACAACCGGTTCTCAAATTGGGCATCAGGCTAACTCGTAATACCATAATAGCACGGAAAGTTCTATCATACAAGCATGCGCTTGGCTCTCAACGAGTACCCATGTGAAAATATCCTCTTCAGGATGCCATCTGAAAGTAGAAGGCGGTGGCCTGATCTAAATCTGCAATACCCTATGGAACCTGAGATTTGGTACTACGAAAAGGCTTCACCTTGAAGCGTAACATTCACGTCCTAAAATTCTACACCCAAGGCATTCAAAAACTAACTTGTTTCATAACGCAAAACAGGCAGTAGACATTGACCTGAGTTGTTGGTATCGTCATCAAATTAAGTGAAATGCTCTCTCTTCATTTCTTGATACCGAACAGAGTCTTGAAGCTAAAACCTTCTGCCTTGTTTTGATCTGCCTTGTCTGCCTTGTCCGCCTTGTCCTTCAAAGACATCTTCTTCAACATGGAATCGAGATCAAAGGTTGATCGTTCATCAGATTCCCCAAGCCCTTGGTTGATAACCATTGACTGTTGCTTCGTACCAGATTGCCCTGTTGCATCGTCTAGTCCACCTTCTCCTTTAGGTCCTGTAATAGACGCGGCTTCTGATGTCAGTAGCAGAATTGATTAACCGAGGATACGAAATAAGAGGAATGTGGCCGGTGAACGGCTTTTGAAATATGTTTGTCTACAAGCTGGTAGATATAGACAGGTTTGGCAACTTATGAAAAGAGATTCAAACAATGATTTCAGTGAAGCCTTGTCATAACCCTAGACGTCAACTACAGGGACAGCTATGTAAATAAAAATCATACACATATTACGAAACCGTTGCTTAGGGTGTTGCTTGTACTGTGAAAACCTACTTGGTAAAGACATAAGGTGGGTACCCCCCAAAACGCCACTTTTTGCTAATGTGCCTACTTACTCATATTAGGCTGTTTAAATTTTCATATTTTCTTGTTGGCAAGTGAAGGGAGGTTACAACGCACCAAAGAACGCGGCATTTGGATACCGTATACAAAAGTTAAAGTTATGGAAGGTCAAAATTTATTTTGGTAGAGGTTCTAAAATCGTTTCTTCCACATAGATACATATTGATTTTGGAGATGCACAGAGTGATGATGGCGGTTTGGGGTCAGTAGCGCATTTGGGGGTGCCCACCTTACACGAAATAAAAATGAGATTCTTGCAGAACTCCCAAAAACTCTAAAAAGCCAACTAAAAGGGTATTAGGTGATGGATGGCTCTAGCATTATTCTCAAATCTGTACACACTCTTCTATGTATCAAAACAGTGTACAGACATTTTCAAATTAAAGAAAGCTGGGAGAAGAGTTCATACCGATAGGGTTCATCATGTGGCCAATTTGACCATCCTTGTATTCATACGCAGCAAGACCGATCGGATCCGTCAGCAGAGGTCTCACCTGTAAACACCATGTACAGTCGGACCTCCAAATTAGTTGACAGTTGGGGAAAAGGAAAAGGTTAATTAATACATATGTTTTAACCAGTACTTTTTAATAAGTTTTATGAAATTGCCATTCCTAATTAAAAAAAAATTGGTTTTCGAATATCCGTAACACCAATTTTCCATCCATTTTTCATTTATAATGTTCAGATTTCAATCTTATAAACCCTAACATTGCGAGTTTAGCTTCTGTCCATACACAAGAAAATAAAAACGTTTTAGGTATTCCACTTAATAATACCTTCGTATTCCTTTGAGGGAGTAGCAGAAACGCAACTGATATAGACGGGTTAATTAATAACATGCTACCCCATTACGACTAGAGTTCCTCCATCAAAATGTCCATAATGCATGTTCAACAAGATGGGGCAATGTCAACAAGTTCGACGTTTTGGGAACAACATCCGGAAACCAAGGAGTATCAGAGCTCGCCAACTGAAGATGCAAAACTCAGGATTAAGTAAACGTACATCCATCACGAACTTGGTGTGCTCAGGCGAGGCTCGCACATCATTCATGGTGGGGAAGCTTTCGTAAATCTCCCAGAAATGCAGAGTATTCTTCTCGAACGCATCCACATTGCACTCGAAGCCTTGAATTCCAGACTTCCTGTCTTTCTGCACCATCCAAAATCAGAACGCTCAATCAGAACCCATATGTATAGGTTACATTCCTGTGGGTTGAAAACCCACCCGTCCACAATGCAAGTGCCATCAAAAAAATGTAACTTATAAGAAGTGAGATACTTCTAGTTACATCACAGGATAATTCCATGAGGTACACGGTAGATACAACACTCGGGGTGATCTAGGATTGTGATTGGGACCTTACCACTTCAAACTTCCAAAATTCAGAACTCATTTAAAATAAACATACTTCGGCGCTTTGGAATACCCTAAAAAAGGTGACAGGACCTATGCAGAACGCTTCCATTCTAATAACGGAAATCACTCAAAAACAGAAATCGGTTCCCTACCTTAGCCAATACAAGAACTCTGACCAAGGGTTATTCAGACTCCCTTACACATGTGATTGACATCAAGCTCACAGACAAGATTCACATCGACGTGAAAGACCATTAAGGCATACACCAAAATTCAACAATTCAGAACGTATTCATACGATGTCCAAATACTACATAGTTTAGAATCTTCTCAAAAATGTGGCCAAGACCGACGGAAAAAGTTTCCAATATAAACCCCAAAGGAAACGACCGAAGACACAGAAATGAGGTTCGCAACCATAGCCAATGTACAAAAACCAACCAAGAGTATTTCAAACGAGTGATGGACATCGAATTGACAGACAAGCTTCCCAGGGAAGAGAAAGACCCTAAAGGCATGCACCAAACTTCAACTTCAAATATCAAATTGAACACTTCAGAACTTATTCATAAGGTACCGAATCCAAATACCACATAGTTTAGAATCCTCTCAAAAAATGTCGACAAGACCCCACGAAAAGACTTTCCAGTGTAAACCACAAAGAAAACGAATAAAAGGCAACGGAATGAGGCTCTCTACCATAGCCACTGCAAATACTCAACCAAAGGCTTTGCAGACAAGCGAAAGGCAACAAATTGACACACAAGCTTCACCCTAAAATGCATGAAACCCTACCATTTTCACTTGCGCCCACTCCACAACGCTCTTGCATAAAGCGGTAACCTCCTCTTCCTTGCCTTCCTCAATCTTCAATGTGGAGCTCAAGGCATAGCTCCGTCCCGTGGAAATTCGCTTCGCCGCTTCCACAACAAGTCCTGTGGCTCTTCGCTTCGACGCCACCAATCCTGTCTCCACCACCACAAGCCGAGTCCCCAAGTGACCACCCTTCACCATCTTCTGCCGCACATTTCCCGCATTTCTCTTGGCGCTCCATCTCGTGCTGGAACTTGTTGTGGTCGCCCCAGCGTATGAGCTCGTCTCGGCAGCAAACACTGCTCGCGCTTGCGAGCAACAGGCCGTCATCTCTCCAACGAAAAAAAACTCCCAAAAATTTCACAAAAATTCACACAAATCACATAAATCACACAAAACACAAAATTCTTATAGCTCAGAAACAAGAGAATTGAAACTGCACAGGAATCTGAAAATGGGAGACGAAACACAGCAATGTGCTCGGGTGGAAGAGGGATGCGGCAGAGGATCAGCTTTCATTTAGCTCAGAATCCACGATCAGGGCGGATACGTAGATACTTTGGGAATTATGTTCTACGGAGGTAGAGACGAGTGATGAAATCTTCAATTCAGGATGGCTTGGGTGCGACCGGACGAGGGTCTGGCAGACACTATCCAGAAGCAGGTGGAGAATCAATCCGTGGGTGCCACGTGGAAATAGAGATATTATCTTCAACTTTTCTAGTAACATATCTTTGGCTTTTCCATATGGGAAATACCCGAGATGGTAATTAGAACAGCACCCCTTTGTTGTGAATAACTTATGTCGAGATTCTGATTCAAGCAATTTGGCAACAAAACCATTTTTTATTCCTCTGGTAGGGACACCCAAAAGCACCATTTTATTTATATTTTTTACTAATGAACAATTAATATTATAAGATTGGTCAAATTTTCATATTTTCTTGTTGGCAAATGAAAGGAGGTTCCAACCCACAAAAGAATGCAAAATTTGGATATCAGATGCAGAAATTATGAAGGGTCAAAGTTTTTTTGGATAGATGTTTACAAATTGTTTCTTCAACATAAGTACATATTGATTTTGGAGATGGATGTAGAGTGGGATGGCAGTTTTAAACAAGGTGCAATTTGGGGTGTACCTACCTTACTATAACAACAATTTTAAGTCAAAAGTTGTCAAGCCAAGTTTTGAGGATGTACATTTGTGTATTGTTGTCAAAAATGATGAAATAATAAAACCCCTTCCACCCTGACTACCTTCCATTTGGGCACATTGCATATCGATCCTATCTATATTTTTTGGACTAATTTGTTACTCCTATTTGACTATGTGAATTTCCCTACCTTTGAGGTTTTCAAGGATTATTTTGTTTCGATTTCTTCTTTTTGAGATTTGGTAACTAATTCTATTTATTGATAATTCCAAACATTGTGATAATTAACAAGGGTTGTCTTGTTTGACAAAAAAACAAGTCCAAATGTCGTATTAGATGTTTGAGGTTGCATGTTCTATTGGACAAGTTTTGAGTATGCATGACAATTTTATCTAATTAGGCCATATTTAATAGCTAAGACAATTTGGAACGTCAATTTAATTATGATCCTAAATTTAGAGTGTATTGAATGTTCATTAAATTGAGACACTTCAATAAAATGAGACTTTAATATGTCATAATTATAAATGGAGGGTCATTTATTTGAAAGCAACTTAAGATTATTCAATAATGAGCCTTTCACATTTACAAGGATTGTGGCCAATCTTAGGCATCTAAGGTTTAAGGATTCAAGATTAATTTAAATTTTAGAAAGTGTAAAGATGTGTTGTAAAGTATGACTTTGACAAAGTAATAGAATGATAACCTTGAAGCAAAACTTATACCCTAGGACCAATACATCATATCTATATAGTTAAATCTATTACCACACTCACCAATATTCATCACTACATTTTGAATCTAAAAATTGAAAATTCCTTCCAAAGTCAATTGTAAGTTGAAATCTTTTTATTTTCAAAATCTTTTAAATGCAATCAAAGTATAAAGTTCTACTTATTTTGATTGTTGAAGACCCTTATTTGACTTATTTATTTAAGTCAATTTGAAAATTGTTAAAGGATAATAGAGATATTTGCTTCAAAAATTAGATCTTATCAAGAATCAAAAGTATAGATGGAAAAAACTTATGATTAAAATGTATTTTACTATATTAGGGAAGTCACCTCAAGGTTATATGTAAAATGTGTATACATTGTATCTAAGGGTCATTTTTTTAAATGGTGAGTGAGGTATTATCCTTGTTCCCCCTTGTTTTGCATTGTCAACCTCTAAGCGCTTCAACATCCATTTTTTGGACGACAAACAAATTGAAACCCAAGTTTCATCCTCAATATTACTTGGATGAAAGTCATCCTAATTTGTGGACATACTTTATCAAGTTCTTGTCCTATCTAATGGTTGGATTTGGTGGTAATAGATTACATATTCTTCTAAAATTACAAATGTGCAAGGATGTCAAGTGGTTGACCAAGCCAAAATTGCATTAACTCTAGTTCAAAAGTGGATTTGCAAAAATGAGATTATAGATTCTAAGAATACAAAAATTTCAAAACCATTACCATGTCAAAAGAACCTCATTTCAAATCCATTCCAAAATAATTTACTCAAAAATGATAATAATTTGCTTGTAATCAAATTTTGAAAGAATTTTGAAATTCTTCTTTCAAAATTTATAAAAAAATATTGGTGATGGCATTAGTGAATCTAAAACTCACAATCTACAACTTTTGGAAAACATCAAACATACCAAATCAATAGTAAAACAACAAAATTAAAAAAAGTATTAAAAAGATATAATGTGTTTATAGTAGCATTTACAAATGCTTCTTCAAAGTGCAAAATTTTAATCCTAAAAGCCTACAAAATGTTAGGTTTTCTTCCTTCAAAGATATCTAGGATGGGTTGATGTTACATGCGTCTCCAATTGACTAATGTATAAAAGCAACTTACAACAAAGAAGATTATCACAACTATAAAACACAATGCACATACATACACAAAACAAACCTAAAAATGAACCATGACCATCATTTAAAACATATAGGTAGTTGGGGCTTGCAATAGAAAAGATAAAGAAATCTAGGGGATGATTGCAGCAAACACTTCATCATACATAACATATAGGCAATTGGGTTTAGGTTCATAACTTTTGGAGTTCTATTTGAATTGAGGCATAAAACTTTTACTGAGATTACACAAAGAGAATGTGGTTCTTCCATACTCTTTTGGGATTTTCATAAAATAGAATGACTACAAATTAGTCATTCACATTTGATACTTGGAGGGGGAGGGGGTCAATATTGTTGAATATCTTATTTTTGGAGTTACAACATGAAATTTTTACAACCTCATTTCATGACCTCTTCACTCTTTCTTGTGAAAGGATCTTTGAAAAATAGCATTGCAAAATGCCTTAAACTCTTTCTTGAAGAGGTTTGTGATTGAGGATTTTGGTGGTTCATGAATAATTGCAAATTGGACTTTTCTTTGTTACATGCCTTTTTAGGAATATCCACAACAATGACTACAAATAAAACTTATAAATAGTATCCCCATTAAAAAAATTCAATTGGGGCACACTATTTTCTACACAATTTCACTAAAATAGTACTAGAGTATAATTCTAAGTATTGCAAAATATTCTTCAGTACCAACCAAATATGTCTTGAAAAAGAAGAAGGATGAAAATTGAGTTTCATTCATTTGCATAACCAAATGGAGAGGACACAAATGCCTAAATTAACCACAAAAAATCAAGGAAAAAAGAGGTAGTTCAAATTTTAAAACTCAATCAAAGAACAGTACCAAGACATAGTCAAAGTATTGATAGTACCATATTCCAAAAATAAAAAAACACAACAAGTAGTACAAGTGTTTCTTGCAATCACCTTGGAATGTACCCTAATAACTCATGCGGGGACCTTGTAAATTTGCAATGACTTTAACCTACACTCTTTGCTATCATCTTGGAAAAGGCCATTTGAGAATGCTCCATCTCATCTTGGAGGCATTCCAAATTCTACATTTCATAGCTAGCGATGGAGCGGCTAATGAAGATGTTACTGTAAAAAACTTGCATTTTTTATGTTGTTTACAAAAACATATTTTGTTTATTGAGATGTCACTATGTTAGATGGTCAACGGGCATGGGAGTGTGAATTCGATGTGATGTTGTGGAAAAAGGTGTGCAGCTAAGTTGGAAAACGAGCAAATGTTATTGTAGACAGACATGTTCTTAATGATGTTAGAAAACACATGTTGATGATTTTTTATGACATCCCACTACAAGGAAACGGATGTTTTATGATTCATAAAATATGACTGGGGATGACTCGTGACTCATTCGAGTGATATTTTTGGAAGCCAACATGTTGGAAAAAAAATATGACTACAAATATCACTAGTAGTCGTATTTTACATTTATACTTTACAAGCATATAGTATATGCCCATTGGGAACACCAAAGTATTTCGTAGGGAATGATTGGGAACATCTTTGGGGAACTTCAAGTCATATTTTTCAGTCATATTTTTTAGTCATATTTTCATGATTGTTAGATTTTTTCTTTGGGGGTAGCTTAAGAAAAATTTGGTTGGGAATATTAAAATGCTTCATAGGGCTTTATAAGGAACATGTTTGGAGAACATATAGTCATATTTTGTAGTCATATTTTTGCTTTAGTCATATTTTGTAGTCATATTTCTACAATAGTTACATTTTTTTCTTTTGGAGCAACTTGAAGAAAATTTGGGTAGAGAATATATTTGGAGAGTGCTAAGTCATATTTGCTAGTCATATTTTCACCTTAGTCACATTTTGCAGTCTTATTTTGTAGACATATTTCTTTGATAGTCTTTTTTTTCTTTAGGAGGAGCCTAAGGAAAAGGTGGGCAATCTAAATTGTGTCTTTTAAATTTTGCTCCTAGAGGCCATTCCTTGGAATTAGGGTATGACTTTGTTTAATACTTATTAAAATAATTTTTTTTTGTATGATGTGTCTATTATAGAATTAATGTCCAAATAATTTAGAGTGGCACATGTTTATATTTTAATTAATATATTTAAAATTTTCATAGGAATTAGAAAAGGAGTAGAGAGGACTAAAGCAATTAATAATAGGAGATAATGAATTTGTTTTTGAGGATTTAAAGAAAAATTAGAGAGAAATAAAAGCCTATAGACAAAGCAAAGCACCAAGGTGGGACTAAGCTTGAGAATCCAAGATGAAAATCACGCCTGTTTTGACCCACTATTAGAATTTGGCTTAGGGTTGATTAATTGTGCGAATTGATTTTGATAGTTTATACAAAATGAAATCTATTGCATTTAAACTAGTGATGTAGATTGAAGGTTGTGTAATTTAGAAAAATTACTGGAAGCTTGGGAAAAAATCTAATCCAAAGAGGAAAAAAAAAGTGTGAGAAAAATTCATATCCGAGTAGCCATAGAGCAAGAGTAAGTGAGGAGTGCAATTTGTGTTAATAGTTATTAAGTGTGTGAAGAAGAAGTGTAGGTTCTAAGTTGCTACTCAAAGCTTTGGACATAGTTAGGAGACTAATATGACCCCTTATAGGGATTTGACTATATATTAAACAAAGATTGTTGATTATTATATGTATAGTTGATCAAATGAAGTTTTCAAGTTTTAAGTATATATTTCATTAGCACTTATGAGCTTGATGTCATTACAATTGTTTGATTCCTAGAGTAATTAGGAATCAATTAGTAGTAATAGAAGTCAAAGATTGCAATTCTAAACTATCCCAAAAATGAAGGAAAAAAACAAAAAAAAATTGAAAATAATTTGGAGAAAGTCAAGAAGGGGAAACACAAAAGAAATAGGTTGACAGAAAAGAATTAGATCATATATCTAATTTATACCCGTTGTTGTAAAAGTTGTCATTTAAATTGTATACAAAAACACAAAAAATGCAACAAAAATGGATTAAAGCAAACCTCATGATAAAATTACAATATACATGTTGGAAAATGGGGATGTTGTAGAAACAAATTCCAAAGCATGTTGTGAGTGTTTTAAACTCCACCCTTTGAGTTAAAATGTGCACATGGGTTCTAACGGCTGGTTAAATCAATTTCTTTAGGGTGTTCTTAATCTAAGTTCAATTCGCGCCTTCCAAGCAATGGACACTTTGTGTTTAAATATCCAAATTGAACTTAAATCATTTAAATCCTAATTTTTAAACTATGGTCAATTAAATCAAATAACTAATCAAAAGATAAATCCAAACTAACATCAATCTAAAATACTTTATAGAATGTAATTTGCCCTTTCCAAAATGGTAAAGCAAGTTCAATTCTGACTTTCCTAATAAAAGAAATGAATGGATGAAATATTGATCCCTAAACTACATCACAACCTTCATCCACAAATTAAAAATAGTAAAACTAATTGAAATAAATCTAAATTTTAGGGTTAAGTTTTTAATTATGTTAGTTACCTAATTCTAAGACTAAACCTAATTTGACTACTAATTAAAGAATTTCATCCAAATTGAAATCAAACTTCATCCAACCTTTTCTCACTTAAAATTAAAGTATTTTTTAAATGAAAAGAGGTTCTGGAATCTTCAAAAGATTCCATAATTGATTCCTAATTTAAATGATTCCTTAAAGATTCTTTAGAAATTCTTTTTAATTATCTCCTAATCTTTCGTAAACTAAATTTTCTATTCTAAAATTAGTATTTTTAGGGTTTTATGAAAATTCAGAAATTACCTTCCCAACAAGGTAAAACACTAAAAACTAAATTCTTAAAAAATTATTAATGAATGAAATTTGTTTTAAAAGTCTAATGAGTTAAATTTCATTCATTAATTATTTTTTATTCTAAACGAACAATTTTAATTTTTGATTTTTAAAATTTTAATTTTCTTTTCTAATTTTCCTAAAGTTTCCAATGGTTTATTTTATTAAGTGAAATTTTAATCAAATTGAAATTAAAAGAAATGAAATATAAAGAATTTTAACGTACCTTTCCCATGAAGTGATCGATCGTACCGTCCTCAAGGATCACGAGATGAATGGTTTCGTAGTAATCCGCTCCATCCTCCATTTTGCTAATTCATTGCGCAATTTGAAATTAATCCTCGTTCAATGTTGTATTGCAATTTCAATTTCTCTTTTCCTACTAATGGTTATGGGATTTTATTAATTTTGATTGTATTTAAAACAATTCCTAATTAATTAGAAATTATTTCAATACCTCAAAACCTTTTAAATCCGCTAAATCAAATCAAATCTAATAAATCCTAATTATTTTGTAATTTCCTAATCTTCCAAAAGATATTAGTTGGCGTTTTGTCCTTATCTATTTGTCTTATTAAGCCTAACAAAACAAAACCTAACCAAAGCCTAGCCTTCTAATTCCTAAAAGAATCCTAATTAATGACTAACCAACAACTTAATGAATAGTAATTAGAATAAAATAAAATGCAAAAGATTCTTACCTCATTAATTATCTAGATTCCTTCTCTTCGTCTCTCTCCTACTCCTTACTTCCTCTCTTCTCTTGGTTATGTCAATTCGTTGATCTTTGTTTTGCAAACTTGTTGTGGTTTTGGAAGGGATGGAGATTTAAAGCAAATTCAAGTGGACTTCCAACTTATTTGTAGAAGTATGAATGAACGCTTTAGTTTAAGAACTTGTGAGAATTTGAAACTTCAATGCACTACAAATTGGAATTTGAACCTCACCTTTAGTTTTCAGTCCCCTGGCTCAGTTTTCTCGCTCAGTTGCTGGATCAGCTCCCTCGCTCAGTCACCTCACTCAGCTTCCTCGTTCAGTCACCGAGAGTTTGCCTGGTTCAGTCATCGGGAGTCTACCTGGCTCAGTCTCCAACTTAGCCGCCGGGAGTCCGCCACGTGGCGGGGCGTGACTGGCCGTCAGCCGCCCGTTCCATTCAACTAGTTTCCGTCCTGTTCTGGTCTCGTCTAGTTGAGTTTCCGTCCTACTCTGGTTCGTCTGGTTGGGTCCTCTCGCTCTGGTACTGATCCTTGCTGGTCAGTCCAGTTGTTGAATTATGATTTAAGTTGAACTGGTTATCCGGTTAAGTTTCTAGTTCTAGCATTTTATATTGGTTACTGGTTCACAACTCCGCTATGCTAATTTCCACTAATCTAATTAACGGACTTTTGACTATTCTAATTTTCACGACTTAATTAATACTCTAGCTAAAACTAATCAATTTTGGGGGTTTTAGGAACTTCTTAAATTCTAAACTTAACAATCTAATTTTTGGGGGATTTTTGGGAACAAGTTAAAACTAAACAACTAAGTATTCTAAGCTAATTAAAACTCTCTTTCTAGGATGACTCTAACTAAAGGGAAACTAATCTAAATCTTGGTTTTCTCTAACTACTACTAAGGATTTTATCAGGAGTTCACTAAGAAATTTTGACTACGTTTCTCTAATCTTTCTTACTAAATTGAGTGTTCCTAATTAGTACACCTGCAGAGCATTTTTCCAAGCATGCAAATAAGGAAATTTTTCCAAGTGTTAATTTCAAATCTTTCAAAGTCAAAGCTTCGCCGTGCGGGGGCAACCCTAGATATATACGGTGTCAATGATCAAATTTTAGTATTTTGAAAGTCAATCTTTAAAAGAGGTACACATGACAGTGTTTAAATTGAACATTAAACATTAATTCTCTTAAAATTTCAAAGTATTCAAGTTTAATCACTAAAGGAGGTACGCATGACAGCGTTTAAACCGAACTTTAGCAATTAAAGTCCCAATCTTCGTTATACAACGAATTTTAGGCAGGGGTTGGTTTAATAAACTTTTGGCAAAGTCAAGCTTCACTGCCTTAAGTATATTAATACCAGATTCTATTGTAATGAGTACAATTTCTTAGTATTCAAGAAATCTTAAACGAAATTAGAGTTTGGAGGTCTTTCCCTTCCAAAACTCTCACAATTCAAAGAAAATGGAGGCTTAGCCCCGAGAACTTCAAGAAATCAAATAGAAATCACTCTGAAGGGACCCTCTCGTCCTTCAAAGTGTGCAAATCAAGAATTAGAATGAAACTTAGGTCGGATCTCGACCTGGATCAGTGCTCCGACCACGTCGGTAGCACAAAAGCAAAGGTTAGATATAAGAATGAGGGTACCGACAACCTCGAGGGAAGGCCTTTTATACTTGCCCTAGGCCCCTCCCCGGTAAGTTGTTAATGGAAAAACATTTACTTTTGATCCTGAGATATTTCCTAAACTACCCTAACGTAGTTCCAAAATAATCTTTGTTTAATGGAAGAATTCTCTAGAACCCTCTCCATTTAGCTAATAAATCTTGGCTAAATCAAATCCAAGATCTTTTCCCAAAGATATTTTGAAAATAACCCTAATTAACCTAGATATTTTGCTAATTAACCCAAAGTATTTCTAAATTGTCTTTATTTAAACAAAAGATGGATTGTTATGCAAGAAAAGAGGTCTTACCCAAATCCAATCTTCAATTTTCCAAAAGATATTTGCGAAATTAACTTTGAATTATCGCTAATTACTCTAAAAAAGTCAAACCTACTGTTGGACCCCTCCTATTTTCTAGGGAACAACTCCAAATTGAAAAACAATTGCACCATTGTGTTTAGAAGACCCAAATTAGCCTAGGGGAACCCCCTACCCCCTTCTTCCCAATCCTTCGTAAGTATAAAATCACCTTATGGTAACTCCAAAGAAAGGTGAAAACTCTAACTTTTGGAATTTGTTTCTTTTGAGGAAACTATCTAGCTAGGGTTACTTAGAAGGTTTGTGGGAGTAAGAAAAGACCCCTCATTCACGTCATTTGGACACCGCCATCTCCTAGTACGCCGGTCAACCCGCCATAAAGTCGTAAATTCTTCAAAAGTCCAATGTCATTGCCGATTCTGATACCTAGGAATGTCAGAATGTCTTCAAACTTTGTGGAACGCTTTATTAGCACACAACACACTATCCTAATTTTTAGTGGGATTTTACCGCAACATGGGTAATTCCTAGGAATTTACGACCATGTTCAAAGGTAGTTGACTTCCCATGGAGTCATTGTAATTGTTTCGGAAAATTCCGAAACTTTTTGGGTAGCTTCTAGAAAACTCCCAAAACCAAAGTGCAACATCACATTTCACTTTGCACTATTCATAGGGAAGCTAAAATTAGCAATTCCCTTATAATTTCCGCCCGAGGGGGAAATTATTCTTGTATTGGGGAATCTTGGAACAACTGGCTCCAATGTTGGCTCCTGGCATGCTTTTAGAGTAAAAGCACCTTTCTTCATACTCCGATCACTTTCCCATCACTTTATTTGCAGATTGGATAATTCTTCTATAAGTTATCTGCAAATAAGAACTTACCAATCCAAATTCTTTACAAATTGGATGGTGACCTATACTAGACTCTCTAGACCTAAAATAGACTTAGCCAGCTTGTCACATGCAATTGTAAGACTTAGTTTAACATGGACAACTACTAGGACTGGCTAACACTCAAACCCTTAGTTCTCTCGGAAATACTTAATCGACCTTTCAGACTCTCATCTAGGCATTAGAAGTATGAAATTTGAGTATTTTATATACTCTACACTTCTAGAATGACCCTTCACTGTATTGGTAGGGAATTCTACCAAATACTACTCAAACACTCTTTTTATGCATTCTTGCATATAATTACGCTAAAATACTAACTAAAATGAAAAAAAGAAAACCCTGAGTTCCAAGTGCCAACTTGAGGGCTCACACATGTCTTTAAATTTGGCACTTAGTTTTTTTTCTTCATGTAGAAACTATAGTTGTGCTACAAATTAGACATTTTCGATCAAACCTCTAAGAATTTATTAAAACCAACTTTGAATTCAAGATGACTTAGTTAATTTGTAGAGGATTCCAATAACATATGACATTTTTAAAAATAGATTAAAATTATGGAAGATAGAGTATGATGAAATTGGATAATCTATAGTGTTGGTTTTGGATAAAAGATACCAAAATTCATCCAATTCATATAAAAAAAGAAAGTTAAAATTTAGTGACATTTAGAATTCAATTTTGAAAGTAAAAATGAATTTAGACTTATAGGCTAAAATTTTTTTTGGATGAAATCTTGAACAATGAATTAGAGACAAACCTTCATCCATCTATATTTTTTTACTAAAAATATTTCATTATAAATATCTTTACTATTTTAGAATAGGCATGCAACACTCTACAACTTCAACTAACAAATTTTAATTTCTCAACTTGGATTTGGAGGTGTAGAGTTTTGACCTAGATTGGCCACAACCATCTAAAACCTCTAACTTTTATAGTTTGTGTGTGTTTTAGTTTAAATGTCAACTACTTACAATTTATCAGTAGAATAAAATTGTTCATTTCTTAGAATGTGCATTGAACAATACTTAAATATCTAACTTAAGATTTGAAGCACAACAACAACAAAATATAATAGTGTTTGCTTTATTTCAAGGATATAGATAAAACACTCACATATATCATGTATTGAAGTTCATTTATTTCTTATAAAGTTTTTTTGCAATGTCATATAAGCCATATTTATAAAGGATCTTTGTAGGGCTATTTAGAGGTCATAAAATTATTCATATAAAGATTGAGGCTCACTGTGATATAAATGCTTGTATTGCACTTAAAAGATGGTTGTTTAAATGTTCTTAATATAAAGACATGGACGATAAAAACATAATTCCTTTTTCTACTTCAAATATGCTTTTAAATAGTACCTCTATCAAATACTTTTGCTCTTATATATTTAGTGCATGAATGTAGATGCTTTAATTGATATAGGGCATTTGTTTAGTTGTCTTTTTTTTGCCATAACTATAGTTGCTTAAGGCCTTACAATTTTCGTTTAGAAGTTTTGTAGAGTTGTATTGCAATATATATCTACTTTGTAACAAATTTTGTTGTTAAAATAACTTAGTTGCTTAGTATAGTCATATTTTGTGAGTTGCATGACTACATCAAGTCATATAACTAGAGAAAGTCATGTGCATGATTAGGGTTTTAAAACCTTAGCCACCACTTCTATGTAACCGCCACTAATTTAGGATTTAAAAACCCTAACCGTCGTTTCTTCTTCTTCTACTCCTTCTTTGTTTTCTAGTGCCTCTTATGTTTAGCTTCTTCTTGTTTTTTAGCTTTAGCTTCTTCTTGCTTGTTAGTTCTTGATCCTTCCTCTTCGTTTCTTCTTGTTACTTCTTGCTTCTTGGTTCTTATTTTTTCTTGCTTCTAGTTTCTTCTTGTTACTTCTTAATTGTTACCTCCAAGTTCTTGCCTCTTCTATCTTCTTAGTTTTTACTCATTGCTTCTAGTTTCTCTTCTTACGTCTAATTCTTGCTTCCTAATTCTTATCTCTTGTTGTTTCTTAATTCTTGCTTTTAATTTCTTTTTGATGCATTTTAACTTGTGTTTCTTTTTGCTTCTTGTTGCATCTTAGTTCTTGCTTCTTCTTGTTATTTATTGCATTTTAAATTGTATTTCTTATTGCTTCTTATTGCGTCTTAGTTCTTACTTTTTCTTGTTATTTTGTTGCATTTTATTGCATTTTAATTTGTGTCTCTTCTTGCTTTATGTTACATCTTATTTCTTACTTGTTATTACCTCTTGGTACTTTCCACCTTTTAATTCTTATTTCCTTTATTACTATTGTTGTTCTTTCCTCTTATTTATTTGCAATTTCTAGAGATCTAGTGGTTATGCATTTTTCTTACCTTAAACTTTTGCTTCATATTTTATGTTGCCTTAAATCCTTGAAGGTTGAGCTATATTGTTCATTCACTAAAAATTAACCTTATTCATTGTACATGTAGGCACTTAAAGCTGAAATGAAGTTATCGGAAGTTACTTACAACACTAAAGAGGCAATTTCTTCACATTTCAGTAAGGAATATAAGTCCTAAAGCGTATAGAAATATACATCTATAGAGCATCATTGTGATATGTTTTGTGTTAGTGACTAATAAATGTCATTGAAAAGAGTCACATTTTTTCTTGCAATTTCTCTCTTCAATATGATTGTCTCTTATGCATCTCAAAAATCATATGTAGTCATTTTTTATTGGATGGAGTCATTTATTTAGATACTAAACCATGTTGATGCATGATTGCAATGCTACATGTCAATTTAGAATGTATGAAAAATGTGATTGTAATTTATGACAAGTTACTATAAATCTCAAGTCACTCCAGTTACAAATATCACTTGCTTGAGTTATATTTTATAATATATCTTAGCCAAAATATGACTTGTAGTTATATAATACTCACAATAATGCTAGTAACGTGACTCTATACTTTTAAATATATGATTACATTTAATCATAAAATTACTAGTAACATTCCATATGAACTACTACATGAGCCAAAAATATGACTTATAGTAGTCATATTTCACATCAATAAAAAATATGACTCATGAAAGTCATATTCCACATCAACAAAAAATAAGACCAACTAGAGTCATTTTCTACATCAATATGCAAAGAATATGACTCATAAGAGTTATTTTTTACATTGACAAAAAATATAACTCATGAGTCATTTTTCACTGAACAAAAAATATGACTCATAGAAGTCATATCCCACATCAACAAAAAATATGACTCACAAAAGTCATATCCCACATTAGCCCAAAATATAACTACAAAAAGTCATATGCAACATCAACCAAAATATGACTGACCATAGTCATATTCCACGTCAACATAAAATATGACTACATGGAGTCATGTGCCACGGAGGCTTTTTTTTCATTTGCCCAGGCAACTCAAGAAAAAGTCAAGCCTCCAAGGATAGTCAACGTATACGCCACGTAGGCAATATATGCCTAATTGTACCCCTAATACAAATGACTGCAAATATGACTCATGAAAAATTTGACTAGTCGGTAATGACTAAACCCAGTCATATCGCGCGTCATCTATAGTATTTTTTGCGTGAGTCATATTTTGAGATTTTATGACTCATTGCAATCATTTTTTATAGTCAGAAAACACCCATTTTGTTGTAGTGTCCAAAAAAACATAGACTGCCACGATCTATTTTGATTATGGGTAAGTTAGTAAAAATTACTATGGTCTATAGTAAAAAGTTGACCATATGTGAAAATTTAGGGAAGGGCAACCACATGGCATGCCCTACCAAGAAAAGGAAATGGATGGATGTGCACCATGGATGAAAAAGAGATGGTCTTTATACAAGTGGGTAGGCAAAAGTGAAGCATACAATATGGGATATGTAAAACAAGAATTGTGTTCAATGTAAAATGTCTGAAATGACATCCAGATGTCTAAAACAATGTTTATATGTCTAAAATAGTATCGAGATGTACAATGGTCAAGTTCCCATATTCTAATTATTCCATATCTTTTTTGTCTCACCATAGATGGACAATGAATATAAATATGGCCTTTATTATCTTTACTTTCACTAACTTTTAATGAAGGAATTCTTTCATTTTGCCATCAAAAGTTCTCTTCATGGTAGATGGTAAGTTTTCTTCAATTCTTGCTAAATTCAAGAAATTTTGCTCATTTATTTTTTTAAGTTTTAATTTATTTTTAATCATTGTTTTTTATTGATCTTGCATGACATGTATAATATGCACAAATTGATGTCTCAAAAAATGCCTAGATATCTGATTTGACGTTTCAAAAAGAAGAATTAAAATTTTCAAATGACGTAGAAGTGTGCTAACTAGGCATGCCATGTCATCATAATTGGTTCCACGTCACTTTTCCTACCACTATGTGAAGGGCCATGTCAAAAGCCACGTCATTAGAGGATTGGATGAAAAAATCCAATATAGATCTTTTTGCATATGTGGCACTTACATGGCATCCATGTACGGCACTTTTGAGACCTTGGAAAACCCTGTCATTTATGACGTTAGAAAAAAACAAGATGAAACTGGACATGTTTTTCCTTGATTTTCGGACATTTTTTGCTCGTTTGCTATTACAGATTTTAGGTGACATCTACCTGGATTATTTTCATGTCAAACTGAACACAAGGGCAAATTTTTTGTGACATTATAAAAAACATCATTTTCTTGTATTGCGTCTAGAATGGTGCACCTATCACTGAATTTTGACCCCCAAAAATAAAATTGTGTTGGAAATGTCTGAAGTTTGCTTCATTCTCAATCAATTTGGCAATAGAAAAAAATTTTAAAGATTTTTTTTTGATAAGACATATAATTATTGTGAATTGTCAAATTAGAAGTTCCCTAAGCCTTTGAAATTGTCACATAGCTTGATCATAAAATTGAAATCTAGAAAATCAACAATCAATCAATAGCAAATAAGTAAGTGAATGGTTTAATGACACTTTCAATGGAAGTCTACTTGCCAAGAATGAATATAAGGATGGTTTTGGGTGTTTTCACCTAAAGCAAATGCAAAGCAAAAGGAGTAAAACTTGAATAAGAAACAATTGCAAGAAGTGGTAGCACTTGACATGAATGTTCTAATGCAATATTTGAGAAATCCTCGCTCTAAAGAAGAAGCAAACAAGGGGGCAACAGTTGTACAAAACATTGAAAGTTGTCAACTAGTTTTCATCTTGACATGTATAGGCAATAGACAACATGAGGCCAACATTGCATCCTAATTATAAAATAATTTTATTCTAATAAACTCAAACTAAGGTATATGATTTCTACTATTGAGCTATTGTCCATGTACTTTGGTACCCCTAAATTACTTCTATACCTGAATTTTATATTAACATGATGTTGGTGTAGATTTACAATAAATATAATTTGTAGGCCCAAGGATTAGAATGCATTGTATAGTTTGGACTCACATAGTTTTGATGGTGTCCCCCTAAGTTGCTATTATATTGATTATTCTATTTGAAAATACTTATCAATGGTCGTTTATTGACACTATACAGTAAAACAAATTGAAATACATATCGAAAGTGATTATATTCCAATATTTTTTTAGTCCACATTCACAAAAAAATAAATAAATATGAATAAAATATAAAGTTCAGCTCTCTTAATGTCCCTTGAAATCCTTTTTTTTAAAGAAAATAATCATGTTTTTAGGAAAAAAATTAATTCAATGATTTTAATTCTTTCCCTATAATTTTTGACAATGCTACTTGTTTGGCTATGCTAATCCAAAATGGAATTCTAAAGATGGTCATGCTAAATTAGTTTGATTGTCTAATTAATGTAGGAATAGGGAATTAGTAAGGTCCATACAACAATAATGCCTAATACAATTTATCCTATGAATGAAGGTGCAAAATCAATGTCACTACCAAAAAAATTGTAAAAATTACACAAGTTGATTCAATTAGTGCACAACACATGAATTGAGTTATTTGGATTTTTCTACTTCAAATCACTTTATCGTTCTACATATAGTCATTGCCAATAGAAGATATTATCATTTGTGCTCTTAAGTAATTTAAATACTTTATCTAAATATTTTTCAAATTTAAAAATGAAATAGAAGACAATAAATTTGCCTCATGCTAAATGAATTTATTGAATTGGACAATGCAAGAACATTTCATTTAGTAGAAAGAGAAAAATAATCCAATCCTATTTTGGTTGACATAGCTTAAGTCCTTGTATATCCTACAGCCCACAATAAATCCTACAGGACATTTAAGATTGACGTCAAGACTACATATTATAAAAGTATATAATTCCAAGTTGCTTTCGAACTCTGCCAAATAGGGCTTTGTTGAGGTGTTACAAATATGACCTTAAATAGTCTTTGTAGAATGTCTTCAAGTTTTTAGATGTCCCTATATAGTTGTAAAATTAAAAAGCCCTAAATGATTGGTTGTAGGTCTTTTTGAAGGTGCTTCAAATATGAATCTATAGGATATTTTATAAATTCTTCAAGTCTTAAATTTGAAAAATTTATCCAAAGAAGATTTATATATATTTTTGGAAATTTTACAATTTTCATTTGTATACAAGTAAAATATAACCATTGAATGAATTGTAATCTTGATGAGGATTTTGACTCTGTCTATGCACACTTTGAATAAATACTTTTAAGTCTTTCACCATACCTTCCGTAAAAAAATCCTATTTCATCCTCCACTCATCTAAACTAGTATGACTTTGATAAATTAGTATGACATTGACTAGTAGAATAATTCAAAGTAGTATATATATGTAAAGGCAAACAATATCATTTCTTGTGGGTGATTTATTGCTAGAAAACCAACTTGGATTGGATTTCAACAATAAGAACATCTAGAGTTTTTTGAGTGTAAGTTTTGGAACATCTTTTTGCCAATTCCCTCCAAGCTAGGAATGAAAATTTGCACAATGTTTCTAATCATAATAAACTATGTCACCAAATGAATCAAATATAGTAAGAAATAGATTGAATAGGAGTCTTCACATCTTCAGCTTACCCTTGATTACCAAATGAACAACCTAAAAATCCAAACAAAAATCACATTGCAAGGGAGATTCTATTTCAACTACACTCATCTAAATTAGTGTGACTTTCTAAAATTAGTGTGATACACACTATTATACCTAGTGGTTGGGGTCCATATTCCTTGTCAAGTAATTAACCCCTAAAGGACCATTGTCCCTTCAGGGGACAAATGAGATTTTGGGCAAGTACCTATGGTCTCAATTTTTTTCCTGATTTTTTGAAATTTTTTATGAAGATAGAAAAATTGATTAGCTTCGTGAGAATATAATTTTTTTTTTTCATTTGGTGACCGGGAACAAAAGTTATGCCCACATAAGCTCAAAACATGGGAGAGGGGGCAGCAAAAAAAAGTTTCAAAAATTTGAATTTTTTATTTTTTATTTTTTTCCCTTATAGATTGTATTTTTGTCTACATGGAAAGCTTTGATTCATTCCATTTGGATTTGTTATGAGAAAGTTATAGACAATCTTGTTCTTCGGGCACTTCGAGCATCTTCCTGAAAAAGTAACTTGTAGGATTCATTTCTGAATGCAATTTTTACAATTTTTCCAAAAAAAAAGGTCCTTATTGTTTCATTTGCCTTCTAGAACAATCTCACCATTGGGATTAGTGAATTAATTCCATCTTAGAGATATTAATAATTTGGATTTTCCTTCTATCTTGTACCTACTTCTACTTAACAATTTTTTAAAGAATCAAAATTAATTTTTTTTGTATTTTCTTTTTTTTCATAGACTCTCAACTCAATTCTCCACCATAAAGATTTAAAGCTCAAAACTCTGTAGTGCAAAAAATTAAAGTTAAGAAGGGTTAAAGTCAAATAACCTAGTCCCACAATGTGTGGTAAAAACTTGTTTTCTTCACTTTAAATGCAGATATCTTGCAATCTATATGGTCAAAATTTCTGAAATTTTTTCCACACATTTTCATACTAGTTAGGTGTAAGATCCTACGGTTAGATGTGAAAAAAAAAATTTCAAATTTTTTTACTCTTTGCTCTAAAAATGGCAGTTTTGAGTGTTTTTTCGCAGAATAAAGGTCTTGGTCCTTTAGGAATTATTTAAAGTTTTCTGACTCTTCATTTACGTCAACAATTTAAATTGGTTGGAGTTTTTTTTCTCTCTTTCTCTCACTTAAGCTGGCAAATGACATTCAACACATGCCTAAAAATAGACAGAATTATTTTATTCCATAATTTTTTAATATTTTTTTTGAGAAAATTATATCCCACAAATTTTGGCATTTTCTATAATTCTTTTTTTTTTTTTTCCCAAGATTCTGGCCCCCGGGTCCGGTAATAACATAATTCATAGCGCAGTCCACGAGGAGGTTGTGCCGTGCCCCATTGTCGCCTTGTCATTGTGATTTATTCTTTTCTCCGAGTCTCTCCTCCTCCGTCGATGCAAGCCGTGCAGTGAAGCTTTGCGGCTTCAAGCTTTCCTCGATGCAGCCATGGTAGCTTCTCTCCCAATTCTTTGAATCTCTCAAACGCTTGTACTGCGACGATGAATTTGCAGCATCCACACTTTGGTTCCATGGAGTAGTCACCGATTAGCAACCCAAACATTGAGCTTCTTCACTTCTGAAATTCTATGGCGGAGCCCGCGCCGTTGCTTGCGGACTATCATCGAGGGGAGCCCCTGGTGCCTCCTTCTAGTGTTGTCCCGAGGTCGTTCAGTTACCGACTGGACGCAGGGAGCGACCTCTCTCTTGGGAGTCGCAGGTCGAGCTCCAGCACCAGCTCTCTGTCCAGTAGTAGCCGGAGGTTCTCCTCTGAGTCGCTCTTGGGAATTCGACGTGGCTCAGGTAAGGAATCTGTGGTTCGGATTGTCGAGATTTAGTTTGATTTTGAGGAATTCGTAGCGATTGACGGAATTTGGTGGTGGAATTTTGATGGTGGGTTTTGGTGGGTTTGGAATTAGGGTTTAGTTTGTGTTTGAACGGAATGTGAGATGCGTTCGTTTGGGATTTGAAGTTTGTGGTACTATGTGTCCGCGATTGGGAGTAGAAGAATTGTACGCATTGGAATTGCTTGGTGTGTCGTGGTGTGGTAGGGGCTCGCGGAATTGTTAAGTTAGCTTAGTTTTTGTTGGTAGGATGGTCAAGGGTTTAGTGGCGTTCTTGTTGTTGGCGACTGAAAGAGGATTACTACGGAGAGTAGAATGGATTATCTGGATTCTTTATGCGAAAGTTATAAAGGTTCGAAATTATATTGGCAGATATCTAGAATTACACATATTTCACAAGGTAAATATTGATGGAGAGGTGTGCAGCAGCCGAACATCTGGTCAACTGGAATTTTAGGGGATTTTAGGTGTCCCCACCTTAGAAGTTGAATTTGATCGCAATTTGAGTGATAGTCTTGTTTAGGACAATTTTTTGTATTGTTGGGACTCCCCAAATTGTCTCTTTTTCTTTTCAGCTTAACATAGTTCCAAATATGAGATTGGCCAAATTTTTTAATGTTTTTGTTGGCGAATTATAGGAGTTTCCAATGCACCAAAGAATATGTTACTTGGATACTGTATGCAATCGTAAACGTAATGAAGTTTCAAAGATTTTTTGGTAGATGTTCTAAAGTCTCTCATCTCTAACAATAGGTACGTTAATTGATCAAGGGCATGCACAAAAGCTTAGCGAACATTCGATTAAGTGGCACTTTAAGATATTAGATTCCTTACCTTACAAATTGAATTTGTTTGCGATTCAAGTGATGCTTGTGTTTGAGACAGTTGCTGAGAATTTATTAAGTCACATTGTTGACAATACATACTGATTAAAGGCATGCCCAGAAGCTTAACGAACATCTGGTGTACATCCCTTTAATCAACTTCATGATCATCTGACCCTGCGGGAGTCCCTACCTTACAAAGTGAATTTGCTTGCGACACTGTTGTTTAGGACAGTTTCTGAAAAGACCAGCCTTGATTGTGTGCAGTGTATGGAAGCAGGTATGGGTTTGGCAACACGTATGTTCAAGTAGACGACACCGGGATTTACTTATCCTCTCTTGCATTGACGATCGTGTTGTCCGCCTTGGCCACTTTAGGGATCCTGCTCTTCACCGTGGTGGTGACACTGTCCATTCTGTTGGGGCAATGCCAAGACAAGCCTATTAGTGTAGAGAATCCCAACCAGTGTGCCAGCTTCGCTCTAAATGCGGAATTGAACAATCTTCAGAATTGGACTCTGCCACAGGACTGCATTACAAACGCACAGGTGTACGTGGAGTCTGGCCAATATCATCTGGACTTCGCCCACGCCATCGACGCTGCTCGAACCTTCTTAAGAGCAGCGGTGACTGAGTCTGCTGATGGTCGGGACACGGTCATCCTCGACCTTGACGACACCATGTTGTCCAGCCTTCCCTTACTCAGGCAGCACCATTTTGGGTGAGCATTCCAATGTGGGCACTGACCTAGTCCGGTGACAGGGTACTAATTTATGTTCTAAGATGATCTTTGTAAGTATATTGTGATTGAAATTAGGTCACTATCCACCTTTTCTGTTCCTTAACCTCCTCCCTGATTGGATTTGGACCAAAGGGGTGGAGGCTTTGCATTCACAAAAGCTACATCTACAATGACGGTGAGGAAGTTTTAGTAGATTGCTCGAAATGCAATCCTGTGCTGCTATAGTGTTTTCATTTCTAAAGTTCCAGGGACAGCGACTCTTGTAGCGTCTCTCCTTGTTTTCATTTTCATCCGAAGGCCGTAATTGAATGCCAGTAGTGCTCTTTGCTCCTGATTGTCATGGATTTTAGCGGTAGAAGAAGCCCTTCTCTGCAAGAGTACTTGTTGTCATTGCCGGGACACTCGTTGTGATCATGTTTGTTTATGGCCTTTTGCTGCAGAAACACTGACTTCATTGTGTGAGGTTTGGCCGGTATAGCTGTTGAAGCAAGGCGGCTTTTGCTGGTCCTTTATGTTGTCGATAAGATGCATGCAGTGGTTGGGCTGCTGGAAGGGGTATTAAAGAAGTGGATGTCCTTAGCTAACGGTATATGTGTTTGCTACTGTGCAGGGCGGATCTGCTCAAGAAGGACGTTTGGGATAACTATGTAGAACTTGCAAAAATGCCTCCCTTGGGACCAATGTTGTCCATGTACCAGGAGCTGAAAGCTATGAACTGGACGTTAGCCATCATTTCTGACAGGGTAGAACGACAGCGGAATGTAACAGTAAAAAATTTGAATAATGTGGGATACGAAGACTACATTCTCATTCTAAGGTTAGTATTTTCTGGATTAAAAACTATGTTGAATTTTTAATTTGGGAGTGACTCATATACTAAAATTGTTGTGTTTACTCAACTACCAGGTCGGAACCAGGGTCATTAATGGAGTTCAAGACGAAGGCTAGGCTTCAGCTTGAAAACAAAGGGTTCCGTATCTGGGCTGGAATTGGAGATCAATGGAGTGATCTTACTGGCCCGGCAATCGGCAAACGTGTCTTCAAGCTTCCAAACTCTCTGTACTATAGTGGACCTTAAACATTTTTATAAGATTCTTGCAAATCTGTAGGTTATTACAAATGGGTATTTGGTTCAACCCCTGTTTTAATTATTATGAAATCATTCGAGACTTTCTAGTTCATCTTATGGAAAAAATTAATTAGTCTGGTTGGTTCTGTGCATGTGTTCTCAATTGATTGGATCGTGTTCAAAGTGGCTGTACTTGTTGCCCAAACTTATTATCTACGAGAATTCAGGCTCAATTTTTAGAGTCTGCTAAAATTTATGTGATACTTTTTAACCATTTAGATATCTACGTGCACAAGTAGTTACAAAATATTGTCCTGCCTGTTAAACGTGATCTTTTGATCCCTTGAGTGAGTGTTGGCTGTATGGTGTATTGAAATTTCAATTACATCTTGGTAATCTAGGAGTGGTTTCATTAGATTTTAGACCTATAGGGCTTAACCCTCAACCCTTAAAAGCACATTGAGGCCGAAAAGTGGCTAAAAGTGGCTAATGGATGGATGACATGATTGTTCACTATTCATTGTTCACTATAGAAACAAGGAATGCATCTCTTGGTCCAATAATTGGAGCAATGTTAGAGACTACCTTGGTCATGAGGGCTATGTCCTTTTAGGGTTAACCTTGGAATAATGTATGGGTGTTGTTGGTTGTTGCTCTATTCGAATTTGTACAAGGTAGGAACATCCATAACTACTAGTGTACCCATAGTTTGAGGGTAGAGTTCCCTCAAAGTGTTCCCTAAAGTACCTTGAAACTGTCTTTAAAGTACCTTGAAACCATCTCTATACTTAATTGTGGTTGGTGGATCTTGATTTTTTTAGATTTTGGTCTTAGAATCAAGGTAGATTTTGTAGAGTGTGATTATGGGTGCCCTAGAGAGTTCTACTTTGAAAATTTGTAGAAATTAGATGCCTTATCCAAATTTTTTTTTCTTTTTGAAAATTTATGATTTTCAATTGCTAATATTGAAAAAATATTTTTTCTAGAAAAATTTGACTCCAACTATGTTGAATTGCTTAAATTGATGGTTATAGATGTTCCTACTTTACTTCTAAAAAAAAAAAGGCCTTCAATGAGGTGGGCTCTTGTTTTAGAAGACTCAGCATGCCCCCACCTTGCACCATAAAAACAATGGATGAAGAATTGTTTTTTTGTCTACTTAAGAGATATCCTAAATCATTCTTTGGACAATTTGAATTCTTATTGCCATTTCAAGGTTAAAGGATGTTGTGGACGTTTATTCTCCTTTGGATGACTTCACCAAAGTCTGTAGGATGGAAAAACAACATTTTTTCATGCATTTTTTTTCTTTAGTTTCTTGAGTACATTTTCAATGAAATAGTATTGCAAATTTCCTCACTATAGTATTATTGAATTTTCTAAAGAAGAAGATGCTTAATCCATGGATCACCTTTGGAGTGTATTTCAACCATTTCTTGCTCTTTACTTTAGCTTGATGTGAATTTTAGCCATAGAAATGATATTTTTAGCCAACTCTTTACTATAGCTTGATGTATATTTTAGCCAACTACATAACATTGTATAACTATGCAATAGTCCTTCCCATGTTGGGATGATATTATGCCTTCTAAGATGCATGGGTGGGACTTATTAGTTGATTCAAGGATTTTGGCTCGATGAGGAGCGATATAAGACAATTTTATTTAATGTTGGGGTCTTCTTTTGAAGGATGCAAAAGGGACCCTTGCCTCATTGGTAATCAATATTTTGTAATGAAATGAAGTTAATCAAGTGTAGTCTTTACTCCAATCAAAAATTTTGAAAAATTTATAAATTCAATATTTTTTAGCAATATGAACTTTGGACTTGTAACCATAGTTTATTGATTTCAAATTTTAGAATGACATAGTAGCTTTGATTCATATCATGATGTGAAATACTATAATATACATCTATAGTGAAAATTCCAGATTTTTTAAGTACATTATGTATTTGATATGAATTTCCTTCATTTTCTTCTTAAAAAATTTACAATAATTTAAAATCTACTCCAAAAAAATTTGAAAATTTTATGACTTGTCAGGGACATATGAATTCATCTCTGAAAAATAAATAATTTTTTTTTCATTCATATCTAGTTGCAAAATGACAACAAACAAAGTGATGGGCAATGAGGCTTGGAATTCGTGGTCATGGGCCTACCTTGTAGAGGTTAAAATAAGAAATATTAACCCTAAAAGGACAAGACCTATCACCAAGGTACTTTGCTAATTTATGGACCAAATGGGTGCATTCTTCATTTCTAAGTGAATCTTGAAAATCATCCATCAACCACTTTTTGGTATGAGCAGCGTTTCAAGGTTGACGTATTTTAGTCATCACAAATGACGAAATATAGGAACATGTAGTAAAATGTGGAGGGTTAACCTCAACTGTATAGTAAATGCATCAATCAACTTGCCCCAAAGCAGTGGCATGTATAAGCGCAGAGTCCGACTTGGATTGATCATCTACACAACCTAATGGCATGCTAAAGTAGGTGTAAGAATCCAAGCAACGCTGGTAATTGGCACTCAACTGATTGGCTTCTTTCAGAGACAATTTCCCTGCAGCCACAGCAGATGTAACCTGTGTAACGAGCTCCCTCAGCAAGTCTGTACGACAATGATAAGTGCCACTCAGCACCTGCCCTGCAGTCTGGCCTGGTAATACGTGGTCTATTGCAAAATCACCGTCTCCCAATGCTCGCAGGTGCACAATGTGTACACCACCAAATAGATTGTGAGCACTTCCTAACATCTCCTGCACAGCAACGGAACAATCGTTGCAAATTCATACTGGGAGCGCTCGTTCAAAGATGAGCGCAACTCTATCTGATAAATCTTGTTCATAAAACCAATAACTTCTATAGAGTAGCTACACCAAAAGGTGTCCAATAAGCATTTGAGCTTTTTGACTGCCTAATTCTTTGAGCATATCGACTACATAATACTATATGGCAGAATCATTGACCACTAAAAGGGAATAACACTGCGCCTTATATTATTTGAACACAGTACAAATAAACGATGAGTTTCAAAGTGTTGATTATAAGTGTACCCTAGGCTTTCATGTTCAGATCTTTTACAATTGGGGCAAGTATCTATACGGGTGGCTTCTAGGTACGGGTCACAATTAGGAGTAGTTACTCTACTTACAAATAATTAAAGTCATGAATATTTCTCGACACCCATGCATAGACCTCAAGAGAACACCAAAGGTCAATCTATCCGGTAGTGTACACCTTCTCAAGCAGATGTTTTATATGAGAAGGTGCGCCAAATAGAATATGTGAGATTTTATAGGAACAAAACTACTGTACTGCTAAAACCCCTACTTGAGTCTTTCCCATTGGGTGAAGATATAGCAGCATACCTGGTAGACACCCCCGAGAAATAATCCCAGATAATAAGGCTCTGCTTTCTGGAGGGTATGTAATGCCAGCACACTGCTAACCTCGCCTGAAGGACCAAGAAATCGATCGATCTTTCCATCGCTGTCACAAGTCAAGTCCGCAAGTATGGCCTCGACAGTTGGCTTCTCGTTCAGGCGGTGCAAAGGCAAAACAGGAAATAGCTGACTTATAGCCCATGAATCCGGTGCCGACCGGAACACCGACACATTGCAAGTATAGATGCTTGGAAACGATAACTTGAACTCCTTGGGAAGTTGAGGTCCAAATTGAAGCACCTGCTGGCACACCTTCTCATACAAAATATCTGCTTGGGCTCGCTGCTCCAAACTAAGGCAACCCAGCTTGAACAAACTACCCGCTTCCTGCCTGAGCTGTTTCGCGTCATTGAAAGCTTCTTGTGCGTTGCCCAATTCTAGCGTTGCAAACACCTGCAACAAGCACAACCAACTACAATCAAAGACTGCCTTACGACCACTGTATAGGCTTTTTCCTATTCAGAAATCGAAATAGGCTTTATCAATATAGCAGCAGCGTCTTTGAAATCATCATGTACAACTAGAGGAAGAGAGAACCCGAAATCACGTACCTGATAGAACGTCGACAGTAAGTACTCCCCAGCATCCTGAGGTTGAGGATTACTAGATTGTACAGCTCTTAAAAGAATGAATTCCACCTCTGAAACATTGTCCATACGTCCAGGTTTTATTGTATGACGAGGAGCATGAGTCACATCAAAGACCAACACTGAAGAATGGGAGGCCAAAGCACGACCGCTCTCTGAAATGATCACAGGCTCAGCTACACCTTTCAGCACGCAAGCATCCATAAGTGCAGCGACAACGTCATTCGCATAGTTCTGCACCCAACATCAGAAAATGTCCTCAAAACATCTTTCGAATGTCCTTCAAAATCAGAAAACGTGCTTCCAAAAAATTGTAGAATTATGTATAAGAATCCTACAATGGATCAAAAAATTTCAATATATCTATATATGCCAAAAGGAATTGGTGAGACAGAATGTAATAAGTGAAACATTACCTGCATAGTGTAATTCACAGAAGCACTCGACTGCCCCTTAGAACCGTCATAGTCAATACCCAATCCGCCTCCAACGTCAATATAGCCCTGGTATTTTAAAAATTTGGTCAAAATTTGGAACAATTGACTAAAACAGAAACATGGGTTTCACTTATTTATTAATTGGTCGGATTTATAAAAGTGGGGTCAATACCATAGGGGCACCCATTCGAGCTAACTCGCAGTAGGTGTGGCTGGCTTCACGCATAGCCTCTTTAATGGCTTGAATGGAAGAAATTTGAGAACCTACGTGAAAATGTAGAAGCTCGAGACAATCCAGCATGCCTTCCTGTATCAATAACAAAAAACACGATCCCCTTCTTGAGAGAAATGTTGACATAGTTCAGTGGTACGTTGGAGAGTCTGTCAAACCAAGGGAATATAAGCAGAAAGTAGCCTGGGTATTCATCAACACCCGAACACCTAGAAGTCACTACATACACTAAAAAATCAGGAAGAAACAATACAATAGATATAATAAAACTGCAATAGAACACACCTGCCTTAGCCGGTATACAACTGACACTATTTCTGGGACAGTGAGTCCGAATTTGGCCTTATCGCCAGAAGTTGCCCCCCAGTGCCCATTATGCTTGGTGCTGAGCTTAGCTCGAACTCCTATGATAGGACGAATACCTAACCGCGTGCTGCAAGTAACCAGCTCCTCTAGCTCCTCTATCTGCCAACAAAAGAAATGTTTCAAATTTTCATCAAGAAAGCGATGCGTGCCTCAATATGATATGATTACCAATCTCATCAAGAATAATAATGTGGTGCGAGAAAGGCAAAGTCCTAAAGAAAGGCACACACCTGTTCAAGCACAAGTACAGCTCGAATACCCAGTCTCGTGGCAAGAACCACATTCTCCACGTACATTGAATCCTACCCACTCAATAAATCCAGACATACAAATTTCAATAAGCAAAACCAGCGACTAAAGAACGGCACATATTTTAAACAATGGGAATCATAACAGGCGTCAAGACAGCAAGGCAAGAAGCTTTCATGTAATTAAAAACAGCAAGTGCAAAGAAAGCATGCCTTGTATCCATTGCAGATGAGCAGTGACCCATCTCTGCTGCTAAGCTTTGATAAAGCTATCAGCAGTTCTGGTTTCGATCCCACTTCCAAGCCGAACCCGAATTCCACAATCTGGTCCAACAGATGACACTCCGGATTGCATTTGATTGGAAATACCCCTTCGAAATGCCGCTGTCACCCCTCTCCCAAAACCGTTGATCAGATCTCCTACTACACCAAGTTCTGAAGACAATCACCAAATTCTGCATTTAGAACATGATTTTGTCTAGAACACTACACTTTCTTCTATCAAAATATTGTCAGTTCGTCATGTTACTCATATCACAAAAGACTCCCCTATTAGAGTCATATAGTTATTAATGGTAAATTAATGAAGATTACACTCATATAGTCCCCATGCTAAGTTAATATTAGTGTAGTGCAAATGACGTCAAATTAATGTAAGTGCGATGTAACAGCAGCCATTAACTTGATATTACAATGTTAACTATCAAGTTAAAATTAAATCAAACATAACTTAATATCAATTTATCATAGTTCAATGTCTTACAAGATCAAACTTAACATGCCATTAATAACTTTGTGAATCTAATAGAGGGATCTTTATAGATGTAATCCTACCATCAACCTAGCTCTCAAGGGCTTCTAAATCACACTAAGAATACTCACAATCAAGGCACGGAAATGTTTGAATAACAAGATCAATGCAAGGAAGGACTAACCTCGTAGCCAAATTTCGCAATGGCAGATGAAAAGCAGTCCTGGAGCTCACACATACGATGTTGCAGTATATCGGGGAAGCGAAGAATAATGGGAAGTTGCAATTGCTGTGCAGTCAATGAACTGATGACTTCCATCACATCCACCTCATCCCTACCTGCACCTTCCCATTCAAATCTAAACTGAGCAAATTGTTTGCAAAATCCAAGCCCTCTAAGGTAGAACGACCTAAGTGCGACCCCTACCTAAATTCAACACTCACAAATCTTGAACAATGAGCATATATTGATGTTGAGAATGCACAGAACCACAACATCAGTACCCCTGTTGATTTTAGGTCATCTACCAATAAACCTCGAAACCCTTGTAACTTTTGCATACGATGTCCACATAACGCATTCCATGCTGGATTAGAATCCTCCTGGAAATGCTACCAAGAATATTCAAAACCCCGAACATTCCAATATGAGTGAATACGCTCAGCTCTTTCAAGTATCGCTTCTAAGTGTGCTTACCTTTCAGTGCAGTAGGTTTAACACAGACACTAAACCACTATAAGAAAAAGTCCAAACACAACGCACTAAGGTAGAGGCTCCGTTAACCATACAGTACATTAGAGGCTCCATTGACCATCCAAGTGAACTTTGATTCGTGGTAGAAGTGTGAAATTAAACACTACACTTTATTGACATGTAACTGTTTGCAATTGATCTGTTGCTCAACACAAAATAAATAGATGTGCAAGTTTTTAATTGTTGGAGGGAAAGGCTCAAAGGTCACCTGTACAGTGAATAGAACCTCTCCCTTACTGCACGGTGAATGGAGACTTTACATTACCCTTGTTGATTTTCGGTCATCTACCAATAAAACATCAAAGCCTTGTAACTTTCGCATACGATATCCAAATAACGCATCCCCTGATTCATTAGAATCCTCTTGAACTGGCTACCAAGAATGTTCAAAACCGGATCAAAACCCGGAGCACGTGAATATGCTCAGCGCTTCAAGTATCGCTTCTAGGTTTGCTTACCTTACAATTCATGCTTAGGTTGAACACCCAAAGCAAAACACTAGAGAAAACATGTACCCAGAGTTTGCACTACCTTCCATACCTCCCGAAGGCCGAACACAAAGATGCCCAGCCGCGTTGATCCCGAAGTAAGGAGCCCCCCAAGAGTGCAACCGATACAAGGACTCACTATCCTGCACAGTCCATTCCTCACCGCCATCGCCACCCTGACTCCCATTACTCCGCGCCCTTGCAATCCCCCGGAATCGCTTCCCACTCACCCAGCGATCCTTCCTCCACGGGCGTTCTCCCAATTGCACCACGCGAGTCCTGAAGTCATCGATTTTTCGCAATGGGGGTGTCCCTGCTCTGAAATCGACGCTGAACCCTCGCAGCATCGCCATGGCGCTAAAACCCTAAACCCTAAACCATGGTCGGATGCAGAGAGGCTCACTCATCAGGTGGAAGGATTCCACGAAATGGGGAAGGCGAGGGAATGATGAATCAAACGGGGTCGCTGGGGGTTTTAGAATGCGACATGAGAGTGAAATTCTACGACATGGACAAACTTGGGATTGTGAACTACATGAGTGCAAGCTCATGTGTGAAGAGAATTGGATAAGATTCAGGATTTGCTGCGAAGAGCGTGAAGCTCGGGTTCGGATCTTCGGGAGGTTGCGAATGCGTGGGACGAGGTGCACGGCAGTGACAATCGCCAATGACCAGTTTCCAGGGAGAGATTGGAGCCCAACTAGCCAACATCCGTAGTTCTTTGTTAACTTGTGAAGAGTATTTTCGGTACTTTTCTTCAACTAAGGTAAAACAGCCCATTACGGACCAAATGGGGGGTTTGCCCTCTTGCCATTTCTGAAATTTTCTACTTTTTCTTCCAGGAGAAAGTCAAGTGACAGAAATGGCAAGAGCATTTGAAATTATATTTTTTTGACAAAGTGTGAACTTGTTATGAATTTTTTAAGCGTTCAGCCCATCACAACCTGTAGACTACCCCAAAACCAACAAAAACTGATCCATAACACTCATCTTACTTACCTATTACAGTCACAATATTTTTTAACACAGAAGACCTGAAAAAGGCACTTCCTGCAATGAACTAACACTAAAAAACTGAAAGTTCCTGTTGCAGTCACTAATTACTCCATTCCAGTTAGCTAAGATATTGAATGTGACCCAAATCTCAAAAATTAAAAGAAAACTGTCATGGGCTCATTCATAGAGTTCCGTAATGGGCAAAAGTTCCATAATGGGCTATTTTACCTTAGTCTTTGTAAGTTTGCTGAAAAGGAAGATTTTCAAAAATGATTAGAGTTCATCATGAAGTGGGAGGAAATTAGGGTTTCTTTCCCTTAACCATTAATCCTTAACCCCTAAATGCCCAAGGCACCCAAATGTGGTGTTTAGAAAACTTTGAAGTTAAGTAAAACCCAAACAAATTGCTATTATTAGTAGTTTATATTTTAGGAGAATTCTTTTTGAAGTTTAGTTTTAGGATCAAAAAGCTGATCTTAAAAATAAAGGATCATGATTTTTTTATTGATGATTATGTGCAAGGATACCCAGTGCAATCTTGACTTCCCGTAGTGTTGCAGGCTTTTGGAAATGAGCTTCAAATACACTATATCTTGGAGGCAAAATCACATTAGAAATTTATTTTAAAAAATTGTAGAATAGATTTTGAAAAACCGTAAATTGATTGGGGTTGTGCATGCTAGGCCCTATAACCTCATATTTTTTTAGTGACCAACTTTTTAGAGTTGACATGCAAAAAGTGACTTGAAAAATTTTCTTAGTTTTTACACCCTCATGATCAAACATTATAATCTTTCAATCTATAAGTGATATTGTTATGTTTTCTTTTCCTGTGTGATCTCTAACATGTCTAGTTTGAATTTGTACGGTTACAATTCAAAATAAATTGGTACAACTTATGAAAATGTTGACTTTTTGTTCAATTTCAAGCAAATTTCAAGAAGCTCCAAACAAGCCTTGGGCATTTAGGGGTTAACCCCTAAATGTCCAAGGCCATTTTTGAGCTTCTAGGAATTTGCTGTAAATTTTAGAACAAAAATCCATCATTTTGATAAGTTGTATCAATGTTTTTTGATTTGTAATTGTACAAGTTCAAATGAGACATATTAGAGATCACATAGGAAAAGAAAATACAACAATATCACTCATGGATTGAAAGATTATAATGTTTGATCATGAGTGTGTTAAAATTGCAAAAGTGATTTGAAGTCTTTCAATCCTCTTTTCATATGTCAAATCTAAAAAGTTGGTCACCAAAAAAATATGAAGTTAAAGGGCCTGACATGCATAACCCCAATCAATTTATGGCTTCTCAAAATCTACATTATCATTTTTTTTAAATTGATTTTAAATGTGATTTTTTCTCTAAGATTTAGTATATTTGAGGCTCATTCCCAAGAGACTCCAATACTACAAAAAGTCAAGATTGCAGTGGATACCCTTGCACAAAATATTCAATAGAAAAATCATGATAAATCATTTTGAAAATTGAATTTTTAATGTTAGAATTAGACTTCAAAAAGAAATTTTCAAAAATATAAACTACTAAAAATAGCATCTTGGTTAGGTTTTATCTAACTTCAAAGTATTGTCAACATTAAATTTGGTGCCATGGGCATTTAGGGGTTAAACAACACCAAAGCCCTTTTTTGTCTGATGGACATTAGGGGAGATTTGAGGCTTCTACATGCCCGTTTCAAGGTTGTTCCCTTGCCTATTTCTTGTTCTATCTATAAACGACTGGCTGCTGTTAGTATATAAATATTAAAAAAAAAATTATTTTTGAAATGCAAAAAGAAGTTGCAAATTTTATTTTTTACGTGGCATAGTCTCAGCCACTTTAGACTACAGTAGTGGCGCAGTTCTTGCATTCCCCGCAGCATGGGAACTCGCAAGGATGTAGAGGCCTCAAATCTCCCCTAATGTGATAAAGAATCTTTCTATGTATAATAGAGGTGCAATTATTCATTCTTGAAATTTTGTGCAAAAAGTGAAGATGTCACGCCCTTAGTGACACTTACCACCTTAAGTTCACCTTCCAATGCTTTCCAAAAACTTAATACTTTAGTGACACCAAGGGTCACACTCCCCTAACATTGCACATGCCACGCACATCCAATGTTAGTCTCCCATTCCAACTCTTTGTGCTAAGTTCCAATCACCGAGACTACTAGCACACACACAACCATCATGACACCGGGGCATACTACTTGGTAACATGTGGCGGAACTTTCATCTTATTGTGTAAGGACCCAAGGTGCCGCTACTCACCATGGTCCTAACCGTCCTTGAGTGTCATCCCAACTCCATACTAGGCTCCTTGTGTATTTGCTACTTTCCACTTCGTCACTAACTTGGACTCACCATTCAGGACACCTCAACATAGCTTAGCAAGGAGTGGGACTCCACCCAACCGGTGCCACAGGACACCCACAAGTGTCCCATGGTGCCTTGGAGTGGTGGTGATCCCACATCACCAACCTTGAGTCACCGGGACTCACCAAGGCTCCAAGAGGGAGGGAGGAGGGAGACCAACCCCTCCTATAGTACTCTCTGTGGGATTCAGTAGACCCCCCTCTTGTATGTCAAAGGGGACTCCCAAACCCACTTTGATTTTGGAAGACCACCCCATTTCTCCCGATTCGTCCTAGTTTGGGACTCCCGAACTTCTACCCGGTGTAACTTTTCGGTCTGAGCTCCAAATCTCACATGCGAGCCCATTTTCGACATCTACTTGACGAGTAGATGCCGATGGACTACTCACTTGCCCCATTTGGACAAGTACTCGCAAAGTCATCGCCCTCCAAAGATTCGGGTCCACCGGAAGAGGCGTCACGCCTTCACCACGGCGCTTCTCTTGGTCATAACTTGAGGCTCCGACCTTAGAACCTCGTAATGCTTGTCAATATAGCATCCTTGTGTTCTTAGCTTTCCAAGGATATGCTACATGACATACTTTATGGAGGGATTCCTCATGAACCCCTCCTTCTTAACTCTTAAGTGTCCCGGCGCCACCGAGACACCCCCCACCTTTGAACGTCCATAACTTTTGACTCACAAGTTCAAATCATGTGTTTTTTGGACGGATAGAAGCGTCTCCTCGAGACCTTTCCAAGCATGTGTTACATGCCCCCAAATTCGTCCAAATCAGAGCGCTAACACGCTCTGATCGCTCGGGACTCTTAGTCCCCCTCACCTCATCTCTTGCAAGGCTTGGGGAGTCACCTCCAATGTCCCCTTTGCTCACCAAGGTGGCACGGGCACGCCTTGTGATGAGGGTTGTGACAAAAGATCTCATACAATAGTTTGACCTCTCTTGAGTATTTTTTATTTTTTTAAAATAGATGATATTATACAATACCAAAAGGGATGATTTCCATAGGCACCAATTTGTTGTTTAAGGGTTGAAGGACTTGGCCTCCATCACCAAGGTAGTCACCAAAACTATTGTTTGATTATTGAACCAATAGGTGCATCCTTTGTTTCTACACTGAACAATGATGTCATGCATTGAATACTTTTCAACCTCAACATCGTATTGAAATAGTAAGAAAAAAGAACTAGGGATTAAACTCCTTTTGGTTCAAAATAGAGCTCTTTTGAGTTTTGTCCCTAGTTTTGCTTCCACCAATGAGAACTCATAAGCATGCAATAGAAAAGGGATTGTAACTTTGGCTTGAGTTTAGAGCTTAAGTCAAGAACAAGTGGTGTATATATTGTCAAAAGCACATTTCAAAAGTAGCTTGCAATTCTAGATCCATTTCCTCCCATTTTATGATTAACTCTATTATCTATATTTTTTAATTAGGACTTAGTTTTTTGTAGATTTTCTTTTTGTAATTTCTAAATAGAATTTTTGGAAAATGTAAATCAACAAATTGCACAAAGTTTTGATTTCACAATAATGTGTATTTGGAAAAATGAATCAACTCATTTTACACTAGGTGGTGGTGCTTCGTCTGTGTTGATGTTGACTAATAAATCCTATTACCATTTTAGGTGACACTCAATATTACTTCTATATGTCTTAAAATTTATCTTCAATAGCAAAAACAAAATCCATCATGTAGTCATTTCGGGAGAGAAATCACTTTTCATTTTCCAAATTTGTACTTCTACATTTTATTTTTGTGATTTCATCTATATTTTAACAATTATCATCCATCAAATGTTGCCAAATTTTTATATATTGTGACCAAATAATGAGTTTAAGAAAAAGAAAAGAAAAATTTAGTCTTCAAGTAGAATTTCATGGGAAAACATTTACAAGTGGCACTAAATTTCCAAGGTCATACTGTTCAAAATTAGGCTAGGTTGAAATATTCTTGTATTGCAATAATTTCCAAGAAGTTAATTTTGAGTTACACTAATTTTGCAAGTGAAACTAGTTTTGAAGCTTGATGCTAATTTTGATTACTTACTATTAATCACTAGACTCCAAATCACTAGACAAAACATGTTTTATTTTGTATTTTTATATAGAAGATGCTTGAAATGTTTTACTTGGAACTAAAAGAAGTTTATATTCAAGATCAATTAGATCCAATAGTCTATACGTGAGATTCCCAATTTGGATCATTATTGTATGTCCTACGATATATCAAAGCCACAAATTGATCATGTACTCTATTTGTAGTTTGTTGTCTTTGAGCATGACAAGATTTAGATGTTAAAAGTACATCAAAATGACAGATTCCAATAGTTGAATTTTCAATCCAATCATACAATGGTGTATGTTTTGCCATATTTTAGTAATAATTTGTATTCTAAAAGTCAAATATGCCCAAAGGAGGTTCCTAGTGGGAAATATATAAACCACATGCAAGCAAATGATTGTCTATTGCTTTGCACAATTATAATTAGTTATTTAAAATTGCAAATTATGAAATTACCTTGTTGTTTAAAGTTATAATGTTTTCAACATTTATTTAATAATCTATCTAATAAATATGCAAAATTCTATATTCAACAAAGTTATCCTAGACACCATCCTTTGCTTTGGTCTCTATAGTAGTCTGTTCTAATTCCGACCCTCTTCTTTAGACTATCCCTAGTAGGATCTGAAATGGACATTAAGAGGTTGTCAAATGGATATGTGTTAAACATTGAATGTTTTGTCAATGATGTTAGAGCAGTTTAACATTTGTCCAATGGTCCTTTATACTTTGCTAGTGGATGGAATAAGAGCCACAATGGGTCCATTTTTGAAATGTTTACCTGTATTCACAAAAAATTTTCCCCTACAACTTTGAATGCTAATATTTTCCAATCTATATGGTCAAACTTGTTAAAATTTTTACCACATGATCTCATACAAATATGGTACAAGATCCTACTATTAGATCTTTTAACCCCTAAAGGTATTTGACTATGTTTTCACCAAAAACGCTCCAAAACTGTCATCTCTAGTACAAGTACCAAATTTTAGAAAAAATACATTTTTAGACACATGTAACCGTAGGATCTTGTAGTACGCTGGTTTTGGGAAGATGTGGGAAAAATTTCAGAAATTTCCATCGTTTGGATTGCAAGATATTAGCATTTGAAGTGACAAAAAGCTAATTTTTGGCCCTGCGTAAAATCCGGGCAGCTGCACTTCACAAGGTTAGATCATTATGAAAAAATGTCCAAAATGGTTGTAACTCTTTGGATTCATTCTCCAAGTCATGTTGGCTACATTCTTGAAAAATTTTAGATCATTTGGAATTGTACAACATATAGGAAAAAAAATAGTAAGTTGAAAGAAGTAGAGAATGATTCAAAATACTAAATTGTTAATAATTTATTTATGGAATTGATAAATGCCAATCCCAATGGTTAAATTTTTAGAATAAACAATCTATACCTCATGTTTTTATTTTTTTCCAAAAATGTTAAAAATTGAGTTAAATAAAGGTCTTCAAAGTTTATTTTAGAATAGAGATTCCATTACTACCCACAAACTACCCACAACTAAAACTCTTCATAACTTTCATCTCATAAATCAAAATGGAATGATTCAAAGCTTTCCATGTATATATAAATCAGGAAAATAAATTTCAAATTTTTATTTTTTTAAAAAGTGATTTTTAAAGAAGTTTTTTTTTCTGCCCGGGTTGCCCACCGAGCAATGAAAACAACATATCATACAATTACTTCTTAACCATGAATTCAAAAGTTATGAAAATTATTGGGTCTTAAAGCTACTCCTTGGGCACACATTGTGTGAAAATTTCAAAGAAAAAAAATAAAAATTCCATTCGTAGCGAGCTGCCCGAAATTGCTATGTTGCCAAAAAACACAATTTGATCCTTTAGGGATTAAACTTAATTTTTTTCCTTGAATGAGTGCAACAGAAATGGCAATTTCAAATGATTTTTGTCAAAAATAGGCCTTGGCCCTTTACGAGATTAGTTTAGTAAAGGTCGCATTTTAGAACCCTGTCTATTATTTTCTGCATGCTGCAATGCTTGTCTTTGGTGAAGCGATATCTTTTTTCAAACTAAGACATGTGTGGGTTTTGTAAGGCGTACGATCAAGAAATGGGTACCTCGGCAGAATTCTTTAGAAATTCATAAGTAATTCAAAAATGGTCCGAAAAATATGAAACCACTTGGGTTAGATTCCAAATCAATTTTTCTTTAAGTGAAAAATAAGGAAAACTAATTTCGTGCATCTAAGAACCATCGAAAAGGCCGACCAGCCCTTAAATGGTCGCTTTAAGACTGAGCAGACTACCTTACATCTTCAGGTAGACAAACCTGGTGAAAGCCAATGAAGGCTAGTAGAGGGCGAAAGCCCCCTTCAATTTAAACAGGTAGACAAACCTAATGCCAGCCCCACCTCATCTTCAGTTTAATCCAGAGTCCTGGAATAAGTAATTCCTCATTTCCTCCCAGGAACTTGACTCCGTAATGAATCCACCGACAAAGCTGGTGACAATTTGATCATTCTAAATCCAAATTCTTCTAGTACGTGGTGGCTATAGAATTCACCAGCTTGAAATTAAGAAGCAAACCGAAGCCCACGCAAATTAATGCACAGTATAACAGAACCTTCCGGTAATTATGCTGATAAATTAATGCTCAATACAACAGAACCTGCTGGTAAGTAGTAACTATGCTGATAATCAATATTTAAAACATTCAGTTTACGTATAGTAGAATGCACTTCGATCACACCTCACAACACACTAGTGCAAAGTTCTATTCGATGCCGGTAATTAAATCCCCCGTGCATACCAAGTTCAGGGATCTAGAGAAACTGCATGCTACCTCAGATCGAGGTGCCCACAGAAATTTGAGGTTAGATTTCCAAAGACAACCTTAGTTAGAAAGAACGCATATCCAGTCCTAAGATCTCCTCAACCATAGGCACTCCCACAACCATTGTAAAGTGCAGTGGTGCATGTACAATTCAGATAATGTTTTTTCATCGCTGCACAACTACATCACCTCGTAAGTTATAATCCACTCTTGGAACCAATCTTGCGTAGAATTTACAAGTACTCACAGTCGATTATTCTTGTGCATCTAAGCCCAGATTATCCAGAGCTTGAGCTCACCTTACAACTGATCGACAGTCATGCTATTGGATACGCTAGGGAGAATTGAACCGTTTCATATGAGGATTAGCAAAGATTAGCACCGAACACGGAGACAATTTCGAAGATGAGAATGAGAACTTGCTAATCATGTTCGGCGGCATGTTCAAGCGTAGAGCATTTATATTTTGAGTCACGTATTGTTAACTTGAACCTGGTAATTATTTAACTTAGCGTCATTAACACCTGATCAATTCCGCAGTTGTACAGGAAATGGCTACGGGGAATTGTGGATTCCTTCGTTTCACGTTGACCGTTGAGATTCAGAATTGTGAAAGAAAACGTGAGCATGTAACCAAGAAGGCAGTCGTCGATTCATAACCTGCAGACACTCGAATCTCGGTGATGTGTCACGCTCCCATTGGCTTCCAGCAACACAATTCTACACCATAACTATCGACCGTTGTATGCAATGGATTTAGCAATCCAACGTGTTCCAACCTACCCGGTTGACAGGTCAGCTCGGACAAGGCTTCTCAGGTTCGATTTTCTTGCCAGCGAGCCACTTGTTCGTTAACAGAAACTTCTAATTAGTCTCTTCATTAACAGAATATGGAGACTTTTGTCTTCGTTAACGAAGATAATCATCGCTCATCATTGTTGTTGCGGAAATTTCAATATATACCTCAGACAACTCCAATAGCAATGAGTAGGAAGTGCTCAGTGAGCTGAATGGGCCATGCCGAGTATCTTTACTCTAACACAAACAAGTCGGACAAAAACAAGCCAAACAAGCTTAGACTCAACAGCAAACACACAGATCCAGTCAACCGATTGAGCATCCTTGCACATGTACCGGATTGATCGATGCAACAGCTTTAATTTGCTTCAATCCAGCTTTGACAAATTTCTTGCAAAGTAAGTTCAAGATTTTAGTATACGTTTGGAAGACCTTGATCAAGTCTCATGCCGACCAACTGCAAAAGCTTGAAACTGAACCGTTTTGGTAACTTACTGCTAGTACAAACCGTGAGAACAAGATTAGCGCCTGCGTTAGATTCATTGTCGAGAACAAGATCAATATCCACGATAGGAATATCCACGATAGGAGGTTTAATGTCAACAGGATCATTAGTTTGCGATAAATCAAGCCCGAGCTCAAAATTTGACCGTGTATAAGAATTGTCATTCTTTCGAACACTGCGTTTTGTTTTAGAAAAATAATCTTCTACAGGACTTGAACTGCAAGTGCGCCGACTTAGTTTGAAATCCTTCGGCATTTCTGACTAACCGCCAGAGCAAAAACAAAATGAGCTTCTAAACTGAAGCGTCAAAACGACTCAAAGCACCAAAGCAATGCACAAACAAGCTCCTAAGTCATAGCATTAGCGTGATGCCTAACAATCAAAACAAGAAAGCATACAAAGAGCACTAAACGGCGCCAAACAAAGACAATGACAGGAAATAGGTAAGTAGGAATCTAAAAGGTAGGTAGGTAATTCAAAAAGACACATTATCAGAAATCACCTGTTGCCACCTCGATTCGAGTGTCTGCAGGTTATGTCCTAGGAGGAGGTCGGTTCTCCACCGACAACCGACCTCCTCGAGAAGGTTATGTAGTCCATTTCGATTTCCAATCCCTCAGACCAGAATACTTCTTTTGTCTTCTCGGTCCATTTGAAGATACAACTTTAATTCGTGTTCATCATGGGATCGGAACGGAATGCTATTACGACGAAACTAGTCTAAATACCAACTCCTGAGAACTACTTCAATCCGGAGACGCAAACGCATGTAAATTCCAGTGGCAACCACGGTGACACTCAAAAAACTCCTGAATTAATGAACGTAGACGCCCATTGCGACGTCCAAAAACTGTTATAAAATGCTCTGGAAAGCACGGCCCAATGTGGACACAATGCTCATCCAATGTACACGAGTCACAACATGTGACTCGAAAATTGTATATCGATGACTAATCCGACTAGGGGTGAAAGAATCTCTACTTAAGTGAATGTACTGTACTGTGCAGGGCATAAGTGACTAACGGAACAATTGAAACCTTGTACGAGGAAATTACGAGGGGAATGGGCCAGGAGCGCCAGTCCATCCTTCCACGCAATGCAACAAAGGTCGAATCAGCTTCCCCTCCGACATCGCCTCGAACACTTTCTCAATTTCAGGCCCGGGAGACACAGTTCGCAAGCCGGACAGCAATTGCGTCCCGAGCTCCGACCTCACGAATTGGTACAGCGGGTACGTCCTGCAGGACTCGATCCGGTTGGGCACCGCCGAAAAGCCCTTCTTGTCATAAGCTTCACGCACCAAGGGCACCACCGTACGCAGCCGCTCTTGCACTTGGGCCTCGAACACGGGGATCTGCTCGAACACGGACCGGGAGGCGTCTTTGAGGGCGTGGCTGACCAGCACGCATCGCAGCTTCTCCATCAACGGGTACGTGTCGGACGACGCGTCGTCGATGTACGAGAACACGGGCTGCCGCTCCACCACCAGCAGGAGGTCCTTCTCGGAGAACCGCGACGGCAAGAGGGCGCCGTCCTGGCCCATGAAGAGCGTCTTCTTCGCCGCCTGCAACACCACTTGCTTCACGGCGGACTGCATGGTTTCCTCCACATGGCGGAGGTCGATGGCTTGGCACAGCCCCACCAGGAAGGTCGAGCTCATCAGCTTCAGAATCTCCACGGCCTCCTCCGTCTTGCGCGCGGACACCAAGCCCAGCGAGTTCACGTCCTGGTTGTGCTGCTCCGCGCTCTGGACGTGAGTGGTGACGGGGTTGGCCAGGTAGTTGAGCTCGGACAAGTACGACGCCATGGCGATCTCGGCGCCCTTCATGCCGTAGTCCAGGCTGGGGTTGGGTCCCCCGCTCAAGTTGGAAGGCAGGCCGTTGTTGCAGTGGTCGTTCACGAGCTCAGAGAATTGTGCAAACATGAGCTTGCCGATGGCCGCCAGCGCCAGGCGCATGTTGTCCATGGAGACGCCGATGGGGGTGCCCTGGAAGTTGCCCCCGTGCAGTGCGATCCCTCGCGCGGCGTCGATGATGGGGTTGTCGTTGACGGAGTTGATCTCGCGCTCGATGGCGTGTGTGGCGGTGCGGATCACCTCGATTTGGGGACCCAGCCATTGGGGAGAAGTGCGGACCGCGTACCGATCCTGCTTGGGCTTCTTCAAGGGATCGGTCTCGTTGAGCTTGGCCGCGGCTTTCATCAAGTCGCTCCCGTCCAAGAGCCACTCCATCACCGCCGCAGCTTCCATTTGGCCCGGGTGATGCTTCAGCTTGTGCGTCAAGGGGTCGGCGAATTCCGGCTTCCCTTGCATCACTTCACAAAACAAGGCGGATAACACTTCCGCAAGCAACGCCAAGATATTGGCGTCGAAACACACCGTGGAGGCCAATGCCGACCCCATGGAGGTCCCATTCACCAACGCCAGCGCTTCCTTGGGCTGGAGGTCGAACGGCTTCTCCACGCCCGCCATCCGCAGCCCCTCCAACGCCGAAAACTCTCGGCCATCTGGAGTGCAAGCTCGCGAGTTGGGTCGGCCAGTGAGTAGCCCCGCAATGTAAGACAAGGGCACCAGATCCCCGGAAGCGGTGACCGTCCCTCGCAACGGGAGCTTGGGCGTGACGTGCGCATTGAGCAGCTTCTCCATGGCCTCCAAAATCTCCCAACGAATCCCGGAGTAGCCCTGCATCAAGGTGTTGGTGCGCACCAGCATGGCCGCGCGCGTCGTCTCCGTGGGCAGCGAGTGCCCCTTCACCACCACGCCCGCGTTGAGAAAGCGAATGAGCTCGCGCTGCAGCTCCACGCCTTGCTGCGTGCGGCGATGGGAGGTGGCGCCGAATCCCGTGGTCACTCCGTAGATGTCCCCGCCGTTCATGATCTTCGTCAACACCCAGTTGGAGGACTCATCCACTCTCGCCTTGGCGTTGGCCGCGTCCAGCACCACCGCCACGTCGGGCCGTCTTGCGATGGCCGTGACCTGTCCCACCGTGAGATTGACGCCCTCGATGGCCACTTCGTTGGAGTCGAAGTACGTGGCCACCATCTGCTTGATCTCCTCGAGATGATTCCCTTGCAGCTTCGCGGCCGTCTTGGCCCAGTTGAGCGGATCTTGGGAGCCCTGGTTGCAGAAGGTGGGGGCTGTCGTCGGTTTCTCCAAGGCGGGCTCGTATACCGCATTCATGTAGCTCTTGGACGACGCCATGAAGTCGAATTCCACAGTTGCCATTGTGTGTAATTATCCTCGAGTTCCCAGGTGATCTCAGCAAGCAATCGACCGATGATCCAGCTGTTCCCCGAATCCGATCAACTCTAGCTAATTATACACAGTCGAGCTTCGTAATGCAACGAATCACCCCCTCAAGCGTTCACACGTCGTCCTTGCAATTTTCAACAAAGTAACGAAGAATTTCGCCTTGGACGAAAGGAATTGGTATCCTATCGATCGAACAGCTGCTTGTGTTTGCAACTGTACTCTCAGCAAATGTGGTTGTGAACATATGTATTGCAGGCCAGCTCGAATTCGAAGTTGATGAATCCTGATGCCTTGCTGACAAGTGAGATAGATCTGAGATGAGGAATTGGGATCACGAAGGTCTGTATTTGTAAGTGGACGAGATTGGCATTCTAGTGGTGAAGAAATTTCAGGTCTTTGCATTGGGTCTCTTGACGGAAGAGAATTGGGCATGTGGGCAACTGAAGAGTGCCTTGTCCTTCTTTGTTTTTGCAGTTTCAATTAGTTTGGGAAGACTGTACGAAAAGCGCATGCAAAGGAGGGAATTTCAAAGTGGGTCGCGGATGCTATGTTACTGAATTCGTTCATCAAATGCCTGCGGTGCCCAGGCATTCCGGCTTCAGGTCTTGAGTACGTCCAATGTGTTGACGTTTGGTTGGAGCTGGGCAGCGTGTTTTGTGGACCCTGTCTGCAATTGTACTGAATCACAGTTTCACAGTTATGAGAATTACGTTAACTGGAGATATGGTCTCCAATAGAAGATTGTGATCAGTGCCCGGCATTCATTTTTTGGAGATGTAATTACATGTGTCTTCTCTACAGTAAGGTAGGAGGTCCTGAAATCGCACAGGCTCTAGAATCGCCCACCTCTGTAAATGTACACTATTTGAACATGCTACTTTTTCATTGTACCAATGATGTACAAATAGTGTACATTTACAGAGGTGGGCGATTCTAGAGCCCTTTGCCATTTCAACTTCAAAAATTCAGAACTAATTCTATAAAACTCCAAAAAATATGAAACGACTTGGGTTAGATGCCAATTCCATTTGTCTTTCAAGGAAAACTTACTAAAAAATATTTCAAGAAGTTTTACCTCCACAAATTACTGTTTCAGCTCTTAGATGAGCGATTCATGGACCTCCTACTTTAAGTTGAAAGAAATTCAGAGTTTCTTGAGAAAATTTGAAATTGATGTGACTTTTTTTGAATAAAAAATGAAAATTATTCATATCAAATTTATGTCAAAATATTTTTACAAAATCTGAAAATTTCTCCCAAATTAGGTATATATTATAGAGTAAAACACCATGATGGTTTAATTTGAAGGGGGTGCACATGCCCCCCCTCCCATCCTTCATGACATTCACCAAAACACCATGGTGCAATTTTGTTTCTATCATATTATTCATGAATTAGGAAATGAATACTCCAGGGTATTACATAGGCCCAAAGTTCCAATTGCAAGGAAATATTCAAAATGTAGGAGTTTTCCAAAATTTTCAAATTGTGATAGAAACAACATTTGATAAGCTTAGTTTCCTTAGCTGGTTTCAAATTCAAAAAAGATCATTTTCATGGCTTAATTTCAGCTCTAGGTAAAGGAGCACAAATTGCCAAAATACACTACACAATGAGATCTATAGATTTGCCATTTTCTTTTGTAGGAAAATAAAAAATATCACAAGGAAAGGATATTCAACATCTTTCATTGAAATTGGATTCACACACTAATTTTCCCAAATAAATTTGAATGAAAAAGTGTTTTTCTAAGCATAGGGTTTAGATTACCTCCACCAAAAAGGTTCTTGACAATTACTTGGCATTTTAATCTTTGGAATTGAAAATTTCTAAGTCATTTTCTAAAATGATTAGATTGTTATCAAAACCTTGCAAGATAGAAATCAACACTGATTGTATAAATTACTATTTTTGATTGGTGTAAATTTTGTTTGAACTACCATCATTGGAAGAGCATTAAAAATCTAATATAAAAAAGAAAAGAAAGCCCAATTTGGACTTTGGTCAACCAAAATAGAGACCATCAGAAAAAAGCTAAAAAAAATTATGATGTACCTTGGCAAATATGGCTTAAGAAAGAAAATTCATGCAAATGTCATGACGATTTTTTTTAATCCAAATCCAGATACTCTCATGTTTATTATGATATTGTGGTTTTCAATGTGCATCTAATGATAGCCATTTTAACTCCTAATTCCATCCCCTTCCAAAGATAGAAAAATCATTTTTTTGTGGTTCATTGTGTTGGATTGGTGATGTCCTTGAGAATTTTGTATTTTTTATCACTTATTTCAGCCATGTCTTCATGTAAAGATTTATGAATGATTATGAAGTAATTATTGTTAAATTTTTCATCATGTATTTTGCAACTTAAGTCTTTAATATGAGATCCATTTCTTCAAGTTGCAAGACTCCTACAATAATTTTGTCAATGAAAAGTTTGAGGTACTAAACTTCACATCCAAGATGAGTACAAAATCCTTGTTTTTTGAAATCAACTACATAGATCCAACAATTGGAGAGTTTTTTCACTTCAAAATTATTGGAGGATATATTCCAATAATTTAGCTAAGAGATTCTAATGTAGAATCTACCAACGAATAAAAAGCCAAAAATGATAGAGCATTGGTTTAGAAAAGGTATTTTGAAAAGAAGTTTTTGCTTGAAACACCCAAAGAACTTAGTGGAAGAATGACATTGCCTATGTGCACCTTATCCAATGGTTGCACTCAATGTTCTTTGACCTCATCCAATTCTTGTCCTAGTCCTTGGAAGGGATTATGAGGGGGAGGGGGGGGGGAAACTTTAAAAACTCCACTATGTACTTTGCTGCCCAATGTCATTTTCAAGGTCAAACATTGAATTTCACTTAATTCCATTAATTCTTGATTTTAATGCTCTTAAACTCCACAATAAATAGATAGCTTCTTCAATCTATTTTTTAGTTGCATTTTTCTATTTTCCAAAACCATATAAATTGATTTGCCATTCCTATAGCCATTGAAGGCAACAACTTGGAAGCATAATATATACTACATTTGAATATGTGTTTATCAAATCTTTTTCATGAGAGGGCAAGAAATACATTAATAATTCCAAGAAGTTTTCTACTTGTATCTTTATTTTTTCAAAAACAATTACTATTTCATGTTCATTTGCAATCACTACAATGAATATAAAAATATTAAATGGCATCTACATCACTGAAATTCTATTTTGTGTGAAAGGAAGAAATATTTTTACCATTTTGTTTAATTTGTTGTACATTCAACTCAATTGAAAATATAGATTTTGGAACATGGAGTCAATGTATTTGAAATAGTGAATACTAGAAGCATGTTAAAGAATTTCAAAAGTAAATTGTATTTTGTGAAATTTAAAAAATATGATGTACTATTTAAAAGAAATTCTCTTATTTTATAGAAATTGGTTGTTCTGATGGATTTTAGTATTGTAGACAATTCAAAACAATGAATCTCACTTGAAAGTTTAGAGAGAAGGTTCCTCCACTAGGATTTCATTTATTTGTTGAAAGATTTATACAAAAAGGAATTTTTTTGTCCTTTACATCGGTGCAAATAAGGTTCTCTTGTGTGTACATTTCTAGACATTCAAAAACATGTTTCTATATTGTCATTATTTGAAACTCATCTCCATAAAGTTTTTAGGAATGGTCTATTTATTTTATTTTTTATTTTTCTAAATGTTTTCACAATTTTCCAACAATTTAAAAATCAAAGGACCTTTAGGGTGAAATTTTCTATTAACTAGTTTTGTACATATCTTTTGGAGGTTATTATTCTTATGCCTAAAATTTTGAAAATACTATATTTGAAGTATTTTGAAATTATCTATATTTTATTTTATCTGGAAATATATTTTTCCAAAAGCTCATAGTATTTCCAATGTTACCTATCAAAATGACCAAATGCAACCAAATGAATAAGTGTTTCATGCTTTCACCCTTTTATGTCTTCAATTATTAAAAAAATTAAATACAATATCACAAATGAAATATAGAAATTATTACATAGAAGTGATTGTTGTTCATTGTTGCAACCTTAAATGAAATACTTACATGATCTTGGATGAGAGGCTTTCACCAAACTTATTTAAGAAGATATAAGAATTTCAAACACTATTGAAAATTTGCATTAATCCCTAAATTTAGGGTGCTACATATAAGTAGCATTCATTTTATTCAAATCTAGCTTCCATCTAATAAGAAGTTGCTAGGAAGGTGGGATGTACAAGCCCTCCAAAAGCTATCTTTCATATAATCAAGGTGACAATTATGATATGGATGTGTTTTATAGTTGTTTAAAATACAAAATTCATTTCAAGAAGTCTAGTTTTTCCTTCACTATTAAAACATTCAATGCATATAAAAAGTTGTAATACTTTGACTAGAAATTATAAAACATTGAATGTTTATATTTTCTATGCTACTAATCTTATAGATTTAGCCAAGTAAACCCCAAATCAAAGGATAAGATTAGAAATTGTAGTTTCAATGAAAATTTCAAAATAAGTGCTTTTAAGTTGATTATTCAAAGATCTATATTAAAAAATTCAAATTTAATAATATAGATCATCTTTGAAATTCATATTGAGAATCTCCACTCTCACATCAAACTTCAAAAAGGTTATGAAAGTCATATATCATAGCAAATTTGAATTTTTTTTCAAACCCGTTTGAGATTGAAGGAAAAATTCTTAGTGAATTCATATAAAAATAATAAAAACTTTGTGGCAATGCATTTAGTTTGTTGTCTGGATGTTTAGAATTTGATTTTTTCAAAAAATTTGTTTTTATATTCTAAGATTTTGCACATGTTTTTGAATCTTCTTATCAACAAACATAGGGTGCTTTTAGGGAAAATAAAAATAATATCAAATATATATTTGATTGTAGCAAATACTCAAGTTGACTAAATGAAGTTACAACTTGTCCTTTATAGGCCATTAGGAACGAGATGTTCTAAGCCGTGCACCCCGGAGGCCCTGCTATTTTGGACCAGGTGGAGGCCAAGCTGCAGCTATCCAAGGACAAGATGTAGGGCAGCCGCGACGTGCTATTGGAGTACGGCAACATGTCGAGCTCTTCTATGTTGTTCGTGTTGGACCAGATTCATCAGAGATCTTTGAAGATGGGTTCTTCCACCCTCGGGGAAGGCAGTGACTTCGGCTTCTTCATCGGCTTTGGACCGGGACTAACGCTGGAGGTGTTGGTTCTTTGGGCCGCAGCCAATCAATAAGTTGGTGAGGTCACTACGGGTTACTTCAATTTTCAGTGAATTGTTTCGTTGTGCATTCTTTTTCGGTGTTGATCACATCAGTGTACAACAAGTGTATATTGGTCCCAATTGGATCCATAGTCTTCATAGTGAGCTAGGTCGATTTATGAGTTGCATTGTTTGCAACTCCATCAATTCATGTGCAGCTGTGCATTGTGATTTTCCAAATTCTAATTGAAATCCGCAATATATTAAGCAGCATGAGGAATTGATACAAACAAATTCTTGGCTGAGTTTCCGAAATTCCCCTTACCATTTGCACCCTCACCGCACATCAATTGTTGTATTTTAAAGTTTGTTTTTTGTTTTTGTTACAGTTGGATACGAGAATATAGGACCCGAATTCATTTGGTAAGAGGGTGCAAGTACTAGAGGTAGAGTCCGTGGAACTTGATTCTCATCTTGTTGCAGACTGATCTTTGAACGGTTTGTACTTTTGTTTTTACTCTCGTTTTTATTGAACTTCAGAATCAGTTTTAGATTTTCTAATGGTGAGGATGATTGAAGTGCTTGTTATGTTGCAGACATTGGAACATGTGGATGTTCAGCATTCCCAAAACGTGTGTGCAGAGGTATTGATTGTCAATATGGGTATTTTCTAAAATGATCGAAATTGATCGCTCCCAAGTCGAAATTAAATTTAGTGAAACTATTCAATCTGTTCTCCACCAAGAGCCGTGCTGAATATGACTAGTTTCCCACAAATTACTTTTTGAGACCAATCTCATTCAGTTTTGTCATATTGATGTATTCGTTTAAAATTGGTTCTTGCTCTTCAATATGACATTTCACGGAAGCTTGGTGTGTCAATAGATGGGCAAATAATTACATTTCATGCCTTACATTGTGCATCGCCAACCTAGGATATCTAATTTTCTACCCAATCCCTCTCTTGCCTCCCTAAATTGTTTCATTTCCTTTCTTGCTTGGCCGCACACCACACCATTTTAATGGAATTGAGCCAATTTACAGAGTGAACCTTACCGTTTTCATATACCACATGCTTAGGTCAATTCATTAAAAAATAATTAAAAAAACAATAAAATACAATATGTAATGAAATTTTCAAAAATTTATAACCTAGCATAATTGAATAGTGTAGAAAATAATAATGAAAATAATTTGAATCTTAAAAAATATCCCAATGAAAAATGAAAAGATAGTACAAGCATCAAGAATAAATAAAAATAAATAGTATAATTTTTTGAGGACCAAAGGCATTGAGTGTTTGATGAAGAGTGCTAAAGTTGTTAGTAGCAAAACCAATAAGAGGTGAATACGTGTATCGGTTAAGCCTTGAAATATTGTGGTAAAACTATGAGGACCTTATTGCTAAAGGTCATGAACGATTCGGTAAAGCGCCTAAGCACCATAGAATAGTTATGAAGACCTTGCTCCTAAAAGTCACGAAATATTCTAGACCTTTTCTTGTTTTTGCATGCACAAATGCTTTATAAAAGACTCTTTCATTTTCAAGCCAAAACCACTTGAAAACTTTCTATGAAGGGATGTAAACGTGTAGTGAATTAACTTGTGTGTCAAAATTGTTTTTTGGATTGTCTTCTTTGTAAGCTCTAAATCCGCATGTGCATACTTAACCAAAAATTGTAAGATAAATGTATATAGATTCCTTTACTTCCGTAGGCCTAGTGTCCAAGAAAGACAGTTGCACGTATCTTTGCATGTGCAATTGGAGTCTACTGTTATATTTGAATTAATTTGGTCCCTTAGTATAATCCGACAACCATTATCTTTCGCCTACTCGATCAACAAATGTTGCGAATTGGAGTTGACTATGTTGACTCCATGATATTCTGAAAGTAACTCCATGCTATACACTTACTACACAGTCAAGCCCTAACTAGCTCGTATTGTATAGAAGGCAGCGCTCATGGTGAAGATAAAGAATCCCCCAGATCATGAAGTGCCCTTGTGACGTTGCTTTGGGTTGCCCTCGGATACCTACAATCGCTGTGGTAACCGTCTATGTTCACAGATGGCGTGGAAGCATCGACAAAAGAATTGGAAGTCCCGAGCTCCATTTTTTCGACAACAGTATGCTTGTTTTGATGATCATCGAGAGCGTTTGCAAATCTGGAGCTCAAGTGGTTGTCAAAATTGTGTAGCTTGACCAGCAATAGTGACGTGTGCATGTGGAAGTGCTTCTTGGACATACAAAAAATCTCCCAACAGCCCGAGGCCATGATCCTCCACAGTAGGGAAGGCACAGGGTTACATGACTAGTTTAGCGGGATGCAATTCCAACCTAGTGATGATCAAGTCATTGGTTTGCGCAGAATGGAACACAACTAGGACAGAGTCCTCGAGGTTTTGCGTCACAATCACTTTGAGTGTCAACTTTCTACAACTGATTTTATGCTCGTCTATATGAGATGCTCTTCCCTGATTCTTTTGATATAAGTATTGTCACCTTTTGAATTCTATTTTCCCCAATATGATTAATCGATTTGGTCATTTTAGAACCATGCATCCTTAGTCTTTGGGGGGAATGTAAACTCTAATTGCTTCCATGAGCAAGCATTGACGATGGCTATCTACTTTAATTTAGACTACTATTTCTGCAGAACGGATATTTTGTTCCATTAGAGAAATTTTGGACTCTCTGGAGGGTTGTGAAGGTTTGACAAGCCACTCTATTTCAAGACCCCTGCAAAGCTACTAAAAGAAGAGAATCTTTGACAAAAATAAGATTCACCTTGTGTGAATATCGGGAATGAAAGGGAGTATATCTTAATTTCCTATTCTCTTTTGAATATAAAATTGTAGTTGTCACAACCATCCTCTATTAAACTACTCGTGTACCAATGCTCCAATACCAATTCTTTGACAATTGGCAGGACAATGATTAGTAGAAATAGGGAAAAAGTTCCTACATAGGCCAAAAAGAAAGTAATGTTTGAGTCCCTTATGGTGCTTCTTAACAGCCTTGTGGAGAGTCGAAATTTTCTCTAATGAAATGGTGGTATTTCACAAACTTGGCACTTTTAGGTGCAGACCATGTGGTGTGAAATCTATAATTGTCCTAGAAAATGAAGGGAAAAATGGTGTATTAATACCACCATTTGAATGAAATATCTATTGCATATATTATTTAGGATGTTGTTGCTACTCTTGTGAATTGAGTAGGAGGTTTATGGATGGTGCAAAGCATCACCTCTCGCTTGAAAAACGGCGAAGATATCCGAATGGACGATAATCGTTTCGAACATTTGATTAGGTGAAGCACATACGCTCTCAGTGACTTGAAGTCCTTCCCTCTTGTGATTTCAATCATGTTTATCATGGAAGGTATGTTCCATGAGCTAACTGGACAAAGCAACATATGTAGTTCACCTTTATCATCCCCAGCATCAATCCTTCATCTCAAGTAAGGTGGAATATCACGAGCTGGTGAATATATCGAATATCCACATCACAGTTGGCGTTGTTATATATGGAGCTGGTCACAAGGGCCATGATCACCATTATTGCAAACAATTCTTCATTTATGACATGCAGGTAGATTGTGCAACAACATAAGGTTCCTCAGCACACAAAACTTGTTCTACTTTGGTAATAGAGTTTTATGACAAATTGGAGGTCAACACATTCTTAGAAAAGATGCACTTCATGATACAAAATGGGGCAAGCTACCATATGGCATGGCATTCATCAACTGTCAGTGTCTCATCTTCAATTGATTTGCTTTTCTTGCAACTGACCATCACCTCGGAGATTGAAGATTCTTTTTGCTTTTAAGATCTACCAAACTTGAAATCACTAGAATAGGAAGCATAGGCTAGGTTGTTTTAACCCCAAGTTTTGATTACCATTGAGTCGTATAAATCAAGACAAACAGAAATCGGTTGCAAGAGAATGAGGTCACTTATTGTGATATTGAAGGGCAAGGACAATATTTCCAAACATGTTGCAGATTTTGAGAAATCAAACACCATCCAAGCAAACCCAAAAGTAAGCTACTTTCTTTTGGAGTTGTGTATCTAGGCTTTAGCGGTAGACTCTAGAGTGTGTACACTGAAAAGGCAAGAATTCCATTAGAGTTGTGAGAAGAAGTATGCAGGCTAGCTTATAGTCCACTGCCAAATTATGGAACTGAAATCTTCAAAATTTTAACAAAACTTTGCGCAATTTCCTGCACAATTGTTACACCATTATTCAATAGAGCATACTTGTCAAACAATCAAACTACGTCATGAACACTCAACTATAAAGACCCAAGTAGGGTGCACACGTTACATGAGAAACATTTTATGATTTGATGTAATATGAAGTTCATAGATCAATCCTCCGTGTATTCAATTGCAGGATCCATACTTAGCTAGCGCCACAACATGGCCTTACTTAATTCTACCTTGCAAGCGACCAATTTCAAGCAGTGATCAATATACCTCCTAAGAATTGACACTCATATACCTCTGCATGTGCAATCATTTCTCGGATGCATACCATCCAACAACTCCAATGTCTAAACACGCACTTCACCCATACACAAGCTCTTAAAACCTAAACTCAATTCTTGAGTTCTGTCGAAACTACAATAGGAACCGATCAGAATTGACTAAAACAAATAGTGAATAACATTGCTCGGAATTTCGCTCTTGTACTCGCCCTCTACAACCAATTGGATTAGGAGACTTGATGGCATAATTCAAATCCAAAGCATTCAACAAGCATTAAAAACAACAATTGATATGCGGTGAGGGTGCAAATGGTAAGGGGAATTTCGGAAACTCAACCAAGAATTTGTTTGTATCAATTCCTCATGCTGCTTAATATATTGCGGATTTCAATTAGAATTTGGAAAATCACAATGCACAGCTGCACATGAATTGATGGAGTTGCAAACAATGCAACTCATAAATCGACCTAGCTCACTATGAAGACTATGGATCCAATTGGGACCATTATACACTTGTTGTACACTGATGTGATCAACACTGAAAAAGAATGCACAACAAAACAATTCACTGAAAATTGAAGTAACCCGTAGTGACCTCACCAACTTATTGATTGGCTGCGGCCCAAAGAACCAACACCTCCAGCGTTAGTCCCGGTCCAAAGCCGATGAAGAAGCCGAAGTCACTGCCTTCCCCGAGGGTGGAAGAACCCATCTTCAAAGATCTCTGATGAATCTGGTCCAGCACGAACAACATAGAAGAGCTCAACATGTTGCCGTACTCCAATAGCACGTCGCGGCTGCCCTACATCTTGTCCTTGGATAGCTGTAGCTTGGCCTCCACCTGGTCCAAAATAGCGGGGCCTCCGGGGTGCACGGCTTAGAACATCTCGTTCCACGCGGGCGAGCCCACGCACTTGCACACCTCCGTTAGAAACTTCTTGATGTTCTTCAAGATCAGCTTAGGCACATCCTTCATCAAATGGAAGATGAACCCCGCTTCTGTGAGATGGCCATCAATGGCATCATCACTTTCCGGCAAGATGGTCTCCCCGGCCCAGTGGACCTCGAACAAAGCCTTCTCCACTTGTGGCTTGGGATCCGACCCGACCACGTACATGCCCGTGCCATCCTCGAACAACGCCGACCCCACCGGCCCATCCAAGTGATTTTCGCTCCGAGCACGGTAGGTCACGGCCGTCACCTCGCTGCACATGGCCAGCACATGCACGTTCTTGTTGTTCTTAGCCAAGTCCTTGGCCATGCACAACACTGAGGCGCTGCCGAAGCAACCGGTTTGGTACATCATGATGTGCTTCACGGTGGGCTTGAGGCCCAACAATTTGGCTAGCGCGTGGTTTGCGCCGGGCATGTTCATGCCGTTGGTGGTGGCAAACACGATGTGAGTGATGTCGGACTTGCAGCCACTCCACTCCTTGATGGCCTTCAGCGCAGCCTCGGCCGCCAGCTTGGGCACCTGGACCACCACGATGTCGTGGCACGCGTTCAACGAGGGCTCCATGTACGTGCAAATGCCTGGATTGGCGTTTAGCACCTCCTCCATCAAGAACAAGTGGCACTTCTAGATGCCTAACTTGTCGCTTGTGGAATAGGATCAGGCATACATCAATTCAGTTTACTCTAAAGCATCAAGAGTACAGTATGTACTAGCTAATTTCTTCGACTCCAATCAAATTGGGTAGTCAGACCACGAAATGCAACTTGCATCACTATTCAAATCATTTCCTTCCATTGATCACCCACATCGAACTACTTACTATATGGGAATCAACTGAATCAAAGTAGGTGGGCCGGAATGACGGTACTCAATTCAGACTAGTGAAGTGAATTATGGAGATGCGGCTCAAGTGGGTCACTTACAAATGCGCTTGAACTTGGCCTTGAGCACCTCCTTCTTGCTGTAGTTGGTGATGTTAAAGAAGAAATCTGAGTACTCCGATTGCAAAAACTCCGTGGGAGGCACGGCAATGCCGATGCCCAGGACGCATGCCAGCTCGTCCGCACAAGGTTGTCCCCTAAGGAGCGCAACGCTCACCGCCGTCTCGGAAGCCATTGCAATTGCAACAAGTTCGTTCCTTACTACGGACCAAATTGGGAAGTGCATGCTACTGGCGCTCCAAGTCTCTTGTCTGGAAGTCGAATTAGAGCTTTGTGACTTGGAATCCAATTCGAGGCCTTGGTCTGTCACTAAAGTGGATTAGCTAGAGATTTATACGAACTGTTTGATTGAAACAGTTTCTGAAATGCTAGGGAATGATGTTTGCTGTTGTGAAGATTGGATGTAGGATTTTAGGCTCTTTTATAGTGCGTGTGGAGAGTGCTCAATGCGGAGTGAGAGTCTGCAGCGTCACATGGAATGAAGGCTGGGAAGTGTTTGGGCCGAGTTCTGTGGAGAAAACCAGGAAGGGGAGAAAGGATCAATAAAGGAGGTCAGCGCCGTGACCAAGTCGGGGCTTAGCTGCCCATTCCTTCCTGTTGTAGACTATGAGAGTGTCAACTCCTCCACGTTTAGTTGTCCCTTTTTTTCTATTGACATCTGTTTGACATTTCTGGGTTCTCGGTTGGTCGCTTCAAAGTGTGAGGACTTCTTTGTTGGCTCTGTCTTTAGTGGGGGCAGAGACGATTTCAAGTTACTTTGTGAGACTCCAACTGAACTTCCTACAAAGAACCCCTCATTAAACCCAAAAGGTTGGGATTTGGTCTACGGAGACCATATATACATGATGCAATGAAGAATCCCAAATACAAGAGCTACAATGTGTCTCCTACCTGCATTAGGATTTAAGTCTCTAAGAAGATGGAACATCACATTACTTTCCTCCCACTAGGTTAAAATAGCTCCTAATGGGGACAAAGCGTTGTTATTTTTGTTGCCCTTATTTAACCTCTTGTTCTCATGGAGTCAAACTCCCTCCCTAGGATAGTTGGATTGATGATTTTTGAGGATGTTGAAGTCCAAATTGAAAGTGGTCAATCGATGACTATTTAGGTGTTTGTTGAGGCAAACACAAAATCTGTGTTGAAAAACGTAGAAAAACATAGATTTTGCATTTGCCTCAACAAACACGTCAAGTAGATTTTGTTAAGGCAAACACAGATTTCTTCTAGTCCCTAATGGCCTACAAATTGGATCAATTTTGGACAAAGTCTTTTGGTTAAAAGACAAGTTGTAACTTCATTTAGTCAACTTGAGTATTTGCTACAATCAAATATATATTTGATATTATTTTTATTTTCCCTAAAAGCACCCCATGTTTGTTGATAAGAAGATTCAAAAACATGTGCAAAATCTTAGAATTTAAAAACAAATTTTTTGAAAAAATCAAATTCTAAACATCCAGACAACAAACTAAATGCATTGCCACAAAGTTTTTATTATTTTTATATGAATTCACTAAGAATTTTTCCTTCATGTGAAGGACAAAAAAATTCCTTTTTGTATAAATCTTTCAACTAATAAATGAAATCCTAGTGGAGGAACCTTCTCTCTAAACTTTGAAGTGAGATTCATTGTTTTGATTTGTCTACAATACTAAAATCCATCAGAACAACCAATTTCTATAAAATAAGAGAATTTCTTTTAAATAGTACATCATATTTTTTAAATTTCACAAAATACAATTTACTTTTGAAATTCTTTAACATGCTTCTAGTATTCACTATTTCAAATTCATTGACTCCATGTTCCAAAATCTATATTTTCAATTGAGTTGAATGTACAACAAATTAAACAAAATGGTAAAAATATTTCTTCCTTTCACACAAAATGGAATTTCGGTGATTTAGTTGTCATTCAATATCTTTACATTCATTGTAGTGATTGCAAATGAACATGAAATAGTATAATTGCTTTTGAAAAAATAAAGATACAAGTAGAAAAACTTCTTGGAATTATTAATGTATTTCTTGGGCTCTCATGAAAAAAATTTGATAAACACATATTCAAATGTAGTATATATTATGCTTCCATGTTGTTGCCTTCAATGGCTATAGGAATGGCAAATCAATTTATATGGTTTTGGAAAATAGAAAAATGCAACTGAAAAATAGATTGAAGAAGCTATCTATTTATTGTGGAGTTTAAGAGCATTAAAATCAAGAGTTAATGGAATTAAGTGAAATTCAATGTTTGACCTCGAAAAATGACCTTAGGCATCCAAGTATATCGTGGAGTTTTTAAAGTTGCCCTACTGCCCCCCATAATCCCTTCCAAGGACTAGGACAAGAATTGGATGAGGTCAAAGAACATTGTGTGCAACTATTGAATAAGGTGCACATAGGCAATGTCATTCTTCCACTAAGTTCTTTGGGTGTTTTAAGCAAAAACTTCTTTTCAAAATACCTTTTCTAAACCAATGCTCTATCATTTTTGGCTTTTTATTCGTTGGTAGATTCTACATTAGAATCTCTTAGCTAAATTATTGGAATATATCTCCCAATAATTTTGAAGTGAAAAAACTCTCCAATTGTTGGATCTATGTAATTGATTTCAAAAAACAAGGATTTTGTACTCATCTTGGATGTGAAGTTTAGTACCTCAAACTTTTCATTGACAAAATTATTGTAGGAGTCTTGCAACTTGAAGAAATGGATCTCAATTTAAAGACATAAGTTGCAAATACATGATGAAAAATTTAACAATAATTACTTCATAATCATTCATAAATCTTTACATGAAGACATGGCTGAAATAAGTGATAAAAAATACAAAATTCTCAAGGACATCACCAATCCAACACAATGAACCACAAAAAAATGATTTTTCTATCTTTGGAAGGGGATGGAATTAGGAGTTAAAATGGCTATCATTAGATGCACATTGAAAACCACAATATCATAATAAACATGAGAGTATCTGGATTTGGATTAAAAAAAATCGTCATGACATTTGCATGAATTTTCTTTCTTAAGCCATATTTGCCAAGGTACATCATAATTTTTTTTAGCTTTTTTCTGATGGTCTCTATTTTGGTTGACCAAAGTCCAAATTGGGCTTTCTTTTCTTTTTTATATTAGATTTTTAATGCTCTTCCAATGATGGTAGTTCAAACAAAATTTACACCAATCAAAAATAGTAATTTATACAATCAGTGTTGATTTCTATCTTGCAAGGTTTTGATAACAATCTAATCATTTTAGAAAATGACTTAGAAATTTTCAATTCCAAAGATTAAAATGCCAAGTAATTGTCAAGAACCTTTTTGGTGGAGGTAATCTAAACCCTATGCTTAGAAAAACACTTTTTCATTCAAATTTATTTGGGAAAATTAGTGTGTGAATCCAATTTCAATGAAAGATGTTGAATATCCTTTCCTTGTGATATTTTTTATTTTCCTACAAAAGAAAATGGCAAATCTATAGATCTCATTGTGTAGTGTATTTTGGCAATTTGTGCTCCTTTACCTAGAGCTGAAATTAAGCCATGAAAATGATCTTTTTTGAATTTGAAACCAGCTAAGGAAACTAAGCTTATCAAATGTTGTTTCTATCACAATTTGAAAATTTTGGAAAACTCCTACATTTTGAATATTTCCTTGCAATTGGAACTTTGGGCCTATGTAATACCCTGGAGTATTCATTTCCTAATTCATGAATAATATGATAGAAACAAAATTGCACCATGGTGTTTTGGTGAATGTCATGAAGGATGGGAGGGGGGGCATGTGCACCCCCTTCAAATTAAACCATCATGGTGTTTTACTCTATAATATATACCTAATTTGGGAGAAATTTTCAGATTTTGTAAAAATATTTTGACATAAATTTGATATGAATAATTTTCATTTTTTATTCAAAAAAAGTCACATCAATTTCAAATTTTCTCAAGAAACTCTGAATTTCTTTCAACTTAAAGTAGGAGGTCCATGAATCGCTCATCTAAGAGCTGAAACAGTAATTTGTGGAGGTAAAACTTCTTGAAATATTTTTTAGTAAGTTTTCCTTGAAAGACAAATGGAATTGGCATCTAACCCAAGTCGTTTCATATTTTTTGGAGTTTTATAGAATTAGTTCTGAATTTTTGAAGTTGAAATGGCAAAGGGCTCTAGAATCGCCCACCTCTGTAAATGTACACTATTTGTACATCATTGGTACAATGAAAAAGTAGCATGTTCAAATAGTGTACATTTACAGAGGTGGGCGATTCTAGAGCCTGTGCGATTTCAGGACCTCCTACCTTACTGTAGAGAAGACACATGTAATTACATCTCCAAAAAATGAATGCCGGGCACTGATCACAATCTTCTATTGGAGACCATATCTCCAGTTAACGTAATTCTCATAACTGTGAAACTGTGATTCAGTACAATTGCAGACAGGGTCCACAAAACACGCTGCCCAGCTCCAACCAAACGTCAACACATTGGACGTACTCAAGACCTGAAGCCGGAATGCCTGGGCACCGCAGGCATTTGATGAACGAATTCAGTAACATAGCATCCGCGACCCACTTTGAAATTCCCTCCTTTGCATGCGCTTTTCGTACAGTCTTCCCAAACTAATTGAAACTGCAAAAACAAAGAAGGACAAGGCACTCTTCAGTTGCCCACATGCCCAATTCTCTTCCGTCAAGAGACCCAATGCAAAGACCTGAAATTTCTTCACCACTAGAATGCCAATCTCGTCCACTTACAAATACAGACCTTCGTGATCCCAATTCCTCATCTCAGATCTATCTCACTTGTCAGCAAGGCATCAGGATTCATCAACTTCGAATTCGAGCTGGCCTGCAATACATATGTTCACAACCACATTTGCTGAGAGTACAGTTGCAAACACAAGCAGCTGTTCGATCGATAGGATACCAATTCCTTTCGTCCAAGGCGAAATTCTTCGTTACTTTGTTGAAAATTGCAAGGACGACGTGTGAACGCTTGAGGGGGTGATTCGTTGCATTACGAAGCTCGACTGTGTATAATTAGCTAGAGTTGATCGGATTCGGGGAACAGCTGGATCATCGGTCGATTGCTTGCTGAGATCACCTGGGAACTCGAGGATAATTACACACAATGGCAACTGTGGAATTCGACTTCATGGCGTCGTCCAAGAGCTACATGAATGCGGTATACGAGCCCGCCTTGGAGAAACCGACGACAGCCCCCACCTTCTGCAACCAGGGCTCCCAAGATCCGCTCAACTGGGCCAAGACGGCCGCGAAGCTGCAAGGGAATCATCTCGAGGAGATCAAGCAGATGGTGGCCACGTACTTCGACTCCAACGAAGTGGCCATCGAGGGCGTCAATCTCACGGTGGGACAGGTCACGGCCATCGCAAGACGGCCCGACGTGGCGGTGGTGCTGGACGCGGCCAACGCCAAGGCGAGAGTGGATGAGTCCTCCAACTGGGTGTTGACGAAGATCATGAACGGCGGGGACATCTACGGAGTGACCACGGGATTCGGCGCCACCTCCCATCGCCGCACGCAGCAAGGCGTGGAGCTGCAGCGCGAGCTCATTCGCTTTCTCAACGCGGGCGTGGTGGTGAAGGGGCACTCGCTGCCCACGGAGACGACGCGCGCGGCCATGCTGGTGCGCACCAACACCTTGATGCAGGGCTACTCCGGGATTCGTTGGGAGATTTTGGAGGCCATGGAGAAGCTGCTCAATGCGCACGTCACGCCCAAGCTCCCGTTGCGAGGGACGGTCACCGCTTCCGGGGATCTGGTGCCCTTGTCTTACATTGCGGGGCTACTCACTGGCCGACCCAACTCGCGAGCTTGCACTCCAGATGGCCGAGAGTTTTCGGCGTTGGAGGGGCTGCGGATGGCGGGCGTGGAGAAGCCGTTCGACCTCCAGCCCAAGGAAGCGCTGGCGTTGGTGAATGGGACCTCCATGGGGTCGGCATTGGCCTCCACGGTGTGTTTCGACGCCAATATCTTGGCGTTGCTTGCGGAAGTGTTATCCGCCTTGTTTTGTGAAGTGATGCAAGGGAAGCCGGAATTCGCCGACCCCTTGACGCACAAGCTGAAGCATCACCCGGGCCAAATGGAAGCTGCGGCGGTGATGGAGTGGCTCTTGGACGGGAGCGACTTGATGAAAGCCGCGGCCAAGCTCAACGAGACCGATCCCTTGAAGAAGCCCAAGCAGGATCGGTACGCGGTCCGCACTTCTCCCCAATGGCTGGGTCCCCAAATCGAGGTGATCCGCACCGCCACACACGCCATCGAGCGCGAGATCAACTCCGTCAACGACAACCCCATCATCGACGCCGCGCGAGGGATCGCACTGCACGGGGGCAACTTCCAGGGCACCCCCATCGGCGTCTCCATGGACAACATGCGCCTGGCGCTGGCGGCCATCGGCAAGCTCATGTTTGCACAATTCTCTGAGCTCGTGAACGACCACTGCAACAACGGCCTGCCTTCCAACTTGAGCGGGGGACCCAACCCCAGCCTGGACTACGGCATGAAGGGCGCCGAGATCGCCATGGCGTCGTACTTGTCCGAGCTCAACTACCTGGCCAACCCCGTCACCACTCACGTCCAGAGCGCGGAGCAGCACAACCAGGACGTGAACTCGCTGGGCTTGGTGTCCGCGCGCAAGACGGAGGAGGCCGTGGAGATTCTGAAGCTGATGAGCTCGACCTTCCTGGTGGGGCTGTGCCAAGCCATCGACCTCCGCCATGTGGAGGAAACCATGCAGTCCGCCGTGAAGCAAGTGGTGTTGCAGGCGGCGAAGAAGACGCTCTTCATGGGCCAGGACGGCGCCCTCTTGCCGTCGCGGTTCTCCGAGAAGGACCTCCTGCTGGTGGTGGAGCGGCAGCCCGTGTTCTCGTACATCGACGACGCGTCGTCCGACACGTACCCGTTGATGGAGAAGCTGCGATGCGTGCTGGTCAGCCACGCCCTCAAAGACGCCTCCCGGTCCGTGTTCGAGCAGATCCCCGTGTTCGAGGCCCAAGTGCAAGAGCGGCTGCGTACGGTGGTGCCCTTGGTGCGTGAAGCTTATGACAAGAAGGGCTTTTCGGCGGTGCCCAACCGGATCGAGTCCTGCAGGACGTACCCGCTGTACCAATTCGTGAGGTCGGAGCTCGGGACGCAATTGCTGTCCGGCTTGCGAACTGTGTCTCCCGGGCCTGAAATTGAGAAAGTGTTCGAGGCGATGTCGGAGGGGAAGCTGATTCGACCTTTGTTGCATTGCGTGGAAGGATGGACTGGCGCTCCTGGCCCATTCCCCTCGTAATTTCCTCGAACAAGGTTTCTATTGTTCCGTCAGTCACTTAGCCACTGGACATAATTCAAGCTTAGTTCTTAAATAAAGATTCTCTCAGTCCCAATCGGATTAGTCAGGCAATTTTCGAGTCACATGTTGTGACTCGTATACATTGGATGAGCATTGTGTCCACATTCGGCGCTGCTTAGTTTGAGCACTTTATAACAGTTTCTGGACGTCACTATGGCGTCTACATTCTGAAATTCAGGAGATTCTTCGAGTACGTCAGCGTGCTTGGAATTGGAATTGTTGTATTGAAGCGTCTCATCGCACCGACCGATCGAGGTATTTTCAGGAGTTTGTATTTAGACCAGTTTCGTTGTAATAACATTCCCTTCCCAAGATGAACACGATAAAAAGTTGCATCTTCAAATGGACCGACAGAAGAGATAAGTACGCAAGAAGGTTAAATGCGGAACTCAGGCCTGATGGCCTGGAAATTGAGATGACTCGACATCGATCTGCTGTCCTGCACAAATGCTCACGTTTCTTTAAAATTTTGAATCTCAACCCATCTTCATGAGAAGAGTTGATGTAGGATTTTCCTACACTATTGAGGGATTGACCTGGCGTGGTTGACGTTAAGTTTGATGACTTCCAGTGAATATGTAGCGTCAGTGGAACGGAGAAGGAATTATTCAGCATAACGCCACAATTATTTGTGAAAGCCTATTACTTCCAATTAAAAGTGTTCAACGCTTGAACATGCCGCCGAACAATTCCGTTCAGGGTAAGTTCTCATTCTCAGCTTCGATGTCGCCTCCGTGTTCGGTCCTTGGCCTTGCCATCCTCACATAGAACGTTTCAATATCATCTATTCTTCCCAGCTGATCCAAAAGCATGACCAATTCAGTTGTAAAGTAAGCACAAGCTCTGGACTATCTGGGCCAAAATTTCTTCTCCTGGATGGCCAGCGCTCGCTTCATCAACGCAACCACCTCCTCAAACCTACCGATGGCGTGCAAGATGGACGCTAGGCAGTTGCATGCTTCCCCGGCACAAAATTCATTTAGTGCACGAGTACATATAATTTGTATGCACGATCGTTTCCAGGAGTGCGTTACACCGAGATGATTCCGTTATGTAGCTGCGAAGAAAATCATTATCTGCATTGTAAACCACTACGAATTACAATGAAAGATTCTCACTAAAGCATAAGAAACCACGAGCCTCTTGGGCCTTTAGGTATTGAATTGAGGGTGTCCAGGTGCAGACCTGGTCCAACAAGCATCCCTCCTCAATTTCGACCAAGCCACTTCAGAAATGCGCCAAGGTGTGTAGCATGGCAATTTGCTCCATTGCATTTGTAACCAGTTATCTCTCCCATATAATATTCCTGAATAATACGACAGGGTCATAAACACAGTGAGAGTCCATTATATACGTAAGACTTTCGTCCAAACGTTGACCTCTGGATGTTTTCAATCCGTCTTTAAAGTGATGGCACTCATTCGAATGCATTTGATGTAGGTGAGACCTCAATTTTGGAAAGTCAGGAGTAGAGGAAGCCACATTCATAGAAGCAGAAACAAGAGCCAGGGACAACTTCAATAGGATTAATTCTCCCATAGCTTAATTCAAAAGTAAGTCATCTATCTTTTCTTCTGTTAGTTTACAGGACAAATTAAAACATATATATTTAGGGTCATTTCTCCCCTTGCATTTCATGTTTCAACTCCGTATGCCAATAGATCAATTTGAGCCCTTGCCCTTAGAATGATAGCAGATGACAACCTTTGGCAATCGAGAAATGGACCACCCATCTTTATTTTTGGCATTCCTTCGCTTCAGCCTGCTCGAATGTTTGCCCGCTCAGAAGCAAGCAATAACATTTCTAAACTAGTGACATCTCTTGATCTTCCATAGACAGACCCTCACATGAACTGCACGGAACTAAATACTATTGAAAGCACAAGACAAATATGCTATTTAAAAAATAATGAGCCGGTAGTGATCGTCAAGAAACTGTCAATAAAAAGTTTATGCAGATACAGATTTCTGAAAGTCAGACCTAATCCTTCTGCCACTGAAGCCCTCCTGCAGAACTGTGAAAAAACTCGAAGACAGTTGACACCCTTGACGCCTCCTTTTCTGAAAACTCCATTCTTTTGAACTCCGGGTTCCTGAAGGGACATTACAAACATTGGAAACCTGCAATGAGGGGAATCTCTTCTTAGAACAGGCTTGATGCCTGAAGCAAGTTCGAGTATCCATTGGACAACTACACCTTGCTCCGCCACAACTTGACGAACTTGTTGGGCAATAACCTCTTTACAAGCACCCAACTATAGTTATATATGGAACCACAAATGCCCTACCCATTGAGCTCATTCCAACACACTCTCAACCCTAAATTCAAGACCATCGACAAGTTTTGAGAGTTTTTTTCGACTTATTTTTCACTCATCCTGAACAGTACACAGCAATGGCGGAGACCACTTTTTCTTCTCTCAAGGTAAAATTGAATATTGCCAAAGCAGGTTTTTGAAGTTGAAGTGGCAGAGTCTTAATGTTTGAAACGACGGCCAGAGCCCATAATACAAACCTTTCTTAACTTCTCTTAATATGCCAAAATATATGCCACCAATGGAATACCCATAAACCCTCTGTTCCTAAATCCTTAAATCAAAGGAAAGTACGATTAAGTTTTACACTTCACAGCATGTCTCATAATGTCAGCTCTCGAGCACTATATAGTCCATATCACGTGTGATTATAGGGGTTCTGAATGCCTCCCACAACATTCGCATCATCATCGTCAGCAGCTTGCAAGCGTTCCCACTTTTCTTCGGTTTGAAGTTTTGCATAATTGTGGCAGCCCTGCCTTTAATGCATTGATGCCACTTACAAGGCGGATCCAAAAGCACATATGCATCAAACTTTGAAACTGTGAATGAGTTCCATGCCACTAACTCTTCACAACGTACGATAAATGTGTTTAAATTCCATGACTGCCATAGTGTCCAGGAAAGACAGTTGCACGCATCTTTGCGAGTGCAACTGGAGTCTACTGTTATATTTGAATTAATCTGGTCCCTCAGTATAATCTGCCAACCATTACCTTACGCCAACTCGATCAACAGATGTTGCCAATTAGAGTCGACTCTGTTGACTCCATGATATTCTGAAAGTAACTCCATGTTATACACGTACTACACAGTCAAGCCCTACCTAGCTCGTATTGTACACAAGGCAGCACTCATGGTGAAGATGAAGAATCCCCAAGATCATGAAGTGCCCTTATGACGCTGCTTTCGGTTGCCCTCGAATAGCCACAGTCGCTGTGATAACCGTCTCTGTTCACAGATGGCGTGGAAGCATCGACAGAGGAAGTGGAAGACCCGAGCTCCATTTTTTCAACAACAGGGTACAGGTGGTTGTCAAAATTGTGCTGCTTGACCAGCAGCAGTGACGCGTGCATGTGGAAGTGCTTCTTGGACACCAAAAAATCTCCCAACGGCCCGAGGCCATGATCCTCCACAGCAGGGAAGGCACAGGATTGCGTGACTGGACTGGCGGGATGCAAGTGCAATCCAGTGATGATCAAGTCATTGGGTTGCGCAGAATCGAACACGTCCAGGACAGAGTCCTCGAGGTTTTGCGTCTCAATCACTTTGAGTGTCAACTTTCTACAACTGATTTTATGCTCGTCGTTTCTTTTTAGGTCATCAGTGTCTTCTACTTCTTTGGCAGCTTCCAAGATAGGAGTTAGAGCTTGGATATCCAATTGTCTCTCACTTTGCGTCTCGATTTTGTCCATGAAGATGCGAGTTTCTTCCGTGGACTTTGTCTCGCTTGCATCCATCTGCCCATTTGGTAAGTAGTCTCCACTGTCTTGCTTGCTTGGGATGGATCTCTGGGTGTTGATCCATGGCGCCTTGAAGAATCTCAAAACTTCACAAGCTAACCATGTGAAACCGGCCCAGACTCGTTTAGCAATAGATTGATTTTGCGAGTGTGACACGAACAATTGGCTTGAAATGGTTCGAATGTTGCCCAAGTGATGGTTCCCCAGACCTTGGATCACGAACTGGATCACTGTGAGGTTGATACTGCCATGTTGCAACATGCGACGTGCCAGCATTAGGGCTTCCCGGTCATCCGAGCCTCCGAAGAATAAGACGTAAATTTGTTGTGAGCAATTGGCCGGGGGGTTGACTGAGGTGGTACCCAAACCATTGTCAAGAAGTAGTCCAACTGAGCAGGGAGAGTTTTGCAACACCTTCATGTTCACTTCCTTCAATCCCGACATGACTGTCTCAAAGCTTCCGTCATACCTTTGGCGCATGTGAAAGGGGAGCAGCAGGAAATTCACACGGTTGGCGCATGAGGTGTTGCAGATGTCGATGTGCATGTTGTGGAAAGCACTGACGGCGACGGCGGTTTTCACTCTCACTCGGCTCAGCTGGGAATAGGTCTGGAATGCCACTTCCACTGTGTCCAACTCGGAAGTGCCCTGAAAGCACAGACCAGGTGAATTCTGTTATTGCACAAAGAAAATCAAGCCCGAAAGCACCAACCTATCTTTTCAATAGAGTCCATTGCTATCTTTTCTGACAATCTTAACACATTCAATGAGTAAAACCTAATTTACTCTTCATCTGACAACATCGACAATACCAGGATAGGATTTAGTTTCAATCACCATGTCTGAGAATAGTCTGCAACGACATGCTACTTCCTCTCAAGTGTCAATCCAGGAGCTACTGTGAGGGAGCTCTTGAATTGAGTGATATCAGGGGCTTCCTTTTCCCAAAACTCTGCAACTCAAGATGTAAGAGGTTTCAAAGAACGAAGACCTCTGAGGATCGGAGCAAGTTTTGGACCACATGGTTTTTTCAAACATTTATTGAGTACGTCATATGAGGAATTTCTTTGAATTTGTTCAAACTTATTTATTCTTTGACGTCTATATGAGATCCTCTTCCCTGATTCCGCTGATATAAGTTTTGTCACCATCTGAATTCTATTTTCCCCAACATGACTAATCGATTTGGTCAAATTAGAACCATGAGTCCTTAATCTTTTGGGGGGAAAGTAGATTCTAATTGCTTTCTGGGGCAGCAATTGACGATTGCTTTCTAATTTCATTTAGACTACTATTTTCTGCAGATATTGATTAGACTTTGTTGCTACTCTTGTGAATTGAGGAGGAGATTTACGGATGGTGCAATGCATCACCTCTCGCTTGGAAAACGACGAGGACATCCGGATAGACGATAATCGTTCCGAACATTCGACCAGGTGAAGCACATACGCTCTCAGTGACTTGAAGTCTTTCCCTCTTGTGATTTCAATCATGTTTATCATGGAAGGTATGTTCCATGAGCCAACTGGACAAAGCAGCATACGTAGTTCATCCTTATCATCCCCAGCGTCGATCCTTCGTCTCACGTAAGGTGGAACATCACGAGCTGGTGAATATATCAACATCACGGCTGGCGTTGTTATGAAGGTGGTCACGAGGGCCATGATCACCATTATCGCAAACAATTCTTCGTTTATGACCTGCAGGTAGATTATGCAACACTGAAGGTTAGTCAACATAAAAAAATTGTTCTACTTTGGTAATAGAGTTTTAAGACGTACATACTTTTCTTAGTTATGATGACCCTGAAGATGTAGAAAACGTGTCCAAGTCCGAGGGGACCAAGCATGAGCTCTAACTTACCCCTTTTGAAAGACCGATGTTCAGGACTATCAGTTCCACAAGACCCTTGGTGTTCATGAGAAAGCCCAGGGCCAAAGCTTTGCGATTCTCCACACCCCAAAGCTTGGCCACAATTAATGTCCCAAACACTTTTCCTATGCATGCTGTTGCTAGCACCATGATGAGAATGACCACTGCACCAGAAACGTTGCACTATTCAGATTGTCTTTGTTTGTCATTCATTTGATATTTACATAATGTGAGACAAGCATTTCGGTGTTTTTGCTATTAGATTTGCTTGAGAATTCTTTCAATCTCAAAGCATAGAGTTCATAACTGGTCTGTTAGCTCGAGGAGATCCTTGAGGTTCTTGAGATTCTTCTTGTTCTAACAAAATAGATAATAAGAAAGGTCTCATAATACCTGCAGTTCCATTGTTGATTGCAGAGAGGTGCGTCTTCAGTCCAGAAGATGCGAAGTAGAGGGGCAAGAAGAGGATGCTCACGTAGTCTTCAACTTTCTCAATCAGTATTGCTGCACAGAAAGAATCCATTTTAATTTCCTGTAAGTTGAGTTTGAACAGTAAATTCGTTGCATTCTCTGTTGACTGATGAAGATGTAAACTTACTCCAAGTTTATGATATCTGAAGCCAGCACCAAATGGAGCTTCTAAAATTTGTGTCAGTGACACGAACTTCTAGAGCTGTTTGTATCGTGATTGTAATGTAGAGGAGAAGGCATATCTAAATACCCGCGAATGGACCGTCCTTAGGGATGATGAGCCCGCAGATGAAGGCTCCAAAAATGACATGAATGCCAATTAAATCAGTGAGAAACGCCGCACCAAGAACAAGCAAAAGAGTCATTGCTACAACAGGCTCCGGTGGAAGCTCCCTGTAATGGGCCAGTGCATACGTAAGCGGTGAAACGACCAAAAACATGAAGGCAAGAAAGGCTATGCCGAGGAGTGCCACCCACAGTGCCACCAGTGGACTTGACTTTGAGTTCGTTACAGCCACTGCCAGAGCCAGAAGGACCCATGCAACCACGTCGTTTATTGCGGCTGCCGACATCGCCATTTGACCAATCTGCGAATGAAGAGACTGTTGGGTAAGCTCGTTCAACCTTAAGAATGATTCACTGATTCTTTCATCACCGTTCACGGATGTCAAGTGATTAGGTCCAACATGATTGAGATTTCATGGTTTAAAGTGACCAATTTGATTCAAATTCACAAAAAAACAATAATTCAGATGCGGCCAAACTTATATTACCAGAATCAATGAAGAACATTGCAGGTCCTGGTCAAATTAAAAATAGGAATGGACAACACATATTCTTTTTATGACGTACTCTAGATTGCCAGGAAAGAGAAGTTCGAAGCCTCTTGATCCTCCAGGGTTTAAGCTCAAGCTCACAACGTTCTCATGCTGGACTTCTTGGGCAATTTACACTACCGACGAGATTTCGTCAGATCAACGGCTAAGTGAGATAGAGTTTAGCTTGGCATACCTCAGTGTTGAGAAGTTTGCGCTCTGCCAGAATGCGGGCGAGAACGGGAAATGCAGTAATTGAGAGCGCCACGCCAAGAAACAAGGTGAAGGTTCCAAAGTTTTGACCCAACTCCGGCAGAAGAACTTTGCATATGATGTATGATGCTACTGTCCCAAGTCCAAACGGGAGGATCATGCCTGCTGCTGCCATCCATACTGTCTGTACACCTGACCTGCCGTGAACAACGTCCAGGTGAATCAATCATTTACTTTTGTCGCTAGCCAAAAGCAATATTTTCTAATTGCTTCAATAGTAGAAATCAAACCTGCCTCCCAAAAATTTGTGCCACCATGTCGATTTGAATCATCTTGTGAAAACCATAATTTAGATGGGGCTAAATTTTACATCTTTAGAATCAGCTAAGACAATTATATGTGCTGGTTAAGACTGAGTGGAGAGTTTCACTACTTGCGAATTTTCGTGATATTCAGTTCCAATCCCACGAGGAAGAGGAAGAAGATGAGGCCCAATTCCGCGATAGTCTCCAGCACCGTCAAAGAGCTTTGAGGGAAGATAGTGTTTGTAAAGTTGGGAATGTTGCCGAAGGCTGTTGGTCCCAACAATATTCCTCCCAAAATTTCTGGACAAGTGGGCACAGTCAGTCCAATGACCTTTTGCATCAACAACTGAGAAGAGTCATTTTAAACCATCTTGCAAACCCTAAGTTTCTGATATCTGAAATCTAGAGGAACTACACAGTTTATACTATTTTGTATATGAATAACTATTTTATAGGTTGAATGCTAATTCAAATACTATGTATTAGTATATTTCTAGATGGAAAAGATTGGAACACCAATTAGCAAAAACAGTAAATCCAAACCTCCCAAGTCCCTTTTGATCGACTGGATTTCACTCAAAAGCTTCTCTTCTTATCTTTTGATTGTGGTCCTAAGGTCAAATCAAATACAGTAAATAACAAAACAAAGTTAATTTACAGTATGGCAGGCTATTTTGGTGGCACGTGACAAGGTATCGAATGAACAGTGGCGCTTCCTCAAGACTTTCTACAGTAACTTAAGTTCAGAAAGAAACTACAGTAACAGCAATACATACATCCAAAGGCCACAGGAGATTACCAACGACAACACGTGGTTGCTTGAGGGGTCGCAACAGGAGCCCAAGGAAGCGTGATAAACCGATGATGATTGCAACTTGTACAATGAGAAGCAGGAGAGCATGGTGAATGGGATTGTCGCCTGTTACAATCCCTCCCGATGTCACCGAAACATCAGCTGTGAGGTTTGAAGCCATAGAATTATAAATCTCTCCTCTGGCTCAATCTTGAGGAAAGCAACGTAAGTCTGACTAGTGAAAGCTCCTTCTGATGATATATGCGTCTCTCCGTCAAATGGTATATGAGTCTCTCCCTCTTCAAACAGCAAGTTCAATGGTTGTCAGCTCTAGACCTGACTGAAATTAAGAGGGCAGCAAAATACAGTCATCCCTTGGCTTCTGTGGTGTTGCATGAACCTCAGGATCATTCTCTGTCCTTGGTGCACCTTCTTCATGTAAGTGACCTGCAATTCCAGGTTTGGAAATTCCAGGACCATCGCCTGACAGGACGAAACCTACTGCAATTATGCTGTCGCAAAATGATGCATGTGCTCAGTCCTCTGACTGATTCTGGTCAGGGTATGAAATTGAAGCTGGTGCAACAAGCTTTCCCCCTTATCCGAACACTACACTAATTCCAGAATTTCTTTTAACATGATTGAAGCTGTGACATTCTTGACTAAATTGTAGCAAAGTTCTCTCAAATTCTACTAGACGCCTATGTCTTCAGCTAGTGTACTGTCCAACTGACTTTGGGCGTTGTCACACTTTGGACGTTCTCAGACAACAAGGAACAAAACAATGGAGTACGATGGCGCATCAGTAATAGTGACGTTGGAGCAACCACTAACTTACTCAACATTGTTACGACTCTTATAAACCGCAGAATGATATGCCAGGCATTCTTTACAGCAGTTATATCAAGCTTGAATATCTTTGGAGGCCAATCAACTTTGGAGATTATGTACGGAGACTATCTTTGGAGACTAAATTTTCAGGTCCTTCAGTGACCAAAGCTCTCAAACTTAGTAACGCAGGACCATCAATCAGCCTGCAAAATAGTCTGGTGAGTACACAACACGCTTGCTGCCTTCAGAAAGTTCGCTGAAACTCACTAGTAACTAACTTTATGGACGGTACTCTACTAACTCAAGAGATTTCTACACGGCAGTACACGTGAAGCCGTCTTTGGTGTTGAAGATATTTCAACAGCACTGCATAATTGGACAGCATTGCTGCATTGATGCCTCCGCCTCGGTACCAATTGTACGGAAAGTGAATCATCGCAAGGCAACAAGTCGCAATGGGATTTGTAAGAAAAAAAAGGCCCGCTTTAGTTTCTGAGATTCTTCAGGCACTCTCTTCTAAACAGATTACGGTAGAAACACCCAAAACCGTCAATGTAAGCAATTCAGTATAGTTGGAGGCACCTTTTCCTAAAAGTAATATTTTTGTAGTATTAGCAAGTGAAAATCATGAATATTCAAAAAAAAAAATAGATTTTTCAGATGTGGGATGTAATTTCTATGATTTTTCAAAGTGCCAGCTCCCTAGACCACTGAAACTGTCACATAGGTGGACCCTAAACTGAAATCTGCAAAAATCAGCAGTCAGCAAATCAGAGTTAAGTATGTGTCCTTCAAATGCATCAGCGAATCAAAGTTAAACATTTGGAAGACACATTAACTAAAATCTAGGGACACATTTAGTCATAGTCTAGGGTACAAGGATGGGATTAGGGACGCTAATGGGCGTTTCTACCTTAGACAGTATATACCATCATGGAAAAGCTAGTAAACTATGAATATAGTTCTATTGTTTTTAGTTTGAATAATCCTTCTTCTTTTCCCAACAATTTGATTTTCTTTACAGAAGTTTCTGATTTAATTATAGTTGATTAGAAATGGTAAGAAAACACAAAAATCATCGTGCAGATTAAAACCTTTACTATTCTCTTTTAATAATTTAATAATTGTGAAAATTGTTAATAATCCCATGGGTGCAAATTATTCCTTCAAGACTTTGAAGAACCTTTAGACTTTGAAGAACCTTTAGACTCTATTTGTTACTATCATGCTCTATTAGGTCATGCGGACCTTGGCGAACCTTCTGGGAGCAACTCATTGGTCACTCAGTGCGGCACTCATTCATGGGAAAAATAACCTCCTTGCAAGGCTACCGATATTTCAGCTGCGCATAGCAGATCAAATCCGTAGATGAAAACTACTACCAGTACTCTCAGAATTGCACAATAGGGGCTGGCAGGTCCTCAATTCATGGCAGAATGTCCTCTTTAATCTTTGGTCCTCAGTGCTCACATGAACTTCGCACAGGTAATTCTCTGTCTCAATCTACTGGTAATAATCAATCTACTGTCTTCAAATGGAGGTTACCATTTTACCATTGACAGTGCACGAAATTTTGTATTGCACAGCCTCTTCCACGATCGGAATCCAAAACCTGGTAAGAGTCTTCTTCACTTAGAATCCTCTTCTGAGGTATGCCACTAATAATCTCTGTGGGTTAGCACCATGAATCTGCTAAGTTGCCAAGTGTACGGCGACATTCTCAACCTGTTATAATCATCAGACTTGAACGGCAGGCACATCTGCAGACATGCACATCCCTTCCCTTTCACATTTCTCGAAAGGAGGAGAAAAAAGTCGACATGTGGTTGATGGCTGGACCACTTGTACAAATGAAAGGGCATCTTACGAATACGATAGCAAAGAAACTGACGGACCCCCATGAATGGCAAAACAGGGAAGCATCTCCTTGAGAAGTGTGCCACTTCTCCTCTGACAAAAGCTGGCTTTCTCATTTCTTGTCAATCCAGCCACGCCAACAATGACAGCAAGGGTGCACAAATAAAAGAAGGATTTGAAATAGTGGAAAATGTTTACCTACATAATGGCGATACGTTGAGACCGTGAGCTTGAGATACGCTGAAAACATGTGAATAAGAAAATACCCTACAATATCTCCTTGAGAACCACCGAGTGTCCGTCGTAAAAACATATAAAGCTTTGTGGCAGATTCTCCAGTTTACATAGGCCGTTGAAATAAGGTCTGCATCATCCCAGCATGTGAAACGCCCCTCCGAAGCATGGAGGTTGCGCATCCTGTCCCTTGATGGCCAATAGTACCAAAAAATTCATCTAGAAGTAGGCCAACAGGACACGTAAAATATGGCATGTTTTGGATCCGAGACGTTCAGGCAACATATGCATTCTCATAGTCCACCAAGTGCATATTACGCACGGTAGAGGGAGTAATATCAAATGGCAAGCCCCAGTCCGCCATACCACATCCCTTCCATTGTAAAATCACCTTCTGCATCCAGACATCCTCCACATACTCCATGAACAAGCCTGACATGCGGTGCATCACAAGACCTTGGCATCCAGGTCCATAGTCGTGGTAACCAGCAGTGAAATTCGTCCACCTCACGAGCGTGACATTCACGTTACTGAAGTGTAGCCCCTTCAAGAAGCTTTCCTCCGAGCCTGAAAGAAAAATGCCATTCTCTGATGTGGTCGTGATGTTGATGTAGTGCACATTATTGACAGAGCCAACCACCGTAGCCACTGTCCGAGGACATGCTGTGACATAAATAGGCTCAGCAAAACCCCACCACGAGGGGTGGTAGTAACGAGTGCTCATATGAATGTTGGCAAAAGTGACGTTGTTGACATTACCTATCAAAACCAACACAGAAGATTAATTAAAGAAGAAAGCATGATAAGAAGGCAAACTTCTATACTAGTTCAACAATCCTCTTTGCTAAATTGATGGCAAGGACTCAGGATTTACGGTTATAAAATGACCATTTCGAATGATCACATTGTGAAAATATTCGAATTCGAATGGCACTACATTCTATTGATAAAAAAAAATCATTGAAGTACATCGCATGTGTTGGTCAAAAAATAAATAAAATTGGACTAAAATTGGACAAAAAAGAGTTCCCAAACGACCTACTCAAAACTGCAAAAAGAACATGAGGTCTAACTGGGCTTCTTAGGGATAAGTAGGTACCTTTATCTCGGAGTTGAATCCCTAGTCCTCTGTGGGTATCTACAATCATAAGCTTCTCAAAGTGAAGATTACCGAGATCATAATAGGTCTGACTCCCCAGTTTCACTGCGCATGACTTGGTTCGGATCCAGCAGTTGCTCACCGTTAAATTGTAGAGAGGGCCAACCTGTGTTTTCGGGCATATAGCATCATCACCAGTGTCAATGTGGCAATCCTTGATCATGGTGTTGTTGGAGGAATCGATGTCAATGCCATCAGTGTTCGGGGAGTTGAAGTTGCCGTGTATCGACACGTCGTGTATAGAAACTATGTCCGAGTTGATAACGTGCAAGCTGAAAAATTCACAAAATCCCACACAATTGTCCTTCAAAATGCTCACAACCCACCTGAATGTAACTGGATCCCAGACAATTTCAATGAATCCAAGCAATTCAATGCTAATTAGAGGGTTTCAGAAATAAACTAAGGAAGAAGGAAATTTCAGCATCACCAAAAACTCTAAAAGGGGCTAACACTTTGGGGAAAAGAAGAATTGCCTTGTGTCCAACTTGGTCCCAAAACAACAAATCGGACCACAGTAACAGCAAGGCCTGACACCTATTTAGGGAGCAAAGTTCAAAATTTGGGTTTCAAATCTTAGAGAAATCCAAGAAACGTGATTTGGAACCTCGGCAAGCTGCCCTAGTACTTTTGAGACAAAATTTAGAATCATTCAGGGCTGAATTTCGAGACAAACAACTGAGTCGTCCAGTTGAAAATGCAAACTCTGACAACCCCTACACTCAAGCCTCCTAATAAAATTCTGAAATTGGATATTTCCTGTATATCCTAAGAATCTGGCATGTTGCATACACATCTTCCACATGTAAAGTTGTGAACATGCGTGAGAGTGCTAACTAAAGATCATTTTGTCCCGCGAGGCAGTGTCATTAGAGAGGATTGAGTGTAACCCTTAAATGCATAATTCTACACATTTGCTGAGGATGGAAATGTACTGGGTTTAGGGTTTAGAATTGGGAATGTTACATGGGAATGTCACATACCACCAGTATGCAGGATCCTGAAGGAACACATTCCAGACGTGCACATTCTTGCAATTCACAAACCCCACCAGTCGTGGCCGGCACTCATCCCCGAGACAATCACCCGTAACATTCCAGCTCACCATGACATTCTTCTCCGTCTTGAATTCCTCCACGAATTCCCGTCCCTGTCCCGTCAATGCGCCTCCCCCAGTGAGCTCCACATTCTCCACATCCTCGGCCACGATGGTGTACCATTTCCTCCATTCCAACGGGAAATCCTCCTGCCGCGTGCTGCCCACAATCGTCGCCCCTTCCTCCACCCACAGCGTGATGTTGCTCCTCAAGTACAGCGTGCCCGTGAGGTACCTCCCCGGGGGAATGTGCACTATCCCGCCTCCTCGCTCGGCGCAACGATCGATGCTGGATTGGATGGCAATAGTGTCGTAGTCCTTGCCGGTGCCCGTAGCGTTGGGTCTGCAAACGAGACGAGCTTCCAGTTTCAAAGCTTGGAAATCAGGGCGAAGGGCGAAGGACGAGCCCATCAAGAAAACTATCACAAGCAATCGGAATAGGAGGTTCTGTCCATTGGAATTCGTCATTCCACTCACAAACTACGTGCACACTAAATCACTCAAATCCCACTCCGAACAATTCCTCAAAAATTTAGGGGAAATTTTACGCAAGTGCGCATCATCTCGCCGGTAGTAGAACTCCGGAAATGCTTGAGAAGTGCATGCGTCCACAGAAAACGACATCCACGGACGGTGCCATGAATCACAGGAAGAAGCATAAAGATTGGACTGAACTAATCGCGTCGAGGGAAACTCAATCACAAATCCTGATTGCAATAGCATGGCGACGGATCCGTCTCAGGAATCCACCAGCCCTTTTTCTTAACTTTTTGAGGACGTGCCGAGATGGCAATCACTTAACCCTTTAACGCCGAGATGGCCAGAAATAGCCTACGGTTTGTGTTCTGGTTGCATTTACATAACACAAATGGAATCAACATGAAATGTGTTGAACTATAAAGTTGGGGGCAAGAGTAAGTTGAAAATTTAGCAATTTAAAAATAAATAAAATCAGCAAAATTAAAGATTTTGTGCCTATGTAAAGCTTATATTCTACCAAGAATACAATACAAGGGTTTAGACATACATTGGGATGAGGGAGAATACTTGTCAAGAGTTGTAGAGGTTGCATGGAGGGTGACCAATGTAGCCGGTATGCAACAATTATAGCAACCCCATTACAGCCTTAGTCTTCAAATACAACTTGAGTGCAAGCCTAGTCCTCGAGTCCCAATGATTTTTTTGAAACAAATGAAATGGGTCCAAATTGTTTTTTAGATTTTCTTGGAAATATGAACTTTGGGCCTAGTTTGTTGATTTTCTAATTTTTGAGTAGCACAATAACTTTCATTTCTACCATGCTCTTATGCACTAAAATATAATGGTACACATATGGTGAAGATTTCAGATTTTTTGAGTCTATTCTATATTAGATATGAGTTTTTTTCATATTTCTCTTAAGAATTTCACAATAATTTCAAATAATCTCAAAGTAGAATTTCAAACCTCATTTGGGGCATAGTAGAATAATTTTTCCCAAAAAACTTTGAACTTTAAAAATTTGTGAAATCAAGCCAAATTTCATTTACAAAAATTGATTTGAGATTTCAAGACTCCAATAAAAAGTTATGGACAAATATCAAAGAGATGGTTTTAATTGTCCAAAAAAATGTCCCTTCCAATCCCTCTTTGAAACTTGTCCATAACTTTTAGTAAGAGCCTCAAAACCTCAAAAAAAATTTAGAGATTAAACTTAGCTTAATTACCCACTTTTTTTTAGTTCAAAGTTTTTTGAAAGAAGGTATTTTACTATGCTAAAATGAGGACTAAAATTCTACTTTGAGCACAATTCCTGCATTTTGACAATGAGTGGTCAAGCTCTCATCTTCAAATTATCCCATACCCTTTGAGGATTCGTGGTGGACAATTCATTATTAAAAGATGTTCCCACACTCATATAGGGGAAAGGTTTGTATAGAAACAATGCTAATGAGGTTGATGGAGACCTCAATTGAGACTTGCTATGACATAACCTTATAGCATATCAAGATGTTTTGAAGTCCTCATAGTAGAAGCTATGTTTCTAAATTATAGGGGAATACCTTGATTGAGTGTTGCTATGACAAACCTTGTAGCATCACAAGATGTTTTGAAGCACATCCTCACATCATACCTTTTTACATTTGGATGATATGCATGTCAATACTTTCACTTGCCTATACACATACCCCTATAAAATATTAATTCACGCAAACCATAGAACATGTGAGAATGTTCAGAAACATTTGTTGTTGAAATTACTCTTGTAATGAATGTTTGAAAAGTTTTTTAATCAATATTTTTTATTTCTAATTCTAGGATGGGGAGGAAGTCTAGGTCTTGGGTGAAGATGAATAAAGTAGAAAGGAAGAAGGATGTTCAGATTAAAGATCAAAACAAGTATAAATGTTTGTTTTGCAAGTGTATCATACCCAACTTCTAATGGTACATATATGCCTTTGAGGACCTCTTACAAATTAAATACTTACCATTTTTTAGTGAAAAAAAAAGGTTTTAATAGTAAACCTTCAAAATTGCTTATAATATTTTTTGAAATAGTCAAGGGTATTTTATTGCCTACACAATGTCAAGCCTAAAATTTTAGATCAACCATGAATAGTTGATTGGGCAATTAGGGATAAATAGAAATATTCATTTGGCATTGGAAATTTTGTGCCTAAACACAATTTGGTATTTCAAAGTTTATCTCTAAATCTCACAACTAACACTCAAACCTTGCAACTAACACTTGGATTGTGTACACCGCTCAATCTGGTGAGTAATGACTAGAGGCCATCAATTTTATCACAGTGGCCTTTCCCTGGGTACGCCTGACTTGTTCTCCAAGGTTGTATCTCACCACCCAATAATATGGATTGACTCCATGGTATACAAACAACTTATTTTAGAACCACCCTACACTTCCCAATTTATCATGTTCAACATTTTTTTTCACTTGGTGTTTTGACATTTGGAAAATGTACTTAACTACAATATGTATGATAGGAAATTCTTTTGCCTTCAATATAGTCTATCATTGTGGACCTAAAGCCTACTGTATTCTCCTTTCATCAAAAATATGGTGAAGTAGATGGTGAGTGTCTCCAAACCCTCAGGCATTAAGGGGTTAATTTGGTGAAATTTGGTGAAGCATTGTATTTATACATTCATCCATCTTTTCGACCAAAAAACACTTTTCAATCATAGTCATGCACTTTTTCATCCAAATTTGGTGACTTCATCCACATTTTTAATAAAAGAGGAAAATTTATGACGAAAAAATATTACTTTTATCTGGCGAAAAGTAGACATTTATTTTGAAATGGTGCAATCTAGACCTGTGGTGTCCAAAAGAAAAGGGCTAGAATCCACTATTCTGCACTCCAATACTCCTCTGTTAACCCCTCAAGGCCCAAGCAGTTTCTGTACTTTTCCATAGGTTTGAACTTTGATTGATAGTATGCATTGTACAACAAGCTTATTACATGATGAAAATTGTACTTTTGAACTTCCCTGATCAACAAGAACATCATAACCTGAAATTCACTTAGATATACTTCTTAGAATGTAGGGAAATGAAGTTATAACTTTGACCTGTAGAACAAGTGAGAGGCCCAAAACAGGCTCCTTGGGCCTTGAGGGGTTAAGAAGAAACATTTGAAACACTCCAGATGGAAGTTTTCACTATGGACGAAGATAACCTCTTTAATATCACCATTCTCTAATATCACATGCTCTGTTCTCGCACCAAATCTTGATGGCTAAGTGTACCCAGTGCAAAACCATCATTCTACAGGAATAGATTCTGTTCGCTTGTTGCTTATATTTGAGATATACATCCTAAAGTGTATACACTACACAGGGAATGCACAATACTAACTTAATTGAAACTAAATTTTGAACTTTCACAATTATACTTTGTTAGCATGCACATGTGATATGGTACTATGGAATTCATTAAGTGGTACCTTCTTGACTAATGGTGAATTTCATTAAAATGGCAGTATTATTCTGCCATTTCTAACATATTCCATGCCAATTTAATGGAATGTTGTGCAATTTCTAACATATTCTATGCCATTTTAATGGAATGTTGTGCCATTTTACGGTAATACCACCATTTTAATGAAATTCACTGCATTAGTTCTAGAGGATGAATCGAACTTTGTTCAAGAATGCTATGAATGATAATGATGATGAGCTCCATGGATCCTCTTGGTCTCCTTGCTTCTCATGAGGCTCTTGAAACCTTCAGTGCTGTGAAAGCCAAGAAAGGCTGGGAGGGGGGGCACTTGCGCCTCCTTCAATTAATCAGGACTTGTAAACAGGATTACAAGAAGGCAATAGGCACCGTGAAGTGCCACACACCATTTCCAAACGAACAAAAACGCTGTGTCCATTCCACAGCAAAAGTATTTTCTAAATGGATAAGTGATTCTTTGTCTTCAATAACTTAGTGAATATGCTTCCACATAGCCATTCCGACATGAATAGTAGAAATCCATGCAGAAGCCAATATATGTTGAATACTAAAGTTTTGGCCAGCATGTCTCTCAGTCCTTAAATGCCAAATTAAAAAGCATCGAAGAAAATCCCGAGGCTGATTTTTGTAAATAAATTTACTAGTTTTCCCAGAAACAGACATGAAAATGTTACCTAACAATGCTGTTTGAAGAGAATCAACAGTTGGTACACCCGACTGCACTCATAAATTGTTAAATTTTTGTTAACCCTTGCTAAATGATTGGATTGTGGCAAGAGATGGCAGGGGCGTTTTCACAGTTTCAAATTTTGATGCATATGTTTAATTTCATAGAGGGCTGCTACTCCTCAAAACAGGAGGAAGTTTTGCACTTTCCAGGAGCTAAGGATAACAATGCGAACATTCTGTACCTCTTTTATATATATATATATGTGGTGTTTGTGGAATTTTTCGTGAGGTGATCTTCTCGGCATTTTTGCACTGGAGTGGCGAGTACCTGACCGATGCTAACTTTTACTAGCTGAGGTTTCATATTTCTTGATTTGTAGAGTTGCAAACTTGCAATCACTCATTCTTGTTGGTGGAGTGATTGAAGTCCCTGACACAAAGTCACGGACTAGGAGCAGCATTTTGGAGTAAGACAGTGGAGTTGATCAGCGCATGGGCAGAGAGAGGATTGGGATAAGCTTAACTTATTGCATGTTTGTTTTCTGAAATCTGAAACATGCTGGCGCTCCCGTGCAGTAAGGCGGTAGATCAGCCTATGCATGACCACCTACGTAGATTTGCAATCTGGGTATCTTGTGCAATGTGCTTATTGTTGTTGCCTGTATTTTTCAATGAAAAGAATTAGTTGAGTGGATTCAAATTCAAGTGGAATCATATTAATCTGCTGTTAAGAACTGAAATTGATATGAATTTTCAAACACATCCAATGCAAAAATATATGACATCGTCAATAGGTGGGGGTCATGACCATCTTAAAAAGGTTCAAGATCCAAGAGACCCCACCCTAATTCATCGTGTTGGATGAGTATTTTGAAAGCACAAGTTTAACATTTTGAAAGCACCTCTTTCATTGCATGTAGCTACAACTTGTTCCCACAAGCATTTGTTCACAGTTTAGCCACTTGGACCATATTTAATGAGTCACATGTTTATCAACCTTAAATTGTCCTTAAACAAATATGGTCCTAATGTCATTCTCTAACAATAGCACCCAATTGCTTTCTCAAAAAAAATGAGTTACATACTTTGCCGGAAATGGATGGGTGACTGATGGAAATGGGAGGGTCTTATAGATGTTGGAATTGGGTGATTGATACTATGAGGCTAATCTACCTTACGTATGATTTTATTTGTGAAGAACTTGGCCTCCTATTGCAATTTCCTCCTTTTAAAGTAATGGATGATTGCACTTGTGGTCATTAAGGTAGGAGGTCTATAAAGTACCCATTTAAGAGTTGATTATTAATTTGGGGAGGTGTTAGACTTCTTGAAACATTAATCAATAAAATTTCCTTAAAAGACCAATAGAATTGGCATCTAACCCGAGTAGTTTCATATTTTTGAGACCTTCATGGAGTTAGTTTCAAATTTTGAAGTTGAAGCATAGTACTTATTAAAAGGGTCCACCTCTTGAAATGTACCTCTATATTAGAAAACACTTTAGAGTCTAAGTGCTTCATGGACCTCCTACCCCACACAATACTCAACAATGAGTCAAACTTGTTGTTTAGAGTTGTAAAGGATTGTAGCTAATTTTGTTGGTTAATAATTACCACATTCTTGTGTAGCTAGCTTCAATTTCATGATCTTCTTTCAATTTAGTCTATAGATTTGAAACCTACAAAAGTAAATTTTGCTTAACTTGGAAATTGTTTGTTGATCTCTTGGCTTAGACAAAGCCACAAAGGTAAACTCTATTGTCTTTTATCTTTCAATCTTGGGAAAAAAATTTAGTATAGTTGAATAATGTTATAGTAACTACATAGTAAGTTGGTTCCTTTGGTGAAAAATAATTGTTGAAATTAAAATCATCCACACTATTACAAAAGTAGGTTAATAAGGTAAGCAAATGAAATTGTGTATAATTTTCATTTTTTAATTAGATAAAACAGTAGACTAACTTCTTTGTTTTCAAAATTTAAAGTGAAGAAAAAAATTAATTTTTATGTAATACAACAAATATCTCTAAGACTATACAAAATGAATTCTACTCAATAGTGATTCAAAAAGCAACCTAATGAAGCAAATTGCATTTGTACCTTTGATTCTATCCCCAAGTATCCAAATGCTTTTCAACCCTTGCACATTCTAATTTTTTGAATATGTTCAAATATAAATATATAGATATGTACATCTCTATTAAATTACAAATTTTGATTACAATGGATTTCAAGTGTGTTAAGAGATGATCTTGGAGATGATAAAGTTATTGTGAGTTGTGTCATGAAAATTTGAGCATTGATAAACTTTTTGTGTTGAATTACTAAATCTATTTTTGTAGATAGTGATTGATCAATAGAAATCAGCATCTTAAATTTTAGTGAGAAATTCTTTTCAAACTTCACAAAGAGTTATGTCCTTTTAGATGCTTTTCAACTTTTGTGTTCAAAGTTGATGGTTTTGAAAACTTTGCTCAATTATTTAACATTTCAAATCTTATATATTGGGGCTCCATCACTTGAATCTCATGAAAAAATTATAATCTAGCACTAGAAAAGATGAAACAGATAGTCCTATGGATATTTGCATGTTTATCTTGCCTTTGTTTAACTACAAATGCAAAACAACTAACTTAATATTAAAAACCTTATCTTTTTTCAATTTTTGTCAATTTAGCTCCTTCAATACTAGTTGAGATTGATGTCTTTGCTTAGAAGTTGAAGTGGTGTGTTCATAAAGCATCCTTCTTAACAATGATATGGGGAGTCTTAAAACTATGAGAGGGATTGTACACCTAAAACAATTTTTTAGACAATTTTCCTTGAAAGATACAAAGGACTAACATCTCATAGACTTTTGTTCATCTTTTGGGACCTCATTGAAATACTTGTGAATTTTTGAAGTTGGTGCTAGCCATGTTAACTACAGGGGGATTCCTAGCATAAAAAAATAGAATCAAGGTGAGAGATAAATTATGGTGCTATCAATTCCATTCACATGTAAATTTCAAAAATTACATCAAATCACAAAAGGGAAAGATTTATAGTTTTTGTGTAGGTGTATCTCAAATAGGATTCACCAAAATGGGGGATAGTAAAAATATTTCTACTAAAGTAGCATGCCACTAATTGGGCGCCAACTTTATTTATCTATAATGCCAATGCCAATGAAGAGCATAGAGTCCACACTTAGTCATGGATGAAACTTTGAATGACTAATTCACTAAAAATGTCATCTTTCTACATGCTAGAATTTGGTGTTGGAGCTCCAAGCATTCTTTTAGTTTTATAGCTTTGTGGGTTCATGTTTAGAGGGTCAATTTTTTTTTGGATTGTAGTTATTTGGCTTTGCTTTACAACAATGTGCTTAAAGGTGCAACAATAAAACACGGATTGTACACAAAATTATTCCCACCTCGATGTAGTTTCTTTCAATTTTATTTTATATCCTAAACCTTGAATATGTTCTTGTTGCTTTTGTAAATTTACATTGCAATATTAATCGTAGATCTTCTATAAAGTGAACTTTCGTAAGCCAATAACCTCTCTAAAGTGATATGATTTCTTTGGTCCTGGCTTGGACACATTGAAGATGTATAAAATAAGCAAAAAAAAAAAAAAATAGTACAATTCATTAAATTGAGAATCCAAATGTCACTTTTGTGAATGTGACTTTAATCTAGGAGCACCATGAAATTGCAACCCACTACAAAAATCTGCAAACATCATTAATGCCATAGCCCTTTTAAAGCAATTAACTCTCTAATGAGATATTCTTCTCCGGTCCCGGGGCTATTACCTTATGGAAATTCTATTGTAATAAATATCTTGTTCAACTACTTCCAAACTAAAATTTTGAATTGAACTATTTGAAAGTGCATAAGCCTCAATATTTTTTACTCTAATCTTGTTTGTGTTTTTGGATTCCCCAACCATGAAATCAATGCTTGTTGTAGGTATGCAACCCATTTTTTTATCAAGCCCCATTTGCACAAGATAAGGTGACATATTTTCATGAATGAGGGGTCAATTTGATTTGGCAACTTCATATTTGTTTGACAAGTAATACAGTGACACTTGATGAAGTTGCTAAGACTAGTTTTTAGTTTTGCATTTTTTGAAAATAGGATCACTTATACATCAAGAACAATTAGGGCCTCTTCACACTATGGCCATTCAAGTCGAGAGGCCGTGGGATTGAGTGGCCAAACTTTGGTGAGAGTCCAAGGAAATGAGCAATAAATAGGCCAAAAAAACTAGGAATTCGAGCCTTTGGCCGGCCATAGTGTGAAGCCTCCAAAGGCCAAAGTCCAAAGTCCAAACTCAAAGTCCAAACCTATTCCATTTTTTGGACTTCTATCCTTTCTTTCCACATTAATCCATCCAATTTCTGAAATTTTTAATGAATTGTCATCCATATGACAATTTTTTCAAGCAAAAGGTTAAAAAACATGAGAAAGGAGTCAAAAATGGCTTTGGAAAAATAGTTACAACACATGCTCTCATCATCAAACAAGGAATATGAAGGATATAAATGGAATAGAAAGGTGTCATTAAACATTGAAGGGAAGTAGGTTCATTGAATGCTAAGACTCACCATTTTAGTAGTGGAGACTAGGTTTCAAACCCCAATGGCAACACAAATAAACAAATAAGGCTGAACTCTTGGGGTTCTACAATCTGATTGGATGAAACCGACGGACTTTCAACCTTGTGCTACACTTCCTTAATCTCTATTGTTTTCAAATTTGATGAAAAACTAGCAAAAACTAGTGCAATATTCATTATTTGTATTCTTTGCCTAGAGAAAATTATCCCCCTAGCATTGCTCAATTGGACATATGCTAAAACGCTTAATATGGTTGGAAATAGGTCAAATACTTTAGTAAATATTAGTTGCACTTTCATTTGTGATGTAGGATTCAATGTTTTTCTAAGCCCATATATTAGTACTCTTGCAAAATTCAATTGCTAGAGTAACAATGGTAGTCATGTTTGCACATACAATTACGTAGGTTTTTGAATAACTTGAAGAAAAAAAAAGTGGAAAATCTCAAATTTATACTTATAGTAGGATAGTGCAAATGTTGTATCTCAATTTTTCATATTTCTTGATAGGGATTTAAATATCAATACCAATAGGAATTTAGATACTCATAGGGTGCCTTAACCCCTAAAGGTCCAAACAACATTATTTTTGGCAATATAGCAATTTTGGAAAGTTCACTATAAAACTCACTATTTTTATTTATTTTCTTTGAAATTTTCACACAATATGTGCCCAAAGAGTAACTTTAAGGCGTGACAATTGTCATAACTTTTGACTACATGATTAAAAAGTTATTGTATGATATATAATTTTCATCGCTTGGCAGGTAACTCAAGTAACTCAAAAAAACTCTGTATAAATCACTTTTTTTAATGTAAAAAAATTGAATTTCTTTTTAAGATTTACATGTATATAGAAAGCTTAGAATCATTTGATTTTGAATAATGAGATGAAAGTTATGAGGAATTTTAGTTTGTGGGTAGTTATGGAATTTCTTCTCTAAGACAAAAAGTTTGAAGTCCTTTATTTAATTCAATTTTCAATATTTTTGAAAAAAAATAAAAAAACATGGGGTGTAGATTGTTTTTACAACATTAGAACCATTGTAATTGGCATTTTCAATTCCATAACTAAATTTTCACAAATTATTATTTTAAATCATACTCTACTTCTTTCTACTAATTATTTTTTTTTAGCATGCATATGGAATACTTTTTCTTTGAAATTTCTTATAGGTATTCCCAAAAGATTTCTTCAATATATTATGGTGAGTAAAAAGTTGTAGAATCTACACATGATTTGCATGTAAAAATTTTGAAAGATGAAATCTAACCATTTAGGAAGAGTTGAAAATACTTCTTTTTGAAATTCAAGCAACTTGATTTTGCAATTGGTAAGGTTTCTTATTCTGATATTTTAAGAGGGTGTAACCTAACAAGTTAACAAAAGGATCCTAGGGTAGGATTTCTTAAAGAATAAATGTACATTAAGATTTTAACCTTACTTTGGGTTTAAGTACTTCAAAGAAGTTTTTGGCCTAAAAACATTGAAAACCTTTAGGAATTAAATTGATTCAAAAAAGAAAACAACCTCCCTAAAAATTACTCCTATCTCTCATATGATACCCTAATTTTCAATCCTAAATGGCACCTTAAGGATTCTAAGATAAGGGACTCACATCCCTAATGTTTGAAAAAAAATCGGTAACTACTTCAAAGTTAGCCAATGGAATTAGGAAGTAACCTAGTTGCAATTTGAAACAACAAAAAAAACCTAGTGAAAAAATCTTTAAAATTTCTACTTACACGAAAAAATAGAGAAAATAAATGGACTCAATACTTGAAAATATGGTTCTATAAGGGAATAAAATGAACTAAAAATAGTTGATAAACCTCTAAAAAATATCCAAAATACTACACATCCTAACTAAACCTTTCTACAGAGGACTCTAAATAGTGAAATTAGGTTGCCTAACCCCAAGAAAATTACTTGATAAGCCATGAAAGTCAATAAATTCAACTACAAATACATGTGGAGGTTTTTGAGTCCCAATTACAACAATATTGATCTAATTCAAAAGTGGTGCATTCTTGTACAATACTAATAAATACTTCTATAATGACAAATGTAGAGAAACTAGTGTGAGGGGCAACCTAATTTGACTATTTAGTGTAAATATGAGCCTGCCAACCTAGGTATCCATTGTAGCTTGTCTCTTTGAAGGACATCCCTGAGTAAGCTTAACCCCTAAATGCCTAAGGCACCAGATTTTGGTGTTTTGAAAACTTTGAAGTTAAGTAAAACCCAACCAAATTGCTATTATTATTAGTTTATATTTTTGGAGAATTCTTTTTGAAGTCTAGTTTTAGGATCTAAAAGTTGATCTAAAAAATAAAGGATCATGATTTTTCTATTCAAGATTTAGTGCAAGGATGTCCATTGCAATCTTGACTTCCCGTAGTGTTAAGGGCTCTTGAAAATGAGCCTCAAATACACAAGATCTTGGAGGCAAAATCACATTAGAAATTCATTTAAAAAAATTGTAGAATAGATTTTGAAAAAACGTAAATTGAATGGGGTTGTGCATGCTAGGCCCTATAACCTCATATTTTTTTAGTGACTAACTTTTTAGAATTGACATGCAAAAAGTGAATTGAAAAATTTTGACAATTTTGACACCCTCATGATCAAACATTATAATCTTTCAATCTATAAGTGATATTGTTATGTTTTCTTTTCCTATGTGATCTCTAATATGTCTAGTTTGACTTTGTACAGTTACAATTCAAAAGAAATTGGTACAACTTATGAAAATGTTGACTTTTTGTTCAATTTAGAGCAAATTTCAAGGAGCTCCGAACAAGCCCTCGGCATTTAGGGGTTAAGTAACTAACGTAAAACAACCCATTGCGGTCAGAATTAGGAGTTCATACTCATGCCATTGCTGAAATTTTTTCATTTTTTTCCCACATAAACACAAGTGTGAGAAACAATGAGAGCATTTGAAATTATATTTTTTTGACAAAATATGAATTTGCTATGAATGTTTGAAGTGTTCAGTCCGTCATGACCCAAAAGAGTCTGTAGACTCCCCCAGAACCAACAAAATCTGTATCCATCATGCTCATCTTACACACCTAAAGCAGTCACAATAATTTCTAATGTGAAAGGCCTAAAAAAGTCACTTCCTACAATGAAATTACACTAAAAAGTTAGAAGTTCCTAATGCAGTCACTAATCACTCCATTATTGTCAGGTAAAACATTGATTGTGGTCCAAATCTCATTTACTAATAAAATCCATGATGGGATCTGAAAAAACCCACAATGGGGTGACGTCCTCGGTGACCACTATGGGTCATTTGACCACAATGGGTTGTTTTACCTTATACAGCGAGTCCCCCTCATTGTTGTTTTGGTACAAAACCCATGTAATAAGATGTCAGCCAAATTCAACCTCAATAAACTGAAACATTGACCATGGGGGCTTGCACTTGGCAGCAAATGATGATGTTAGAGCATCTCCACGGGGACGCGTAATGCTGGCCCGGTAAAGCCTTTTGCTGCAGTTGACCTTCTTCCGAAGCTTCCCACCAGGTGGAGACTTAGCATCTTTTTGGGGGGGTAAAAGCCTTTTCAAATTGAAGTCACCACACTTCAAGTTGCAGTGGCCAACACATTTGACTTGCACCATTGTACCATTGTACAAGTCAGGTACAAAAACTTATGAATTTTTTGCTTGGTTGTCTCTATGATTAAGGTAAACCTGCCTATGACAGGCAGAATGAGTGGTCTGTATTGTGTCCATTAGCAAAATGATTCAGATTTTTTTTCATACATAGAAATATGTGACAATTGAAGGAAGCTATTGAAATTTTATTTTGAGGATAAAGGAAGAATTTTTTATGAATTTTTGAAGTGTACAGCCCAATTAGCCCAACAGAGTTTGTAGACTACCCCAAATCAGCAAAAAGGATTCCCATAATGGCCATCTTACCACCTAAAGCAGTCACAACATTTTCTAAAATGGCTACAACATTTTTTAACATGGCCATGACATGAAGGAATAAAAAAATAACTTCTTATGACCAATTTACACTTGAATGGTGTAAGTGCCCTATGACAGTTACTAATAACTCCGTGACCATCTCCCAAGACAAGATTATGGCCACAAATCAGCCTAATGTAGTCCTAATCTCATTTATCACAAAAAATCTGCCATGGGTTGATGTGAGACTCTAATAGGTGGTTTCCTAGATGACTGCATTAGGCAGTTTGCCTGTCATGGGCTGGTTTACCTAAGGTAAACTAACCCATTCCAGACCAAATGGGAGCCAACCCATTGCGGGCTAAAATATGTTAGTGGTGTACATTTCAGAACTTCAATGTACACCACTAACATATTTTAGCCCACAATGGGTTGGCTCCCATTTGGTCTGGAATGGGATAGTTTACATTAACCCCTAAATGCCCAAGACACCAAAATCTTGTGTTTGCAAAACTTTGAAGTTAAATAAAATCTAATCAAGTTGCTATTATTAGTTGTTTGTATTTTTTAGAACTTCTTTTTGAAGTCTAGTTTAAGAATCAAAAACCCGATCTTGAAAATGATTGATTATGAGTTTTCTATTCAAGATTTTGTGCAAGGGTGTCCATTGCAATCTTGACTTTCCATAGTGTAAAGAGCTCTTGGAAATGAGCCTCAAATACACTAGATCTTGGAGGAAAAATCAAATTAGAAATTCATTTAACCCCTAAATATTTTTGACTATATTTTCACCAAAAACACTCCAAAACTGTAATTTCTGGAACAAGTACTGAATTTTAGGAAAAAAACATTTTTGGACACAAGTAACTATAGGACCTTGTACTAAACTTATCTGAGAAGATGTGGAAAAAATTTCAGAAATTTTTACCTTGTAGATTGTAAGATATTAGCGTTTGAATTAGCAAAAATCCTTTTTTTGGCCTTGTGAAAATACAGGCAACACTTCACAAGGCCACATTTCTATGAAAAATATTCCCAAATGGTGGTTACTCTTTGGATTCATTCTTCAAGGCAAGTTTGCTACATGCTTGAAAAAATTCAAATCATTTGGAACTGTACAACATATAGGAAAAAAAAGTAAGTACAAAGAAGTAGAGAATGATTCAAAATACTAAATTATGAAGAATTTTGCTATGGAATTGAAAAATTCCAATTCCAATGATTGTAATTTTGTAATAAAAAATCTAAATCCTATGATTTTATTTTTTTCAAAAAATATTGAAAATTGCGTTAAATAAAGAACTTCAAAGTTTATTTTAGAGTAGAGAATCCGAAATTGCCCACAAACTAAAACTCCTCATAACTTTCATCTCATAAATTAATATGGAATGATTCAAATCTTTCCATGTACATATAAATCTAGAAAACCAATTTCAAATTTTTATTTCTTAAAAAAAGAAATTTTAAGAATTTTTTGAACTACCCAAAGATCAATGAAAATTACATATTAGGCAATAACTTTTTAACCATGTAGTCAAAACTCAAAAGTTATGAAAATTCTTGGGCCTCAAAGATACTCCTCGGGCACATGTTGTGTGAAAATTTCAAAGAAAAAAGAAAAAACTCCATTCATAGTGAGCTGCCCAAAATCGCTATGTTGCCAAAAAATACAATTGGGGCGTTTAGGGGTTAAAAAAATTGTAGAGTAGATTTTTAGAAACCATAAATTGATTGGGTTTATGCATATTAGGCCATGTAACCTCATATTTTCTTGGTGACCAACTTTTTAGATTTGACATGTGAAAAGAGGATTGAAAGACTTCAAGTCACTTTTGCAATTTTAACACCTTCATGATCAAACATTATAATCTTTCAATCCATAAGTGATATTGTTGTGCCGTCTTTTCCTAAGTGATCTCTAACATCTCTAGTTTAAATTTGTATAGTTACGTTTAAAAAGGATTGATAAAGCTTATCAAAATGTTGGATTTTTATTCAATTCAAAGCAAATTCCTAGAGGCTCAAAAAAGGCCTTGGGCATTTAGGGGTTAAGTCCAAATTGCTCCTTCCCTGGCCCAATGCATGAGTTGTGTGACATCTCCGGTCACAAAATTTTGTTGGAATGTCGCTCCTCTTGTCCTACACACGTGCATTAATTCACAATACCTATTTTGGCTCACATTATCTACTTTGACTCCCTAAATTATGAGCCACTTCAAAGCTTGTGGAGAAGCAACACCTCGTGGATTTCTATGGGGCGTTGCCCACGCACGGTGTAGAGGAGGGCAACAGTGCTATTTTGTGAGCCTAAGAGCATTGAGCATGGGTTATGTAAGCATTGACTTCAAAAATTTGAAAAAGCATTAGAAACTTATTAATATTTCAAAAAATAGATTCCATCTCAAAATTGGGATCAAAATTTATTATTTTCAGTAAATTTTAGTACCTACTACCATGGACCTATTACCGTGGATATGTAGAATTCAATTGAAAATTCTAATTTTGAATCATATCTAGAAGTATACATTATGAAGATGAAGAATCCCATTGATGTGAAAGATGAATGGAGATGGAAATAAGTTTGTTTAGAATATTGGTTGATCATTGTCCTATAAGATCATGGACCCTCCCGAGGTCAATGGGAACAGACCAATAGTTTTTTCTTAATGTGCTATTATTGAATTTGTTTAAATTTTAGAAAAAAAAATTGTTGATAAGATTTCATACATGTGTCGAAAGAACTTAGCCATAGCAAGTTTCATTTTTTTATCACTATTTTATAGTACTATGGATCTTCTCAGGGCCGATGAGGGAAGTACCTTCACTTATGTCTTAATGTGTTAGTAATTAGACTTGTTAACATTTTAGAAAAATATTGTTAAGATTGTTAAGATTTTAAGAAAATATTTGGTTGATAGGGATTATTTGTGTAAGGAATGAACTTCGTTACCCCCAAATGTTGATTAGTTGATCATTGTCTTCTTATGGGACCTCTTGGGAATCGATCTCTTCTATTTTGATCAAATTGTTGTTCGATTGATCACTCCCCTCTTGCTACTTGGTACCTCTCGACGCCGAGGGGAGCCACCCACCCACGAAAAATTATTAAAAAAAACATTTTATTTATTTATTTATTTATTGCTTTCCACAACGAGGGGCTCCCCTCAGCGCCGAGGGGTGCCAAGTGGCAAGAAGGGAGTGATCATAAAAAACTAATTTTCAATGGAAGAACCATATTTGATTTCAAAAAAATCCTAATTAATCATCCATTTTTTTATTCTTAAAATCTAGTGAAGTCCAATGAATGGCACATCAAGGTTGTTCAAGGGAGTATAGTAATAGGTCCACGATAATAGGTATTAATAAAATTTACTAAAAATATGAAATTTTAGCCAAAAATTTTAGATGGAATCTCTAAAAGTTGTATGCTCACAAGCTCATGCTTACAGGCTCATAAAATAGCAACCCTGTAGGGGAGGGGGTTTATACCCTGGTAGGCTCCTTTACTCTCATCTATACCTTCGATGGTCATGGGTTAATTGATCACAGTTAACCTTGACATTGAATTCTCCATAATGTAAATTTTTTTCCTAGGTTCTGTGGATTTTTCCTAAAAGAGAGATGTGCGCATTAACGTTTCTAAAATGTTTCCACAATAAAATTTAGAAAAGTCATCACCAATATTTGTCAATCAATTATTATGTAATACAATTAAAAAAACAAAAAACAATTTACCAAGAATGAAATTTTTGTTTTCTGAAATTTAAATTTTGTGTGTTGATCAAGATTGCATAAAATAAGAAATTAAATAGGATAATTTTGATAGGATATTATTAAAAAAAAAGAAAAAAGGAAATTTTGAAGGGCTTCAAAATGGAGGTGCAAGACTTCTTGGAGGTTGTCTTACATTAGAAGAGATTTCAGGGCTAAAGAAGCCCATGAGTTCCTTGGATTGTAGAAACTTGCCACATCAACAATCTAACGTGGTCTAAACCATGTCATATTAGATAATATTAATTAATTAAATGATTAAATTATTATTTAATATTTTTAAATATTCATTTTTGAAAATCAATTTTCAATTTTTTAACAATTTCTGAAATTTTGAAATAAAAAAATTATGGCAATAGTGGTTGGTTCAAAATTCCTAAACAGTAAGGGGAACAACCTTAAAAGTAGCCTTCCTTTGCCCTCAAATCTCCCCTAAGATTGTGGTAATGGGTTGGTAACTAATGCAAATGGGAGGGTCTAGTAGCAAGGTTGCTATTTTGTAAGCTTGTGAGCATAAAATTGTTTAGAGATTTCATCTAAAATTTTTGGCTAAAATTAACTATTTTTAACAAATTTTATTAATACATGTTACTATCATCCCTTGAATAACCTTGATGTGCCATTTATTGGACTTTGCTAAATTTTAAGAAGAAAAAAATTGGTGATTAATTATGATTTTTTTGAAATCAAATGAGGTTATTCCATTAAAATTCAGATTTCTATGATCACTCCTTTCTTGCTGCTTGATACCCCTTGGTGCCAAGGAGAGCCCCGAGTTGCACAAATAAAAAGCAAGATTTTTTTTTCACAAGTGGTTGGGGGACTTCCCTCGGTGCCGAGAAGTACCAAGCAACAAGAGTGGAGTGATCAATCAAATGACTATTTGATTGAGAGAGAAGAGCTGGATCCCCGAAAGGTCCCACAAGAAGACAATGATCAACTAATCAACATTTTGGTGTAACGAAGTTCATTCCTTACACAAATAATCCCTATCAACCAAATATTTTCTTAAAATCTTAACAATCTTAACAATATTTTTCTAAAATGTTAACAAGTCTAATTACTGACACATTAAGACATAAGCAAAGGTACTTCCCCCATCAATCCTGAGAAGATCCACACTACTACAGAATAGTGATAAAAAAAATGAAACTTATTGTAGCTAAGTTCTTTCAACACATATAATGAAATCTTATCAACAATTTTTTTTCTAAAATCTAAACAAATTCAATAATAGCACATCAAGAAAAGAATTATTGGTGCATTTCCATTACCCCCAAGAGGGTCCATGCTATTATAGGACAATGATCAACCAATGTTCGACACAAACTTATTTCCATCTGTTTTCATCTTTCACATCAATTGGATTCTTCATCTTCATAGTCTATACTTCTAGACCAGATTCAAAATTAGAATTTTCATTTGAATTCTACATACCCATGCTAATAGGTCCATGGTAACAAGCACTAAAATTTACTAAAAATAAGAAATTTTTATCCAAATTTTAAGATGGAATTATTCTTAGAAATATTAATAAGTTTTCTAATGCTTTTTCAAATTTCTAAGCTCAATGCTTATAGGCTCATACTTACATGCTCACAAAATAGTATCACTAGGTCTAGTAGATATCAAAATTTGGTGACTAATGACATTAGGTTGCTCTAACTTATACCTAATAGTGGCTATTGATTGTTTTGGCCAAATCCTCAAAATAGACCTCTATTGTGGAAGAAACCCTTTGTACTTATGTTGCATGCATTTATGCCCTATTGTCATTTCAAAAAAATACAAGTTGATTAAAATTTCAAATGCAATCTAGGATTTGAAGCAAACTAATCAACTAAGGGCTACAAAGAAGATGACTTTTAAGACCTTAAGGACAATTCTATTAGTTAAGAATATTGAAAAAATATAATTAATTCACAATGGGCTCTAAAAAAGACTAGAGACTTGCTTGTTCTTTTCCTTTGAACATTAAAAGATGAACCCTTTATCATCTAAAATGAACTCTAAAGTCATTGGGGTTAATAAATCAATGTTTATAAAAACATTGATTTCAATAGATTTGAAATAAATTGTGACCCAAGTTATATTTCTTTTTCAATTTAATACTAGTAAAATATGAATGTCTCAAATGTAAAGTATAGTAAAACTCTACAAAACTATGACCATCAATAATTCGAGAAAATATTCTTTAATTATTATAAATTTTTATTTCAATTATCTCAAATACATGTGATTAAAGACAATTTCAATTTAAAGTCATATTATAGTGAAGAAAGAAAAGAAAAAGAAAAAGAAGACCTATAACATCATTTTTGATGATCTACATTGAATGAATGGAAAAATTCAATCATTTATTCTATTAAAGAGAATTCATAATTTTGACTTTATGACTTCATTGTAGTATAAAGTATAGCGTCGTAAAAGAGGATTTATACTAAAATTCACATTAAAGAGGAAAAAATGATTGTATAAGGGAGAAAATTGACGGTGAAATTGTAAGTGTTTAAATTGAACAATTTTAATTCTAAAGATGCCTTTTAGTCATCCTTGTCCTTGTAATTATTCCACGAAATACTAGTGAATAAGAAAAATAGTAGAAAGATAAGAGCATCCATACCTAGGCACATTGGGCGTGGCTTCAACAACTCCTAATGGGCCTTGAATTCTTAGAAATCCGTGCTCCTCTATTACTCTTTGAATATGAACTTGAACCACAAGCTCTTCAAAAATTGGCCCAACCATTCTACTGTTGCGGTCCCTCTTTGTTGTTGTAAGACTATGGATTTAGGAAGATCCAATTGCCAAACCTAATCTAAATATGGCAATGCGTAGTTTTAGGGATAAATTTGAAAATAGTTAATCCCTAAAGTCCCAAAGTTCCTATGGGGGACTCTTGGGATTTCATGTAGGCTTGTATGAACTCAATATTTTTACTTGATTTTTTGAATTTTTTTTTGAAGATAGGAAATCATATGAGTTTTTGATTAATATAATTTTGATCTCAATCAATGCCTAGGAGTAAAAGTTATGCCACCATAAGTCCCAAAAGCAATTCAACTATGTTGCATGTGAGTCTAGAAATGTGAGCCTATCATCCTTGCACCTAGGTGTATGTAGATACTCTACAACCATTGAAGGTACCTATAACATACATGTCTATAATCTAGGTACCCTATAACCAAAGAAGATGAATATAACATAAGTATCTAGAACATAGATATCCTATAATTATAGAAGGTACCTATAACATAGTTGCCTAGGCTCATAGGCTCAATATCCTAAGCTCAATGCTAGCACCCCTCAAAAGTAGTTAAAAAGACAACACAAAAAAATGGAATTTTTGAATTTTGAATTTTGAATTTTTTCTTAAAGATTATATTTTGTCTATATGTGAAGCTTTGATTTATTCTATTTGCACTAGAGATGAGAAATTTATGGGTAATTTTATTTTGGAGGCAATCTAATCATCTTTTTTTTAAAAATAACTTAAAGGATTCATTTTTGCATGCAATTTTCACAATTTGTCAAAAAAAACTTGTTAGTCAAGGTTGAGTTTGCTTGCTAGAACAATCTCATTGTTGGGATTGTTGTATTTCAATTCCACCTTAGAGCTATTAACAATTTAGTATTCTCATTCAATCTCGTGTTTATTTCTACTTAATAATTTTCTTAAGAATGAAAATCAAGTTTGTTTTTTGATTTTTTTTCCTCAACTCTGAATTCAATTCTTAAATATAAAAAATTATAAAAAGAAAAAAAATTTAGGAGTGCAAAGATTTTAAGTTAAGAAGATTCAAAGCCAAAAAATCTAGTTGAATGAGGTGCAAAAAAACTTATTTTATTCACTTTAAATTAAAATATCTTGCAATCTATGCAATCTAAATTTTTGAAATTTTTTCCACACATTTGTATAATAGTCTAGTGTAAGATCCCATGGTTGGATATGAAAAAAATTGAGTTTTTAACCCATGAGAATCCCAACACTTCAAATTTGGCCTCCCAAAATTGAAACATTGTCATGTTTGACTATTATAGTCTTTTCAACGATATGGTATAATCATTTGTCCATTCTACCATGGCTCTAGGCCTAGAGTAAACTTGCCATTTACCACACACATCCAAAAACCACACAACATTCGTTGCCATTTACCATATACTAACTGCACAATGCAACTACCAAGTCAATTGCCATGGGAACAAAATTTTGTATCACCGCCCAATGACTACACATTGTGCGAAGAAGGGTTGCAAGGAATTTTTAACTAGATTTTAGCTTCATTGCCTTTAGATTGTAATAAAATTTGTAGGAAGAAATCTTTTTGCATTTTGTTTTATGAAGGTGAATCTTAACATGATATTCAATGATCATGCCAAATTTCAAAACATGCAAGTCTTGGTATTTATGTGGAGAGGGATTTGAATTTTGTCTATGCGGTGATTGGCAAGTTTATTATATCTCCACTAGCAAGCAGTATGGCCAATTTTGTGCACCTTGTTTAGGGTGATAGTTTGATTGGAATGAGCTCAGGAGGGTGTGGATTTCAATAAACATGCGCTAGGCACTTAGGGATTAAAACTTTTATGCTCTTCACAATAGAAATAGCAACATTGAGTATTTTTTGATGAAAAAAAAGACCTTAGGGACTTTATGCGTTAAACAAATGATCAAAAATAGTGGTAGAAGGTGGGATCAAGGGAGCAACAACAATGAATGAGGGTCTTTACAGAGTGGGACAATGGGAAATTTTCCTTTCCTCTACTATGATACTAGGGTTGCTATTATTTGAGCAAAGCTTGAGCCCAAAAGCCTAGAAGCCTATACACCTATTTTATAGGTGCCTATATAATAGAAACTTTCCATGATTATAGTGTAGCTATGTTATAGATACTTATATTATATGTCTTTGTATTATAAGCACCTTCTATGGTTGTAGTATATCCACTTGCACATATACTAAAGGCTTACATGCTCGCATTTTCATGTTCACACACTAACACCATAACTATGGTACATTGGTACGACTGGAAAAGGTATGTGAAGAAGTTTACTAAGGTACTTTTAATACCTTGGTCGTTGGTGGTTTCAGTTATGGATCCCAAGCCTGCTTGTTAGTCAAGGTATAATTTTGACTGCAGCCATGACCCCTCCCAAAGACCCAAACCCCTTTCAGTTGCCTTTGTCATTTCTGACATGCATGGGTGATGAAGCTCTAAGAAATGACTCTGTACTCAGGAGTACAAATAAGGTAAAACAGCCCATTATGGACCAAATGGGGGGTTTGCCCTCTTGTCATTTCTGAAATTTTCTACTTTTTTTTAAAGAGAAAGTCAAGTGACAGAAATGACAAGAGCATTTGAAATTATATATTTTTGACAAAGTGTGAATTTGTTATGAATTTTTTAAGTGTTCAGCCCATCACAACCTGTAGACTACCCCCAAACCAACAAAAATTGATTCATAACACTCATCTTACTTACCTATTACAGTCACAATATTTTCTAACACAGAAGACCTGGAAAAGGCACTTCCTGCAATGAACTAACACTAAGAAACTGAAAGTTCCTATTGCAGTCACTAATTACTCCATTCCAATTAGCTAAGATATTGCATGTGGCCCAAATCTCAAAAATTAAAAGAAAACTGTAATGGGCTCATTCATAGAGTTCTGTAATGGGCTGATTTACCTTATTGTGAAGCCTCAACTGCTGCTGCTGCAAGAGCATCGCACCTCAATGTGGACTGAGACTTTGAAGGTGCATTTGTTTAACCGAAGCACAACGGAACTGCTGCCACTTGTAGAATTGGGAGTACTGAGCACTTTTGGTACCTGTCCCCAGGATGCTAACTTACTCTGTGATGTCAAAGATTTACAATCGGTCAAAGTTAGAAGCACGAAACTCATTATTTAGTGGTCTTCCTTCACAAAAAACTCATGAATCCATAGCTCATGCTGGCCTGGTGGTGACTGATGCTGAAGCCAGGAGATTGAGAATTCAACAACAACAACAACAAATGTGTGCCTAAGATAACTCAACTTCGAAGCTAAGCAACCCATGTCACTGCTCCTCTGGGGTTTTACTGATTTGTGTGCACGGTTAGAAAGCCCATGTCACCATGCATGCCAATTTAAACTTTTACTAATGAATAAACAACCTATTCACGTATCTACTTGTTTCGGAAATTGTCAAGTTCACTACTAAGTGGGTAGGAATGACCATAAACAGTTAGAATAAGCATTTCAATCTATAGGATATGGAGAATTCGTTGAGAAATTGTGTTCAATGTCTACAAAAATAAGGGTGAGGAAGAATCACTTATGAGAAAATCAAGTGTGAGCAAATCAAATCTTTTCAAATCAACAATAGAACTAGCTATTGTCTATTTCAAGACACCCTATTGTGCCATTAGAGGGGCCTCTTTGTTTTTAGTATTCCTACAATACAAAGGTAAGAGTCCCTATTTGCACCACAATTTAAAAGTCTCCCTATTTGAGCTGCTAGGTGCTAGCTAAATATCAATAGTGTACATTTGAAAGTTTCAAGTATGCACTACTTGTACATAATGGCCATGCAATAAAAAAAAGAATGGGGCATGAAGAAGGTCATCAGATTTGTACTAGCAATGCAAACAATGCAAATAAGAAAAGAAGAAAAGAAATTTATTTGTACTACAGTCAAATTTGACAACCCTCTTGAGACCCCATTCTTTTTCTAATGAAGTGGTGCAAATAGTCACATGAGGCAAGTAGGGGCTCTTCTCTTAGAACATCCAAGCTGACTGCAGACCACATGCCATATTCGCTCTGACACTCTACCAGGCTGCCCGCACTCCACTGCCCAGATATTGCAAATTTCACAAATCTGCCCAGGAGCTCAATCATCTTGTCGAGGAGCAACACAATGGTTTAGCGAGACTTAAGGTAAAACAGCCCATTACGGACCAAATGGGGGGTTTGCCCTCTTGTCATTTCTGAAATTTTTTACTTTTTTTTCCAGAGAAATTCAAGTGACAGAAATGGTGAGAGCATGTGAAATAATATTTTTTTGACAAAGTGTGAATTTGTTATGAATTTTTTAAGTGTTCAGCCCATCACAGCCTGTAGACTATCCCAAAACCAACAAAAACTGATCCATAACACTCATCTTACTTACATATTACAGTCACAATATTTTCTAACACAGAAGACCTGAAAAAGGCACTTCCTGCAATGAACTAACACTAAAAAACTGAAAGTTCCTATTGCAGTCACTAATTACTCCATTTCAGTTAGCTAAGACATTGAATGTGGTCCAAATCTCAAAAATTAAAAGAAAACTGTAATGGGCTCATTCCGTAATGGGCTGTTTTACCTTAATTCTTCCCATCCTTCCTCCCGGCAATCTTTCTTGCTGTGAATTCAGTCATGCTTTGAGTTTTCTTCTCGCTTGTTGAGATTGACTGAGTTTGTTGACAAGTTTGAAGGAAGAATTAAGTTTGTCAAAGAATGAGTCGGGGATTGAAGGAGCTAGATTTGGTGTTACAGCGTGTTAGTTGCTTTGAAGATGCAATTATGTTTTTGTGATGCACATACTAACTGAGTTCATCTTGATTGTTCATCACATTAATTAGAGAAAGAACATGTCCAAAAGCCTCTCCCGTGGTATTAATAACTTGCCCAAACGTCATGCCAAGCTAAGCAGGAGAAGAAAAGTGGGCAAGCATGAACTTAACCCCTAAATGCCCAAGGTCTGTTTGGAGCTTCTTGAAATTTGTTCTAAATTGAACAAAAAATTAATATTTTCATAAGTTATATCAAATTCTTTTGAATTGTAACTGTACAAATTCAAACTAGACATGTTAGAGATCACATAGGAAAAGAAAACATAACAATATCATTTATGGATTGAAAGATTATAATGTTTGATCATGAGGGTGTTAAAAGTATGAAAATTTTTCAATTCTCTTTTTGCATATCAACTCTAAAAAGTTGGTCACTAAAAAAATATGAGGTTCTAGGGCTTAGCATGCACAACCCCAATCAATTTACAATTTTTCAAAATCTATTCTATGATTTTTTTAAATAAATTTCTAATGTGATTTTTCCTCCAAGATCTAGTGTATTTGAGGCTCGTTTCCAAGAGCGCTCAACACTACGTGAGGTCAAGATTGCAATGGGCATCCTTGCACAAAATCTTGAATAGAAGAATCATAATCCTTCATTTTTAAGATGGGCTTTTTGATCCTAAAACTAGACTTCAAAAAGAGTTCTCCAAAAATATAAACTAATAATAATAGCAATTTGGTTGGGTTCTACTTAACTTCAAAGTTTTCGAAACACCAAAATCTAGTGCCTTAGGCATTTCGGGGTTAAGAATGATTGTATTAAATCCTTAACAAGAAATGCTTGATCAATGAAAGAGGGCAATGTACTTAACCCCTAAACATCGAGGCAGACGTTTTGTACGTCTAATGAATGACAAGGAATTCTCATGTATAGGATAGAAGTGAAACTATTCATCCTTGGAATTAGGGGTGAAAAGGGAAGATCTTGAACAAGAGATTGACTCCCAATGAGTATTTTTTAATTTTTTTAAAGTAGATGATGTCACATAGTTCCAAAATGCTTGATTTCCACGGTCACCAACCCGGTGTTCAAGGGTTAACCCCTAAAGTTCCTTGACTATGTTATCACCAAAAGCCCACAAAAATTGTCATTTCTAATACAAGTGCCAAATTTAGTGCATATGAAAGATATTCCTCATCCACACCTTCTGTTAAATTTTGGGCCAAAAATATGAAAATCTCTAGTCACATGTACTTGCCCCCAAAAGTTATGTTGCCAAAAAACACACCTTGGTCCTTTATGGGTTAAATGACATGATCAACCAAAAGCTCTTGTTGGAAGTTCTTATGTGGAAATAAGCGTGAATCACCAATCTCGTAGATGTGATTGCCACCATTACTTAGAACTATAATAGTAACAGACTTTCAATGCCATGATCCCAAGAAATTGAATCAGGCAAAGATCAAGACTTGAGAGCTGCCCTGAGACGCGGAGCTTAACCCCTCACCGCCGGAGGGGACGAAAAGTGTCCTCTCATAGTCTGGCAGTAAAATTCAAAGTGCTGTAACTTTTGCATCCAATGTCCGAATTCAATAAAACTTGTTGGTAAAGTTGCGCATATTAGTCTAGTTTTAGTGGTAGAATTTTCAGATCAATCGAAGATGTATTGAGTTTTTGAGAGCCATTCGAAGTTCATAGGTTCAATTTGAGTTCACCTCACTGCATTCTAATGGCTGCAACTTCGGGGGTTTGTATCTTTCTCATCAAATGTTTGTTTTCAATAAAAAATTTTGGGTTTTTTTCCCAATAAAGCCTAGTTATTGTGGTAAAATTTTCATGTCAATCCAAGTTGTTTTGAATGTTTGGGAGCAATTCGAAGTTCAAAATCCAGTCATTTTTGCATTACAATGAACTTCGGCGGCTTATAACTTCTTCATACATGGTCCGTTTTCAATAATTTTTGTTGGAAAAGCTGCGCATACTAGTCTTGTTTGTAAGATTAAAATTTCATATGAATCCCAGAGGTTATAAGTGACTGAGAAGCATTTAAGTAGAGGGAGGTTCAAACATAGATGTGATTTTTTGCTACTTTTTTCACTGTTTTTTGACATTTCAAAACAATTTTGCAGACACAATGAGTCAATTGAATGAGATTTTTTTTCACCAAAGTGTTTGTCCTTTGGTTTGAATCAACTTGTAGTTTAAAATTTTTTCATTTGAGTAGGTTTAGAAATCGAATTTCACCTCCAAATGTGTTTTTAAGAAAATTTCAGCATCTTTTTTCAACACTAAAACATTATAATCTTTCAATCTATACGGTCAAATGACCCCAAATTTTTTTCACACCATCTACAACATGCACACTACAATATTGTACGGTTGAGATTTTCATACCTCACTGAGATTTAGACTTATAGGACTTGAAAAGCAAGTCAGCTTTTACACATGTTTGGACTTCAGGCGGTGAGGGGTTAATAAGAGAGCACGAGTAATAAGAGCTTCATGTGTGGTTCTGTGGCTCCTGGGCGATGAAAGACTGAGATGAACTTACCTGGGCAGATTCGCGCAATTTGCAATCTCCGGGCAGTGGTGGGCAGAGCGAGCAGCTCGGAAGAACAGTGTCAGAGTTCCCAGCCAAAACGGCATGTCAGTGATCTAACTTTGCCCTAGCCGATCTCAACTAAATTTTGTAGGTCCAAAGGTATGTTTGCACTTGGTGTTAGGGCTGATGTTTGCAATGTGAATCTGGTCCAGAAGTAAGTCTAAATTCATCCCTAAGATCCTCAATAACACCACTCTTTAACATTGAGTGTGCACATATCTTAACTTATCAATTTGTATAAAATCTAATCAATGCTGTCTTATTTGTGACCTTGTTTGTAGGTCACAAGAGGTGAAAGACTAATATTTCATTTATACTGTACATGAAGGTCTAATTTGTAAGAACTTAGGTATGGAAATTGAATTTTCATGCTAGATTTGTAGGGGTCCATGTCACCTCACACACCATTCGCAACTGAAGATGATATGTGACACTTTTCTTTTTTATGAAAATGACATAATTTATGTTGAATCTGACCTTCATGTAGGGTATTCTATAAACTCATAGCTTTCTTTCTTGAAACTTAACCCTTATGGGTCCTTGCATCCATGAAGTGGATGCGCCTTGGTCAAACTTGATTGTAATTTTCAATGTATCTATTTTGGTTTTTGATTTGAACTAAGAAAAAGAAGTCTAATAAGATGAATTCTACGGCATTTCGAAACTTTGGAAAAATTTAGAAACTCAATGAGTTATTACAATTGGAAGTTCTATGCATTAGAATCCAAATAACACATTATCCTATATGTTTAGAAATGATTTTCAAGATTAAATCATAAATTTTTTTTCCAATCTAACCTCCAATTTTGGTCAAAGCTTCAAATAATTATTATAATAGATAGAATTTAATGAACACTAGTATGCCCTGTGCTTTTTGCCATAACCAAAATAAAAATAAAATATATTTTTTCATTCATAAAAAATTGAAATTCAATATCTTTTCTTTTGAGAGTCAAAAGGCCATTAATCAAAGCTTGTGCACCCCTTCTGTTGAGGGCTTTCTAATGGTACCAAGAATGTAATTATGGGACACACAATTTCAAAGATCTCACTATAACAAACAAAATAAACAATCGACCCTCTAAGGTATGGATATTATACGATGATTGTTTTTCCAAAAATAAATTTTCCAAAACCAATATCTATAGAAAAAGGAACTAAGCTAAATTTAAACTTTAAATAATTGATTGATAATTTTGATAGTCCAAATTTCCAAAACTATAAAGATGTATTATAAAATTCAACTTCAAATAATGATTTTAATGATGACTCTTAAACAATAGTTGTAGCATGCAATCCATAACTTAGATCTTATCCATATAATATTACAATTAGATCAACTAGTGTATAAACCAATATTTTTCAATAAAATTTGAAGCCCCAAATTAAAAATTCTTTCTAAAATCACTTGAAGATTGAATATTTGTGATTTTCACAAGAATTTTTTTCCTTGACGTTCAAAATATTAGGTACTAATTATTGTTATTTTTGAAGATTTTACTTTTATTTTTTATTCAAGTCATTTTTAGAAGGTCATTTCAGTTGAACTAAAAAGCTTACTTTCTTAGGCCTAAACTACCAAATTTATAGAATAATATCATATAGGTAGAACCTCCTTTAGTGCATGGTGTGGGGACTATACACTACAAGAGGTTTATGCATTTAGAGAAGTCACAAGGCCACTTGTCATTTCATCTTGAATCATGCGCCACATGTTTTTTCATCTTGAATCATGGACATGGGCTACCTCCTATCTACAAACTCTTTTAATGCATATTATGTTCCTAAGGAGGGTGTACTAAGAGAGGTTCTACTTATATTTTCAAATTAGATTCTTCAAAATCTATACCATATAAATGTTAAAGAAGTAATACAAGAATCTCAAGAGAAAAAATGGATTGAAAAATTGCATTTTTGTGCGCTTGGGATGTATTTACAATTATTTGTTGTTTCAAAATTTAAATGCCTCTAGTCCTCTAGGTGTTGATGATGATAATTTGACTTGATCATTGCCCAAGTTTTTCTATATGTAAAAAAAGTAAAAAATTACTTTAGAAGTTCTTAAACTTCATACTATTCTTTGTGGAGCCTTACTTTTATCTTTTCAAAAATATTTCAAATTAACTAGATAATTTTTATCATATCTACTAATTTATTTTCACTTACTAATTTAAAAACCAAAACCATTATAATTTATTACAAATCTACCCTACACGTCACGCCCCTATCTCCTTGGGGTACCCAAAGTGCCTTAGTAAGCAAGGGGGACCTTGGGAGTGACTTCCCAAGCCTTGCAATAGTCTAAGGAGGGAGAAATGAGAGACTCCCAAGCAAAGAGGGCGCAATAACGTCCTAGATAAGAAGAGCATAGTAGCATGTCATACATGCTTGGAAAATTCTTGAGAAGACGCTTCCAACTGTCCAAAGAATGCGTGATTCAGACTAGTAGGCCAAAAGTTATGGGCATTCAAAGTTGGGGGTGTCCAATTACTAGAAGAAAACAAGGGTTTTTGTGACTATAGTTTGCAACTAGTTTTGTAGTTGCATGAGACGTTTGCAACTAGGTGACAAAAAAGAGCCCGCAGTTGCAATGGACAAGTCGCACTAGTTGCAAAGTAGTTGGAAAAATTTCCAAGGTTGTTTCTCATTTGACAACCTACTTGGAAGTTCGTTGATGAACTTCTGTGACGTGGTTGCTGATGTGGAAGTTATTTATATGCGACTAGATTACGACTGATGTGCAACTAGTTTGTGACTGGTATACAACTAGTGTGCAACTAGTTTCCAACTAATGTACAACTTGTCTATAATTCATAGATATGTAGATTTAGAATTTCATATCTATCTTTTTTTTACATTGCCAAATCCAAAAATTTCTTAAAATTTTAAATATTTGTAGATTATAGAAATCTACAAATTGTAGAAATCTATAAGTTGTAGAGACCTACAAATTGTAGAAATCTACAATTTGTAGATATCTACAAAGTGTAAAAATCTACAATTTGTAGAAATCTTCAAAGTGTAAAAATCTGCAACATGTAGAAATATTAGAATTTCATAATCAAAATTCATTACACGAGATTGCTATAACTTACAATTCTTATATGTCTAACTTAATTGTATTCTTGACAATTGATATGGGACAATTAATAAAAGACTTAGTAGTAGCTGCATTTTAATTGTTTTGTAGTTGCAAGCTAGTTGTTTTTTAGTTGCAGTTTACTTGGTTTCTAGTTGCATGCCAGTTGTTTTGTAGTTGAAGTTTAGTCATTTTTTAGACAAACTTTAGTCGAATTGTAGTTGTAGTCTATTTGTAGTCTAATTGTAGTCTAGTTGCAATCTAGTTGCAATCTAGTTGCAATCTAGTTGCACTTGAGTTGCACTCGAGTTGCTTTCTAATTGAATTGTTATCAAATTTAGATCATAAGCAATTGTAGATAGACACATAGGACTCTACAAAATGTAAAATTGTCCATGTCGACAATTTTGATGAATATTGGATGTAAAATACCTCACATCAACTCTTTTGTTACATTCTTGTAACTGTAACTACATTGTGCGACTACTTTGCGACTATTTTGCAACTGTAGTTTCACTATGTCAAAGTTGGTGCAAATATAGAGGATTGTAGTTGTAGGGCAGTTGCATAGGACCATAGTTGCATTTCAATCGGTTGTAGCGGACATGCTTTTCTTCTAGTGGATGACATTAAGACACTCAAAGTCTACGAGTGAAGGGTTTGTAAAGAATCTATTGACAAAGTATGGCATGTAACATATCATTGGAAATCTATAAAGACCAGGAAGCTTGAATGCCAAACATTACAAGGTTCTAAGACATGAGCCAAAAGTTATGGCCAAGAGAAGGGTCGTGGTGAATGTGTGACACCTCTCTCGGTGAACCCGAATCTTGGGAGGGCCATAACTTTGTGAGAACTTGTCCAAATGGGACAAGTGAGTAGTCCATTGACATTTATTTGTCACGTCGATATCCAAAATGGGCTTGCATGTGGGATTTGGAGCCTTGAAAGCAAAGTTACACCGTTTGGTAGTTTAGGAGTCCAAACAGAGTTGGAACTTGACGATTTTGGTTGGAAATGGGTGGTCTTCCGAAACCCAAGGGGGTTTCAGAAGTCCCTTCAATCTACAAGGGGGGGGGGGGGGCTACCGAATGGCACATAAAGTACTATAGGAGGGATTGGTCTCCCTCCTCATTTCCTCTTGAAGCCTTGGTGAATTTTGGTGACTTAAGGTTGGGGATGCAACTTCACCACTAGCTTCTAGGCTTCATGGAACACTTGTTTGTGTCCTAGGGCATTGCTTGGTTGGAGTCCCGCTCTTTGCTAGGCCATTGGTGATGTGTCCTAAGTTGTAAGTCTAGATTAATGTTGGTGTGAAAGTAACAAATACACAATGGACCTAGTATGGAGTGGGGTGACAACTAAGGGCGGTTAGGACCATGGTGAGTAGTGGCCACCACGAGTCCTAGCACAGTAAAATGGAAGTTCTACTTCATGTCGTCAAATGACATGTCAGGTGTCAAGAGTGAAGTGCATGCTAGTAGTCCCAAGGATTGGAACTTAACAGTGTAAGTGGGAAATGAGAACTAATGTTGTGGGTGTATGGTATGTGTAGTGTTAGTTAGTTTGGGCTTAAGTGATACTGGAATTGAAGTGTGGTGAGTTTTGAAAGTTGTGAAGGGTTCTAAAGGCTATTTGGAGCTGTAAGGTGTTACTAGAGCTGCGACACTACATGTAGATCAATTTTATAAATAATTAGGAAAAAATTAGAGTATGTCTAAAATACGAAAAAGTGTACAACTATTTTTGAAATATGAGAAAATTTTGTTGTTGAAAATTTTGAATACGCAAAATTTATTCTTGAAATAATTTAGAAAAAAGGAACACATTCACACATGAGTAGGAAAAAATCAAATCATTTCATCAAAGTATTGAAAAATTAGGATGAGCAATATGCCAAAAGCTAAGAAAATGGAACCAAGCTACCAAATTGTCCAAATGCCAAAATTAAATTATTTTGAAACTAGGGTGCCGAATCTGACTTGAACATGTGGTAAATTGATAACAAATAATTCTCATGGAATAAATAATTTCACATTGAAAGGTGGACTTGATTCTTTGTTTCTAGAATAGGTCGTTCGTAGGTCACTTCTGGTTTCTTTTGATATTGAATTTCAAAGTCATGCATAATAACATTGTATAACTAGGTAATGGTCTTTGCCATGTTGGATAGGTACAGTTATGCTTTGCTAGATCCCCGGGGGAGACTTATCAGTTAGTGGATTCAAGGATTGGGGTTGGCCGAGGAGGCATCAATAAGACAATTTTGTTCACTGTAGGGGTCCCCTTTTAAAACGATGCCAAAAGGGATCCCTGCCTCATTGGTAAAACAATATAACTAGTCAACTGTTACCGTCACTTTTCTTCTCAAGTGAAATGCGTGCCTATGCTCGAATGACTGGGCTCTTCCAATAGGGTTTCAAAAGCGACTACACAGCTTCTTCTTCTACGCTTAAAGATAACGTATGTCCAGCAGACACCGGAAAACGTGCAGGAATCTATGGAAACAAAGTATTATTTTAAAAGGAAACCACGTATGCAACCTCGGGTTACCACTTGTGGTTTAAAGAAATGAACTCTCGCTCTCTCTCCTCCGCAGCTGCGGGCTCTAAAAGGACCAGGGTTCTTCTTCTTTTTCTAATAAAGAATTTTTTTCTAATAAAGAAAGCTCCACCACTCTGACTACAGTTAAGTTTGCAACTATATTCCCCAGAACCTGCAAGTATTTGCGGGGAAAGCTTCTTACTTTACTTTAGAATATGAACATTTTCATGCAGGGGCCGTGAGAACGCGACAAAGACGATGAGGTTGGCGATGGCGGGGCTCGTTGCTGCTTCTGCCCCTGCTTCTGCCCCTGTGGCCATGGCCACGGCTTTTTGCGGGGCCTTGACAATTCAATCTGTTGGCGACTGCATCTGTCGGCAATTGCCTGCTCAGCTGCGTCGGGAGGGAATACATCAATTTCGGACGGCATATGCCACGAGATTTCCATGTTTTGCGCACGCAAAGAGTCAGTATTGGACGATCGGATGGCTTTTTTGACTTTGTTCTGTTATTTTTACAGTTCGAATCATTCTTTGCCGGTGACGGTGGTGCGTGATGAGCACACGGAACTGCTGGTGGCAGAGAACCGGCTGGTATATTGCTGTGTTTAAGAGATCTGCAAGATTGAGAACGTGCGATGGTTCAGACAGCGAGTGTCTGTGATCGCTTTCTGTCTCGTTGCTGACTAGAACTCCGTCATGTTTCACGTGGAGTACTATGGCGGATGGTGATGCTTGCTAGCTGTTGAGAGAATCTGTCAGAGGTTTAATCTTTAAGGATCACATTGTCGAGGTTTTGCAGTGTTCTTTATTTTGTTGTCTTTTCTGTTTTTTTGAAGAGTGCAAGAATTTCGGCTTGAGAATTTTCGAGCTTCCGACGCTGATCTTGAATAGTGAAGGAGCCTGTTGAGATGCGAAGAATGCACTATTGAGGAGATCAGCTTTAAGGAACAAATTGGAGAGGTTTGAAGTGTTCTTGTTTTTGTTTGTTTGTTTGCTGTTTTTGTGGAGCTTTCAGAATTGTTTTCTGGAGAGTTTCCGATTTGCGGACGCGAATTTTAGAATTACTAAAGAGTGTGGAGGGATGTGAAGAATGCGGTGTTTAGCTTTACTAGAAGGTGTGGTTGACTTTGTAATACTGTTGTCGTTGTCTCGATTTTGTTGCTGTCTGCTTGCTGGCGAGAACTCTTGAGGGTATTGTTTCACGTGGAGTAGGCATTGCCAGTAGTAGTGGATTGTGTGATGCGCACGGTTTGAGATGTCAGAGGTCGAGCTTTGAGGAATGAATCGTAGAGACAGTGTTATTAGCTTTGTTGTTTGTTGTTTCTATGGAGAGTTTTTAATTGTTTGCTGGAGAATTTTGACCTTCGGACGCGGATTTTGAATGGTGAAGGAATGTGGAGGAGTGTGAAGAATGCAGAGACGTAGTGTTCAAGAAGGTGTGCTTAACTCTGCGACATTGCTGTTGTTGTCTCGATTCTTTTTGCATTTTAATTTTCGGGAGTGCAGGAAGGATGCAAATTAAGGTATTCTTATCGTGCCGTGGTCGAAGAAAAACTGAATGTTATGATCTACGAACTTCAGTGTTGTATGCCGGTTTCGTGTGATAGTACTTTATCATCCGAGGGACTACATGTATCCTGTCATTGCCACTTTGCGCTGTCATTTAGAAAGAAACAGAATTATTTACTAGAGAGAGAGATTCGATATCTCGGCAATTGGAACTTCGTTGTGATATACAACTGTGTACCGAAGTGTAAACGTACTGCACAGTGATTAACTTATAGGAAGGGAGGTGTTGGAATCTCGATACGCCTTTAATTATTATGCAATCGAGCTCAATGATGTAGCGGATTGTTATAAGGTTGTGTGACGAGTGCAGTTTTGGCTTTGGAGTTTTCTAAGAGCAAATCTGAGCTAGTGCTGTGAGACTTTTTATTGTAATCTTGTTTCGTCAGAGTTAGCTTGGGTGTTGTAGAAGGGGACTAAAATGCTCTTGCGTGTCCGATATCTTGAAATGGTTTTGGCATTGCAATTGGTGCAGCTGTAAGTTCACTGTCATATTTAGATTCCTATTGTGGAGGAGGCACTTGGGGTCTAGCTGAGGAGGCCGATTGGACAGTGCGAGGATAACGATACGTGTAGATTTTTAAGCAGCAGAACGAGTTTGCTCCTTTTGTGGTATTGATAAGAAAGATAGTCGTCTCAAGTGAGGGGATAGTTAGGAGTTTGGATTGATCCTCTGTAATGTTGGGAGGACAAAAAAAACTTAATTTATGGGAGCTGTGTGGGTGTTGCAGGGAGTCTACTTAAAAAACATCTTGTCTTCTGTCATCAGCACAAGGTTCTATTACGATTCAGGATCGCGTTGGAGTTGAACAAAATCTGTGCATGACAATATCACTTTAAAACTGCTTCTGTACGCCACGATTATTTGCCTCCAACTTTGACAGGTAGGTTTTTGAAACCTAGACTGGATGTCTGACAGAGTATCGCATAGAGGACGGTAGACACTTAGCGAATTTTTTATGGCTTGATATTTGGATTCTTGTTGTCGATGATTCAGACATGAGGAAAAAGGTTAGAAGTGTGATTTTCGGATATCATTCTGTACAGCTTCACTTCAACGATTTTTGAGCATTATTTGTGGTTGATGTCACGTGCTGTTTCAAGGCAAAAATATTGGTCGTGTAGTCAGGATTTGGATCGCTATCTTGATTTGATTTGTGTAGCTAAGAAATCCAAATTAGCTCTCTTTAGTGTGATTGGGGAGGTTGACTTCTAGACTTGGTTTCGTTTCGTTCAAACGATTTTCTTTCCGACTATTTCTTTGTGCAAGGAATTTTCATGGCTGACCTAGAAGTGTTTTGAGCTGGTCAGATCAGCATGGCAGAGATAGAAGGCTCTGATGGCGTGTCGAAAGATCTAGGTGGTGATGGTGCACGAGCCTCGCGATCAAGCTCGGATTCTACAAGTACTGTTGATGAAAGGCAGTCAAGGATTCCTAGCAATTTTGTTAGAGCATCTTCAAACCGTGACAGAAGACGACCATCTCTCTCCGACAATTCAGAGGCAATTCTCTCGAGAGGAAGGTCGAATTCAAGGTCGAATTCAAGGTCGAATTCAGCTCGAATTCAACCATTGCCGACCCGACCGAGTTCAGATTATCGAGGTGCTGATGCTGGTGATGTGACATTCGAACCTCAAGACTTACTCCAGGAGGGCTTGGGTGAATGGCAAGATCGCGCTTTGAGTCTTCTAACTTTGAAGAGGTCTTCGAGCATTGCAGCAGCAAAAGCTTCTCGACGGCTTGGGCAAACGCCTTCCTTCAGATTTGATAGACAGCAGTCAGCAAGACGTTCGCATGACAGTTATGGAGAGACAGAGGATTCAACGCAGGGGGCAGTCCGATATAGCACAGGTAGAGACTATCTCATCTATTAATTTCAAGAATAGCTTAATGTAAGTAGCGTTGATGTGTAGATTTTCTATCAGATGTGGGAAGGTCTCCTTACGATTTCTACTGCGCATAAGGTTACATGATGACATATTTCTTAGTTAGAAATGGTTTGATTTAGTCAGTCCACAGGGCACTTTTAAAAGAAGCAGGCTATCTAATAGTTTTCATTTGTCTGCATACTTTCAAATGTATTGCAGTCATCATAATGGCCAATCTCTATTGTTCAGTCCCTCAACAGTAATTGCATTTGTCATAGTTTCAGCGCTTCGGGGGCTGCGCTCCCTCAACAAAGTTCTTCGGGAAGTTGTATTGATATTCCGTAAGATTGTCATAACTTGGGCACATTCAGAGGGATTCCACTGAGGTGACTACGAGTATCCCGAAATCAATGTGATGCGAGCAGTATTTTCGCTTGTGGTGATTTTGATCTAGTTTCTCAATATAATTTCGTCATTTGTTATGAAAGGTGATGAACGAGATGGAGATCATTTCCACTTTTCCGAGGCCTTTGAGGATGGCGCGTATGGGGGACATTCCAGATTGGGTTCAGCAACCCCTGGATTTGAAACGCCTGGTAGCAATTTGTTTGGAGGAGCGGGTGTGCAGCAGGAATCCCTAGTGAGAGAGGGAGAAGGAGGATCCTTGGATTTGTCTCGAGAGTTCTATGCGACCTTGGCAGAAGCCCCTCAGGCATCCCTTATTCATTTAGTGAGCTTGTATCACCAGACTCTATTGAGACATGGACTGGTGGAAGACGCTGAGAATATCTCAAGTGTGCTCACTGGCCTTCAAAATCAAGAGGAATCTATTGAGAGAGAGGAATTGAAAGGCATGGACTTACTGCTTAAGGAAGGGCTACTGAAGTATCTCTTGTCGATTCACCCCTATTTGCCTCCTGTCCCCCGTCAGGTTGAGCCTAAAGTTACTCTTGCCACTATTTATTTATTACGATCTTGAATGTGGCTCTACTTTCAGCTTATATTTTGAACGGGTAGTCTTTACACTATGTTTATCCTTCTCTTTGTAGGTTGTGAAATTCAAAGACTTGACGTACTCGATGGACGTCAAGGTTGAGAAAGGCTTCGAGACAATGTTTACTAAGGTAATCATCCCCGAGTTACTGCATCTTATGTGAAACACGAAGCATGTATTCACTTGGGCTGAGCCACATATAGTCCTCGTAATTCCCTTGTTAGCATCATTGTTTTGCAGGGCAGATCTTCCTAATACGTTTCCCCCCAGGTTACAGGTGTTTGCAATCGAGCTCCTGTGGAGCATATGACGTTGTTGAAGAATGTGACGGGGTATCTTATGCCTGGTACTCTCACCCTTGTCATAGGTATGTTTATGACTCCCTGATGTTTAATTGTATGCTGAGTCGTAATTTTCTTCAGAATTACTTTTCAATCCTTATCTCTCTTTACTGGTGACGAAGATATTACTCCGTATGTAAATGAGGCACTACTACAATGTGAGGATCGGATGTATTTGGTGCAGTAAATTCATTTCAGATTCCTTGACTCCTGAAATACAGTCTAGACTCTAGATGGATATCTCGAGTCGGATCGGGTTATTCCCTCTCCTTGGGTCGTTTTCGTTTCTAATGGGTATGTAACATAAAGCATAGTTCAGTTTCTTTCCTAAAAGAGCCTCTTTAACCTTGTCAGCTGGTTTTAGCTCTGACCTGCAGGTTGAGTTCGCCCACTGAACTCGGCCTATTGACTCCATGAACCTCATTTAGGGTTTCATTGTTATTTGTGCGGGATTGATCAGGGCCTGCAGGGTCAGGGAAACGCACTCTTCTCAACGTCATTGGAGGTCGCCCAACAAGTCCTGGCAGCTCGCTTACAGGCACAGTAACATACAACGATAAAAATGTTCGTGATGTGAAATATCAACGCCTGGCAGCTGTCGCGTCGTCTGTGGACGTCCATCTACCTTCTCTCACCGTTCGTGAGACCGTTGAATTTGCACGGGATTGTTCTCAGGCTCTCAGGGCTAAGCACTTCAATGAGGATCTTAAGATGCTCATGGGCGAAGCTCTCAAGCACGGGCAAGACCCAAAGCTTGAAACGAATTTAAGCATGCTGGGTTTGAAACGTGTTGCTGACCGGCCCGTTGGAAGTCCAATGATGCCCTCGTTGACAGAATCCGAGCGTCATCGTTTGACTACTGCTGAAATGATTTCTGGAACTTATGCTATCTACATTTTTGACCAGTTGAACGCCGGGGGAGGTTTGTTCCTAACATACCTTCTCAGTTCAATTCATCTTGCCGTGCTTTTTGTAGTCTTCTCCATATTCCAAGTGTAATTTGCAGCGAAGTTATGAAGTTTTCTAGAACATAGGTTTCTTTTTATTTATTACTGGAGCCGATTATGATTTGTTACCCTCGTTGGCTCAATTGTGGACAGGGTCGGATTCTTGTATTATGGATCTGGTGACAAGCGTTCGCATCTTCGCAAGAGTTCGCCAATGTGTAGTTCTTTCGTCTATTCTGCACCCTTCTGAGGAAATGTTTCGCCTTTTTGATCGCATTATACTTCTGGATGGTGGCCAAGTCATGTACCAAGGACCGCGTGAGGACGCAATACCATACTTTCAGAGTCTTGGGTAAGCTGACTGAAAGTGCTTGACATCCTGCCTTTTGCGAGCCAGAGCTGGTAAATCTCATCTACAGAGACCGCGATTGTGTTTGTCTCAATCTAATCCCACTTCGTATGCTCCAGGTATTTCATGCCCAAGCATATGAGCACAGGTGAATTTTTATCGGATGTCACTACTCCCGAGGGAGTCCGTTATCTGAAATCGGGATGTACGCGTTTAGATCGTGAAGACTTTGTAGCTCGATTCCACTCGTCTCCGACATTCAGGGACATCCGTCGAGTTGTTGACAATACTGATTTAGTTCAGGTGCATTGGGCACAGGTATCAGATACAATGACACCTTCCTCTTCTTAAGTTTATTTATTTAGGCTTTACATTGTGTTAGTGCTTGCATCAGCTTCGTGGAAGCCTTATTTCATAATTTTATCTTCTTTCACTACGAAATTGTTCGACGAATCATTGTGACTGTCAATTGAGGTTAGTGGTACCCCCAAACTGTCTAGTACTAGGGCGAGTTACCTTTCGTTAGACGACTCACACTAATTTCCCGTTTCTGGACCGCTTTTAGTTAACGTGAACGGAAATACTACCGGTAGTAATCTCGCAGAGCCAATTCGATGACTTTGTAGGTGTGAAGTTCATTGAAGATTAGTTGGTTTGTAGGATTTTAGCTCGTTCTCGTTAATAGAATGGCACTTGCTAACTGCCGACTTCCTTTTTCCCCCCTAGATCTGAGGATTACGTTCTTTGTCATTCAGTAAGTTTAAGATGATAAGGTGGGTTCAAGTCGATAGAGCTGGAAGTATTCATTCATTTGAAAATCGACATGTGTTTTGAATCTGAGCATGAATTTACTATGTGTAGGGTCGAAAGCCATTGGGACTTGATTTCACGGAAGGACGACCGAAAAATGGCAGTGATTCGAGTGGTCCTGCTTCTACTTTGGTGGCAGGGGTCATTGAGAAAGGGGGAAGCCTTGCGGAGGTTTCTATGGATCACACGTCCATTATTTCTCCCGGAGATGAAGTTGTTGCCGTTGGGGGCGCTGGTGGATTACTCAAGTACTTCAAGACTGACGATCCTCAAACTAACGGCCCTTTGGAAGGCCACCTCGCTGAGGCTATTGATGCAGTCGCAGATCCGGTTCGGTTGCAGCTGGAGAGGCCTTTGGATCCTGTTGAGGTGCCTCATTTCCTCACTTGCAAAGACTCCATAGGATTTGCATGTTTATTCTCAGAGGACCCCAACTCAACAGGAACTAATGATTTAGTTCACTTCGTGAACTATGGATGTGGCAAGACTTTGTAAATTCGTGCCCTGATTGACGTACCAAAACCTGGAATGATCCTTATGCTTATGATACATGCATATCCGCAGAGATGAATGACCTAGATGTCTTCTTGTGATGCATTCTAGTTCAACTAATACTTAGGTACTGGATTTTCTCAGGAGACAGGAGCTTATCTTGCTCAATTTCAGACTGAGTATGTCTTGAACTTTAAGTCAGAGTCCAAGCTTCTTCTCAAACGAGAGTTGAAAGTAACCTGGCGTAACAAAATGGGCCTTCAACTACGGTTTGCACAGGTATGCTTATCAAGATGCAATTGAAGTACTGGTGGCTACTCTTGAATCATTTTATCCGAATTTATTCAAACTGTGAGTAACCTGCACGGAAAATTATTTGACTACTAAGCAGAAACAGGCATGTGTTTGAAAAAGAAAGAGTTTCTTGTTATTAGCGCAAGAGATATGCTCGATATTGGACAGAAAGATTTGAAGGCTCCTTTAATTTCTTACATTAGATTGCAGGCACCCGAATGCTAAGTTGGTGCGTAGTAGTTTTCAATGGTTAGCGGGGAATTTTTTATCTGTTCAGGTTTTGAAATGAGGCTAAATCTGTAGTTGCACGCACACATTGTTTGCTGACAATAAGATCAGAAATCTACAGCAAGGATCTCTTAAGTCATTTTCCCCCTCCTTTTCACCTCTTTTGCTTTGAGGAGCAGCAAGAAGATAACCGTGCAGAAGTGACTGTCTATGTGTTTGCAGGTTCTGATAATGAGCGTGTATTCGGGAATTGTATTTTTTCGAGTGAACAACGACCCTGAACAGCTCGTTATGAATTTAAAGAAAAGTGTCTTTTTCATCTCTATATTGAACATGACCCTGATCAACTTGGGACAGCTTCCAGGTCTTTTAGAGGAGCGGGCAATTTACTACAAACAGCAAGGAGCCCATTTCTTCCGCCCTCAGTCTTTCCTTTGTGCAAAACTTATTGGGAGCCTGCCTTTTTCTCTTCTTGAGGTTCGACTTCAATCTGGATGTTTTATTTTCTCTTTCACGTTGACCTGGTTGCTGTAACTTTTCTAATTATTTTAATCCTGACAAGAGCTTTCAATCTAAATAGTCCAAGTTGTGATGTCATTGGCTGAATTTAAACGTGCATCCTACTGTGTCATTGCCTGTATTTGCTGTATGTCTTTCTGATATCTTCGTCATCATATTTTGAGGTTAATTGGAGAGATTTTTCAGTTTCCACAACTATTTGCTTGTATTCACGAGATGGAAGAATCAATAATAGAAACAGTGATGGAAAAAACGCTGTTGAGCCCTGGTTGTTCATATTGTGCAATTACAAAAATTCCTTCACTTAAGTCGATAGATGCATAAGAGTTCCCCATCTGTAATGCACTTCAGTATTTTAAGTTTTCAGTCATAGGTGCATGCCATCATCACTTAGAGGAAATCTTAATTGTATTCCCGTTTTTTGACAGGCTACCTTGTGGTCAGTTATACTTTACTTTATGGCTGGTCTGAGTGTGGACGATGGCGGTTGGCACTTTTGGGTTTATTATGTGATTATGACTCTGTCTACCATCAATGGAGCCTCCTTGGTTCGTTTTATGGCATACTTTGCTCCTGATCGTGATGCTGCAAACGCTGTCATAGGTATTTTTACGGCCGTACTTGACACCCTCATTTCAGCTTCAGCGTGTACAAACAGCGATGAAAGATTTAATCAGCGCTCATAAATTTTTTCTTTCTTAGAATGTAGCAGTCGAGGCACTTTATGTTTGCTGTCATCACAAAGTAGCTCGATTGGCATGATAGCAACGAGCCTATCTCTCGATAAATTTTACTTCTTCTGTTCATCATTAGACTAGTGGTCTCTTGTGTTCGTTTGGGAATAATCGCTATCTTAACTTGTCGTATTTTCTGTCATGATGTTTCAGGTATCGTCGTAGCAATATTCATTCTTTTTGCCGGATTTCTGGTCCCTCGTTTCTCAGTTCCGAAATACTGGATTTGGGCATATTATATTGACCCTCTACAGTGGGCCATCACGGCCTTGGTCATCAACGAATATAACTCAAAAAGCTACAGTCTGCTCTGTAGTCAAGTGCCAAACCTCGCAAACCTTCCCCAGTGTATTGGCAGACCAACAAACACAGTAGGCCATGCCTATTTAGCTCAAGGACAATTCTACACAAGCAACAGTTGGATAGCTGTTGCTATTGCTGTGATACTGGGATGGATTGTGCTCTTGAACCTCGGAGCTTACTATGCTCTGGCTAGAAAGCGACACGTTCCACAAACCCTTTCTCCATACATAGAGGTCATAGCCAAACTGGATTCTGTTTTGTTGGTCTGCTCGTAAGCTATATTTGATTAGCCAAACTGGTTCTAGTGAGAATTCATGAAAATTTCTTCTTTGATCCACTGGTTCTTTCCTACTCTCAAATCATTTCAATGGAAGCATCAACTAATATAAATTTAATAAAGCTCTAATGGATATGCAGAAGAAACTCTCATCGAGTGACGAACAACATGACGTCAAGACCTTAGACGAAGAGTGGGGACAAGCCGAGTCCAAGCTTTCCCTCGCGTCAATTCCTATCACACTATCCTGGCATGAGCTAAATTACGACATCATGATTCCTGCTATTGGTGAGACGCGAACTGTCCTCAACTATGTTTCCGGTTGGGGAAAGCCTGGAGAGATGGTTGGATTTCTAGGAGGATCTGGGGCTGGAAAATCAACGTTACTGAATTGCCTCGCAGGTACGTCGGAAATGTTCGAGGTCAAGCAACTAATTGCATTTTTTTTCTACATTACTGTACCTGGTCATTCAAGCTTTGTCATTTAGCTCCTGTAAATTCGAGCATCGGTTTATTGTTAGTGGATGTATCGAAGTATCAAAATAGAGGAAGATGTACGACCAGACTGGTTGGTTTGGTTTCCAACATATGTGAGGATTATTTTGCAACAGTGATTGGATGATTGGGTTTTCATTCGAAGGTCGAATGATCCTCAGTGAACCTTCAGGGGATAATATTGCGTAGTACGAGCGTTGAATCTACTTGTTGTAATCTGTGACGACAGAAGGTTTAAACATCAAAGTCACTTTGTCTGCCTGCACGATACCGCTTCAGAGTTTAAAATTTTCTTCGTCCTCGTCGTAGGAGCACAGGGCATTATCACATAAGCTTCTTCTGTGAGTTCAATGATATAAATTGTACCATCCCCAGGAAATATCTGGGGTTTGTTTATTGTGTAGTTTGGGAGATCTAAGGATGCATATCCATTGCCATGCTATCTTTTGTTTGGTCGTTATTTCTTTTACTACATTGACAGTAATGTGTGGTTCAGGGCGGAAGGTATCTCTCGCACGACTCGGAGGCCAAATATTGGTGAACGGGTATCCTAGAGATCGTGACACATTTGCTCATGTGGAGGGCTATGTGGAAGATATCATGGCTTTGCCTCCATATTTGACTGTTCGAGAACACATAGAATACAGCGCCGCCATGCGATTGAGCAAGAAAGTTCAAGTTAAAGAACGTAAACGTTTTGCTGAGGAGGTAATTTTTTTCTTCAATTGAGACTTTACTTTAAGTCAAGTTGTATCGATCCCTTCAAGGCTGTTTCTGAATACTGTATGCATGGACAAGTATGAAATTGTAGTAATGAATTAGGGGTGAGGAATTATCTAGGGCTCGTCGTTGGTGAGGTACCTAAGTTATTTTCTGACTTCAACAGGCTTTGGGGCTTGCGATAAACTGACGACGGTAAAACGGGACATCAATTGACACAAACACATCTTTAGACGTTCTTAACCATATCTTTTATAGCTCAATGGGTTCCATGAGTTGATAAGGGTAGTACCAGGAAGGGGTTTTCGAGGGCCGTTTTCAGTAACAGGAACTAGTTCATGATTATGGAATATTCTGAGTGCAGGTGATGAATCTCATGAAAATCAACCACATCTCCAATATGATACTGACGTCATCGGGAAACGAGGAGGTATCCAAAGAGCAGGCTGTGCGGGTTACTATTGCCACGGAACTTGCTGGCAACCCAAGCGTTCTATTTCTAGATGAACCCATTAAAGGACTTGACAGTCACGCTTCGCGTCATATCATGGAATGCCTGAAGGTAGGTCTCTCCATGAACTTCTGTTATTCGTAGATTGATATTACGATGAAATTTCATTCCAAGCTATGTATTAAAAATTGAGATTCCAAATATCTGGTATTGGCTCAAATGGCCTCTAAGGATTGTTGTAAAGGAATCTTTTTTTTGGTTATCCTCATATAGGTAACCTCACTTTAGGTTACAGTTCCGCCTAGAATCCTAATGAAGCTCTAGGTTTAATCAATTTAGTGGTTGTAATGTACTCTCTAAATTATTAGTAATCAGTATATTTTCTGGTTCTTTACTAGTGGAATATTTTACTATTATTACACTGCTTAATCTCAGGATTAAATATAAATATTGCAACAATGTTGGGTTAGATTTGAAATTTGAAATTATTGACGCAGACCTCTTCATTGGGTAATGTCATGCCTGATGGGATTTACAAGCGTTTGAATGGTTTTAGAGATGGCACTCTCATTTCGAAGCTATTAACTGCCCTGCAGTGTCCTCTTTTTTGTCTCTTGTGAATAAGCTCTTTTTGTTGTCCATGAGTATCATACTTTAGTAGATTTAAAGTTGTTACTGATTTTGCAAACTCTGTGGGTGCAGGCAATTGCGGACACCGGGAAGCTTATACTAGCATGCATGCAGCACCCGAGCCCTGGTTCAGGCTTCAGTAGCATTCAACTTCTGAAAAGAGGTGGCGAAACCATATATTTTGGTCCACCGGGACCCTATGGAGAGTTTGTTGTCGTAAATTCTCTACCTTTCCTTCCCCAAAGCCTCATTATTGACTACTATTTCAAGTAATTGGTTATGGACTATTTGAGTCTACTGTCAAAGTCATTCTAACTTGGTACTTTTTTACGCAGAATTACTTTGAAGCAATTCCTGGAACACCACGATGCGCTCCAAACAGAAGCCCAATTACTTACACTCTTGACTTGATTGGAGATGGTGCTGCGGACCGCAAATCGAACAGAGACTATGCCTTTGAATATCGAGTCAGCGAGCTCGCCCTTCGTAATCATATTGAGCTGCAAAAGCTTCGCCGATCCAAAGGACACAATGGGCCTGAATTGCTGGAAACTGGTTACCGTGCCCCTTTTTCAGTTCTTGCCTGGGAAGTCGTGTTGAAAATGCAGCGAATTTCCTGGCGCAACACGAGCTACAACTTTGGGAGAATGATAGGCGCCCTTGGATTGTCACTTATTTTGGGCTCTATTTATTTTAACATCGATCCTCATACGACCGTTAAAATGAATGTTAGGAGTCAAAGTCTCTTCATACTGTGTGTACTATTGGCTATCAGCAATGCGCAGAATGTTATTCCTCAAATCTTGAGGATGGAAGTTGCGATTGAGAGAGAACAGTTGACACATCAACATAATGTTTTCGTGCAGAACTGGGCGTGGACTTTCGGGGAGGTAATGTGCATTTCATGATACCAGGCGAGATCACAGCTGTTTAGAGTTGTAGTACTTTACAGCAAAATAACTTCGTCATTGATTGAAATTGAAACTTGTATTTACTACGGAGTATTTCTCTAGATGCTGCAGGATATCATGAAGAATAGACCTGATCTCTCTAAACAGTCTGACTTTTTGTGCAGCGTGCATTTGACTGATGTTTTTCAATGATGAACTTTGATAGGTACCATATTTGGCAGTGTCGACTATGATCTTCTGTTTTGTGTTTTGCCTCATGGCGCAAATCGCAGTACACTCAGCTGCTCAGTTCTTCAGATTTTACTTCATACTCTTCGAGTTCAGCCTGGCCATTACTTTTCTGGGCATATTCATTGTAGTTATTAGTCCAGTTCCGCAGGTAAGTATATGTCTCTTCTCCCTGAATTTCAATTTGAATGAATCATCTAGTTCATGTTTTTTAAGTCATGAGTTTTCATTTTGTGCAGGTAGCTGCTGTTCTCGTTCCCATCATCATTGGTTTTTGGACATCGACGGGAGGCTCCGTGGTTCCAAAACGCATGATACTGAAGGATGTGATCTGGATATTCTGGACAAACCCAATCCAGTGGGCACTGAATTCTCTGACTTCCATCACTTTCTTCTGCGACACCAACAAGCCAACCTGCTTGGATTCAGGTCGTAACTTGGCTTGTCTCAAAAACCCAACTGCCTGTCCACAATGTGATTGCAAGCGCCTAGACGACGTAGGCAATGCATTTGTTTGGACCACTATCAAGTTTAACCGAAGCCTGCACAACGGTCGCATCCCTATTGATATGCTGGTCCTGGCACTGTACTGTGTTTTCTTTCGAGTGGCAACGGCTTTGGCAATATCCTTCTTCAAACGGAAGCGTCTGGCCAACAAATAAGTTCCTGATGTAGTCTCATCGCAGTTATTGTTAGGCAGATGACTTAACTCTAAATCACCATTGACATTAGTACGGTAGATTATATAATAGATACCTCTGCTTGAGAATACATCAGGATCAGAGGAGATTCGGGATTGTTAAATCTTGGAGATCTGTTGTCTCTGTGTGAGCTCACGGAGGACTAGGGTTGTGACTGTCAATCCTCCTCTTTTCCAACTGCAGTGCGCCATATGACGATGAAAGCAACAGAGGAGAGGGTTTTATAGTTAACCTGAAAGCTAGTTCGCTCAGCGGAATTGTAATCTTTGGTGAATGTAGTCATGTAGATGTAAAATATGTTGGTATTTAGAGCGTTTGAAGACCACATAAGTCTAGATACTGAATGTGATACACGGTATTGTATAGTAGTCTGTATGCTGAGAATAACCCATAAACGATGCCCGAGGACATTTTTGGTCCGATGGATGATAAAGAATCTTCCTACTTTATGTAAGACAGAAGTGCAATTGTTCATCCTTAGAACTTTGTGCAAGGAGAGATCACTACTTGCTTAGGAGTTTGACCTCCAATGAATATTTCTGGGTTTTTTATCCCTTGAATGCCAAGTTGGTGACCGTGGAAATCAGTCATTTTGGAACTGTGTGACATCATCTACTTTATAAAAATCAAAAATGCTCATTCGGAGTCAAACTACTATACAAAATCTCCCCTTTCCACCTCTAGTTCTGAGGATGAATAGTTGCAATTTTATCCTACAGAGGAAAATTCCTTGGACGTTCAATGGACAAAAAACGTCCACCGCGTCGTTTAGGGGTTAAAGTAGATGATGTCAAATAGTTCCAAAAGGGATGATTTCTAAAGTCATGAGTCCGTCCTTTAAGGGTTAACCCTAGAAGGACAGGCCCATGACCACTGATTTCAAGCCTCCTTATCCATCACTTTATTTGCTTCTATTTTTCAACTAGATATGAATGAAATTTTTTAAATTTATTTTTCAGAGATGAAGTCATATGTACACTACAAGTCATAAATATTTCAAATTTTTTTGGAGAAAATTGAAATTACTGTGAATTTTTTAAGAAAAAAATGAAGAAAATTCATATCAAATACAAAATATACTCAAAAAATCTGAAATTTTCAACATAGATGTATATTACAATGCATAACATCTTAGTATAAACCAAAGTTACGGTGTCACTCTAAAATTAGAAAATCAACAAACCATGGTTATAGGCCCCAAGTTCAGATTGCTATAAAACATGGAAATTTATGAATTTTTCAAAATTTTCAATTGGAGTAGAAACTGAACTTGATAATCTTCATTTCATTAGTTGGACTCAAATTCAAAAAATATAATTTTTATGGCTGAAATTCACATCAAGAGAAAATAGCAAGAAATGGTCAAAGTACACTACAAGGGTGATCCGTTTTTAAGCATCTTCTTCTTTAGAAAAATCAAGAATACCATAATGAGGGACTTTGCAATACTATTCACTGAAAATGTACTCAAGTACCCTCCAAATAAAATAATTGGATGAAATAACATTTTTTTTCATCCTACAGTCTCAAGTGAAGTCATCCATTGGACACTTATTGTCCGCAACATCCTTCTAGCATTAAAGCTCTTCTCATTTCTTGAAGACTTGGGGTCCTTTTTTTTATTGAGATGAGAAAGTTGTCTAGCCCTTAAAGGAACGGGGGTGGGTGGGGTAGGGAGACATTGTCAAAAACTTCAACTATACAAAATTGAAGAAAAGTATTTTACCAGAGTGTGAAAATAATTTCATCCCATTTGATTGCATGGATTGATTGATTGAAGGATTATAACATTTGAAGTGAGAACAAGACGTTGTCGAATTGTATATGAGTTCGTTATATGAAAGTACATACTTGTTTGTTAAATTGGAGTTTTTTTCTCCTAGAGTCTCAAGAAACAAATGGGATGATACTCCACTTGAACTCTTTTTTTTACCTCTATTTGACGAACATTTGAATTTAGTTCTTTGATTTTTATACTTTAAGATGTTTTCGTATTTTAATTTACGTGCTTGAAATTATAAAAACAAAAGGTAAAGTCTACGTAGATAATGTGGATAGACTTATGGACGATAGGAAGTGGCCCATGGGTATAATATGGCTCATGTGGCATTTTAGTGCCAAAATACACTAACTTAGGTGGATGGCATGGAGGTTGAGGTGACAGATGAGGTAAAGGGTCATCTTCTTCTTCTTTGTTTGCTTGGAAGGGTCGTCACTTTTGGGAAAGCATTGCACTTTGTACATGGAGGTTTTTGCAATGAAATTTTGAAAGCTTGTGTATCTTGTTTTTGTGTTTTTGAAAAGCTATCAATCACTAAGTTTGGTGTTAGTATGTGAAAGTTATGAACTTGTAAGTGAAAGGGTGAAGGGCTATATTATGCCCCTATCTCCTTGGGGTGCCCGAAGTACCTTAGTGAGCAAGGGGGACCTTGAGGGTGACTTCACAAGCCTTGTAATAGTCTACGAACGGAGAAATGAGAGACTCCCAAGCAAACAGGGCACAATAGCGCCTTGGTTATGAAGAGCATAGTGTCATGTCATACATGCTTGGATAGCTCTTAGGAATACGCTTCTAACCGTCTAAAGAAAGCGTGATTTGGACTAGTAGGCTAGAAGTTATGGCTGTTCAAAGTTTGGAGGTGTCCTGGTGGCGGTGGGACATTCAAAGGCTAGGTGTGAGGGGTTTCTAAGGATCACTCAACAAAGTATGGCATGTAGCATATCATTGAAAAGCTACAAAGACAAGGAACTTAGAATGCCAAGCATTACGAGGTTCTAAAATATGAGACAAAAATTATGGCTAAGAGAAGGACCGTGGAAAAGGTGTGACGCCACTTCCGGTGAACCCGAATCTTTGGAGGGCCATAATTTTGTGAGAACTTGTCCAAATGGGACAAGTGAGCAGTCCATTGACATCTATTCGTTGCTTAGATATAAAAAATAGGCTCGCATGTGGGATTTGAAGCCTTGACAACAAAGTTACGTTGTTTGAAAATTTGAGAGTCCAAATGGAATGGGAACTTGGAGTTTTCACTTGGAAATGGGTGGTCTTCCAAAACCCAAGGGGATTTGGGAAGTCCCTTTGACCCACAAGGGGGAAGGGGGCTACCGAAGACTACAAAGAATAATATAGGAGGGATTGGTCTCCCTCTTCATTCACTCTTAGAGCCTTGGTGAGTCCCGGTGACTCATGGGTGGTGATGTAACTTCACCATCGGCTTCAAGGCTCTTTGGGACACTTGTATGTGTGTGTGTGTGTGTCTTTCGGCACCAGTTGGTTGGAGTTCCACTCCTTGCTAGGCCTTTGGTCATGTGTTCTGAATTGTGAGTCTTGATTAGTATTGGCGTGAGAATAGTAAATGCACAACTAGCCTAGTATGAAGTGGGGTGACAACCAAGAGCGGTTAGGACCGTGGTGAGTAGTGCTACTATGAGTTCTAACATAGTAAGATGGAAGTTCCACCCATGTCACCAAGTGACATGCCAAGTGCCACAAGTAGAGTGCGTACTAGAAGTCTCGGGCACCAAGACTTAGCAATGTGAGTTGGAAATGGGAACTAATGTTGTGAGTGCATAACATGTGCAGTGTTAATTAATTGGGCCTAAGTGATACCGGTATTGGAGCATGGTGAGCCCTGAAAGCTATGAAGAGCTCTTGAAGTTTGGTTGGAGTTGTAAGGTGTTACTTGGGCCGCAACAGGCTACCTTAGGTTTTCAAAAGATTGAATTTTGGTACACTATGAAAGGTGGACAATATCTTAGTTTTAAGTCAACCTTTAAAAAATTGTAGATACCTATCTTAGCTTTCTAAAATGATATTATTTTCTTAGTTTGGAGCTAATATGTGAAAGTATTAAGCTTCAAAGTGAAGAGGTGAAGAGCTACTTTCGGTTTTCAAGAGAGTGAACTTGAAGAACTATGAAAGTTGGACAATACCTTGGTTTTGAATGAAATTTCCAGAGGTTGCAGATACTTCTTTAAGCTTTTCAAAATAGTCTTATTTTTCTTAGTTTAGAGCTAGTATATAAAAGTAATGAATTTGAAAGTGAAAGGGTGAAGAGTTGCCTCGGATTTCTAAGAGAGTGAACTTTGAAGAACTATGAAAGTTGGATAGTACTTTGATTTTGAGTGAAACTTGAAGAGATTGTAGATACTTTTGTTAGCTTTCTAAAATGATATTATTTTCTTAGTTTGGTATTAAGATGTGAACGTTATGAGCTTGGGAGTGAAGTACAAATGAGCTGCCTTTGAGTTGGAGGAAAAACTTTGACCAACAATAAATGTCGGATAGTACCTTAATTTTGAATGAATTTTGGAGAGGTTGTAGAACTTTTTGTAAGCTTTTCAAAGACATCACACACTCTTAGTTTGGAGTTGTAGAGTTGTCGTGCCACTCATTCTTTTGTTAGACACTTTTCCAAGGGGAGTTTACGAAGGATATGACTTTTTTTTCACTATCTTTTACCACATATGATGTATGTTGAAACTCCATGACATTTTGTGAAGGGTATATGGAGACGTGATATTATATTGGTTCATATGGTATCATTCGAGGGTTTACTATTATATTTTTGACTTTATAAGATCTTAAGATCTTTCATTATTTGACCCACATTTAGTTGCAGCCAAATGCCTCATGTTTTCCAAAGCCAAGGCTTCTCTACTTGATATATTGGTGCTTCCATGAAAAGGCCATGCCCTGAAAAATGCGAGACTTCTAACTGCAGCTAGATGTGGTCCAAATAATAGAAGATCCCGAAGTCATATAGTATCACGCCCCTATCTCTTTGGGGTGCTTGAAGTGCCTTATTGAGCAAAGGGGACCTTGGTGGTGACTTTCCAAGCCTTACAATAGGGTAAGAAGGGAGAAATGAGAGTCTCCTCAGTAAACAGAACGTAATTGCACCTTGGTTAAGAAATGCATAGTAGCATATTATACATGCTTGGAAAACTCTTGGGAAGATGCTTCTAATCGTCCAAAGAATGCATGATTTGGACTAGTAAACTAAAAGTTATGGCCATTCAAAGTTGGGGTGTGTCCCGGTGGCACTAGGACACTCAAAGGCTAGGTGTGAGGGGTGCCTAAAGAACCACTCAACAAAGCATGGCATGTAGCATATCATTGGAAAGCTATAAAGACAAAGAACCTAGAATGACAAGCATTACGAGGTTTTAAGACATGAACCAAAAGTTATGGCCAAGAGAGGGGTCGTGGTGAAGGTGTGACACTACTCTTGGTGAACCCGAATCTTTGGAGGGCCATAATTTTGTGAGAACTTGTCTAAATGGGACAAGTGAGCAATCCATCGGCATCTACTTGTCACTTAGATATCAAAATGGGCTTGCATGTGGGATTAGGATCTCTGGCCACAAACTTATGCTATTTGGACGTTTGGGAGTCCAAACGAAGTGTTGAGCCCCTTAGTGACACTTACCACCTTAAGTTCACCTTCTAGTGCTTTCTCAAGCAGTTAAATTTTTAGTGACATCAAGGGCCACGTACTTCTAACACTACACATGCCACGCATCTACAATGTTAGATTTCAATTCAAGTCACGGGGGTCCCCATTCCTCCGTGACTCCCAACACTTTTCTCCCAACACTTAATTCCCACAAAACACCTGGCATGTCATTTAATGATATAGTGCGGAACTTCTATTAATGTCCAAGCACTTGGTAGAGGCATTACTCTCCACTAGTGCTAACTGCCCTTGAATAGGACTCAACTCCCCACTACCTACAACCCAATTCATTTTGGACTCATTAATCGGGACTCACATCATGGCTTAGTGTGGAGTGGGATACCACCCAACTGGTGTCAAAGAGTGCACAAACACTCTATGGTAACATACGAGTGGTAGTGAGGCTCCAACATTAACCTCATCACTTGGAGCCACTTTGACTTACTATGGTACCATCCGGGAGGGAGGAGGGAGACCACCCCTCTTGATAGTACTCTCTGCAGTATTTGGCAGCCCCCCCCCATACTAGAGGTCATTGGGAACCCCCAAGATGCTCCCCATCTTGGAAGACCACCCAATTCTAAGTGGTATCCTCCAAATTGGACCCCCAAAGACTCCCGATCTTTCCATCAAGATAACTTTTAGCTCAGAGCTCCAAATCCCAAGTGCAAATCCATTCTCATAATCTACATTTTTCGTAGATCACTGAAGACTATTTACTTTTCTCAATACAACAAGTATTGAGTAAGTTATGGCCCTCCAAAGATACGAGTCCCCCCAAGAGGTGTAGTTCTCCGAGACTCCACCTTCTTTGGATACCCATGACGTTTAGCTCACAGCTGATCTCCTCATGAGCCTTATCCTTCTAGAAAGCTTTTCTCTTTGATTTTTCAATGATATGCGACATTCCCTATTTGGCTCAAAGGAATCCTCCCAAACCTCGTTTCTGACGTCCACATGCCTCGGGACGTGGCCGAGACACTGTCAACTTTGAGGAGCCATAATTTTTGACTCCCAACTTAGATTCTTGCGTTTTTTGAACCTATGGACGCGTCTTCTCACAAGCTTTCCAAGCATGTGCAACACGCCCCCTAATTTGTCCAGATTAGAATGCTACAATGCTCTGATCGCTTGGGACTCCTAGTCCCCCTCACCCCATCTTTTGCAAGACTTGGGGAGTCACCGCCAATGTCCCCCTTGCTCACCAAAGAGGCACAGGCACACCTCGTAATGAGGGTCGTGACATCAACACTTTTATTGCGTTTCTGGGTAGCTATCCCCGCCATGCCCCAAGTATTCACTTACTTAGTTTATTTGGCTAAGGCCCCAAAGGTGGCATAAGATAAGCCTATAGTTTACATTCTCTGGATTCAAAATTTCTAAGGACCTAACTTATTCTAATTGGACTTATCTACTATGAAACTCCCTCGTTTTGCCTTCTTTTGGCTCTAAGTTAGGCTCAACTAGCTTATCTTATTTATTTGACTAGGAAGAATTCAAGGCTCACCAATTTCTACTTGGTAGCAATACCAAGACCCCTCTCAAACATTTGAGTTATCAAGTGATGAACTTTGCATGCCTAGAGATAGTGCCAAGTCCCGCCCGACTTGTCCTTTGAGTACTGTTCTGAGGCATGGATGATCAATCTATGTGTCAATGATGGTCCACTCTTAAAGGGCACTTTTATAAGCCCGTGCCACTGTCTTCTTCTTGCCCAAGCAAGTCCTAAGCTTAAAAGTCTAAAGGGTTTTATCCCTTCCAATTCTTAAGCTAAGGCCCCTTATTCACAGCATTCTTGAAATTGATTTTGTGTATCATTCTATCCTCCTCTTCCAAGTCAAACATCAATGAGACTAGGACACATCCCATAGTGCTAATGCCAATCAAGAGCAAACTCACACATGAAGTCATTTCACAAAATTACAACTTTATTACCAAGCAAATACATAAGAAACAAGTGCATAAATGCATTGTTTACACAAGTGTTGTGTTTCTCCCCCACTAACAAAGGTTGATGTCCTCATCAATTCTTGTGCGGCTTCTTCTTCAATTGCCTACTTTGCTCAAATTAGTCCACCACTTCTTTTGCATTGGCCATATCCTTGGCACTTATCCAAGTTGTCTCCTTTTCATGATAGCCTTGCCACTTTACTAAGTATTCTTTACCCCGCTTCTTATTGTTTCTACTCTTGAGAATACCTTCCACCTCATATTCAAGGTGTTTCCCAACTAACTCCGAGAGAGGCCGCAACACTTGCTTGCGTTCTGGCCTCAAGGTATCTTCATGGTATGGCTTTAGCAATGAAACATGAAAGGTTGGATGCACCTTGATTTCTTGTGGCAAGTCTAACTTGTAGACATCTTCAAACAACCGCTTCTTGATGACAAATGGACCTGCATACTTTGCCATGAACTTAGGTGTTAGTCCTTTAGGTAATGTGAAGTTTTTCACATTCAACCAAACCTTTTGACCTTCCACATACTCTACATGGTGTCTCCCTTTGTTCACTTGTTTGATGTACCACTATTTTGTGCCTTGTCCAAATGCAACTTGATCTTCTCAAGCATTGCTTTTCTACAAGCAACAAAGTCTTCAACAACTTGACATCTCTCAAACTTCGATTGCAACCCCTCCAAGGCAAGGTTGGTAAGCATAAGTGGCTCCAATGCATAAGCCACTTTGAATGGGGATTCACTTGTAGTTGCATGCTTGGCCTTGTTATAACTATGCCAAAGCCAAATACTCTGTCCAATCACCTTCGTTTGCACTAACATAATTCCTAAGGTATTGATTCAAGACCCATTCACCCTCTTTGTCTGTCCATCTATTTGAGGATGAAAGGTTGTACTAAATGAAAGTTTTGTTTTCATCTTTCTAAACAAGTGCTTCCAAAATGCACTTGTGAATTTGGGATCTCTATCCGAAACAATCACCCTAGGAAAACCACTATGTCTCCACCAAGTGTTGAAAAAGAGTGTGGCTGTTTGAAATGCAGTCACCATTCTTGTTGTTGGCTCCATCCTTGCCAACTTGCTAAACTGATCTACCACCACAAAGATGGCATCAAATCCTCTTGACTTTGGTAAGCTAGTGATGAAGTCCATGGAAATACATTCCTATGGACCATTTGGAATGGGCAAAGGCTTAAATAACCCAACTTCTTTTTGATATGAAGCTCAGTTGGCTTGGCAAGTGACACAAGTCTTTACATAGTGTGCAATGTCTTCCTTCATCTCAGGCCAATAGAACCTCTTAGCCACAAAATTTATGGTGGCTTTCTCACCTCTATGACTCGCAAGAGGCTTGTCATGTTGATCCTTCAAGACTTGCAACCTCAACTTGCCCTTGGGGACATACACCCTACCTTGTTTAAACTTAGTTAGGACTTGGTGTAGTCGAATCCCCTTCACTTTATTGCCAACCCTCAAGTCACTTAGGAACTTTTGAGCTTCTAGGTCCTTCATGTAAGCCTCCCTAATCCTCCTAGCTAAGTCACTTTCCCCCTCAAACATTAGTCTTAATATTTGAGTGGAACTTGGTTTGAACTCGTCCTCTCAGCTTAGAGCATCGGGCACAACATTCTCTTTGCCCGATTTGTGGATCAAATCCAGATTCATAAGTGCCAAGGTGTCATACCACCTCAACTGCTTGGCTATTACCTTAGCTTGGTTCTTAAAATACTTCAATGACACATTATCAATGAATACCTTGGTTTGATGAAAACCAAGGTAATGTTGCCATATCTTCAAGCAATGCACCACTGCAAACATTTCCTTTTCATGTGTTGGCCACTTGGTTTGGGTCCCATCTAACTTCTTGCTTTCAAAAGTAATGGGCTGCCTACCTTGCATCAACACTCCCCCAATTGCAAAATCACTTCCATCCGTGTGCACCTCAAAAAGGTTGCTCAAACTCAAGGAACTTCAACATAGGAGGTGAAGAGAGCTTGGCCTTGAGCTCCTCAAAAGCCTGCTCACATGGCTCGGTCCACACTATGGTTTGGTTCTTCTTCAACAAGGTAGACAAAGGTTTGGCAATTTTAAAGAAGTTTCAAATGAACCTCCTATAATAATTCACAAGTCCAAGGAACGACCTCACACCTTTTTCAATGGTAGGTTGTTTCCACTTCCTAATTGCCTCTACCTTCTTAGTATCTAGTTTGATCCCTGATCTAGACAAAATGTGGCCAAAGAAGTCAATTTCCACCAAGCCAAACTCACTCTTCTCACCGTTAGCATACAACTTGTGTTCCCTAAGCTTCCCCAACACAATCTCAAGGTGCTTTGTATGGTCCTCCACCATCTTGGAGTACACTAGTATGTCATCAATGTAAACAATGACAAACTCATCCATCTCTTGATGGAATACAATGTTCATAAGGGTAGTGAATGTTGAAGGGGCATTGCATAGACTAAAAGGTATCACCAAAAACTCATAGGACCTATATTGGGTCCTATGTGTCGTCTTTTCAAAGTCTCCAAGTGCAATTCGAATTTGATAGTAGCTAGACTTCAAATCAATGCGACTAAAGTATACTACACTTGCCAATTGATCAAAGAGATCATCAATTTGAGGTAAAGGGTAGTTGTTTTTTATGGTGATCTTGTTAAGTCCTCTATAATCTACATACATGCATAGCTTCCCATCCTTTTTGTCTACAAAAAAAATTGGGGCTCCATAAGGTGATTTGCTTTGGCAAATATATCCTTTAGCCAAAAGCTCATTGAGTTGTTTCTTCAACTCCACCAACTCCCTTTGGTTCAACCAATAAGATGCCTTGGATGGTGGTTGTGATCCAAGTACCACCTCAATTTTGTGATCCACTTCTCTTTTAGGAAGCAAAGCATCGAGCAATTCGGTTGTTAAAACATCCATAAACTTATGGATTACACTTGTTATAAATTTTGGAAGGGTAGTGGCTCTACGAGCCACCTTACTCTTTCCTCCATCCACACCAACTCTCATAACAACCAAAAATCTAGTATCACTAAGATCTTCTAAGGCCACAAGATGGATTTGAGTCCCCAATACAATGGGTGACTTCGTTATTTCTAACTCTAACTCCTTACCATTTACATTGGCAACCACCTTCAAAGATGGTCGTCGCCTTATGTCTACTCCATATGTGTCTAGGAAAGTATTTCCTAAGATGAGGTCTACCCCCTCCATATCACATACCATGAAATCCTCAATAAAAGTGAACTTCCCACACTTCACTTCCACATTCATAGCCACCTTACTTATCTTGTGTAGCTTGCCCTTGGCAAACTACACCTTGATGGGCTTGCTAGACTCCTTGAGTTGCAAGTCCAACTCCATAGCAAGTCTTGGGCTCACGAACGAGTAGGTTGCACTTGTATCCATCATTAGTGAAACGTCATGTTTACTTATGGATCCTTTCAAGAACAATAAGCATGGACTCAACTTGGTTTTATTTGCCTTAGCCAAAAAGCCTCCTTGAAGGACATGCTCTCCAATGTGAGAGTGCATATTTTGGGCACTCACCTTAGACTTGGTGCAACCCTGGGACATGTGGCCCTTTTCACCACAGTTATAGCAAGTTATTTGACTTGCATCCCGTTTGGTTCTATCACCTCCCTTGACTATGCCTTTGGCTTGTCCTTCTTTTGGCCCACTTAACTTTGCTCCATCACCTCCATGCTTGTTCTTGATCCACACATGATGCCTCAACTTGCGCTTTGCATGCTTAATTGACTCACCTGTTGAAGGTCCCTCTTTGGCCTTTTTGTGTTGGCCTTCATCATCACCAATTCTCTCCAAGGTTGCTAGCATGTAAGCCTATGAGCATGAGCTTGTGAGCCTATGAGCTTATGAGTGGGAAATTTTTTTGCAAGGGTTAATGACTGAGGGACCTATGACCGTGGACATAAGAAAGTAAAAAGTGCATAGAATGTAGAGTTTATTTTTCAAAGTTTATGGCTCTTCCACGTTTTTTTGATTCTAGGGTTTTTCCATAACAAAATGTATTCAAAATAGATGAAATTCATGCAATAAAAAATAAAAATGAGGATAATGCACATCGAAGATATAGCCATAAAACACACAAATCCAATCACAATACCAATCAACAAACAATAGCATGACACATGAGATATGTCAATCTCATGAGTCTAAGAGGCTATGGACTCGGTCAAGGAATCTGATGTATCGGACAAGCCCGAAGATTCTCTACCCTCAGACGCAGATCCATCTATGAACTGTAAGACATTTAGAGCATAAGTGTCTTTACGACGTTTTGGTTTGGAGCAACCGAAATCCACATAGGCCATTGCCATCTGTTGTGCATAAAGAGGAAGGGTGTAAGTCTTCTCTAAACTGAATAGAAGACTTTGTTTCTTCATGCTAGCATTTGTTGACATCAATCCTGGACAACTCCAAACAAAAAGGGCACCATGTTAGAGTTTTGGAACGTGGAAGTCACCATACAAAGAAAAAATTTAAAAAGTGCCAACTTACTTACTAAATTTTCCCTTCCGAGTGAATTTTCGAGGCACCATGGGCATTTCATCCAAATCTTGAGAAACTGCACTTGGTGGCGGGGGAGGTGTCACCACCTTCGCCATGGTGGACTTTTGCATGGGTTTCAGGATGGCATCGAAAATGTCCTTGTGCTCCTCCAAAGCCACAATGTGGCGGCCCGTTCCATGACAAGCGATAATGGATGCACCTGAAGGCAAGGAAATTCAAGTACATTAGTTGAGAAATGAAAGCGGTAGAATGATTACAACCAAACCTAGAGATGGTAGAGTGAATGAAATGAATCCTGACCTGTAGATGCGGTGCAATCAAGAATCACATCTCCTTCGACACTTGTAGCTTCAAGGAGGATTTGAAAGAACCTTGGATCTTTTTCACAAGCCCCCTGCCAAGGCTTTTCTTCATTCATGGCCATGTCATCCGGGTGGGTGTAGTTCATGACCATATTGTCTCATGCAATGTCGACACTAGCCTTGACCATTGTGGTCGTGCGTTTGAAAGAGAAATTGCATTTTCCTTTCATGCCTAAGTCCTTCACTACAAGGGTGATTCCAAACTTTTGCGTCTACACAAGCATCCAAGACAGGTGTAGAATTACGAGAAATGAGAAGAATGTAATGCACTTTGAAGTTCTTTTAGAAGTTTGAGGAAGCGAATGAAATTTACCGTCTTTGTTTTGTCTATAGCTGAGGTCAAGTGCATGCGGTTCATCCCCATCCACTCCTTCTTTAGCATATCGTATGTTTCACACAATCCTGCAATATCCGACTTTGCTTTGGCACTCCACGAATGAAATACAATGACGCAACCGTGCTCTTGGAGATGATTGGAAGCAAAGTTGAATGCCAATTGCAGAGCCTCATCTCCCATGTCCTCATTCTAATCCAACACCTCATCTGGCGGAGAAGACACCCCTGGCACAGGCAAGTTCTCCAGACAGTTGAAGAACATGACCTCCACCCCCGGCCTAGCTGTAGGGATAGCATGGAACATGGCGTCTTTCCTTGCCAATACCTGCCAAGAAATAGTGCATCCAAATATGATGATAAATAAACTCAGACTACAATAATTTGAATGAGAACTTAGATCCACACTTTCAAATTCAAATGAAAACCGCACACCTTGTTGAAGAAGTCGAAGACTTCTTTGTAGCATGTCTTTCTCTTGGACTCCATGTCATCGACCAGGTCGTAAATAGAGATGTTGAGAATGAGATTCTCAGACTTGGAGAGCTCGTCTTCAGTGAGGACAATCGCTTTGGTCACATGAGTGATGACCTCTTCCATGAGTTGAGAGAGAGTGGCCTTCCTCTTCACTCCACTTTGCAATCCAACTTGCATCTTTGAGCCTTGATCCACTGTTGATGAAGCTGGAACTTGACCTCCAGCCTCGGCCTTCTTCTTGCCTTTTGTCTTAGCCTTTTCTTCCTTGTCCTTGTCCTTGTCTTTCTCCGCCAGCTTGGCAAGTCTCTCCGCTTCCTTCTTCTCCTTGGCGGTGAGAAGGACTTGGAACCCAGCCTCTTTTTTTCGGTCATTGGCTTCCCTCCTCACGATGGCTTTCCTCCTTTGCCTATCCGTCATTCCCGCAAACTCATCCACATCCAAATCGATGGCGCCCTTGCCATCCAAACACAGGAAGAAATTATGTTTTTTTTGGTGTCGGGCCTTGACATGCTCCTGTCTAAGGCCTGGACATTTCATGTCCAACTTGGTGTTTACATGTCTTCTTGTATATCTCTACGTCTACTAGGGGTTGAAGTGGATGTTGGAGATGAAAAAAGTGAAATTCACATGAAAAAACACGGTAGTGTTGCTATTTGCATCCACTTTGACATTGAGATGGTGCTTGACATCATCATGTTCAAATGGTTTTCTGAAAAAACAATATTTGACACGTCAGCAGTGGGGACCCACTTTGACCATGGGTAATTTTCATTTACATTATTATATTTTAAAATAACAACGTTGCCCATTTGAAAAAAAGAGTTGGGTAGCATTTTTTGGGTAGGGTATGTTAAAAAGTGATGATGTGGCAGATGATGTGGTCCAAAGCTGACGTGGCAAACAATATGTTGACTTGGCAAGCATTGCCATGTCAGCAATTTCTTAGTTTAACCATTCTGATGGCCTTCTCTGGAATGCCATGAGCAACTTCAAGACGTCCCAAAAGACATCCACATAGACGTTTAATGTTGTAAATGATGTCTTAGAGGACCTATTGGCGTTGAGGGTGATCTTCCTATTAATATTCGGGTGTTTACATTGAGGCGCATGAGACAAGAGGATGTTGATGATGAGATTAGGATAAGGCAATACGGACATTCCCTAAGACATTCAATGGGGCATGGCTGTCTTCCTTGTTTTGCACATGTGCACTTCAACATAAGGTATGTTTGTCTGAGATGACGTGCATTGAATTCACAAGAATTTAGCTTATGCAGTGTCTAAAGCATGAAACTTCACTACAATGTTTAGGGTGTTCACCATGGAAGATGATTTCCAACTATAAATGTCCATAGGGGAAGGTTCATGAGTGCTCTTAATAGTCTGATACAAAAGTTATAAGAACAAGTGGCATGGAGGAGCATGATGATGTGGGAAACTACAAAGACCTGCATTGCGTAGAGGGTTCACATGAGGCACCTTCAATGCAAATTGGCAATGTCATATGAATGTTTTGGGAGCACTGAAACATACACTAAAACATGCACTAAGACATACATATCGTCTACAATATTCTCATGATGTCTACATAGACGGCTATGTGTTAGGCAACCCTCTAGGAAAAAATTTATAGGTCCTTAAAGCCCACTTAGGAAAAAAATGGAGACATGTTTTGCACCCAATTAAAAAAAATATGAAAACATGTGTAGGCCTTATAACTTCAATAACCCCAAAAGGAGGAACATCCATCCCACTAATGAAAACAAACGTGAGCACATCTGTAGTATTCCAAATCCATCTTAGGAAATAACAAAAGAAGATAAAAGAGTCCAAATTCACAGGTCCACATACACTAATTATGTCCACATTCAAAAACAAATGTCTAAAATGACAAAGAATGGACCAAAAATGTCTGAACTAACACATCTTAATTGATTGAAAGTGTCCAAATTGACAATGTTCATTTGAACTAAAAATATGGAAACATGCGTAGCATCTGAAATCTCTCTACTGTTTTCAAGTAATCTCATGAAAGAACTTTGCAAGCCTCTAAGCCTCCTATTAAAAACTAAAATATGTAAACATGGGTAGGCCTCCAAGCATCCTATTTGAAATTAAAATATGCAAACATGGGTAGGCCTCCAAGCATCTTTATAAAAAAACTATATGGAAACATAGGTAGGCCTCCAAGATTTTGAAATTATATTATACTACTGTTGTTGTCATCTATTTTGACAGAAATGGTTTAAAAAGGCTTGCCACTTGGAACTCTTAGATGTCTTAGAAGACATTGGAATGGACATTATGATGTTCTATCGTGACTACGGAACCCTAAAAAAGTGGCCGCCGACTTTTGCCTATCGCGTGGAACCCTAAAAAAGTGGACGCCTACTTTTGCCTATCGCGTGGAACCCTAAGGCATCTTCTTGCAGACTGTTCAAAAATTTAGCTTTGGAATTGAGAGCAATCTTTTGTGTGCAACATGACACTTCACTCCGGTGCGCATAGTTGTCTTCCATTTCCAAGTGGAGAAGGAGCTTTAACAAAAGGAGATCATGATCTTGATAGGGATAGTGTAGGTCTCAGCATTTTCAAGAACTTTTTGGAGGGGGTTGTGGCCGCATCACTCACCTCAACAATGGAGGCAATCGAGGCGCCCACTGCATCCACCCAAAACCTCCGTAGAAGTAGCCATCTACACAATCCAAGTGATTTTTAGGGTGACAACGCTTATGTAATGCTACAAATCCAGTCGTTTGATGCTTGGTACAAGGTTTCAGTCTTAGTGCGGGCGTCTCAACGATGTTTTGGACCCTGTTTTCGACATAGAGTCAAGGCGGTCCGATTCCATTACAACGTCTTCTTATTTCTATGTCGGGGCTTAAGGGGGGATAATCTCAGTGAACTTGTTGCCTTGATCATGTTGCCTTCATCCTCAACCCTTGTCCTCAAGGAGCCTTTGTCGAGCTTTAATTAGGGTTGTCGTTAGTTTTAGGGTGAGAACGCTTGTGTGATACCACAAATCCAGTCGTTTGATGCTTAGTACGAGGTCTCAGTCTTAGTGCGGCCGTCTCATCGCTGTTTTGGACCCTGTTTTCAACATTGAGTCAAGGCAGTCCGATTCCATTACAACATCTTTTTATTTCTATGTTGGGGCTTAGGGGGGGATAATCTTAGTGAACTTGTTGCCTTAATCATGTTGCCTTCATCCTCAACCCTTGTCCTCAAGGAGCCTTTGTCAAGCTTTAATTAGGGTTGTCGTTAGTTTTAGGGTGAGAATACTTGTGTGATGCCACAAATTCGGTCATTTGATGCTTGGTACAAGGTCTTAGTCTTGGTGTGGACATGTCAATCTAGATGCAGACACTATTTTGGACATTGAAGCAAACAATTTGATTCTAGTTGTTAACTACAGATTCTCGCCCCTTTGTGGGTTTAGGGTTTTAATAGGTCAGGAAACGTAGTTTATGTTCATGAACATTGAGGCCCCCATTGGAAGCCCCCCTGATGTTTTAAATTCTTTGTGTTGACATGGATTGGGTGTGCCCTCCAAGGTGTTGGTGCTTGGGCTTGGGCTTATATTTTTATTGATTATTTTGGTGAGATTGCATGTCGCTATTGATGTAAATCCGTCGTTGTGGACTTCTAAGATGTCTAAATGTCATGGTGAAATTCTAGGACCATGGGATTGTGCTGTTGCAGTCATATGGTGTTCAAATCAGTAATTGTGAGACTTGTGTTGTCATGATCAGTGATCAAGGCCTTGTGCGTATTGAATCTCAGTTTCTGCCTACAGCAATAGCTATGTTGCTTGAGTCACATCCTTTTAGAAATCCCTATACTTAGACGCCCTTTTTGATATCTTGAAATATATGAAGGTCAGAGATTGGAGGTCGTCTTGCTGAGATGAATAACTTGATCTGTTTGCTTGTGCAATCCTTTGGCCCTGACAGTATGCAACATCAGATTCTTGCATCAATGCCCGTAGGCTTGGCACTCTTGTAGGGCAACAACTACACCAATATTCCTCAAGTCTTTCACGATCACAACATTGCTGCAAGTGACATTGATGGAGATGGAACCAATGCTATGCAGGCTAGTGAAGTTGGTGCAAACGTTGGCGTGGATGCAGATGAGGACGCAGAGCCTAAGGATGACTACTTGATGGACCATCCCCCGAACAACGCAAGAGACATTGATCCCGAACAGATTCATATTGATGTTGCTGCGGGTACCACGCTCGGCATTGATGGAGTGGCCCTTAACCCCCCTGCAATGCTTGTTGATAACGTGGTGAGCGCTCTCGTGGACGTCCCTGCGGATCCGTATTCCATAGTGGCTTAGCCTGCATCCGTTGAGGGAGAGGGTACTCCTATTGCCTTAGCAGGGCAATCCAAGCCTCGAGAGGTATTTTTCATGTTGGATGGGACAAGAACATAGATGGGAGCTAGACATTGGTGTGTTGTTTTAGACATTGTATTGGACATTTGTGAGCCCCTATTTCGTCACCAGGGACTCATTTATCTTTTTTTAATTTAAAAAAAAAAATAAGTGTGGAAAATAGTATAAAAAACCCAAAAAAGAGTAGAAACCAAAATAGGTGTGTTACATGCCAATATAGTATTTGGTCATATTTTGAGAGTTTTTACTAATTAGATTCAAATTTTACTTGTAAATAGATTAGAACCTAACTAATCATGGTAATTACGAGTTATGAGCATACTAGGTTCAAAATCCCACATAGAAAAGACATTTCTTGGCTAATATTGGTTGAGGGAACCCTGGTGAGGCACATAGGTCAGTTCCCGGCGATAGGTTCCAGTTTCCCCATTTCATTGACGAAATAGCGGAACCCCAATTATTGACTTGCAGATGTTAAAAATACCAAGATAGGACCGTGGAGGAATCTTTGGTCCAAAGAAGGTGACTAAGGGTTAAAACCATGCCCAGGAAACAACAGTGAAGTCAGTTTGCCAAGATTCCCATTGGTGTGGAAGATTCCCTGGCCATTGATAATTAAATAAGGGGGTGGATTTTGTTCCCCTAGGCCAATGTGGGATTCCATGGGAGGTTCCACAAAAAGTTTCGGAATTTTTTGATAGTCAGAAGATGCCTTTCCGGACGGTCAACTACCCAAATCTACAATGAGAAATTCCTAAAAATTCTCCAAGTGGTGGTAAAATCTCACAAAAAATTAGGATAGCTTCTTTTATGTTAATAAGACGCTTCAACAAGTTTCAAGACATTCCGATAGTCAGAAGAACCCGAACTTGCAAGATTCCTCAACAATTGACAAAATTTAAAGATCACGGTGGAGTTGACTAGTGGATCGGGAGCATACAAAAGCAGAATGGGGTCAAAGATAGGTCTTTTCTTACTACCCCATACCTACTTAAGAGCCTAGGCTAGTTACTTTTTTCAAAAAAGTCAAACTCCAAAAGTTGGGTTTTTAACCCTTTTGGGTGTTAAGTTGGCGTTAGGTTTCGTTGAAATTTTGAAGTTAGAAAAAGGGGTGGGTGGTTCTCTTAGACTAAAAATGGCCTTCTGAAGCCAATGGCACAATCCGTTTATAATTTGGAGTTAATCTCCAAAAGTTAGGAAATGGACCAGCGTAGAAAGTTAAAATTGGTAAATTAGAGTGAAAATCCTAATTGATAAGATTACCATGTTGAAATGAGAGGAGGTGGGTGTCCTTGAAAAAGTATATAAGAGCACTCATTCTTCTCTCAAATCACCCCTTCTAGCCATTATTTTGGCTTTGTAAGCACGTTGGTCCATTAATTGTGGACTTTTGACATTTTTGAGCCAAAGTTGTAAACGTGGTGTTCTTGGAGCATTTCAAGCTCCTTTTGTTTCTCTTTTGTAAGCTTTAAAGGACATTGGGGTCCCTTCAAGTCTTATGTGTTGTCTTTGTACTTGTTTTTGAAGATTTTGGTTGAAATTTAGTAGTATTTTGGTTGTACTAATTCTTTCTTTAGTATATTTGTTGTTCATTCAAGTCCTTGTTTAGGACTTGAGTATTGTACACTAATCCTAGAGGATTCTTCACTTATGATTGGCGATGCCGCTTAGGGAAAACCTCTAACTTGTTATGTTTATGATTTTTGTACTAATTTTTGTACTAATTTTTGTACTAACACTTTTGATTCATCTTCCTTTAAGTTTCTTTTGTCAAAATCTTTGTGTGTTATTTTTCGTGCTTACTCTAACATGGTGAAGCTTTGACTTTGGTTTTTAGAATTAGATAGAAATTTAGTGGGCTTTGGTAGAAATACAGCGGAGCTTTTACCTCCAAGTTTAGAAATGCTATATTAGTTGGTCAAAAGTTTCCCACACGGTGAAGCTTTGAACTTTAGAGTTCTAAAATTTTCTCTCAAAAACAAGATTGTTAGAAGTTCATCAAGTTAGCATAAAAAAAAAAAAAAAAAAAAAAAAAAAAAAAAAAAAATCTCATCACATTCTCTTTCTCACAAATCTTTTAGTTCTATAGAAGATAGAGGGACTAAATTTCATAGAAGGTAGAGGAACTAATTTCCATAGAAGCTTTCTTTGAAATTTAGACACAAAATAGAAAAATAAAAATAAAAATAAAATGAAACAATCTACCAAGGTCAGGGGACTCCGACAGTGAGGCAAAGCCTTCGCAAGTAGGGAGCCCCTTTAGGAAGGGGAGCCCCAGCCCTATCAAGAGCCTCGCCTGGCAGGGAGTTGCAGGAGCCCCACCCGGCAGGGAGCTGCAGGTATCCCTGCCTGGCAGCAGAGCCCCGGCTAGGTGGCAGCTCAGGGAAGCCCCCCCTCTTGCCTGTTGGGAGGCCCCCGGTGGTGAAGGGGAGGCCCCGCCCGACCAACTGCTGGGAGACCCCCGCCTACAAGCCTTGCAAGGTTGCAGGCCATAGCAGGGGCCAGGGGAGGAATTGATCCCCTCCCCTCTTAAGAAAATTTGAGGATTTCCTTTGCATTTTTTTAGGAACTAAGATAGAGAGGTAGACTTAATCTAGGAGAAATAGAAGACAGGAAAAATAGAGAGGGACCAAACCAAAACCAAAACCAAACAAGTTTAAAGTAGAATTAAAATAGGTTAGCCATAGGAATAGGTTGAGAAGGAAAACTATCATAGTTTGGAGAAAAATAGCAACCAACACTAATCTCACCACTCTTTCTCTCTTAGAAATGTAGCAAGTGCACAACAAGATTAGAAGTCACAAACTCAAAGTTGCATGATAGAATAAAGGAGTACAAAAGCTTGAGTTTAGATAGAAATTAGATAGAAATCAAGAAAATCTTAAAGAATCAATTTGAACCATAAAAAATAGGATAGATTAAAAAGTTGCCTTGAATTAGTGAAATCTTATCAAAAACCATATCCCTCCAAGTCAACTTGTACAATAGAATAAACAAGTTTAAATAGTGAGAAGGGATAGAAAAAACCTCCGTTAACTATATTCCGCCAACTTATAATTAAAATCTACTCTTCAAGCTGTAAGCAAAAAAATGGCAAATGAAGGAGAACTCGATGATTTATACAACAACGAGCAAAATAACTTTCAGTATGACGTAAGTTACTAAATAATCTAAATTATATTAATTTTCAAAGTAGGTCAATTAATACAAATTTAGTAGAAAATTTTTATGTTATTTAGAACTCATCTTTGTGAATATGTTTGTTTCCAATGATTTTTTTTTAGCTTAGGATTTAGGAAAAAAGTCCATTGCTTGGAAGGCTCAGTGGACAATGCTTAGACACCCATTAGTAAATAAAATTAAGACAAAACAAAAAGAACCTGTTGTGGAAGTTGTTTACCATGGGTAGGTAAATAAACACTCACAACATTCTGTATCTCTCTCTTATTATAGTGTTTTATCATTTAGTTCTAATAGTATGTATGGTCGTATTATGTGCAATCAGGTTGCAAATCTTCTATCTACGGGGTTGTCGTCTCGCGTCAATGGAGTGACAAGGACCTTGAAGCCAACACCAAAGCCAATACAAGTGGTCACCACTGTGAAGGCTACGGAGGGAACCATGCAGCAAGTGCCCAAACCCAACCCCTCTACAAGAGGGGGGCAACCCAAAAAAGGAGAAGCATCACGGAAGAAATGACCATTGAGGTGTGTTTTGATTCTTTCAAAAGCATGGATATGTGGCTGGTAGGCCTTCAATTGTTTGTTTGTCCATTGTCACTAACGTCCAGCATTTGTTTGCAGGACTCTTTCTATCCATGGAGACCTCGCCTTCAACGCTCAGATGTTTGCTTAGACATAGAGGACGCTTTACACAACATTGTAAGAACTTCTTGGTGGCTCTATTTCATGATTATCTAAACGGGTTTAGTGTCTATCATATTTTTTGTGGGGCATGTTGTGCTATATTGCCTTTTATAAAAGCTTTGTTCTCCTCATGGAGATTTGTTTTCTTTGCTACACTTTACTGGTATATGAATATGATATTTTTTGTTTGCCTAAAGGTTCCTCCATTCAATGGTGCATGTATTTCAAGTATTGTGATTGTGCTAAGCTCTCTTGCTATGCAATGTCATTCATTGATATAGTGTAAAACCAACTTTAGTAAATACGTGCCATGCCAGAGCGTTGTTTAGGTCTCTTCAAATGTGGGCACAATGTCTAATGTTCAATGTCCTCACGATCATTGCAATGTTCCACCGCATTGTTTTGATGTCTCAATGTCTGTCTACAAGCACACATAGGAATGCACCATGTGGTTAGGTAGGACTTAATCCTAGACCCCTTCAATTCAGTGTCAATGTCCGTGAAGTCTACAACATGTCTTCATTCACGTCTCACAGTGCACATTGCTATCACATCTAAGCTTGCCTTAAATGTGGAAGCATCAAAAGCTATGCATGCATGTCATTAAACATAGCCCTATACACGTCCTGAACATTGTCTATACAGACTAGTGCTTTTCAATTGCCTCACTAGTTAGTGTCATTTCAGACATCCCATCTTCAAAACCAATCTTCAAACACGTTGGTATGAAGCATGCACATGTTGTCTAAAATGATTTGTTACTTGTAAAAATGTTGTACATGTGAATGTTGACATCCAACGTGCCACACATCTAGTAGAAAATTGCATGAACATGTCCTTAACCATGTCGAATGCCCCACTATCAAAGCCTCAGACGACACAAATGGCATTAGAATCGTAGTGCTTACCAGCAGTGCATGTTCCGCATAAACATTGTTTTTAACATAGTTGTGTCTAGGACAACATCGTGTTAGACTTTGTGATGTCTGAAAAGACATCTTTCATACGTATGTAGAAAGCTCCAGAAGAGGCTTCTCCACGCACCAAAATTGTCCACGTCAGCATTCAAAGATGCCACGTCACCTAATGTTAACACCCCGGTCAATGTACACATCAGATGTCACATCACCAAAATTGGATGGATGAGAAAATTGCCAACTTGGCTGCTCGTGCTCACATGGCACCAAATTTGTAGCCGCATGGCAGAGTTCTAGCACCCGTTGACCAATGTTTTTTTGGATGTCCGGTGCTTAGTATGCCGCTATCCAGGCTAATTCTTGGATGTCCAATCCCTATTTTTGTAGATGCGATGTGATTAGACACCTACGTTGACATGCCTAATGTCTGATCTAACGTCTGAGTGTCTAAATTTCGCAATTGGGTGACTACGTGTTTTCTTCTAGTGAAAGATGCCTATAGCTACACTTCTAATGGATGAGTGAATGCTGGTGTGCAGTCCAAGTACCACGCTCCACTAAGGTGAGCTGTGGTGAATGTGCGTAGCTGGTTCGCTGAGAACATGTAGTCCCTTGAGCTACGGTCCAACCATGATACAAAGAAGGAAGGCAGGTCCTTCCTTTCAATGGCACCTTTTGTCGCGCCCCTTAGTAACACTTACTACCTTAAGCTCACTTTCCAAATCCTTAACACCTTAGTGCCACTAAGGTTCACGCTCTCTTAACACTCCACATGCCACGCACCCACAATGTTAGGTTCCACCTCAAGTCACGAGGTTCCCCATTCCTCCGTAACTCCCAATCCTTTCCTTCCAATACTTAACTCCCACAAGACACCGAGTATGTTATTTGATGACATGGGGCGGAACTTCCATTGATGTCCAAGCACTCGGTGAGGCACTACTCCCACCGGTGCTAACCGTCCTTGAATGGGACCCGACTCCCCACTAGGCCCAACCCAACTCATTTCGGGACTCACTAATCGGGACTCACACCATGGTTTAGTGTGGAGTGGGACAGCACCCAACCGGTATCAAGGAGTGCACAAGCACTCTATGGTAACACACAAGTGGTGGTGAGGCTCCAACAGTAGCCTCACCACCCGGGGCCACTTAGGCTCACCATGGCACCATCCGGGAGTGAAGAGGGAGACCACCCCTCCTCATAGTACTCTCTGCGGGATTCGGCAACCCCCCCCTTGTATGTCAAGGGGGACTCCCAAACACCTTTTGGTTTTGAAAGACCACCCCGTTTCTCCCGATTCGCATTAGTTTGGGACTCCCGAACTTCTACCCGCCATAACTTTGCGTTTCGGAATCCAAATCGCACATGCGACCCCATTTTCGACATCTACGTGACGCATAGATGCCGATGGACTGCTCACTTGCTCCATTCGGACAAGTACTCGCAAAGTTATCGCCCTTCAAAGATTCGGGACACTCTCGGCGCGACCAGGGCGCTCCTAGCGCGACCGGGACACCCCAACTTTGAACGCCCATAACTTTTGACTCGCAAATCTAAATCACGCGTTCTTTAGACGGCTGGAAGCGTCTTCTCAAGACCTTTCCAAGAATGTATCACACGCCCCCAAATTCGTCCGGATCAGAGCGCTACATCGCTCTGATCGCTCGGGACTCCTAGTCCCCCTCACCTCATCTCTTGCAAGGCTTGGGGAGTCACCCCCAATGTCCCCCTTGCTCACCAAGGTAGCACGGGCACGCCTTGTGATGAGGGTCGTGACACCCTTTGCTTCAAGCTCATACTTGAAGTAGTTGTAGAGAAAAAGAAACAGTCAATAGAGGTATGTAGAGAATGAAGATCAAATGAAGAACGAGGCATACGTTGTCATCCAAAGGGAAGACCATTTTAAAAATCGAAGAATAATGTAGACTATACAAACATATTGGTAGAAGATCCTCCTAACCACCAAGTTAGACCCCTCGGAATTCAAGAAGGAATCCCCCTTCTTGAAGTAGTTTCCTCCTTTAAGATAAGGATGGAATCCATCGTCCCAGACCTTCCTCCTCCATCCCTGAATGTACTCTTGCAATGTCTCCAGCTGTAGTGGGACATTCATGTTGATCTTGATGTTGTTGTCGCAGCACAAGATAAGTAAATTCCCTATTATGCTCACAAAAATCACTCTAGAGCATAACGAAGTGACTCTAAAGATCGAACCCACGAGATTTTGTGAAGTATTTACTTGATTTGGGCGAGTAAGCGCTTTCACCCTCTAAAACTTCCTTTCCGGTCCTAGATCTAAAACCGGAAACAAACAACCACCCAGAGGATCAGGACCGGATTACTTCCCACCCGATTCAGAAATCCTCCGTTAAAACCAATTCTCTCAATCTCCAGGACCTAAACAATTCCGGTCCTAGTACTACTCTGAACCAATCCGCTCCGGCTGGTTTATATATCTTACCAACACTCTTCCGATTTAGTTTTGCCTTTGTTGGACCATCAGAGGGTTCGCCGCTTAGGTTTCTGAGTGGTAGGCCCACCACTCCTTCTGTGGATTATAGTGGTTGAAGACCCACTGTTCTCTCCCTTCCTCTCCTAACTAACTCGGATCTGGTTTGATCCCTCACAACAATCCGGACAACAATCCGGAATGCAGGTCACACAGAGATCCCCCGTATGATCCGTTCTTACTACAACAACCTCAATGCCAGCTCCTACCCGTGCGAAGCTAGGTGATTACAAGTGTACTCGTCCATTCCAACAGGACCTAGGATCATTCCGTTTACCAACTATGGTGATGAGACCTTTCAGAAGGTCGGACACTCAACCGGACTACCCGTCCAGGAGTTCTAGCGCAACTAAGAATACCCTCCCTATCTGCCTGGCCTAACAGTGGCTATCTCACCCGGAACTTTAAAACCCTAGATCTTGCTGAGGCACTGAAATACACTCCCAACACTTACATAACCTACACACACACTAAGGATCGGAAACTATCGCACTAAGGGGAGAAATCTAACCACAACTCTGCCTTACACCTTCCTAACTTCACATCATGTAAACCTGCCAAGCTTGGGAGACACACACAATGAGAGAGCGCATACAAAGGTACAACAGAAATTGCAAAAAGAAGACTCCTAGCGTCCCTCGCGGGCGCTGACTATATACATTTCAAAAAGTTATAAATGGGCGGGAAAACTCGCGAAAGTTCCGCCGCCATCTCGGTCAGACTTTCTGGTCCTACCTACTCCCCACTGGACCGGAACAGGTTCCGTATCCGTTCCTACTCTACCTACCCTGTACATCCTAAGTCCCTATTCATGATCCGATGGTCGTGCTGTCCGCTCCCAGGTCCATCTACTCAAAAACCTCGTTGAGGTTCCCACTCTTCTCGATCTCCTAAGGTCGAGGGACTGGATTGCCTTCTGTGGACGCGGGCGGTGAGTCCAAGTCAATGGTGGTTCCAAGCGTGCCGGCCTGGATCGTTCTCTTGGACTTCGGGGTCGTATCCTTCCCCTCTCCTGCTGTCACTTTCGGGAACGAATCCGGGAGGGAGATATCCGAGAGTCAAATACCGCGAGAACAAGTTGCTTCCGACAGTATCCGGGTACTCTCCTCCATCTGGTCCGTTGCCTTCCGTGCCTCCGGCATTGTCGCTTCTACTTGCTCGGCAAAGTCGTTGAGGATCCGCACCATCCGGGAATCGGATAGCTTCTTCTCCTCGTGCACCCGCTCGTCAAATAACTTGGCCTTGGTGAGAGCCGTTCCGGTCTCCCCGAACGTGGCCTTCACTTACTCCATCATCTGCCGAGCATCCTCTGCAATCGATTTGGTGGCGGCAAAGTTCTCCTGGTGGACCAGGATCTCCGTCTTCATCCGATCCACCTTCTCTTGTAACCAGCAGATCTCTGCTTCTTGCTTCCGGGACTCGACCGGATTAGAAATACAAGCCACGACCTTTTCCGGTAGCTCCCGGTCGCATGCTGCTCCCACCATCCTCCCGATTGCTATCAGTATATTCCTTTTCATCTCCCAATCCGCTTGTATATTGCATAAGTTCTTTACGAGTGATCTGAACCGATCATCGGGATCCGATTCTTCTGACACCGTCTTCTCGACCTCCGGCTTCTCCTTTGGGGCCGGGGTGTCGCGAGCGGGCGGCGTCCCCCTCTTGTTGGGAGAGGTCGTCTTCTGCCGTTTGATGACCGGCATTGGCGTCTCCTCTTCCTCTGACTCACTGTTCTCCTTGGGATCGGAACCAGATTCCATCTCCTTATCCGTTTCCAATTCTCCGTATTTCAGGAGGGTTTCCTGAGCCTTCCACCTCTTCTCCTCCGGTGTGCTCAGGAGATGTTGGGAATGATAGAGGTGCATGAGATAGGGGCACACCAGAGTGGCCCTACTCTTCCCCACTCTTCCTACGAGTTGGGTGACCAGCTCGGAAAGGATCTGAGCCCAGTCAACTTTCCGGTCTCCTCTCCGAGAGCCGAAAATGGTATTGGCGAGGGAGATAGTCACCCTTGTCGGTTTTTCCGGATGAAGGACCGGAACTAAGAACTTCAGTAGCCGGCGCTGCTGCTCATCGATGTAGTCGTCCACCGCGTATCCATCTTTCGGGTTGACTGCTCCCTCGAACTTCCCACGGCAGAACTCATCCTTCCGGCTTGCCATTCCTAGCCCTCCTATGCGGAAACTATAGGCTGTTCTCTACATGTCTTCCGTCCACAGATGTGGAACGGCTCGCGGAGTGTTGTCAAACTCATTGGACAGCTTGCCCAAGAGTTCTTTGACTATAGACTCTTTTTTAAAGCCCTAGGGTTTATCTACAAACCCTAGGCAGCCTATGGAGTTCGAGTCTTCCATGAGTTGGGACTTGGCTGGTTCGGTGGAAGGAACAAACGGAACTACCTTCCGGAGCTTTACCTCTGTTGGGGGTACACTGGAACTGGCCTGCCCGCCTCTAGTCCTCCTAAGCTGCGGCATGGACCTAGATTGGTGCGCTCGGAACCCTTTCCGATACTTCCTCGCTATCTCTCCTAGCCGCACACCTCGTTCTCGCTTTCGCTCCCCGATCTCAACCGGTAATTAAAAGTTTGAACGCTCAAAGACCACAAGTCTCGCAACGGACACTAGCACAAAAGACTATCACGGGAAACTAATCGACAGGCACAGAGGCAAACACAGAGCACAAACAGCGCTGGGCAAACGAGAATGAGAAAGAGTTTGACCTAGGTAGCTCTAGTTCTTTTATAGCCGTTGGACACCTTGCCACCTCATCCTGATTCATTTCGGATCCGGTTCGTCTAAGGTATCCGGTCCATCCCTATTCGGTCAAACATCTGCTCCTATCCGTTCACTCCCTGGAACTTGGATTGAGTAAACCTTTCCACTATCTCATTTTCCGCTTCTTATTCAAATCTAGATGGTTCCGCAGCTAATTCCGGATACCTATATGTATTTTCCGGTTAGCTTGACTTGGTAAACCCAAAAAATCTAAAATTGCACGTTGTGACAGTTGTCCTATCTCACAACAGCTTTGAAGTACTCCACTGTTGCATCCTCGACCTGTACAAATGGACAAGGTTAAGTACTATTTTCATTCCATCATGGAGATTAAAGACAAATTACAAATTGACCTATCTCGTGGTCGATAGCCTCTACGAAACACTAGAATTCAACAAATAAATTTGAGTGAGGCACTTATCCTTGCAAACCAAACACATTTGTTTAAGAAAGGCCCAAGGTGTGTTTCGGAGACAAGCTTGGCTAGGAACTTCCTCGCATCCCATGATGGAATGGAGGAGTTCCACCACTGTAGGAACTTGGTCTTGTGCTCTGTTGTAGTGTTGTATGTGGCCACCATTTGCAATTTTTCAAGTGTCATTTCTAGGACCTCGTTAGAGCTCCAATGTCTCTCAACCTACACCAGCCAAGATGAAATGCGTCATGTGCGTATATTAAAAAAAAACAGGCTTAAATCATTGCATGATTTACAAAACATTAGAACTTACGTCCTCAAAGAAGCCCGTCCCATGACTGGGATTGGCCACTGTGAGGAATTTGATCATCTTCATGTAGAGCTTCATGTTCTTCTCCTTGGCCCCTACCCTCATGGCATGAGCCGCCCCTTCCACTATCTTTTCCTCCATCGGTGTGGTCTCATGGTATCTTTAGAGCACTGCATCTATCGCTTGTGCAATCTCTTGGTGCAAAAACACGAGGATCTTAAATCAATAATTCTCTCAAATCTAAAACAATAGAAAATAATACAATTGATTTATGTAGAGAATGTTTCTCTTATCCTGAAGACAAATGAGGTGAAGACCTCCACCGGCATGGAGTACCCTAGGGGAGGACACTCCCCGCGCTTTACAAAGTGACTTGTGGCAAAAAATAGGGTGGATTTAATTCATCATAGGTAAAATTTATAAAGATTTTACATTTAAAGAAGGGGACTTAAAAAGTGACATGTCTTTTATAAGTAAAATAGATACCCGAAAATTATGGTCCATTAATTATTTTTTAAATGTAAAATAGGGGCCAAAGAATAGGATCCAAGGAATTCTATTTACTAGGTTCAGTTATGGTTATGCTACAGTACTAGTAAGATACAGGTACTATACAAATCTGAAGTATAACTACAACATATCTTGTAGTCAGTCGATGAATGGGGTAGTTTCCATCTGTTCTGTCTGTTAAGTTTAACGACTACTGCTAGGGTTTAGGCGCGAACGATAATTTCGAGGTTGGGAGGGAGGCGCGGCAGCGTGTGTTCACGAATTTGTTTGCAAATCTGGGTGCGGTTGAGGCTTAATCACGCGATGAGTTCTCCAGCTTCTTGAGTGACGGCAGCGTGTGTTCACGAATTTGTTTGCAATCTGGGTGCGGTTTAGGGTTAATCGCGCGATGAGTTCTGCTGCTTGTTGAGGGACGGCAGCGTGGAGATGGTGTTTCCGATTCGCGCGATCAGTTCTTCGGCTGAACCGTGGAGGCTGCTCTTGGGGATGGCATGCGCTTGGTTGTGGGTGCGCGATCAGATTGGTGGTGGGCTTAGGGTGAGGAGGTGAACGAAGGGGTCGGCGATTCCTTGTGCGGGGGCGCTTGCTTGTGTGTGCGCGATCAGTTGTTTGTGCCCGATCAGTTGTTTGTGCGCGACCAGTTGTTTGTGCGCAATCAGTTGTGGAATTCTGTTTTGGGGTCAGCGGCGTGACAAAGGTGTTCCCGATTCCTGGCGCGGGGTTTGCTTTTGCGGGGTGCGCGATCACCGATTCCTGGTGCGGGGTTTTGCTTTTGCGGGGTGCGCGATCAGTTCTGCCTGGTGCGGGGTTTTGCTCTTGCGGTGTGCGCGATCAGTTCTGTCTGGTGCGGGGTTTGCTTTTGCGGGGTGCGCGATCAGTTCTGCTGGGGTGTGCAAGGTTCACCAGCGTGGAGGATGGTGTTCGGGATTGTTTTAGCTTGCTTGTTTGTGCGCGATCAATTGTGGTGGTGTGTTCAGGTCAGCGGCGTCAGGGAGTGCGGGTGTTGTTCGTGTGTTCGTTTGTGCGGGTGTGTTTTCTGCTAGTGTGTTCACGACGGTGCTAGGGAATCTTCGGGCGGGGGTTCTGTATGCCTGAGATTTGTTCTGGACTCGTGTTCACGGCACGGCAGCGTGACGAAGGTGTTTGCTCTTGCTTGTGGAGGGGTTGTTTGGGTTTAGGGTTGTTTGCAGCGGTACTTGCAGCAGTGGATGATGCACAATGCGCTTGTTCACATGTGTGGTAAATGTGGCAGTGTGGATGATGCACAAGTGAAGGAGGAGTTGTGGAGGATCGCATGAATTGCATGGACCGTGAGGATTGGTGGAGTCGCTGAACATGGCTGTGGGCACAAACCAGTTGAAGTGCTTCTTCAAGTGCAAACGGTTGGCCCTAAACCAAATGCTATTCCTTATGCAATTTTTTTGAATGCATGTGCACATCTTGGGGCCTTGTAGAGCTGAAAGTAGAGCTGAAAGGAGGACTTCAGTCACATTTGTGTGTGAGGGATGCACTTGTTCACATGTATTGGAAGTGTGGCATCTTTTTTGATGCATGACTGTTTTCTGAGAGGCTGCTGGTTTTGTCAATCAGACTTGTGACTTGTGATTTATGGGGTGCAGTGTAATCACTTGGAATGTGATGATTGGTGGATTTGCAGAACATGGTTGTAGGAGTGAAGGAGCTGATCACTTCTCCAATTGGTTTGGGGTGACTATGAGTCTCATGTACAAGTAGACATTTGTGTCATAGACTCTAAATTTTTTTTCACATGTGTTGGATGGCTTAGAACTGCAGCTTGTTGCCATAGTTCTTGTAAATGATTTGTAATGTTTGTGTTTTTTAACACCTTTAGTACATTAAACTCTTTCATTACTTTTTCATTTGTAATGTTTGTGTTTTTTAACACATTTTGTACATTAAACTCTTTCATTACTTTGTCATTTGTAATGTCTTGCTTTTATTTAGCATTTGTGCATGTATTTATCTTCAAGTATGCATTCTAATGTAAACACATCCATTTTTTGCCTTAAAGTTGAATCTTGTGGGTATACAGGGGGTATCTTGTCACTTTAATTCTCATTACTTGTTAAATTAGTTTTGTTCTTTATAAAGAAAATAGCCTCAAATAAATTCAGCCTATGTACGTATTATAAGTAAAGATAGGCATGATAATATGGGCTCTAGGGGGGTTAATAAGTAATTATAGGGGCCTGAAAATTCAAAAAAATAAATAAATACCCCCCCTAAAAATACCCCAGCGCCGCACGTGGTACCCAGAAAATACGAAGAGTGTCCTCCCCGGGAAGTACCATGTCTTTCTTGGTAGCAACGCAGCACATTGTTTCCTCTTGGATGGCCTTAGCATTTCGTTGAACCTTTCCATGGGAAGCAGACCATACTTTTGCACCCGGTACAGCATATGTACCAAGTTTGTCTTTACATGGGAGTCCTCCGTACATTTGCATAGTGAGAAGAAATTAATCTTGTGAGTACTTCAATTTTCACGGATGGCATGAGATGGAATCAAACTCTGTATGAATCAATAGTGGGATTAGTGAACTCACTTGTTGATGTCGTGCATGACTTGCATGACAATCTCGATTTTGCCTTTGGTGTCTAGAAGAATGCAATCCATTGCATAGTGCTACTCAGGATTCGTGGAATACATCTTGGAGATGATGTTCATCCAAGCCAAGCATTGGTGGTTTCCATCACAAACGAAGAACTTCAAGTTCTTGAGGAACTTGAGAGTGGGTTGTAAATCCACGTACTCCTCGAAGGTAGCATTCTTTTCCTTCCACAGAGGGTCCCACTCATCCATCTCCTCCATTGTGAACTTTGACGTCTCGTCTACCTCATTCGTGGTAGAAACGTAGAAGACTTCTACCCTATCACAATATCCACACGTGAACTCTTGCTCAAGAAATTGCACATCACACAAAAGTGTTGGCCTCACCATAGGTATGGCTACAAGGCGGCAAAGTGGAATCAGAAATCGGAACATATTTTCCGGCTTCATCTTGAGTGAATTAATAGTGGATACGGAGTCTACTTTTTGTAGCCTCCGGAGGTCATCTTCCAACAGGTCTTTCTCCTCGTCATCCACCACATCTTCCTCCATGGCATGCCTTTCTTCCTGCCCTCTAATTTCTGGTTGAGTAGTATCATTGGTCCCCAAAGTTTCAACAACTCTATCTTCTTGAGTTTCATTCACTCGCGAGACATCCATCTGTCAAGGCAACGACAGAAGAATATGACACGATTGTCATGGAACAAATAGAATGATGTAGGACATATATGAAAATTGAAACACACAATAATGGCAATACTTTACTTCAAACAAGAACTCAAGAAATACTTGTATTTAATATGATGGTAGTTCTCCTAAAACAAGTCCACTCAAATGTCACCCGCCACGAGCATCATATATGAAAAAGTACATATTCTAATAGAGTCCACTCAACCCTCTAGAATCTCCACATCACTCTCTGAGTTCCAGCTCAAGAGAATGATCACCTCTCCCATCCACCCCACACTATCACTACAATCGCACATTTCAAAGAAAGGGCTATTAATGGACATGGAGATCTCAAGCTCCGAGCTGTACTCGGTCTCTAAACTCTCAGGGGAAAATTCCGGGTGCCTGCGCTTTCAAGAGTATCCTCCTATGAGGTGGCCGGGCCAATCGGTGTTGCGACTCAACTTGGTGTCCATTGAAGCACCTACAGGATGACAAGCGGGGTTCTTGAAATCCTGAATCCTTACCAAGTCCTCTTCATCCTCTTCCTCGGATTCACTTGATACGTCAACATCCACATCTAGAGGAGTCTTCGGCTCAGACTTCTCTCCATCAACTCCAACTACAATTGGCACTATTGGCTACATCACGGTGGATGGTACACTACTCTGTCCACCGAATCCCTACATTCAGAGGCAAAACCAAAAACGATCAATTCCAAGAATTTCACAAATTATAGACAAACTCTCTACGCATACAGTAAAAAGTGAGACAAAAAATAGAATAGGACAAAAGTACTCCTAAAAATAAAAGGGATGAATATATTGGTGTGGTGAGGAGGTGGTCAAGGGACAACCCTCCGTACACCCTCATAGTGAGAGACTTGTGTCTTCTCGTAGGTAAACCAAAAATTGAGGGTCCCATTTTAAGGGTGTCGAGCCCAACCCTCCCAAGGGTTAGTCGGATCCGACTTGCCCTTCATAAGTGTTGGCTTGACCCCCTCAAAATGGGACCCTTTTTTTTAAAAGTTAAAATTTATAATCAAAGGACTGACCACGAATCTCAGGGACCTCGGGGTTCAAGTTTTCTGCAACTGAGCCAAAGAGAGACAGACATGCGAGCTTCAAGCAAAAGGACCGAGTTCAATTGAGATGGTGGGTGGTGGGTGGTGGCCGCGCCCACTACGAGCCCCTTGCCTGTGACGAGCTTAGTGCGGCCACTCGCTGTGAGTGTCTCCGGCCTCTCATGGGTAAACCAAAAACTGAGGGGCCCATTTTGAAACTATATTTGAGAATTTAGTCAGGTGTGTACCTTGCGAGTGTTGATGGGATTTTGCGGTCGTAGTGTAGAGGTTTCCTCCTCTTGCTTGTCCCCATCCTTTGCGCGGCTTCTCATGGTCCTCATCTTGAGTAGCGTCTCCTCCCTCTGTGCATACATGACGAGAAGAAATTTGTGATTCAAGTACTAAATTTTTGAGATCTGGATCCTTAGAGCCACAAGCTTATGGATGTTCAAATTCACTATGAGCATGGGAGATTCGCGGTGGAAGAGGCCGCGAGCTTGAATTTCCTCGGAAGGGGATTCATGCACCAGCATTGGCGGCATGCGAGGAGATATGAATGGAATCTCCATATTTGGAATCCCCAAAACGGTGGCAGCTCGCTCAACCTGCAAAGGGTGGTGGCTGGACAAGCGTGGTAGTGTGTGGAGGGGCGATCAAGAATTTTGAGGTGGTCCCGCGGTGAAGGAGGTAATTCTGCGGTGATCCACCCCCTGTCAATTAATTTCAGGCACAACTTGTACTTCTCTTTAGAAAGTCCATACGCATCAACAAGAAACGATCTCTTTTTTGCCTTGTGTTGATGATGAATTAGCCCAATGGAAGAGGCCATGTTCAACTATGAGGCATGGTGCTCTTGTTGTGTCGGAGTGGTGAACTGTCAGCATTGTGACTGCATGACGCAATGAAGGCGTGCCATGCTTTGTTGTTTACAGAATAAACCAGAGGCTGCGAGAGAATGTGGCCACTTCATGGAATGGTTGCCACCAATCTGAGATTTGGGTAAATTTCTCTCGATTTCTACTTCACATCTTCATGATCTCAGTACTAAAATTTGAATTACTCTTCTTACAATCAACCTTGGTTTAATCCCTATGAACCCCTTCTACGAGCGCTGCTGGATATGAGACATTGTAATTGATAATTTCATCTATGGTCCTTCATGGCATGAGAAAGTATTTACAAGACATTCCATGGAGATCTTATTGATGTCGGTGTAGTTGAACTTTCTGCATTCCTAGTCCTATTCGTATACTCTTCTCTCTATCTCTAATTCCATCCCAACATATCTCAATGAGCTTGTTCCAATTTGAGGTCCAACTAGGATTGTATTCTTCAAAATCTTTTGTTTAACAACTCTAATCATTTGCTTGGACATACATATTAGACCCTTAGATTATTGGAATCATATCACTCTTTTACATAAAGGACTACTAAAAAGAGATGAGAGTCAATAACATAAATACAAGAAATGATTGAAATACTCACAGTGGCAATGCAATTGTCTTCTTCTTGGTTTTGGACACCTCCAGACTCTTGTGGCATTTCATGACTTAGAACAACATTCTTCGGTACCGTGCCTTCTTCTTCTACATTACTTCTTCCACCAAAGCAAAGGGACTTCCTCAACTCTCCAGGGGTGGATTGAGAAACCTTGGACACTACCTTCTTCTTATTAATCCTAGACTTCTTGAGAGCCTTAGAACATGAGAAATAAAAACTACAACGCCTCTTTCTACTCCTCACGTCAATCAACTCAGGCTCCACTCTCCGGGTGTTTACAAGCATGGGGTGAATGAAGTTGACATACAGCCTCCCTCTCCTCTACACAAGGTATGTGAAACGAACAAACTAAAACTGGATCAAGTATGATGCCACAATAGACTTATCAAATGGTCCAAGGTCTTCTACAGTTTTTCCTAGGCATAGGACATTAGGATGTGAATTCCATTAAATAATTTTTTCCGCGTAGCCGTCAAGGATGTTAACTCCACTTCATGGTACACCTTTGAATGCGTTGGGAAAGGGCAATTAAATGAAACTAGAGGTTTGAAGAACGCACACCAAAATTAACTTTGCCCAACTTCCAATGTCGAGGGGCGGCAACTCTAGCATGTATTGAGAGGATTGTTGGAATTCAATGCTTCCATAGTTCCCAACACATAATAAATGAAACTTGAGATGGCGGTCCAAAAATTACGGTTTTCTATGGAGGTGGATTCTATTGCTCCATTAAGGAGAAAATTAACACAATTACTACAATTTACTATTTGCTCACCTAAATTTAATTTTCATGAAAATATAATATATATAAGGCCACAAAAATTTGGTTGCCTTCACTGTTTTCAAAGTCATGGTCCCATCAGAATTCCACCACCTCCTGACCCTACTTTGTGAGGATGGCTTGTGTTGGAGTGCATGGTCAAGATGTTCCATTGGTGTTTCTTGTAGACGAGGGAGAGCATATCAAAGTCATGAGTCACCTCCTACACATTCGCTTTCGATTTGTAGAGTCCTCCATCTACATTGAAGAGGAAAAGTTGTCCCAATCAGATGAATTGGTGCAATCCATTTCGGTTGTCAAGAGTCTAGATGGAGATGGCCATTGCTAATACCTAGCCCCCGAGAACTGTTGTTTGCGTAGTGAGTGGTAAATACCATTTACAACACCAAAACGTGTAAACTAACTCCAAATACCATCCTAGGGGATTCTAGTATGTTGCCGCAAGCTTAAACTATCCATTTTACTCACTTAAGTACTCTCTTTCCGGAATCTAATCTGGATTCCAACCTATTTCAGGATTTCGGATTTGTCACTTCACACACACACTGGTTTTTGATACCTCTGTTTTACCCTCAGAGGATCCACCTTTGATTGTATAGAGGGGTAGGGACTCACCACTCGTATTTCTCACACTCTCTTCTCTCTCTAAACTTACACAACGCCCACTTAGACCAACTGTTGCATTAGATTAGACCGGAAACACTCTCACAACTATCTGGATGGCCAATCCGGAAAGTAGGTCACACAGAGCCGCCTCTAGACTTTTCCACTACAACGACAAACCAACAAAATTGGAACTGAGATAGGGATTGTAAGTCGTTTGCTAAACTGATCCTAAGGTTTGGCTAACCTTCCAGTAAGTAGTATGGGGATTTCTTCCACTGGCAGTTACTTATCTCCGCACGAAACCCTCCTTGGCATTCTCGATTTGCACCCACACCACTCCTAATTGGATTCCCATTCCGGGAGTTTAAAGACACATGCTCAAGACCGAAATTTCTAGTCTAGACTATGTCACAAATGTTCCTCTCAACTCAGCTCCAAATCCCCTCAAATCTAGATTCCTCCTTTCCTCCTCCTCTCTTACACTTCCACACACTTACAAGACAACACCGGAAAGTTGGATATACGACAGGTCAATTCCTAAGGGTCCACTTAGTGCCTCAGATTAAAGAAAGGATAACAAAATATAAACTATAACGCTAGGATGGAATGAGAGGCAACAAACCCGCCCCTCACTTAAAAACTCAAAACATCCAAAGCCAAAAAGGCCAAAAAGTCACCTAGAAATCTAGGTGACCATTCATAGACTTCCCGAGAAACCCAGAAAAGTGAGATCCTACAAATCTGGAACCCAATCCCACACCTGGTAATGCGGATCCGATTCAAAATTCAAATACTAACTGCCTAAAAATCCTAACTACTTCGCCTTCCGCGCTTTCTTCTAGCTACTCCCGCCTTGACTTGATGGTGCCCTCGTGGATGACCTTGGCGTCGCTTTTGGAGTTGCCTTCACCGATGTCATCCGTAATGCTGCCCGGGTCTAGATCTTCCGGATTTCCAGAGGGGAGTATTCCCTTCTTCCTCCTCCTCGTCTTCCAATCCGGTCCGGTACTCTTTCTCCTCAGATTCTCAATCTGAGTTATCTCCCTCTCATCTTCCTCGTTTGGAGACGTCTCATCCAATATGATGGGATCCATCTCCTTCCTCGATTGTTGTTGCTATAGCATGTGTTCGAATCCTTCCGGATGGGTCGGGGCTAGATTCAACAGTCCTCCAATCTGCTCCGTTAGTTCACCCTGGGTCTGGGTGCGAGGTGTTTGAAGTGCCTCCTTCATCGAAAGATGGAATACCGGAACTAGCGGCGAAACCATAATCTCTGGCGGTACTAACTCCCGTGTCACTCTCGGTTGCGTACTTGGCTCACGCGCTGTCTTCACACTCCCCCGAATTGTCTTCTCCAGTTGCGTGGAGAAGGGTTCCGTCAAATGCCAAAGGGTTTCCCGCAGGGCTTCCAATTTAGACACCAGTGGCATCGAGGTTGTCAGCTTCACTAGGGTTTCTGTGTCGAAATGGATTTCCAGAAAGTTGGAGAAATCCATTACACGATCAAGGGCGATCCGCCCAAGCATCTAATGCATCTCCTTCAACGTAGACTCCATCCTCGAGGAGAAGTCTACCAGGATCCGAATCACCTTCAATCTGGTAAGGTGCCCCTCTTCTACGAGCTGGTTCTGCATGAGAGCCGCCTTCATCACAAGGTTGACCGGCTTGTCTACCAATCCACATAGGTTCTTCACCAACTGCAAGGCTTCCTTCTCCCTTTGCTTTGTTGTGGCCATCTCCCCTTGAGCCCAACTCAGTCTAGCTTGAAGGTCCGCCTTCTCCTTCTCCAGGCCTTCAATTTGCTTGTCTTTCTTCTCTAGCGCTTCCAGATTTGGAAGTTTCTTCAATGCGTCGAGGATATCTTCCGGTTCCATCTTCAACTCCCAGCTAATTCTCCTTAGTAGATCCACCAAGTTCTCGTGGTATTCTTGGGCTTGTAGTACCCAGTTGAACCCGGTCTTGAAGAATCTGGAGATGCCACCTTCTTCTTCCTCTGATATCTTCTATTGAGCCGGAAGCTTCCCTCAAGACGTCGGATTAGTGGACTTCCGTCTTCTCCAATCCAAGAGTTGCTCCTCCTCTTCTGGATCCTCTTCCTCCTCTATCGGTAGCTGCTCTACCTCCACTTCTTCTGTAAGGCCGTATTAGAGGATGGTCAATCCGGTATTATACTCTACTATTTCCGCATCACTCAAAAGCTCTGCATAGTGATAGAGGTCGAACAGATACGGACCTATGGGGCTCGTCTTCGCTTTCCCTACGTTGGCAGCAAGCTTGGAGACCACTACTCCAATTACCTTGCCCCAATTGACTGGCCTACCCTCCATAGCACCAAAGATGGTGTTTGCTACTGTAACCGTAACCTGGGTCGGCTTTTCCGGATAGAGGATGGGGATCAGGAACTCTAGGACATGCCTCTGCCTTGCATCTAGGCAATCACTAATAGCATACCCTTCCTTAGAATGGGCTGCATTCTTAAACTTCCTAACTGTGAACTTGTCTGTCCAAGAAACTAAACCGGATCCCTTTTGGGGGAATCTATAAACCTTAGCCCAGACTTCGTCAGTCTAGGTTGCAGGTCTCCCTCTCACTGTCAATTCATACTGGTTTGAAGCACCTCCAATTAGTTCCTAGATCATCCGGTCGTTCTTTACGGTCCATGGCCGCAAGAACAGACCAACACACCCTATCTTACTGAGATCATCCTCTAGCTGTGACCACTCTCAACTCTCTCAATCTTTCTGAAATGGTTGGACAAACCATCCACTTGACCACCCCGTCACTAACGGTTTCCGAACATCTCCCTCCATCATTGCACCACTACACTGAAATCTGAACCCACAGTAGTTCCTCACCCAATCACTAACTCACCACTCTTTCACTCAACTACATGCGCACAAAACAGTTGTGGAAGAAAGAGGAGGAACAAATGAGAGGGGTAGGGTTAAGTACCCGTCAACTTACTGACCGTTCCTAAAGCGGACCATTTACCCTTAATGGATCCTTATTTTTCTAGGCTGGAAGTCTAGACCGTAGGTTGTCACTATCCAGGTTTTCGGAATCTGGTTCCGTCCTGGATCTCGTTACGGATTACCTGAAGCATCTTCTTGGTCTTAATGAGATGTTTGGGCTAAAAGGGTTCTAATCCTTTTTGCCTATTAGAAATTTTGAAAAATTCTATATAATTATACACTCTTGAATACTAACCTAGTGACTTCTAGGATTATGGCTCGCGACAGGAACTATAGGGCTTATGGTCTTCCGCTCTCCATGCTAGGGGTTTCAACAAAAATTTGGAGTTGACAGTCGGATAACTCCATAGTCGACATGCCATATGTTGCATGCAAGGTGTCACCCAATCCACCTCGTGTAGTCTTCCCAGTGCTACCTGACAATACAATTCTACGGTCAGTCAAGGTAGAGAAATTAGAATCCATCATAGAATTGTTGAGTGAATCAGAAGGGGAGTCACCTAATGTGATGCTTGAAAAGAAACAACGCCCGATCCCTTTTGAGTCGAGGGAAAAAGCTTCTACACACTCAGAACCAAACACCTCTTCCAATAGTCCAACCCCATCTCTATTGTCACGTCCTCCAGTGCCCCCATCTCCGACTCACCAAATCAGTATAATGGAGTGCTTGAAGAGACTGGCGACTGTGCGGCATTCTCAGATTGAAATGTCCAATATGGATGTTGACGCCGTGAAATACCATCGTGTGCAGTACTTGCCTACACATTTCAATGGCGACATCATCTTCGAATTGCCTCCGTGTCGATCAGCGTCCTCTTCCTGGGTGGCCAAGAACCTCAAGGGAATAGACAAGCAATACAACGGACACCCGTGGTGTAAGCTGATGACCATGAACATTCACAACTCCGACAACCTCAAGTTCCGTAAGTCATACTGCGTTGGACACCTTGCTTGTCAAAATCCTAATTGTGATTATGTAAAAAGGGCTTCGAAAATGAACGAAACAGAGTGGACCGGTTACACTATCTGTCCTTTCACTAAAGGGGGGAGTCCTCCCAATGATTGTACTCTAGTATGCAAAGTTTGCAAGAGCCCCCCCCCCCCCCCCCTATGCTTGAATACATGTGATGCTAGAAGATACTACGTATATTGCGATAATGAAAAAATGACCAGGGCCGCTATACACTTTGGAGATCATATACACCTTGTAGAAAAGGGCGTGTACAGAGACTCCGCGGAAAAAATCTCGGGACTTATTACACAACAGGTGGCCAAAACACTCGCGGCCACCAACTCTGCAATTGTGCTCTCCGCTAGCAAAGAGTTCCTCACTAACTATTTGTTTCACAATGGAGAAGGGGAGAAAGAGATATTGAAGGGAGAGGAACTAGAAGAAGTCATGGATTGATTCCAGTATCTTAGCAGTCAGAACATTAGGAATGTCATATCATCGTTTCATTCCAACAACAAGGGAGGGGTCATCGACAACATCATGACAATGAAGAAAGAGTCAAAGTTCGAGTTCATGCATGACAGTGTCTTCCCAGGATAAGGAAGGGAGAAGGTCTACCTCTTCAAAATGTTCATAGAAGGACCCAAAAGTGGAGTGGACCTCGTCAAATGAATGCAACCAGGAGGGGATTTACAAAACGCATGGATAATGTTTGACCACGTCAAACGCATCAATGAGTGGAGCATCATGGCATGCCACGTGTACGATGCAGAGTACAAAAAAGTCATGACCGTGGCCACCTGTGACATGCAATCAGAGAATACGGAGATCCAAATCCAATTCTAGAGATCTCTAAATACGGTCACGGCAAGACATGGAGTGGAACACACCAACTTCAAAGGATTCATGGCAGATAGTGCAATGGCCAATTGGAATGCAGCACGGATTGTCTATGGAAGTGGGTCGCCTGATGAGAAAATGGAGAATCGTGAGAGAACGTGTTTGCTTCATTGGAGTAGTTTGCTCCACAAGCATACCCAAAAGCACATCAAAGAAGCATTCCAACAACAACACATTACCCTTTACAAACAATACAAAGAATCCAAGACTATCGAAGAAGTAGAAACGCGGTACCTCACAATTCGATCATGGTGGTTGTCGTCGGGTGCTGCAAGTGAAGAAGATCTTCATTACTTGGACCACTGGCTAGCCTTTTGGCATTTTCAATACCTACAGTGGGGAGGCTTCATGACTATGGTAAGTGACTTTGTAAGTTGATTTTGAAGTATCCATTCTCATCTATCTAAAGCGGTTGTTGAAAAATAGAGGTGTACCCTCCAAACTTAAAGGCATGTACGTGGCGACTTTGATTGAGAATATTCTACTAGGAATTACTTTTAACTTTTACGAAATTATTGATGAGTATGTGAGGGGGGATCCAAATGAGGGTTTCAAAGATAGGGCACCTAGACCTTAGTCTGATCCGACTAAAGGTTCTGGGCTCCCAAATGTTACTCTTTTTTTAAAGACTCCCACTCAAGGAGCTCTTGGACCCCCTCCTGAGAATTTCATGTCAATCTTTTTCCTCCAAGGTAGACGTCTTGTGTAGTGCTCATTCGTAGAGAGAAGAATCTCTTTTGTATTTTTACATTCACAAACGTCTTGCTATGTAAGCAAATGAGGTACATACATTTGCAATCAGTCCAGAATGATCACATGGGCAATTAACCCTCGAAAATGAAATTGGATGTCCTCACTCATGTGTTATGGATGGATGGATTTGTAGAAATTGAGTTTGGAGGAGATGACCAACCTACCTTTCTACAATTTGTTTGAAACGGTTCACAACAAATGGCTTCAAATGTCGGGAAAGCGAGGAAACAACCTCTTCGACACAACTTGCGATGACAGCATTCGTGCATGGATGCAAATGACCAACTATCAGGCATACCTCAAAGGACATGCATCTAGATCAGGGCCGTCCAAAGGGGAGCTCTAACTCAGAGCTGTGAGACAAAGTGGATGTCCCAAGAAAATTGTAGAAGCGTTGAACACGTTGCCTAGAGCAGAGGGGGTGGGAACAAGAATACCACACTTGGAAGGAGAGGAAATCTTTGGGAGCACAAAGAAGAAGTTGGACATACCCATCGGTGATGCCGGAGATTCACATAGACTAGACAAAGTGAACTTCTCTCAGCCGCGTGCGAGAACCAGGTCCACAACGGCTTCTCTTCAATCTTTAGACGGCCCAAGTGAACAACCTCAAACCCTAAACCCTAAATATGTCACAACAGCATTCGAAAGTGACTGTGACACCTCCAAGTGGCACATTGCTAGGATCAAGCACAAGTCCAATGCAAAATGCCATGCTCAACAACAGACCACCAACATCAGATGTGCCTCCAAAATCACAAGGGGAAGGAAGGGAACATCGGCTCCAATCTATCAGGGCCGAAAAGAAGATTATGGGAGCAAGCGAGAGGTGGTGGTCGACTTCTGGTTTTGCTGGGATGACATTGAACGATGTGTAAAAGGTACGAAAAGGAAGTGGGTCATTGATTGGCTTGAGGTACCAAAGATGTGGCCCGTTCTCAGTGGGACCAACCTCAATAGGGAGGAGACTTTGCTGCTACAACATGCAGGCTTCCACCTTCAAGAAAGGCCAACATTGTCCCCACAACGACTCTTCACCATGTCGAAGGTTTTCCAGACTGTCTTGTATGACCAACCAATGCCCAAGAATCTGGATGCATATCCAACGGTTAGGAAAAACTGAACCATTCAGAGGATAGCCAATGCACCAACTACGGAACAATGGAACAAGTGGGAAAGTGCAGCAAATGTTAGAGGACAAATAGTGGGAGTCACCTTGCTCCCCTTCCTAGGCCTTGGTGCAATAGTGGCACTTTAGACAAGGACATACACTAACAAAAACATCTATCAAATTACAGTGGGTATGTTCCCCACATGCACATGCCCAGACTTTGTGAATATGGTTGTTTCAACTATTGGAGGTCGACAACAATATGTGAATTGCAAACACCTATACTAGTTGTATAGGTACTTCTGCAAGATGGACATCCATGAGGACAAATTCATTCATGCACCTAGTTATAGCTTCAATGAATTGAAGGTACTCCTAGTTCGAGCAGGAATCATTACAGTTCCAAAATAGGCAACCCTACATTTCTCTGTGTACTTCAATTACATAGTATTCATTCACATATATTGCGATTGAAATGATTTGCAGTATACAGAGGGAAAATGTTAATTCATTTATGATTTATAGAAGCATGTTTTATAAGTGAAGTGCTTTGTTGCCAATTCATAGAAATGACTATATTTCCAAGTATTTTTCCTAGTTTCAAAACATCTTCATAGTCTTTTTACTTCCAATGTGTTCCCATTCATTTTCCCATTTTTTTAATTTCTGTTTTTATTTAATTTCTCTATCCCCAATTTGCTTTTCCCAATTTTTTTTCTTTCCCCATTTTTATTTTTTCACATTTTTTTCCTTTCCCCATTTTTTTGGCTTTATCCATTTTCTTATCTTTCTCCCATTTCGCCCTTCTTTCCCCATTTTTTGCCTTTCCTCATTCTTTGGATTCCTCGTTTTTTTTCTTTTCACATTTCATTTATATTCTCCATTCCCTACAATTTGGGGGAGGATGGCAACATTTTGGCACTTCTTACAATTATGAAGAGAAATGAATTTTATAATTCTAAATGATGTAAACCACCAAAACTTAAGATTCGAGTCAAATGTGGATCCTAAATCCACCATGGCTTCTACTCATTATTTTACACAAACCTAGAGGTTTTCTACTCACCCTATACATATGCACTTATACAAACTCACATGAAAAATCCCAATTGTTCTAGGATATTCAGACACCAAATCCTATGTATTCAAATTAGGTAGTGAAAACAACACAACTAAATTGTGTCCAAATGGCATCTATCTATAATATTGAAATCATCTGGCATATTTCCCATTGTAATCATTGAACTAAGTGCTTCACCTTCCGACAAAATTTGACAATCTTTTCCCATGGTAATAAGCAATTTCAAAGGAATAAAAAATAACTCATTCCAAAATCCACGGTTTTAGGGGACACAGTCATAGGTCACAATATTCACTAAAAATAGGAATTTTTTGTCTATTTTGGGAGAAAAAATGAACAAAAAAATTTGGGGGCAATTTTTTGCCCCCAAAAAGTTTTAGAGGCTCTAGGCTCACATACTCCACGCTCACAGCTCTAAGCTCACACGCTAGCGTCGTTGCAATTCTCTCCACCAGCTTTAGCAACTCAACACAAGTCTCTAGTAGCTGGGGCATCCTGAACAATGCACGTTTTGCCCAACTTTGCAACCCATTGAAGAAAATGATCTTCTTGCCTAGCTCATCTAGCCTTGGAAGAACATTCAAGTGTGCATTAAACTCCCATACGTACCCCCTAAGACTCGTGGTTTGTTTGAGTCTCACAAGTGCTACTCCATCACAAATGTCTTGATACTCTAGGGTGACACGGTTGCTAATCAATTTCTTGAAACCATGCCAAGTCAGGTTGTCCACGACTTCAAGACTTTCACCTCAAAAGTGAGTCCACCAAAGCAAAGCATGCTCTTTAAGAAAGGTCACAACAATGGTGATCTTGTTTGCTTCAAGGGCCATTTGTGCTTCAAAGTACAATTCCAACTCTACCAAAAAGTCCTTCACCTTGTGAGCTTTGCCAACACTGATGAAAGAAGATGGCATGTTGGTTTTGCACAACTTATGTGAGGAGGAACTAGTACCCTTCTCTTTAAGCTCTTTTATTTCACCTTGCATCACTTGAAGTGTTTTGACAAGTTCCTCAATCATGAGGTCACGACCTTTGCATTTGCGGTCTCGCTGTGGCTTTCTAGGACTAGTAGCGGTGACCACCTCTCTACCACTAGTTTCCAAGTTTTATTCCCCAATGGGATTCATTTCTTGAGCCATTTGTTCCAAGGAAAGTGAGTCCTTCCTTTCAATTTCTTCATGAGAAGACTCAATAGGCACTTGACCTTGACTACGTGTTTGGTGCCCTTGCCTTGCAATACCAATTTTGGTAATCCTTACTATAACTGCAAAGTTCACTGCACCCCAACATAGCCCTACTTTGATACCAAATGTCACAGCCCTAGTAACACTTTACAGCTCTAACTAGACATCAAGAGCCCTTCACACCTTTTAGGGCTTACCATGCTCCAATTATTGTATCACTTAGGCCCGAATCAACTAACACTGCACATGCCACGCACTCATAGTATTAGTTCCCATTTTCAACTCACATTGCTAAATCCTAGTGTCCGGGACTTCTAGTACATACTCCACTTGTGGCACTTGGCATATCACTTGGTGACATGGGGCAGAACTTCCATCTTACTGTGCTAGAACTCATGGTGGCACTATTCACCATAGTTCTAACCACCCTTAGTTGTCACCCTACTTCATACTAGGCCCTTTGTGTACTTGCTACTCTCACACCAACACTAATCGGAACTCACAACTCAAACCACAATGTCAAAAGCCTAGCAAAGAGTGTGACTACAACCAACTGGTGCCTTGAAACACACATACAACTATTCAAGGGAGCCTTGAAGCCAGTGGTGAAGTTGCATCACCACCCATGGGTCACCAGGACTCACCAAGGCTCCAAAAGGGAGTGAGGAGTGAGACCAACCCCTCCTATAGTACTCTCTATAGGATTCGATAGCCCCCCCCTCCTTGTGGATCAAAAGAACTTCCCAAACCTCCCTGGATTTTAAAAGACCACCCGTTTCCAACCAAAATTCCCAAATTCTACCTCCGAGTCACGACCCTCATTACGAGGTGTGCCTGTGCCTCTTTGGTGAGCAAGGGGGACATTGGCGATGACTCCCCAAGTCTTGCAAAAGATGGGGTGGGGGGGACTAGGATTCCCAAGCGATCAGAGCATTGTAGCATTCTAATCTGGACAAATTAGAGGGCGTGTTGCACATGCTTGGAAAGCTTGTGAGAAGACGCGTCCATAGGTTCAAAAAACGCAAGAATCTAAGTTGGGAGTCAAAAATTATGGCTCCTCAAAGTTGACAGTGTCTCGGCCACGTCCCGAGGCATGTGGACGTCAGAAACGAGGTTTGGAAGGATTCCTTTGAGCCAAATAGGGAATGTCGCATATCATTGAAAAATCAAAGAGAAAAGCTTTCTAGAAGGATAAGGCTCATGAGGAGATCAGCTGTGAGCTAAACGTCATGGGTATCCAAAGAAGGTGGAGTCTCGGAGAACTACACCTCTTGGGGGGACTCGTATCTTTGGAGGGCCATAACTTACTCAATACTTGTTGTATTGAGAAAAGTAAATAGTCTTCAGTGATCTACGAAAAATGTAGATTATGAGAATGGATTTGCACTTGGGATTTGGAGCTCTGAGCTAAAAGTTATCTTGATGGAAAGATCGGGAGTCTTTGGGGGTCCAATTTGGAGGATACCACTTAGAATTGGGTGGTCTTCCAAGATGGGGAGCATCTTGGGGGTTCCCAATGACCTCTAGTATGGGGGGGGGCTGCCAAATACTGCAGAGAGTACTATCGAGAGGGGTGGTCTCCCTCCTCCCTCCCGGATGGTACCATAGTAAGTCAAAGTGGCTCCAAGTGATGAGGTTAATGTTGGAGCCTCACTACCACTCGTATGTTACCATAGAGTGTTTGTGCACTCTTTGACACCAGTTGGGTGGTATCCCACTCCACACTAAGCCATGATGTGAGTCCCGATTAATGAGTCCAAAATGAATTGGGTTGTAGGTAGTGGGGAGTTGAGTCCTATTCAAGGGCAGTTAGCACTAGTGGAGAGTAATGCCTCTACCAAGTGCTTGGACATTAATAGAAGTTCCGCACTATATCATTAAATGACATGCCAGGTGTTTTGTGGGAATTAAGTGTTGGGAGAAAAGTGTTGGGAGTCACGGAGGAATGGGGACCCCCGTGACTTGAATTGAAATCTAACATTGTAGATGCGTGGCATGTGTAGTGTTAGAAGTACGTGGCCCTTGATGTCACTAAAAATTTAACTGCTTGAGAAAGCACTAGAAGGTGAACTTAAGGTGGTAAGTGTCACTAAGGGGCTCAACACTTCGTTTGGACTCCCAAACGTCCAAATAGCATAAGTTTGTGGCCAGAGATCCTAATCCCACATGCAAGCCCATTTTGATATCTAAGTGACAAGTAGATGCCGATGGATTGCTCACTTGTCCCATTTAGACAAGTTCTCACAAAATTATGGCCCTCCAAAGATTCGGGTTCACCAAGAGTAGTGTCACGCCTTCACCACGACCCCTCTCTTGGCCATAACTTTTGGTTCATGTCTTAAAACCTCGTAATGCTTGTCATTCTAGGTTCTTTGTCTTTATAGCTTTCCAATGATATGCTACATGCCATGCTTTGTTGAGTGGTTCTTTAGGCACCCCTCACACCTAGCCTTTGAGTGTCCTAGTGCCACCGGGACACACCCCAACTTTGAATGGCCATAACTTTTAGTTTACTAGTCCAAATCATGCATTCTTTGGACGATTAGAAGCATCTTCCCAAGAGTTTTCCAAGCATGTATAATATGCTACTATGCATTTCTTAACCAAGGTGCAATTACGTTCTGTTTACTGAGGAGACTCTCATTTCTCCCTTCTTACCCTATTGTAAGGCTTGGAAAGTCACCACCAAGGTCCCCTTTGCTCAATAAGGCACTTCAAGCACCCCAAAGAGATAAGGGCATGACAGCGTAGCATGTGTAGTATTAGTTAGTTCGGACGTAAGAGATACTAGAGTTGGAGCGCGGTGAGCCCTGAAAGGTGTGAAGAGCTCTTGAAGATTGGTTGGAGCTATAAGGTGTTACTAGGGCTACGATACAACCACTCATTAGGGAAATTTTGGATTCTCCGGAGGGTTGACAAGGTTTGACAAGCCAGTCTATTTCTGGAGCCTATAGAAGCTACTTAGAAGAGGGAATTTTTTGATAAAACAAAGATTCACCTTGTATGAATATCGAGAGTTCCAAAAGTATATTTCAATTTTCTATTCCACAATTGTCAAACGGAGGTGCTTCAGGGGTGCTTTCAAATATTAAAACAACACTTGTCACAACCCTAACTAATAGTACTTGAGAGTGAATGCTCTAACGTTTGGAAGTGACGAAGTGTAGAAATAGGGGAAAAGTTCCTCAAGCAAAATAAATGTAATGCACTGAGGGTCCCTCTTGGCACTTCCTAGCAGCCTCTAGAGAGTCCAAAATTTCTCTAATTTTTTCTTTTGGGCCCTTACCAACATGGAAAATGATGTGGCAACTACATGATGATGAGGTGGCAAAAGAAAATTGATAATGTCTTCGTTGTGTTGTGCCTTAGGTCTTGTCTATTTGGACATTTGCTATGACACACATGTCTTCTAGGATACACCTAATGTGCATATCTCAATTATTTGCAACATCCACTTAGACAACTTGACATTTTGCCACATCAACTTAGACGTACCATATACACCATACATAATAGGCCATATACAATACACCATATATTGTATATAATATATATTGTATATAATATGCCATATATAGTACATCATATTTGGAAACCATGTCACATGGCTTGAAAGCCATTTATTGTAAATATGTTGATATGTGAAAACAAGTTCTTTATATAAGTGGGGTAGTATGAAGGAAGACAAACCATATGGGATAAATAAAACAATATGACATATATGAAATTGTCTAAATGGACATCGCAAAAAGCATTTGGACACCTTCATTAATGACTTAGTTCACATTGCAAAAAACATCTAGAAGTCTCAATGCACGTTTAAAAAAACAATGTCAAAATTCTTAGACATCATCAAAGTGTGTTGACGTGGCATACCACATTAGCCTTGTTGGATGCCACGTCAAGTGCTATTTTTTTCGAAGCATGCCATTTGGATGCCCTTCCCTTATTTTTGTACATTTGGTTAACATTTTACTTTAGCCTTTTAGTAACTTCTAGAAATGTAACCACCATCAAAACATAAGCCCTTGCTAACATGGTGGTTTCAAATTTCCTACGATGTCTCCAAAAACATGACTACATTTTTTCAAATGTCTTATGCAACATAGTCATCAACTTTGACATCCACATGTTTTCTGCAATGTCCACCACAATTTTGCCATCCACCATTTGAGAGTCTTTCTATTTGCTAAAACATGTTGCATTTCTATTTGCTGTCACTAAAAATGTGGGTTTCTTATAGTAATAGCAATGTCATTTATAAATCAAACGCATCATAGGAACCCAAAAAATGGTGGATTCATTTTTTGAGATATATTCATGAATGTACCGATACATAGTAGCTCTATAGAATAGTGTAAAAACTTTTCAAATAACTTTTTTTTTCTACTTCAAGTCAAAGCACCACCATCAAGCTAAATTTAGCCAATATACAAATGATTGATAGAATTTTGATCATTTTTGAATATGAGTAAATACTTTTCTTATAGATATTTCTTTTAGAATCTTTAGAGGGAAAGTCAAATGATCATGATTTTTTTCAACTTTAATTGTGCTTAAAATTATATCAATTAGAATAATTGGGAATTTTGACCAAAATCAAAGGTCAAAATGAAAAACTATATTTAATAATCTAAATTTTAAAATCATTCAAAAAGAAAGAAAATACTAATGAAATACATACAATGTTTGTGCTATTAGGATTTAACTCATTGATCCAAAATCCTAAGCCTAGTAGTTTTAGAGTCTATACTTGTGATATTGGGATTTAACTAATAGCAATAACTCATTAAAATTTTGGATTATCTCACTATTTAAAATTGAAATAGAAAGACTTACTAATAAGTTTCATTTTCTTTGCTTAAATCAAAGACAAAAATAAATACTTTGAAGTTACAATCAAGTTTAATGCAACCACATGCACTTCTTAGATGCAAGGAGTTTAGGCAGGGTTGATAATGAGTGATCATAACTTACTTCATTTCAACAAGTACAGTATGTGCAATTAAGCACAACCGTTGCATAAACATGTGCATTCTTTAATTATATAACTAAAACTCTCGAGATCAATGTGAAGAGTACATTCGTTCCAGACCCCACATCAAAGTCTACAATAATTTTAAGTCCGTGGACAAGGTATATGAAGGCGATTCGTCGTCATAGTCTCCTAAACTTATCGTAGAAATTCCAATTTAAGGTTCACAGGACTGACAGGAAATGCACAAGAGATCGCATAGCCCCTTTCACTGCGGTCTAATAACTATGCGTGAGCGTTGAAGAAAATTGGGGATCTCAGTGATTCTTCAGCGAGGAGGAATAGGAACCACTGAATTGTAGTGTTCTCCTAATCCAAATGCATGTCTATGAAATGATATTCTAATTGATAGATTTTCATTTACGTACTCTTTACCCATCTCTACATCAGGTCCACTAGCTGAATACACTACAATGTGTTTCCTTAAAGCCTGCGCCAAAGCCCCCAGTTCCAGCTGGCCGCCCCATGATGCCGTTGCTTCCACCTCCCTAAAATTCATAGAAAGGGATAGTTAGGAGTAAAGAACTGAGACAAGGAATAATATAGTGGTGTATTCATCCTCTGCAGAACTTCAAGCATGAAACGAAACGAATGAAAATGATGGTGGTGGTGCTGGTGGTAAGAGTTTAATGCCTATACCTGCAATAAGTTTCAAACTTAGCCTGCGGATCCTTGCCCTCAATCTCCCTCTCCAGGTCTCCACCTATAAAAGGTAGAAAATCGTCGACATGACTTCGCATGTATGAAGCTGCCAGTTCCCTGAGTTGCTGATAGGACAACATTGGACAGGTATGTGAATACAAAGCAAGTTGATCCTCGACCGCACGGTACAGACAGTGACCATCAGGCTTAATCTCTTTTAAACAAAAGCCAAGCGGAGCAAGCTTCTTGTTAAGTTGTTGGTCCTCCACAACCCTCAGATCAACCAGATTCGTTTTCTCCTCTAGAATCCTTTGCTCCCGTTCAGCTGCTTGCTGAGCACGTTTCTCTCGAAACTTCTGACCTTTCGAGGGCCTCGCTTGCTCTGTGGATCCACTTGTGGTCACACCTGCAATAGCCTTCACCAGAGTGTCTATACTGGCAACCTCCTCCTTTTGGTCACCTTGAAAACCCAAGGAAGCAAGTTCCTTCGCTTGGCGAGCCTTCATCACTGCGTCCAAATTCGCAATCTGTACCCACGCCAAACAACAGAGAATTAAAGCCTCAATCAAGAGAAACTGAAGAAAGGACACAAATGTAATCTAGCTCGTAGCATCTGAAACCTATCCACATGGTCAGATCCAGGAAACACCACTGCCAACCATACTTGGAATCTTAAAATTACTATAATCCATATCAATACCCACTAAAGAGCACGTTGTCATTACTGCCGTGCAATATATATGTATACACGGTGACAATACTACCCATATCTACAACCACAAGATTAGCACAAACAGGTAACTATGCTGCAACAGTGATTTCCTAGTACATAACACTTGAAGGGCTGCACCTCGAGCGGAGCTGAGAGGAATGAAAGCCAGTGTACTTCCAACCAACCCCTCCCAATCTAGTACTTCTGTCCATTGGCACCAGATATAACTCCAGAGATTGAAATAGAAAGAAATGCACTTCAGAGCCGGGAGCGTAATGTGATTGAGACCTTGAGTCGTTGTCATAATCATACTTACATAACAAACTCACGCCACAACTCACCTCCTCCTCGGCAGACTTCTTCTTTGCCTTCTGCTCTGCTTTGCTACCTTTAGCAGCTGCCTTCTTCAGCGCTATCTCCTTGCCTTGCAACTCCTTGATCTCCTTCCTACCAGAAATGTCAACATCAACCCCGATTAAAGAAATTCCACCACTACATCAGCATAGCTGCCGCTAAAAACCAAAGACCCAAACCCTACACCAAACACAAATCTGCAAACCTCGGATTGAACACTTGAAATCCTCCGAATCACTTTGTCGATGATTTCATCATTAAAGTTCAAGCAGTCAGAGGACAACAATGGCAACAAAAAGCGCCAGAAACACGTACTGATGGCGGGAGAGCATTTCGGAGCGCGTTTCCTTGGGTTTGACATTCAATTTAGCGTCCTCGCCACTTGAGTGCTCCGGCTCGGCATTGGACGCAGTATCCATAGCTTTTAAAATTGCAGAGCGCTCACAGAAAATTCGGGCGTAATAAACAGAATCGGAAACTTTAAACACAAAATCCAGAAATTAGGGGAGATTGAAGCTTGAATGTCCCCCCGCTCAAAGCGCATGGCCAGCTTTCTCTACTACTGCGGCTCCGCCTGACCTACAAAAATCTGGAAATTTGAACACAAAATCTAAAAGTTAGGGCAAATTGAAAGCTAGAATGTCCCCCTAATCCAAAGTGTGTGGCCAGCTTCCTCTACTGCCACGGATCCACCTGACTTACTACCGTGCATATTGAAAATCTTGCAGCGGTGGGTAAGAGTACGCTTACTGGGTGCAGTTATTCCTAAATCTAGACCGACGCAGGTTCCGCAGAAATTGTGTTCAACACCACTAAACCCTAGGCCGAGACACTGTATATCAGTTAACCACGCTCTCTGCCACTTCAGCATCGAACGTCGCGAGCTCATTGCTTCTTAAGTACAATGGGGACACGAACCGAAACCAGACTTTCAGGCAAAGACCAGCGTAACGATGAAGAAATTAGGTCATGTCCGTCGGTTTAATCTCCTCCAATGAAACATGAAAATAAAAGCTAAAAAGTCCAACAAACCAAGAAGAGTCGAAACAAATCCCTCACCTTGATGCAAATACTCGCCAAAAATTTAACAGAGTACACCAAATCCCGTATCTCCAACAACTGAAAGCAATGGAAAACAACCACGAGCACGAGCACCACGCCAGACGTCACTGGCAAACCGAGCAAAGCCACAGAAGCGACAGTCCGAAGAGGAAAAAGCAAACGAAGCGTCGAACAAGCAGTCGCTGCACGAAGTCCTCAGGGTAGAACACTTCAAAATTACTCTAATAAGCACTCCAATGATCGCCGGAAGCTCTACAAGCCGCTGCTGCTACCAGAATGTGACCGGAACTACGAGATGGATCAAAGAAGGGCCACCGTCGACGTGGTTGCAAAACCCTAAAGTGAAAGTGAGAGAAAGTGGAGAACCAAAGGACGAGAAGGAGACTAGGAGAACGAAGAGCAGCGGGCAGGCCGTGTTCAAATTTGAAGCGCCTGCCCTGCCCAGCTTTAGAAATTTGCGCCTCTGCCCCCCTTCCCAGTTGGGCACTGGAGAGCATCTTCAATGGAACACTCTAAACAACTCACTAAATATATTATCATCTTTTGCTTGGTGTAAAATTGAAACATTTGATTACTATCATTAGAAGTGCATCAAAAAATTCTTCGAATAGACACAATAAAATTTGGATTTGAAAGTTGGACAACAAAAATAGAGCCCATTGAAAGCAAACTAGAAGACAAAAAAATTTGAAGTGACATGATATACCATGCTTAAGGAAAGAAAATATATGATAATAGCATAGTATTTTTTGAAAAAAAATTTGTGTCATTTCTATGTATTTTCTTTCTTAAGCATGATTTATCACAGCACATGAACTTTTTTGTCTTCTAGCTTGTTTTCAATGAATTCTATTTCAGATTGTTCAACTTTTAAATCCAAATTTTATTATGTCAATTTATTCACAGATTTTTTTTATGTGCTTTTAATGATAGTAATTTTAATTTTTAATTTTACAATGAACGAAAGATAGAAATATATTTAGTGAGTTGTTTAGAATATCCCATTAAAGATGCTCTTATCATCATGTCTAATCTGTCTACTCAACACTTCTTTTCCTAATGGAAACCTTTAGCCTAACCAAAAAAATTAGTATAGGAAAAATACTCTCATGGAATATTTCTATTTTCATCATCTAATAGAATTTGTTTTCTTGAAAAAAAATATTTCCTTCATCTCAAAATGATCTATTGGTTCCCCTCAATTTTTAGTCCCAAAATGATCTTCTCAGTTGTAAGTTGTGATGTAGGAAGAAGGGGGCTAGTAACTATTTTGCATTAGATGAGATTTGGGGAAATAAGGGGCCATTTTAGGCATGTTCCTCATGTTGTTCTTGCAACAATGAGGGCACAATTGACTATTGCCAACCATCATAAATACTAAAAAAAATCGGTCCTAAATTTTTTTGAAAAGTCAAAATTTTAAAAAATAAATAAATAATGACATGACCAATGCCAAACCACATCAACATAGTTGCAATGGTGCAAATTCCCCACTACCAAGAACTACAAGGAATTTGATCCAAATCTCATTTAGTGAGAGCTACAAGACAAAACTTAAATCAAAATGTGTAGTGAAACCAATAAGAGGCACCAATATTAGCTACACATGGGCCTGGACCTTAAATCAATACCTATATAGGTCAACAACCACAAATCAACAACCACATGGACAAGTCTTATGCCACAAGTACAACTAAGCTATAGGTCGATCTCCTTCTAATGCCACACATGGTCATGGAGAAGAACTCACAATGAACAATTGAGTGGCCATGAGTGCTCCTTAAAATGCCCCCAAAATACCACTTTGACTATTTCCAAATTACACTTTGAAAAGGGCTCTGGAATTCAAAGTTTTAAGATAATGGAAGTGCATAGAATTCTATTTATAGCTTGATTAAAATGGGACGAAATGACATTATACTTAGCCTTAATCCCTAAAAAACCATGGCCTTTTTTTCATCAAATAACATTCAAAACAATCATTTCTATTACAAAGAGATAAAAACTTTGAAATTGTTTTTGCACATCTAACCATAGGATCATACACCTAACTAACATGAAAATGTGTGGAAGAAATTTTAGGAATTTTGACGCACAGATTTTACAATATTTGCATTTAAAGTGAAGAAAACAAATTTTTTTGCATCTTGCGTGACAAGTTTATTTGACTTTGAACTTTCTTAACTTAAATTTTTTGCACTAAAAAGTTTTCAGGTTTAAATTTTTATGGTGGAAAATTGAGTTGAGAGTCTAGGGAAAAAACATTTAAGAAAAAAAAAAACTTCATTTACATTTAAAAAAAATTTAAGTAGAAGTAGGTACAAAATAGAAGGAAAATCTAAATTATTACTATGATCTCTAAGGTGTAATTGAAATACACAATCCCAATGGTAAGATTGTTCTAATAAGCAAACTAGACCATGTGAAGTTTTTTTGTTTTTTTTTAATTATGAAAATGGAGTTCAAAAACAAATCCACCATGTCATTTTTTCAAGTAGTTGCTATGATTGCCCAAAAAATGAAATGCTTCATAACTTTCACATCACTTATCCAAATGGAATGAATTAGAGTTTTCTATGTAGAAAAATATAATCTATGAGAAAAAAAAATTTAATTTTTGGGAATGTTTTGGGTTGTTGGGTCTCCCTTGTTTTGAGCTTATTTGGCATAACTTTTGTTCCTTAGCACCAATTGAAATAAAAATTATATTCCCAAGAAGTTCATATGTTTTTTTATATTAAAAAAAGTTCTAAAAAATCATGACAAAAATTGTGACAATTGGATATTTGCCCAAAATCCAATTTGTCCCTTGAGGAGGCTATGGTCCTTTAGGGGTTAATTTGGAACATTTTTTTCAACAAGAAGATCATTTTTGGATGGAAGGAATAAATCTTTTCGAATTCAAGAAATGCCAAACTTGACTACCAATATAATAATGGGTACATTTTAGCTACTTTAAGAGAAAGTGTGTTGAAGTCAAAGTAAAGAACTTTGGCCTAGAAATGAGAAGATATTCCCTTTTGAAGTTCATCTTTATAGAATACCAAACTACCAATAATTGACTAAAAAGTCAACCATTAATCAAGCATATACATTGTGGTTTTCATCATGTGTTTTTTGCTTTGACTTCTTATGAGTGAGTATATTTAATAATTAATGTAACACATCTCACTCTTTAGAACCAACTTAATTTTGAAAGATGAAACTCTTTACTCAATTCAAACATTTGAGGTATAGATGAAGAGATATACAAAATTGAAGTTAATCATGAGTTCATTCAACTTTGACAATTGCATTAGAGACAAAGTTAAGTATATCTCAAAGTTAAGGTTAGTCAAAACCTTGCAAATTGAATGCACTACACTTGACATTTCAAAGTCCTTCTAATGTGTCAATTAGTCTTTCTTAAAACATTTTGTAATTAATTCTTGTGATAAGTTTAGAATAATTCATGGCAATGTAATTTTACAGGAAAGAGACACAATGGAAGAAGAAAATATATTTCAATAGTGAAGTTTGTAGCAGATTTATCATTGGGGAAGACCTTATCCAACAATGAACCTTCCACACTTGTGAGAAGAGCTTAGTCCAAACTTGGATGTCTAGGGGATTCACTAAAATGAAAGAAAAAGAAAAGCATAAAGAATAAAGAAAAGGAAAGGAAAACGGAAATCAACTCTGAAGGACGATTGTTTCCGTCTTCTTATCAGCAAGCCTTTTGATCGATTTGCCGACTTCGCGTCAATTTCTCTTGCGAATTTCGAAGGAAGGCGACTGGATTATCAAGGTATGTTGCTGTTGATAATCATTCATTTTGCGTTTTAAAGATTCCATAAATGTTAACTAATCGTTATCCGTCTGCGTGCAATTTCAGCAATTTCAGCAATTTCCCTTTATCGCGTCCCGCCTTGATTTCTAATTGTTTCGATTGAAATGCGTGGATTTCTCAATCCCAAATGAGGAACTTCTGCAGCGAGGTTTACTTCCACCTGTTGATGACGAAATGAATTGGTCGCATTGTTGAAAAAGTGAATTGAGTGATGGCCTGGCAATTTTGTCCTGGACATGTGCAGGAGGTGGTGACCTAAGAATGTTATAGGTACCTGGAATGTAGCTCTTATAATTAGTCATGAGAAATCGAAGAGCAGTGTAAATTTATGCTTATGGCGCTCTTCTTGTCGAGGAGTTTGGTTGGAGGATCGTCAGTTCTCGACAGCGGAGTAGGTCTCAGTCCCTGTCTGCATCGGCCTGCGGTTCTAACGAGGAAATTACGAAATGATGAAAGCTATCATCGTCATTCTCTGTCCGTGCAATGTCGTAGCAGGGAGAGACCAGAGGGCGCTACAAGGCAACGTGGCCAAAAGCAAGAGCTGCGTCGAAACGCTCTTCAGCGCTACCGCAGCCGATTTGCGACGGCTCTCACAGCAGAACTGGTATGTGCTCACCTCAGTACTTACTGTTATTTTGAATCGTTGCAAAGACAACTAGCTCAAACTGTTTACCGGAAGATTAGAGCTGGCTCTGGTGGTTTATCGTATAGCAAGCCATCGAGGCAGGGTCAATGGAAAACAGAATCTTCCCTTTTAATCCGTTTTTTAATTGGGATGTTTTTTAATTGCCTTAGGCTGCGATTCTTCGACTCTGCTTTTAAAGACTTTGTTCTTAAGCTGTAAGTACATATACGAAGATTGAAAGACGTTAAAAAAGATCAAGGGTTTTAATTATTACGAAACTAGAAATCGTAGGACAGAATTAAACGGTTTCATTCCATTTTCCGGCAACCTTGAATCGAGTAAATGTACCGGCGCACGACGCATACGATACTTTAGTCCATTATTCCCGAAGCATAACGCAATCCTGTACTTGGGTTATATAGTGAAGATAAGTTCGTGAGCTCAAATTTTGTGAACGGATGTTCTGGATTGTGCAGGAATTGATGATATTGTGAGTTCCATCAGGGGATTATACTTTGTTTTGGAGACGGATTATGTGATTGAAAATTTTCTTGAATAATTTGCGACCAATTGATCGTTTATACATCAAGAGAGTAAGTACTGCGTCGAAACATGAATTGTGCCGATTTCTGATTCATACAGTCACCTATTACACTATCCTTCTCACCAACCATTTGGTTTCTTTTTGTATGTTAGGATGAGGAACTGGAGGCGATGAAGAAAAGATTGAGACAATGGTCAAAACAGCGGTTGCAGAACGAAGGTTTTGCATTGTTTGACCTTTCCGTGCGTCCGGAGGGCCGTCTGTATAGGTATTTTGCTACAAGAGAATGGACGAGTTACTGATGACGACTTTTAGCTTGTCAAAGTAGAAATTCAGACACCTAGAGTTTCAGAGCAATTCAACGTCTCTAGAGCACGGAAGGATATGTTTCCTTTTTTAAGCTCAAAACCAGTTCGGTTCCAAGCTCTGAAAACTGCTCTCCTTCCTGAATTATACAGGGACCTGATATTTCGCTTTTCTAGCCCTCAAGAGAGAGGCGGTATTTTACCTTCTCACCATCAGTTTAGTCAGGTAAGCCATTGGCTCTCTGGAGATTCATATTTGCATGTTTTTTGGAACATGAATTCATTTCTCTTCTGTAATTCGGAATACCATAATTGTAGTTCTTGGTGCCTCTGATGCAGGGGGACATGGTTGTTATCAGCAGAAAGAATCCGCTTGATGATGAGGATGCCGTTATAGAGGGGGTTGTGATGGAGCGAGCTCGCAGGTAACGAGCGCCTCCGTATTTCTTGCAACTCTCGAGGATCAGTTGCTTTCTGTCATTTGAAAACCTGGTAAACATGATTGATTAATCAGGTATACAAAGCCACAAAGATTACCTATTTGTTACGTCGTGTGGAGACCAAATGAAGTGATGTTGATTCGCAATTATTTATTGGAGTGGGAACATTTCGGTTATCATGTAGATCCTCAAATTCACCGTTGTTGTGCGGGCAGATTTTTAAAGATAGCAATACCGTCATACCTGTCGAAAGATCTGAATGTGTCGTTAAAGTGGCGCTTGGATCTCTCGGCGAATCGAGTTTCTTATGAACGGTGTATGCTAGCAATCGATTGCTTTGCCTCTCCTGAGCTCCGGCAGGGTCTTAAAGGATCTCTCGTCCTACCCACATCGCCTGTGACGTCCTCAAAAGTCTCAAAGAAGTCCACCGAGTCAGAAAAGTCAATCATGATTGGAGAGGGGACTATGGCTGTGCGTGGCTTGATTATGGGAGTCGAGGAAACAAAATCGAGATTGGGTGAAGACTCTACATTCGAGACTTTACCTCCTGATACCTACATCAATCAGGAGAGTTTGAGCGTGGCGAAGAGCCCTCCTTCTCGAATAAGTGGAAAGATGTTTGGTGCACATAAGGGCACTGTGAGGATCTTATTGCAAGCGATGGGGAATGAAATAAATAACAGTCAGAAATCTGCCATTGAAGCAGCTTTGAATCAAAGGATCACGCTTTGGCAAGGGCCACCAGGCACAGGAAAAACTCGAACTCTAGTAAGACTCATTACCGCGTTCTGTCGTAGCAAGCAAGGTCAAGTTCTCGCTTGTGCTGATAGGTATGCACGGTCGACTTGGTTACATTGGATTTGAACTTGTTTATTTCCTCGTGAATGAGTTATGATATAATCCGAATCAAGTATTTAGTTCTATTTAACCGGAAACTACATTTCTTGCTATGTTTCTTGTATAAAGACCAAGGCCTTTGAGGAACATAAGCACTTTGGGTCTCTTGCTGAAACCTGTTCCTGTAGTTCACTATTCAGACAAAACAGAGAATTTGCTGCATCCTCTGCTGTATTTTCATGTCATTACGGATATGCTTCCTCACTGTTAAAATCTCAACTTTGTAAGCCTACTTTGCAGCAATGTGGCAGTGGATAATCTCCTGGAAGGCTTGCTGGATCAAGGTTTACGTGTTGTTCGCGTGGGTCAACCTGTTAAGGTTTTCGTTTCTTCCACTCCCTTCCTTAGCTCCTATCTAGCTCCTACCTAGCTGCCTCACAAACTTGGGCTCACAAATAGTCCTTGATTGGAAGGATCGTACAATTTGACAGACCTTTAACAGGTTTTGATCTATTGAACGCATGCATATAAGTCCTATTTGGCAGGTGAAGGAAATGCTACGAGATGCCACACTTGATGCACTGCTTTTGAAGCACCCTCTCATGCTCAGAGCTGCCGAATCTAGACAAGCTGCCATCCTTCAGAGACAGGAGACAAGGCAGATTAATAATAGTAAGAAACGTCTAACGAGTGCCAAACAAGCGACATCCATGTGGCAGGATGCCATGGATTTGGAATCTCAGGCTATAAAAGACATATTGGATAAGTAATCCTTCTTTCCATTGGAAGTGATCATGAGCCTGGTTTGGACTCCTTTCAGTATGGCCTTTTCTGGTTTCCTTTGTCAAGTCTTACTAGGTTATTCAATAAATAAATACCTGCTATTGGTTGGTTTATAATGACGTGGCATTTCTTTTCGCTACGCAGGGCTGATGTGGTTACCGCTACATGCGTGGGATCTGGAGACGATGTTTTGGAGGATAGACGGTTTCGACTGTGTGTCATTGATGAAGCTACTCAGGTACGTTGCAACCACGTAATTGTGTCTAGTTGAGCTACATTCGTGATTGACTTTTGTTGAGATATTTTATTTAATTGTCTGTTAGCCTTCTTTAGATATCTCTCGTCTTTGACTTACAGTGTGAGTGAAGAATTTGAAGATTACTTTAGGCCCGTGAGCGTTTCGGCAGCATGTTTTCTTCTATGCTTTTATAGTTCTAGATACTTATTGGTTGGTTATATTTGATTTGAATGGGATGGAAATAATTTTTACATTTGTGGTGATCAATTTTATACACAACAGGCTACAGAGCCATCCTGTTTAATTCCGTTGATGAGGAGTGGAGCTGACAGCGTGGTGTTGGTTGGAGATCCCGCTCAACTTCCTCCTACTGTTATCTCACGACAGGCTGTTGAGGTTTTTGTCGATTTAACCATTTCTATGAAGTAGCAGCCAAGAAAAATTGTTGCAATTTCTTTTTCTTAAACAGCGTCGAAGAATCTGGCCTGGCTTCGACGGGGCGAATGGTTGAACCTTTTTCCACAATATTTGAGTTTAAATACTAGCTTGTACTTGCTCATGCATTAGTCTCTGTGAACATTAGTTTCGTCGGGTGCATATTGGGGAGGTCAGGCTGGCTTGACTGTGAGCTTATTTGAGCATATTCAGCAGTGCGGTGTTACTCCTTACTTGCTGGATACGCAATACAGGTGCATTCCTGACCATGAGAGATTCTCAGATTTAGTGTACATATTTACAAATGCAAATAATTTTGCAAGGTTCGAAGGTTGGTGGATGGAGAATATTACAGCATGTGATTTTTCTGAGCGTCCTACACCATATGTTCTTAAGCACCTATGACTATTGATGGGCTGGACAAAATGCAAGGCATCTATCCTCTGTAACGCTTTAGAAAGTGTTAGCTGGATCCTTAAAATCTAGGTTCCAGATTTGACTTGCGCGGAGTTTGTTATCTGATTTTCTCAAGTTGAACGCATCAGAAATGTATTAGGATGCGCTAACGTAACATCATTAATTGTATTGTAGGATGCATCCTGCAGTGGCAGCTTGGCCATCTCATACCTTTTACGAAGATCGGCTTGTTTCTCAGCCTTCACCTTCTGATAGACCTGCACCAAAAGGGTGAGATTCGCCTCATTCGGGATAGAATAATCCAAGTATATATCGACGTCCTTGAAGGTGTTATTTTGTTGTGAATCATGAATAATCATTAATTTTTATATTAATGATCTGTCGATGATATGGTGTGGTTTATCAGGTTGCTTTGGCCCAATCCTTTAAAACCCCTCCTCTTCGTAGAATCTGTCGATGGCGAGGAGGAAACAACTGCAGAAGGCTTCTCTTGGCGAAACCGTCAAGAAGCAAATATAGTCATGGACATCGTCAAACGGCTGATCAGTGACTCCGACATCTCAGGGGACATTGGTGTTATTTCTCCATATGCTGCTCAGGTATATTCTACGTAATGCTATAGTATACCAAATAAAACCGATGGACGTCAATCTTTCGTAAGTCTGTGTAATCTTATAGCATTAAGGTCAAGCACAGGCCTAGAGTTAGTTAAGAATTGACATTGTACGATTTTACTTCAAAGCGGCGTATGATCTCGTGGTATTAGAGTCATCTGCGGATAGACTCGAATCCCATCATGTCGTAGGCTAAATTTGTTGACATTCGACAGGTTCGATTGCTGCGAGACCTTCTACTTATCATGGAAAAGCAAGACCCTGCTAAATTTATAAATGTAGAAGTTGCGACTGTGGATGGCTTTCAAGGTCGAGAAAAGGAGGTATGAATCAATATGTACATGTGGCCATTTATGCTTGCTTTCGCTTCCTTCTTTCCTCCGCTGCTTTTAATTTCTTCAGTGCAGGAAAATAAAATAGCGTTGAAATTTCTTGGTGAGAACGCATTGTATGATTAACTACTTGCGATTTTTCTTACATATCAATTCTGTGTTGCAACTGTGAATATGGCAGGTGATTGTGTTCAGCACAGTCCGTAGCAATGAGGAAAGACGCCTTGGTTTCGTGACTGACCCAAGGCGTATGAATGTTGCATTTACTCGTGCAAGACGTGGTTTGGTGGTTGTTGGTAGTAGCGCTACATTATCGTCAAATAAATATTGGGCTTCTTGGTTAAATTACATGAGAGATCAGCGTTTAGTAGTTGATAGTGGTGCTTCCTTCGCAACCAAATAACAATTCACAGTAAACACCTGATTCAACCGCCAGGGTATCAGCTGTCTCAAGGTCTTCCTTGTATCTATTAGTAGAGTAATGAACGTACCAAGAGATTCCAATTAGATTATTATATTGTATGGCCCTCCGAGGGCGGGGTTTGTAACAAAGAAGCTCAGCCCTTGAGGAAAATTGTGCACGCTGCCAAGTAAGTGACTTGCAATCCCTTTTTCCCCCATCATTAGTAATATTGAATCTGGTTTGAGTGCGCTTGAAAGCAACAAAGTTAGTTTTCAAGAATGAATTAAGGTGGACCTGCCCAATTCCGTCTGCATCCTAATTCCGTCACTATATAATTGGCCCCAATTCCGTCCGTTTAAGCATCTAAATCTGTCCAGAAATTAGTCAAATCTGCTTCAGATTCTCACAAAATCAGAGAATTAATGTCATTTAAGGTATCGTGTCACTCCTTTATTGGTCAGTTTCCAAATGCTAATAGATACATGAAATGAAATGGCGGTTTTAGGTTGTTTCTAGGACATTTATAACTCTAGTCTACAGACAGTTTTGTCATTTCAGGGCAGACCACTTCAAAAATTCGTAGAAATTACAATTTTGATCAGAAAATTATAGTTTCACTTGGGTTTGACTCATGAAACAAGCACACATCTATGAAAAATATTTGACTTTCTTGAAAATGGCCCCAACATAGCCAGATTGCAAATCAGGGTGGTAATAGGCTTGTCTACCTTATGTGCTGAACTAATTTCAGAATTCAGATAGTGCATAAGTGGAATTATTCCGATGTGGGAAAACGGTCATGGGCTCTGAACACCCTGATGGACATACCAGAGGAGTTGACAATATTGGGAAGGTACTGATGCGCCTTTTCTTGAGTATATTTCAATTTCTACATTTTCTCTGCATTGTGTGCTACAGGATGCTTGTGAGGTTATTCTATGGTCTCTGTTAGCAAAAGTGTCGAATAAGTTACTTCTTCATAATTTGTCTGCAATACTATGTACTCCGTGCCTGTGTTTGTACTTTCCATCTGTCTTTTCCTCTGCCTTATTATGTTGGACAGGGTCTTCTTGTTTGACACTGTCAATGGTTGTCTGAAGGTGGGGCAACACAAAGACTGGAGAACTGATGGGCAGGACAATTCTGTAAAAGTGGGTAGACGTCTGAAGTCTAAATCTGTACGAATTGCACAGAGAATAACTTGAATTATTTCTGAAACTTATGTTCTGTAATATCTCGAGCACTATGGGAGGAGATCCTTTTGAAGCTACCTTAAGAGTGGCCCATATACAGAGCATGTGGTTGTTGAAATGGACATCAGTTTTTGAGGTAGGAAGATGTGACTGCAAGTGTGTGATTTTATGGCAGTGAGCAGTGCTTTTGGACTACTATCATGTGTGATTCACTAATCATGAATGCATCATTTAATTGTGAACACAAAATTCAAGATGACAATAAGAAAGAAATGATAAATTTAAATTTCAGGGTTCATATTTTTCTTGCTCGATTTAGGACATTGTACTCACGCATTATGGAACTTTCATGAACATAGTGAGCATCCACTTCATCTATTTTTGGACCCATTTGCCTTTTTCAAAGGTACATGTTAATTCATTATTGCTAAAGTCTATGACCATCAATTATAGTGACCTAAATTACAGACTCTTCACTTTGGAAAATCATCTCTAATTCATTCTAAGGGAGCCAACCCATTTCTGACCACTTAAACAGATACACATACCTGAAAGGAAGGTTTCAATAGTGGGGAAATTTCCCCATGAGCAGAAATAGAGTTTTGAAGGTTTCCATAATTTTTCAGATTTTTTTTTCTCAAAAAATAATTACTATGAATTTTTAAGCTAAAGATTATGTTCTACCTATATTGGTCATACAGACCTTATTTTCGACCAAGGGTTGGTTGCAAAATCCAACAAGGGCTAGTTCCAATTTTGAAAGTCCTTTAGCCAATCATAATGTACCACAACTATCCGGGAACTATGCCAACATTAATTGTTGCTAATCACCTCCTAATTGAAATTATTCCACCCTACTTTGCCAGATTGGGTCTGTGATTAGTAATGGGTTGGCTCCCTCAAGTCACAAAATTACAATTTAAATTGTAGTTTGTTTCTTTTCCATTTCTTTGTCTACCAAAAAAAATTGGAAATCACTAGAGGGCCAGTTTCTTCCATGCATCTATTTTTCTCCTTATGATAGTCTACTCTAATTCTACGCATCTTCTAAAGACTCTCCCTAGCCAGGTTTTGAAATGGGCATTAACAAGTTGTAAAATGGATATGTGTGAAGCATTGAATGTTTTGTCAATGATGTCAGAGCAGTTTAAAATTTGTCAAATGTTCCTTTATACTTTGCTAGTGGATGGAATAAGAGACAAGTTGGGTTCATTTCTTGAAATGTTTACCTGTATTCAAAAAAGCTTTTCCCCCACAACTTTGAATGCTAATACTTTTCAATTTGTATGATCAAACTTGATAAAATTTTTACCACATGATCTCATACAAGTATAGTACAAGATCCTATGGTTGGATTTTTTAATTAAAATTTTTTTCCTTTCTTGAAAGATCGCAGCAGAAATGCAATTTCAATTGATTTTAGTCAAAAAATAGGCCTTGGTCCTTTAGGAGTTTAGTTTAGTAAGGGTCGCATTTTGGAACCCTATCTATTACTTTCTATATGCTGCAGTGCTTGTTTCTGGTTAAGCCATATCTTTTTTCAGACTACACATGTATGGGTTTTGTAAGGCCTATGATCAAGAAATAGATACCTATGGCAGAATTCTTTAGAAATTCATAAGTAATTCAAAAATGCTTTGAAAAATATGAAACCACTTGGGTTAGATTCCACATCAATTTTTCTTTAAGTGAAAAATAAGGAAAAATCATTTAGTGCATCTAAGAAACATCAAAAAGGCGGACCAGTCCTTAAACGCACAATTTATGAGCAGACTACCTTAGATGTGCCATTCTTGAGCCTTCTACCTTAGTTATGGCAATCTGAAATAGTTTACATTCTCTTTAATTTTAACAATTTAGGGAAAAAAAATAAGATGGGATAAAAAGTAGATTATTGGAAATATGTTATCTTGGTTAAGCTCCAAGATATTTAAAATCAAAAACCATTTGAAATTCAGGTTGACCCTAAAATTGTGACCTTCCTAGAGGTTTATCCTTTGAGGATATATATTTGTGATTATTGACTTTATTTCTAGAGCTTCTTCAATCCACCCATCATTGTGGCCCTACAATATCAATACTAACTTTTAATTGGTGTCAAATTAATAAATGATAATATTCTCAAATCCTAATTATATAATCACATACTTAAAAGTTATTAATACTTTTATCAAGCCAAAATGTGAGGTGCATTGAGGTTGGTCTTAGGATGTCCTCTATAAAACTAGTATGTTGCCACACCAAATCTAACTTTTCAATAGTTTATGATTAGAATTTGAAATTTCTATCATTCATAACATTCAATAGCCTTCGTGCCCACTACTTGTCCTTTGTGCACCCTACTCATCACATTGAACCTCTACCTATCTATTTAGCGATTGATAAAGTATTGTTGGGTGTGGAATATTAGACATCATCTATCGTAGAGCCCAAGGTAGTGGCAATGCATGTTATTGAATGTTATGCCATTGGAAATGCACAATTTGGAGTGAAATGTGCTTTGGTAATAGTGTTTCGCTAAGGTCACTATACATTTTTTGCCAAATTTAGCTAATTTTTGAAGCAGTTTATTTTTATCATTCAATGTCTAAATTTGAATTTATTTGAGCCTATTCAAAGTATTTTGGGATGCACTTCCAATGATATACTCCATATATTACAAATTCTAATTATAAATTGGCAAAAAGTTAGAAGTTTATTTGGAGGAGAAAATTCCAAAGTTCATTGATAGTGCCCTTATAGAATTAACCCTAGAAGACCAGGCTAGTCACTGTGGAATTCATTCATCTTTGGAAGGACCATGTGAATCTTGGTTTGTTCAAAAACATCCAAGAGCACCGTAATTAGAGGTCAAACTCCCATTTTCACACAAAATTCTAGAGATGAACATTTGTACTTTTGCCTTATATAGAAAGATTCTTTGTCATCCCTAGGGCATTTGGTGCCCGGAAAGATGTTACAAGGTTAACTCATTTGCTATCCAACATCCAATTTCTAGATGATGAACAAAACATAGGTATTATTCATAAACATAGGGAATATTAATTTGCTTCTAATTGAATTTTGAATGAGTTTTGAAATTTTCCTTTCAAAATTTATAAGTTTTTTGGGGTGATAGCATAGGTGATCCAACCATACAAATGGAATCTACAACTCAAAATTTTCAACTATTCTTTGTAAGGTAGAGACCCCCCCCCCCCCAAGTGTCCCCGTTCCCATTAATATATAGTAGAGTTCTCTAGAAATGTCCCTATGCTTTCATTGAAGTAACCCTACAAATTGACATTAAATTGTCCCCTCACAAACTTCGACCCCTACGATGTGAGGTTTTGATTTCAAGTCCACCTCCATGACCCTTTCAATAGTCTAGGGAGTTGCGACTTTGAAATTTGATAAAAAAATTACATGCCATATCCAAAAATTATAATTTTTTTTTGGAAAATTCATGATTTTCAATTGCTAATATTACAAAAAAAAATTCTAGCAAAAGATGTCTCCAACTATACTGAGTGAATTGCTTATAAGGTAGAAGCACCCAAATGTAATACAAGTTGTTTACAGACATCTATAAAACAACCTAAATCCAAGCGCTTGTGGACCCAAAGTAGACAAGTGGGGTTCTAAAGGAGACATGTGAAGTTCCAAGAAGTAACCAATCACCCGCACTTAATCCAAGTTTAGCAAGTGTTACTTTGGGATATTTCCATGTCCACTTTGGTGTTCGTAGATGCACCTAATGTGGACATTAGACTAAGTACTTTTCAAAAATTCGTATAATATTCATACAAACTTGGAAAAATACAAAACCAATTTTCTTGGTTTCCTAAACCATTTTCTAACACACACACACACACACACACACACACACACAACATTTTTTTCCTGTACGCACCCTCCATATTCAAGAGATCCAAACAAGTGTCACATTTAGGTGCTTCTACCTTATTGATGTTTTTTTGAGTGCTTCCTCCTCATATCAATTCCAAAATATTCTGTTCTTCCCAAATAAGGTAGTCCTCAGTACTTTATGATGATATTTTTTGATATTTTTTTTTTTGGGGGGGGGGACACAAATGTAACGGAATTTCATTGCACATGATGATTTTTCTCAAATAGTCAATTCTGGAGAACTGAACAGTTTGTAGTCTGTACTTTCCTTCGGAGGATGTGAAATCCTCCATTCGAACTGGGCCCTGCAGTCCCCGCCCAGCTGCTTGCAGCTGGTTGGTATGTATTTCTATCTTTGCAATGAAATTCCATTTCATTTGTGTCAACACCACCACCTAAAAAAAAGCAGGGTCATATAGGAGCAGATTTACCTTGGGAAAAAAGCAGGAATTTTTTATTTTTTGCACATTATTTTTTTGAAAATTCTGAATTCATATTTGCAATCAGAGACCCCAAATTTCCTGGCCAGGGTGGATTGACCCCCTCCCTCGTCCCCAAGTAAAAACCCTGATTTTTATTTTTTTCACACATGATAAAATTTGCAAATTTTGAATTCATATTTGCAATCAGAGGCCCCCAATGAGCTTGGAGAGGTAGAGAAGATACATTAACGAAGCACAAAATAGTTTTTTTTTTTTCTTACATGCACCCCTAGAATGACTTGGGGGCGACGAGTAAGGGGGTCAATCCACCCCAGACGAATTTCCTATAGGCAATCTACACTGAATAGGGGTATTAAGGGGACCTATACTAATTAATCAACATTCCACACTATATCTACCTGTATTATACATCAATAGTTATTGAAGTGTGCGGGTGATGTACATCATGTTTCAAACATCTGCAGTTTTCTAGAATCAGTCCCTTTAATTTTTTTGGTCCCCTTAATACCTCTATTCAGTGTAGAACATATCATAGACATGGCTCAAAATAGGGAGCATTTTCTACTTTTACCTCCGAATAACCCACAAAATTACCCTGCAGGGCCCAGTTCGAATGAAGGATTTAACGTCCTGTCCTTCCTTCAGGGAATAACATAATGATGGTCCTATCTTACATTGAAGCATGGGCAACTCCAGTCCAGTCCAGTACTGAGTACTTACTCCCTTTGCTTTAATATAACTTATTACTATAGCATCTGGAAGTGGGGTCCCCAGGACACTCCTGTAGACCTCACTGTACTTTATTTACCCTTTGCAGTTGCAAGCCCTCACTGGACCCCCCATGAACTCCACAAAGCAACTGAAGTGATAATACGGAGTACAACTTAACTTAACTTAACTTACTATTGAGCCGGAAGGACAGCTGGGGCTCTGTGTGTGCTGGTCAGGGAAGCAACGCAAGGCCATTGATGGAGAGATTCAGGAGGACTAAGTTAACCCCTAAAGGAAGGACCATGAGGCCACCAGGTGGCTTCTGCAACACTGTATTTTGTACCTCTGGTCCTTTAGGGGCTACTACCTTTAACTTAGGTAGTAGCCTCAGGAATCGCCGGGAGAAGGAAGGAAGGAAGGACGGAAGGAAGGTACTGTTAAATTCCCGACAACAACTGAAGTAGAACACTCTTTTCTTCATAAGTAAAAACACAAATTGGATGATCGGAAACATTGAAAATAAGAAGCATTCTTTTTATTTTTTAACACGAATAAAGGGTAACCTTTTTTATTGCACAGGAGGGAAATTATAAGTGCCCAGATGCAAGTGAGATGGGGAACAAATCTAAATGTTGGATAAAAAAAATTGGAAACATTTCAATACCGGTAGTAGGTTAAGGTAGGTACCTCCCCAAACTACCACTAATTGCTATTGTGCCTAATTATTTCTATTATTAGATTATTCAAATGTTTATATTTACTTATTGGCAAGTGAAAGGAGGTTCCAATGCATTGAAGAACACAAAATTTGGATATCATATGCAAAAGTTATGAAGGAACAAAGTTTGGTTCTAAAAATTGTTTCTTCCATATAAGGACCTAATTGATTATGGAGGTGTACATAGAGTGGAGATGGCTTTTTAGGGTTAGTGATGTATTTTTTTTTGGGGGGGGGCACCATAGTAAGAAGGAAAATTTAGGGTAGCAAGCTAAGCTAGAGTATTTGAGGTCAATGTTGGGCACCTCCAAAACTGGACATTTTTTTGGCTACCATGCCTAGTTACTTTTATTAAATTGGATGAATTTTTGTATTTTCTTGTTGGCAAGTAAAAGGAAGTTCCAACACACCAAAGAATGTGCCATTTGGATCTTGCCATGAAAAAATTATAAAGTCAAGGTCAATTTTTTTGGTGGTAGAGGTCATCTAAAATTGTTTCTTCCCACATATGAATATGAATTTTGGAGATGTACCTAGAGTAATGATGGCGGTTGTGGGTCAATGGTGCATTTGCAAGGGAGGGCATCTTTAGGTAAGCAAACCCATTGTGGTTTGTAGTACAATTCAAAGCTCTTTTTTTGAACCTAATTCAGTTACGTTGCATTTTTATGTAGTTTGTAATTGCAATGAGTGTACCATTGGAACTCAAAAGGTTTGAAATTAGGGATGAAAGGGTTGGAATTGAGTTGGATTGATGTTGGGTATAATAAATTCAATGAGTACACTTATACAGTTTCTACACACAAAAAAAGGTTCATTCATCAATTGGTATACAAAGGGGTGATTTGGATTTCCATTGGAATGATATAAGGAGTAAAAGAGACACACTAGAATCTAAAATGATAAGAATAATTTCCAATAGGGTCTACAATTGAAAGCTATATGTTTTTTTTTGCTTTGACCGCCTATACAATGAATCATTTTTTAAAAAATTAACTAACTAAAATACGTGTGAAATAAACCCTGATTTGTTGTTCTTTTGCAAGAATAATAATCATTGATTCAATAATTTTATCTATTTTAGTGTACTCAAAGTCTACAATGAGCTTCCAACCTTAGTTTGGTGCTTTTAATGGTTTCTAGAATGAATCGCATCTCCTATTGTAAATTAGTGCCAAAAGACCCAATTTTTTCCATTGTGAGACTATGTGATGTCTATCGCTAATATGAAAAGACCTTATTAGGATATTAAAAAAATGCCATTTTTATAAATTTTATAGGCAAAAAGAAAATAAAAAACATAACAAATCTGATAAATTTAAACTAATCAATTGAACACGCCTACAAAGTGTTCATGTAGGATCTCCATGTGTAATTCGAGGTGCACTAAAACTCTCTAATAAGACCCCGAATTTCCAATAACTACACAAAATAGTGAAATGAGGTTGTCCTTCACTAATTTCTCAACATTTTTCACCATATAAGTAAATACTATTATTGTACAAGGATGTAGTAATTTTCATCAACCAAGAACCGTGTGTGTGGCATGGGTCAATTGCACTAGTTCAAGGCCCCCTTCATAGAGTCAAATGTGCCTCCATGTTGACAAGTGGTGAGTCCCAAGGTAACTTTTGTAAGTAAGGCAACCTTATTGTTAAAGCAACCTAATTTCACTATTCTATCTATTAAAAAGAATAACAAATATTCCCCCCCCCAAAAAAAAAAAAAAAAAATCAAAGATTCTCCCCAAATAGAACAAGGCCCACTTCGAGTTCATATCTCAGTGATTGGAGGTAAGGGAAGCATCCGGATAATAACTTAAAATTTTGGGGCATCATGAGTGACTATGAGAGTGTCAAGTTTCCCTTTCCTACTTGTCTGATAAGAATTCCACGTCAGCAGCCCCACACTTTTGCCATCAGTACTTCCACTCTGTCCCATCAGTACGACTTCAGGACCTTTTCTCTGGACAGGAGACCAAATGATAAATAAAAGGATATTTTTTGTTCATTCATACATTCCAGTAGAAACACCCGAAACCGTCAATATAAGCAATTGAGCATAGTTCAAGGCAACTCTTTTTAGAAGAAAAAATATTTTTGTAGTATTAGCAATTGAAAATCATGAGTTTTCAAAAAAATTATAATTTTCGGATATGTCATGTATTTTTTTTATCAACTTTCAAAGTGGTAGCTCCCTAGACCATTGAAACTAGCACATAGGTGGACCTGAAGTTGAAACCTAACAATTTCAGCACTCAACCAATCAACAGTTTGTAAGGGGATGGTTTTTGTGATATAGTTCAAGGACGGTTTAATGAAAGCCTAGGGACATTCCTAGGGAATTATACTATACATAAATGGGAACATGGATGCTTTTGGGTGTTTCTACCTTATTAGAGTTTGTTGTAAAAGTTGTCTTTGGTTGTAACAAGGGTATCAAAGGAAGGTTTAACTAAGAGTATTGAAAAAAATTGACCCAATGCAAAGTCAGTTGACAATCCAAAACTCATATGAGCCTTCTTTGCATTGCAAAAAGGACAGAAAAAGATTATACATTAAAGAAAACCCTTTTTTTAAACAAATGAAATGGAATTCCATTGCAAGGGGCAAAGTACAAGACACGTAGCTACAAGTGGCCTTGCTAGGAAAGCAACTGGGAACCTTTCATACAAAAAAGGGAAGCTCCAATTTGTTAGCATACATATCAAGGTTAAAAAGGTATGACAATGATGACCTTGTGGGTTCTTCATATTTTGTTAAATTGCCTATTACTATTTTGGCCTTGAAAATCATCTCTATTGAATTGGAATTTGGTTAATAAAACCAAGATTTGACAATCTAGTTTTTGATTATATATTTTAGCCAAATATTGAATTCAGGATGCATAAGATATGTCAAGTGGGCATTTATTTACAAGATATTGAAAGTAGACAACAAAAAATTTGACTACAATCTTTTGGATGGTCATTTGTATTTTGTGGTTTTTAATTTATTTTCAATTTGAATTAAATTTTGTAGTGGTAGTTTCTGGAACATTGTAAACAACATGTATACCACCTAAAACTCTAGTATTCTGAGCAATGAAGAATTTTAAAAAATCATTTTAGTTGATACACAACTTATTATGAGACTTCTAATCATCTTATTTTTTCAGCAAGAGATGTTTAGAACGAATTAGAGAACTTTAGAGTAATTTTTCATTGTAATTAAGAATAATTGGATATGACATTTCAAGGATTGATTCAATTGGGCAACATAATTGATATCATTTTGACAATAACTTTCTCTTTTAACAGTTGTTTCTCATACAATTATTTTTCTAAAAGGAAAATCCTTCTCCTAAAGGTAATAAAATTTAATACCATTATCATATAGTAACCAACTAGTGCACAAGATCTTATTTGAGCTTCTTATTGCTTGTTCCAAACAAAACAAAAACAAATTTTCTTACTCAATATTAGTTACCACAAACTTTTTTAATTGTAATAAATAGATAACACACTGACTTGAAATTAGATGAGATATTGATCATATATGTTGGAAATGAAAACTTAGCAATATCTCTTATGAATTGAAAGATTGTTTTGTTTAATTACAAGGTGCTTAGAAAATTTGAAGTTGCATATATTTAATTTTTATAATCTTCTATTTACACAATTCAAATCTAGTATAGTGGTTATGTATAAAAACATGAAGTAAATCTCTCAAAAATGACCATTGTCAATAAATAGTCAATTTTAGGAGTAATCACAATGATAGTTGTTGGCATAGTTTTTTGATCTATGAGCGATTAAATTGTTCTTCCTATTCTTTACTTCTTTCTACTTATCAATTTGCTTGAGAATGAAAATTATAGTAAAAAAATGATTTTCCTAAGATTTTCAACTCAACGATTTTCTCTATTATAGCAATTGAGATCCCCAAATTCTAGAGTGCCAAAAATTTCAATTAAGATAATTCAAAGTTTGTAAATCTAATATAACAAGGTACAAAAAAATGGAAGACTTCCCTTTGAATAATAATATCATAAAATCTACAAGCTTAGAAGTTTTCAAAGTTTTCTCTATGAATTCTAATACAAGCCTAATGTACTAGATCCTACAATTGGAAATGCTTTGTATTAGAAATGACAATCTTGAGGTGGATTCAAAATGAATTATAGTCTTGAAACTTTGGGAATTACAGATGATTGCAATCAATTCACTATATTTCAAAATTTACTCTACAAACTAAAAATATGAAAATTTAGAAATTCAAGTAGCTTAATATGAAGTTTATAAATAAGTATAGTATAAAATTAGTGTACGACATGAAGTTTATAAATAAGTATAGTATAAAATTAGTGTACGACATGAATACTTTAAATGGATATAGTCTAAAATTAATATAGTTTATAAAATGAAATAAAAAATCCATACAATTTAAATTATTATTTTACTACATCTAATTTTGATTCCTTGTTGAAGATTTGAAAATCTCTCAAAAAACATCCTAAAATTAAAAGTTTATCTAAATTTTGAACTTTTGTCTTATAACCATAATCTACTAATTTCTTCATTATCACTAGAAGAAAATCATGTCCGCTACAACCGACTGCCCTGCAACTACTGTCCTATGCAACTGCCCTGCAACTACAATCCTCTATATTTGCACCAACTTTGACATAGTGAAACTACAGTTGCAAAATAGTCGCAAAGTAGTTGCACAATGTAGTTATAGTTACAAGAATGTAACAAAAGAATTGATGTGAGGTATTTTACATCCAATATTCATCAAAATTGTCGACGTGGACAATTTTACATTTTGTAGAGTCCTATGTGTCTATCTACAATTGCTTATGATCTAAATTTGATATCAATTCAATTAGAAAGCAACTCAAGTGCAACTCGAGTGCAACTAGATTGCAACTAGAAAGCAATTAGACTACAAATAGACTACAACTACAATTCGACTAAAGTTTGTCTAAAAAATGACTAGACTTCAACTACAAAACAATTGGCATGCAACTACAAACCAAGTAAACTGCAACTAGAAAACAACTAGCTTGCAACTATAAAACAATTAAAATGCAATTACTACTAAGTCTTTTACTAATTGTCCCATATCAATTGTTAAGAATACAATTAAGTTACACATATAAGAATTGTAAGTTATAGCAATCTTGTGTAATGAATTTTGATTATGAAATTCTAATATTTCTACATGTTGTAGATTTTTACACTTTGTAGATATCTACAAATTGTAGAAATCTATAAATTGTAGATTTCTACGATTTGTAGATCTCTACAACTTATAGATTTCTACAATTTGTAGATTTCTATAATCTACAAATATTTAAAAATTTAAGAAATTTTTGGATTTGGCAATGTAAAAAAAAGACAGATATGAAATTCTAAATCTGCATTTCTATGAATTATAGACAAGTTGTACATTAGTTGGAAACTAGTTGCAGACTAGTTGTATACCAGTCGCAAACTAGTTGCAGACTAATTGCACACCAATCACAAACTAGTTGCATACTAGTTGCACGTCAGTCGTAATCTAGTCACATATAAATAACTTCCACATCAGCAACCACGTCATAGGAGTTCATCAACGAACTTCCAAGTAGGTTGTCGAATGAGAAACAACCTTGGAAATTTTTCCAACTGCTTTGCAACTAGTGCAACTTGTCCACTGCAACTGCGGGCTCTTTTTTGTCACCTAGTTGCAAACGTCTCATGCAACTACAAAACTAGTTGCAAACTGTAGTCGCAAAACCTCTTGTTTTCTTCTAGTGTATTGAATGAGACAAAAAGCAAAATCCTACCCTCATGTCTTATACAATGTTTACCTATAGATGAAAATTAATCTTTTTAGGTTATTTTGAATTTAATATAAATTTTTCTATTTTTCAAAATTACTTATAATTCTAATTTTCTATTTTTTTTTAAAAGTAAATGATTTACACAAGACACTAGCCTAACCCATATTTGTCCATGTACTAGGAATAGTTGAAAGTTCATTTGGTGCATAGGATGTAAAAGTAAAAGTTCAAATAAAATTAGAAAATGAAAACAAAAATCTAATCCAATCAAGAGTAAAAATGATTCAGATTTACTTTAAAAATTAGAAATAATTTTTTATTTTATGTATAGATACTAATTGTAGGCCTTGTAGAGGGGAGTCTTGGTGATTAGATACCATATAAACATAGAAGAGCCCCCAAAGTGGACCACCTCTGGTTTAATTCCATCCTTGAAAAATAAAAATAAAAAAATATTTTCTTCAAGAGTATATTGAGTTGGACTAAGCTTACATGGTCATAGGCTCCGTCCTTTCCTTTAGGATTTAACAGTGTAGAACCTTCTCAAGCTACAGATTCTCGATACCCGCAATTGATACCCACCCAGTACCCCCTCGAGCACGCCAGCAACACCAACTGTGCTGCTGGCGGCGCTGCTCGCCGCCCTTCCACCGTGCCACCACCTCGCTTTTTCTACCTACCAGGTCCCACCACGGTCATGCGTCACCGCGTAACTACCGAGAGTGCAGTTGACAAGGTACCTTCCGGCGGTTTCACTATAAGAGGTTTCGCGAGAGCAACGTTTGAAGACTCCGAGTCCCTCCCGCCCCTGGTTGATCTTGACGCGCCCAGCGTTTGCAACACAATTTGCGCCGATTTTGTTCTTCGGTGTCGCGCAATTCTGCGGTTTTCCGAGGTTTTTTTGGTGGGGTTTGAGTTTGAGTTCCGTTTCCTTTTTAGGGTTTGAGCGTTCGCAGTTTGCGTTTGGGAAAAGCTGGCAGAAAGTGAAGAGCGCGGAGGAGCTCTGGAGTATGCCAACGAGGGGGTGGTTCGACTGCTATACTCCGCGCTAGCATCGGGCGATGCAGCGAAGGTGGGCGAGTTAGTGGACGAGGATCTGGAGTGGTGGTTCTATGGCCCCCGGAGCGAGCAGCACATGATGCGCTTGCTCACTGGTGTTACTTCGTGTGACACCTTTATGTTCCAGCGCCCGAGCATTCGGAGCATTGGCAACAGGGTTTTCGTGGAAGGAGAGGCGCCCTCCTCGTCGTCTCGCAAAAAGACGTTCTGGGTGCACATATGGACGCTGAAGGATAAGCGTATCACGCAGCTGCGCGAGTACTTCAACACCGCGATTCTGGTGACGGATTTGAAGCCGACCACACCCACGCCGCACGAGATCCAGCATCACCCGTGCGTGCCCTTGTGGCAGAACCACCTCTGGAAGTCTAAGGAAGGACGCGAGCTTCCGGGGCTCATTGTGGCCATCTGAGCACGGCTACCTGAAGCAATTCCGGGGTGGATTGCAACGTTAAGATGTAGCTCCTCATGGCAGATCCGGGTTAGCCGCTGACCGCGGATGGTCTCGGTATCCATACCATAAATAACTGGACTGAGGATTCATACTTCATAGTTTTGGTTTTGGTTTGATTAGGGTCCCACACCTTGGTTATTAGTGGATATATACTTAGTGTTGATAGCTATGGTTTCTGTTTTCGTTAGTAGTGGGTATTCAAAGTATATGTCTAGAAGATCTGTTTTCGGCTCTATGATGTTGTTTAAGCGGAATTGTAATGAATTATATGTGTGTCAACTCGCGGTCGTCCTTGTTGCTCTTTGTTTAATTTTGGCAATTCGATTTTGTCTTCCTGTTAATTGGATGGTATTCTCTTTTCCTTGCACTTACCGAAAATATCTGCCTTCAAAGGTACGATCCTTCCCTCTGAAGGTACGATCCTTCTTCTCTGGAGTTTTTTCTGTTCTTCTGCTCCTTCTATTTCGCAAATTGCAGTTGATTGTTCTTCTCTTCTGGAGGTATTTCTGATTGTAACTGACGGTTCATCTTGAGCTTGTTTGTGAATCTTGCGATGACCAGAAGTTTCGCTTTTTTCAGGTGAATTTTTTCTCTATCCTGATGTTCGTCGATTATTGTGTCCATGTAATATTCTACGAAATGTTCAGTGACATAGTCATTAACATATTCTTCTTTTTGGTGCTTGATGCCCATGATTACTTGCCACGCGGAGCACATGTTCTGTGTACTCCAAATTGTGCAACTTGTGTGGGAATGTCGGAAATCAGGATTCCTTCGAACTTTCCATCCCAGAACGGACGCGTGTCAGACTCCTGAAGCACTGTTCGGCGAGAACAAATCTTGTGCAGTATCTACTCTACATATTATGTACTCTAAAATACATCATAAGCTTCAAACCTTTCAGCAAATTCCGTAAACTATTGTTTGAAGGACTGTTACCTTAAGTTACGTTATACACACCGAGAATCCTTCAACAAGCCATGGTCGGTCCGGGCTAGTGGAAGCGCTGGCAAGTGCTTTATCTTGATCCAGCCAATGCTTGATAACTTACCTTTACCAGGTGGTCCAGTACTCATAATCTCACTGGCCCAATCTACCCAGATTGACATGAATCTGAGGATCCAATTCGAAACTCTTGGTTTCAGTTCTCTCAAGAATATACTTCGGAGCACCTCCATGAAATACGCCACTTGTGATGCTCGGAGTGAACTGCAACTTTCACCGCAGATTGGCACCGCGCTTTATCTTGAACGATGGGTCCACATTGTAGAAGTTGGCGGAGTTGTCGAGGTTACTGCGTCAAGCTTTCCAGTGGGAGTTTTGTAATCTATTCCTCCTCGTGGGAATAAACTTATACCGGAACTTCCTCACAGCTTGGGAACTTTCTGCCTGCCTACTGGGCAAACTTTTTGCACTTTTTATTTTCTTAGTTTTTGAAACAAATGGACAATTTCCATTGATAAGAGGAAACAGTACATAGAACCAAAGGACATAGTCCTCGGCGAAATTTTTACTTCTTCATCTTTTTGCACTTTAAAGAAAGTTTAAAAATAAATAATATATCAAAATTGGGCTGTTTTAAAAATCCATACCTTAAGTTAGCCTTTTTATTTTATTCTGTTAATTATGTTGAGACCTCTTGGACTATTCGACAAGGAGTGCACAGGCTTTGTTTCATGGCATTTGGACCTACTGTGTGAAAGTTCTGAATTTTTGAGTTATTTTGGGATCTAAAAAATTGAAAAAAATACTTTTACTTTTATTTTGACTGGCAACGGCAAAGGACACACTAGATAAGATGTAATGAAGATAAGGCGGGCATTCATTCAAGATGTTTGTGCAATTCTTCAATTGGATGGTTGTTTCTACTTTCATCTAAGATGATTGCATTTATCTAAACCTTTGTCTTAGACCTCTAAACCCTAAATTCTCTACCTTGTGTGTCAAAAGGTGCTTAGTGTCAAGTTTTGTTGCATATGAGAGATATGTTTTTGCAGAATGGCAAGGCTAAATGAACAAATGCAAGATTGTGTGGAAGGAATTTAATAAATTTTTAAAGTTTAAAAATCTATTTGTCTATCAAAATTTTGATGAATGGGGTCAATAATTTTCCAAAAATTTTGGGACCTTTTTCAATAATTTATTTTTTGACCAAATTGCTAGCAAGCTAGAAGAACCTATCCATTGTAATGTAAATGGCTAATTTAGTGTTTTGTAAACTCATCTAATTCATTCTAAGTCTTTAATGTAGTTGATTTCATATATGAACTCAAAATTTTCATATTTGATCATTCATGATACTTAATAGGATTTTAATGTTTGTGAAAGCTTTACAACAATTGGAAGAAGAGTCCAACTGATTAGAATATATTTTATGACTTTAGAATGAACATATTTTTGTATGTGGAAGTGACCTTGCTTCATTTGCTTAAAAGATGTTTAACATTGAGTTAAAAGTTGGTTCTTCAAGTGGAAAAATGAAAAATACTTCTACTAAAAATTCAAAAGTTAAACCACTCTCTAAACTTCAAGCCATTATCTATCTATACCTTAAATTAGTTAGTTACTTAGTTTTGTTTGTTATGTTAAGATCTCTGGGTACCATGTGTCCCCCAATCACATTCTTGGTACTATTGAAATGCCCTCAATAAGAAGGGGTGCATAGGCTTTGTTTAGTGGCATTTGGATTTCACCACACTACTTCCTATTTGATTTCAGATGCCCTACTTTGTACAACAACTTTAAAGCATCATTTGAACACATTATCTTAGAGCAAAGAAGAGTGATCCAACACAACCATTGCAACACCCCTATTGATATTAATTTAATTATTAAACCCCAATCCTATACAAGACAAGGACGTACAACAACTCTTAGGCCTAATTTGGACACGCAAACATTTCAGAGCAAAGGAGAGTGATTCAACACCCCCATTGCGCCTCCAAATCCTGGTTGATCGATATTAAGTGGGCACATCAAATCAATATATATTAGTTTGACTGTCTTCCTCTTCATACAAAATCACCTCCTGAACTGAAACTTAATCATCACGGAATAAACCACTAACTTTGCGTGACATGAAACATGTCCATTGTGCACCGAAGCCATGTTTAAGTTAACCGTACGTCATGACAAACCTGTCAACACAAGACATACCTGCACTGAACTTGATGAGCTAGACACAAGTTCCATGACTCTGAAAACTAAGAGTCACACGGACTGATCGACAAAGAAACAAAAGGGAAGGTCAAGATCAACGTACCATGGGTGGCATATAGAAACACTGATTGAAAAGTTTGTTGAATCGTAGTGGGCCGGGCACCGTCGAACGAAGTACCGGTACTAGTGTCAATTTTCAACCCAATGATGAGGACCATGTTTGTTTGAATTCAATTCTCAAGACGCAGGCTAGGTTGACCTCTATTAAAGATTTTTGTTCTCTCTCTCATTCGAATCCGGCCTTTCCCTTTTTCCCTTTTCTCTCCGTTTGCAAATAAAGTTAACAAAAGAAATTTGGCATCCAAGCTATGATTGTACGTACATACCCTCCTCTGAAGAACGGACAGCTAGGCCGGGGGAAACAGTCTGGAGTCTGGACATTCAACTTTCCTTTCCAGGCATCAGTTCTTATCTGCAAGCTAGAGATCACGGCACTGCAGTCAATCTTTTACAGCCACAGTAGTCACATGGGAGCCCAGGCAGTACTCACACTGCAAGCATGGTACTACCACAAAACTGACCCTCACTGCTGCCAGCTCGCGCGACTGACTGTCCCAATAAGTCAATCAATTCAACAACTTCGTGTTATGGTATTAATTTATGCCATTGAAACTCCTCACGAAAAGAGAGAGAAGAAACGCCAGCTGGCGTAAATGAAGGCCCTGTTCGTGTCGGGTCGCACTTGAAGTTTGTTGCAGGAACTGCAGAAGTGACACCAGTAACTTAAGTTAAGTTAGCACCACTTCGATCTCGTGAATAAGTTACTCGAAGCTTTCCAGTCCACTCATGGAACACCCACAATTATAGAATTCATAGCAAGAAAGGGACTGCAGTAACGTAAGAAAAAAACACGTAGGAAAGTTTCCCAATTATTTTCTTCAGGGACGGAGTCATAAAAAATTGTTTTAATTCCAATCTACTTGTCATAAGTACTTCCAGAGTCTCTGTCAGGCGTTTCTTTATCGTGGAACGCTACAAAGGACAACAAGTGTTCAGTGAATGGCTTTCTAAAAAAACTGTACAAACAAAGAATGGCACCCATTCATCCGAGAATTTGGTAATTTTTGGTCAACTACTGTACCCTGGAAATAAGGTTGCGTTGTTTCAGGGTTAATTACTATCTAAGTGAATGTGTTGATTCCGAACTTCCAGTAACCCAATCTCATGTTCCTAGTACTGAAGTTGGTTCTGTCCTTGATTATGATACCTTCACCACAGGCACCTTCAAGGTACATCGTCCCTTGAAGTGATATATTCAATATGACCACGACTTGCGTCGTTGGATCCCAATTGAGATTTCAGACAGAGTACTTACTACGGCTTTTTGTTTGTGTTAGCTCTGCTTCTTTTAAAGTCAATTTCGAAAAAAAAATTACAAATTTAGCAGTTTCCAGGGCAAGCAACTTGAACAGTAAATATATACTAGAGCTTCAATGTATACATGAATGCCACAAGTTTTGGCGCCTAGGATTGTGTCGAGTTAACAAAATATACGATTTTTGAAACGCATTTGATGATAAACCATTACAAACCACATCCCCCTCTTCAAATTTTGTCATGTTAAACCTCCCACATTGAGCTATCTAGAAGACCAAGTACAAATTAGGCAGATCCACTTGATTTCAATTTTGGAAACTTTCTTATGCAATAGTCGTAAGAAATCTACATCTATTAGGCATCCAAAATTTTCATGTAATATTGACTTTGGAATCAAAATTTATACGAATTTTCTATTTGAAACGTAACACATGCAATGGAAAGTATTCGCCTTGCAAATGAGAATGGACAAAATCAAAGCTTTACTGGTTTGTATAGATGTATCAAATGAAAATATTCTATTCAGTCTATGCTGTAGACCAGATTATTTGCGCATCCACTACAATTGAACAGCCACAATGTATGGGGTGTTTTGGTATAGTACCAATTCTTTCAGATGGTACTGCAGACACTACAGAAATCTAATGTTTAGAATCCACATACCCGAAGGCACAGACCGTGCTCAAACTGCAGGTTGTGACGAAGTTTCAAGCTTTTCTATTCTAAGCTAACGTCACTCACAAAATCTTGCACAATGAGTACATATTAATTTTGAACATGTGCACTACTTTAACATTACATCATTACAACATTACCATTAGAACTCAAGTTCATTAGATCATCTGCCGATAATTCTTTGAACCCTTGTAACTTTGCATATGGAATGCAGCTAAATAATGCATTCTTTGATGCGTGAAATCCTCTTTGATTTGTTAACAAGAATATTTAAAAATCTGTCCATTATAGTGATAGAAACTGTGCTCACTGCTTAAAGTGTCGCACTTAGGTGTGGTTGCCTCAACCCGCAACGCTATTAGCTCTCGGGACCGTAACGACTCCCAATTTCAGTTGAAGAAGCTCAAACGCCACGAGTTGCCAGTGAGTGTCAGAAGGCCATGACTCTGGTAAGAAGAAGGATTGCAGATCACTGCTTCCTAGTAATCTCTTCAATTATCTTATGATAGTATGTCATACGTTGCACAAGTGGAAGAGCATTCGTAATATCCCCACTTTGAAACAAAGCTTTCAAATCGTTCTCACACTCCAACATTTTCTTCTTGTTCTGCATTAAAACACAAACTACCAGATTAGCAGAACTACAACGCCACACCAGTTTGAACGAAACCATCACAAGCCTAACGAGGTTCTTTACATATCTGACAAGATGCCCTTGCAAGGTAGGGAACCCATTGCGAGAGGGTCCCTTTCTAGTGAGTTGAAAAGACACCCACTTCCAATGCCAGTGTCACCAAACATGACCTGTAAGAAATGAGACACTTCTAGATTCTATCACAATCAGAGATGCTTCCACGAGATGACTAGGTTTGTGACTGGGACCCTACTACTTCACACTTCAACAATTCTTAACTTATTCATACGGTATCCAAATAATACTTTTTTCTAAGTAAACGTCTGAAAGATTGAAACAACTTCAACATAATATTTGGAAAAATTCAGGCTAATGATGGAAACCACTTAAACCCACGGGAATGCTCTGCCTACCTTAAGCAAGAAGCAAAAAGCAAGAGAAAGGAATGAAGTATACCTCCTCTTTTATTTTGATAAGCTTGTCGGCATCAGTTGCCGCCTCTACTTCTTCTCGTAGCTCCATAATCTGTACAATTAAACAAGAATGTGCAGCATCTTAATTAAGAAAATGCTGCAAAGTTGTGCATGGTAGTGCGGTAAAGGAATCTACAGAGAGCACAATAGATGCTATGTTGCAGTCACAAAGCTTAAATTGCACTACCTCCAAGTTCTGTATTCCATTCATGGAGGAGACTAGATTAGTATATCGAGATAACACCTTAACAATAATACCTAGCAATGATGAGCCTAAAAGAAAATACAGACGTAAAATAGTTTTTAAGATTAGCAAAGGGTGAAGGAAGAAACCTCCATGAGCAGTGCAGGGTCATGAATTGTGCCTTCCTCATCAAATTTCACATCATTCAATTTCAACTGTCCAGCAGAAACGAATATTGCGAGTCATTAGTACTTCTTATTCTAAATTCATGATATAGACATAATTCAAGACAAATCGTAAACGACACAGCTGATTTTCACACTAATTCGAATACAAAACCTCTCAAATGACCATTTGACTAAAGCTAGTATCAGTTTCGTAACCTGTGCGAAAGGTACAAAACTACAATGGCTCATAAGCTTCAGCTCTCAGAGATCAAAAAAGTTTAGGGACATATTTGACGACCTCGTTTTCCACAAATTTCTTAACATGATTCTCAGGAAATATCGAGCGCCACGCTTAAAAAGGATAATGGAAGGGAGTGACTAGAAAGGTCTGGCTCAGGATAAACTCACCATGTACTGAGCACGAGACAAGGGCCCCAAGAGAGTATAGTAGGCCTTAATTACTTGGGCTGACTGATCGGCAGCGTAGCCTTGCTCCCTCTACACGATTGAAAGAAAAATTTAATGAATATATATTAACCCCTTAAGGACCAAGACACGGAGAAAAATAATAGAGGAGGACGGTGAAAAACTGGAATAAAGAGCGAAGACACTGAAAAAAAATGGCGTGTTTTTTTTAGCAGTTTTAACTAGGTCATATAGGGGTTTTCTTTGCTCAATCTACTATATTATTGACCAGCACATGCTAAGTTCTAGTAACATAAAATTAGGCCCATTTGCATAATATTTTTCAAATAGGATCAATGAAAATGGCCATTTAGAAAACGTCATTCCTTGGTCTTTTAGAGGATAAAGACGATAAACTGGGTCACTTAATATACTCAATAAGTATTGCACAACAACCAACAGTTTAAAAGGGGCAGCAGACCTCTGATTTCCCACTTGACAGATCAGGGTGCAAAACTTTCTGGAGTTGCTTGTATTTCTTTTCCAGAACCTTGGGATCCTGTATATAGCTTCTGTCCCTGCTTCACCCCAACACAATCATAGGTAAGATGCATTCCTATCATTTTCGATTTAGCTCTCCGTGATCCAGCAATTGTATGGGAGACTATGTCAGGGAACCCAATTGCATGGGGTCCTTTCTCGTGGGTTAAAAAGTCAAGCATTTCCAATGCAAGCGTCATTTGCTTAATATTTCTAGGTTCTAATTCAATCAAAGATGCTTCCATGAGATACATCAAATATGTAGTACTCCAGATGCAAGGATAGTCTAAGCTCGTGATTGGGGCTCTCCTACTTCGACTCATGCCTTATTCATACAGTATAAAATCAATACAAATTTAAGTGCATTAAAACCCTCTAAGAAATGAGGACAAGTCCAAAAATAAATAAAACCAATTCTTATAATGGAAACCACTCAAAAGTCAAAACAGATGAAAGCATTGGTAATGGATGCACTACCTTCGTGGTATACCCGATTACCGACATACTTGAGGTAGTTGCACATAGTTTTTGCAAGAAAGCGCCACTAATCGAGAATCTCATGCAAATTGAGTTATCCATTAAGTAGGGCAAAGAAAGGTTGCTGATCTTGTGTCAGTAAATGAAGGAGGGGGTGAGTCTATGGGAGGGAATCTCTGCATTCATACTACTGTGAATTACAGGAGAACTCTAATAAATCCTGGAAATCACATATGTTTAACATCTGTTTCCAAAATTTCGTAAGGGAGGAAAATGGAAAATGGAATAGAAAAGGACTTACACGGAGAGGAGCTGGAAGAAGTCGACATCTTGATCCAATGGTTGAATTGCCCTGCACGAAGAGCAAACAAAAAATGGAGACGCGGTAGATTTTTCCTCGCACGACCAGCATTTCGCATCCACCTGCTGCTGCACTCTTGTACTAGAAAACCCCCTCGTAATTTGACATAAACCCCTAACCCTAACTCCAGGGAACAATCCGCGACTACAACTCGTGGCACCAAATTCTTGCGCCGCCTCTTCACACAACGATACGCTCTTCGGCGTTGTTGCATAGAGGCGATCCCAGAAAATAAAACCCGAACAAAATTGCGGAGCTATTGCCGGCCTATTGAATTCCTGCGATTCCTGTGACCTGAAAACAGAGTCCGAATTTGATGTGGAGCTCCGCGCAATCGGCTCACTGTGAGAGGACAAAGCTCCCGACAAGAGGTCACAGAATTTTGGCGAAGGGAAAAGAATGTGAGGCTGCAAAACGACGCGCAATGAAGACGATCTCGGCGCGAACCACCCCATTCTTGAGAACCGTACCTCCAGCAAAATTCAAAACCAATTGCGATTAAAGCTTCTATACCCACAAATTCAAATTCTACCTCAATCTCCCGGTACCCATTCTTTACCAATTCTCTCACCAAACCTCGAAAACAAAACGATCAATCACAAATTGGCAACGGCATGTCGATGGAAGCAACTTAACATAAGCACATTTTCCAATGGATCAGCAGCACACTTCAGGAAATTCTACCATCAAGGTCTCGTCGTGACGGGGCACAATGTGCCCAGTTGGCAAATCTGTAATGATATGACGTGGAATAACTCTTCCAATTGGCAGGGACTCGTTTAATATCAACTGCCATCTCAGCGGGTTTTTTACCACATGGCATCAAAACGGGACGCCACTTGGAGGGGGAGCTTCTGCGACCGTTCCCCTTGCTGTCCTGCCTGGTGCAGTCTGCCGACCTCCGACACTCTGTAAACTCGTCTCCATTTGAAATTCGAAGCCATTTTCAGCCTTTGAAAAAAATCTCTTGTGGGTCGGTCTTTCGGCGGAGTTCTGAAGCTGTCGATCGATTCACGGTATTCAATAGTTCAATTTGATGTGCTTCTCATCAATTTTGAAATTGTAGGTTTTGAATTTGAATTTTTGTGGGAGCAGGTTGCGGTCGGTGCCACTGTCTCTTCATCTGATCTCCTCTTTGGTCTTGAAAATTGAGTAGAATTGTGCCTTTTCTACCAGTTTTCAAGCTTTTAATCGTGTTAATTAAGTTTCTGCCTTTACTTGGATGTTTTGTTTTATCAATTTTGCGTCTGTAGGTTTTGCATTTCGAATTTTCTTGGGAGCAGGAGGTCGGTCGCGGCACCGTCTCCTTTAACTGATCTCCTCTTGGGTCGTGAAAATTGAATTGTTTTATTTTGTAGGAGACCGTGATTGTGGAGTTTGTATTGAGGGATTGGATATTGTGCGGAGCCAGCTCCTTATTTCGTGAGGATTTATCGTGGAAGCCGTTTTGGACAGGTGCAGCGAGGGGGAAGCGCACAATCGATGTTGGTGGCTTGCTCTTTATGCGAATTTTTTCGTCATGGCAGTATTTGAAGTTGGATAGCAGGCCAATGTCGTTTCGAAGAGGTGCATGAAGGGGAGTTTCAGACGGGCATATCCCAATGATGTTACCTAGTCGGTGTTGAGACATTGTAGCCTTCGTTATTTTCTCAGGATTAGGTTTCTACTCAGTGGAATTTAGTCGTAGGGTGAGAAATTGTAAGGCTCGTCAACTCTTTGCGCATTTGTGTAATTTGTGGAGAGGATTAGGTTGCGCAAGTTAGACGAGGAAGCTGTTTTGTGCTTCATCACAAATGGAGTCCTTGTTGCTTCGAGGTCTAGAGTCAACGTTTCGTTACTGGCTGAAATCATTCAACAGGGAGCAGTTCAGGCTTCTGGGACGCAGCTTCCAGCTCTATGATTTAGGTACACACGCTATCGATTGATTATTACCAAATAGTGCGCGTGTCTTGCTATTGATCTACCATGACTGATGCCCTCAAGCATGGCTGATATTTGTGTTGTAAATGTATTTGTATTTCGTGTCCTCAGTGTGTTTCAGTGAGCATGCAATGGATAAGATTGTTTGATCCTGGTTGGTTAAACTCATATATTTGAATTGATGATAGAAGTTTTGCATTCAATTTTTGTCCTAGTTTCAGCTCTAGCTTGTAAACTCTTTTCGCGGTATTGCTTCGTTGTATGGCACTTGTCGAGGTAGTAGCGTTTTCTTTTAAGCTTACTTAGAATATATTTTATGAGAGGTATGTTGGAAGGCTCCAATCTAAGATCAAGGTTAATTTGGTGAACTTTGTCAGATGTCGATGGCGATGCTCTTCATGCGAGCTTAGGGTTACCGCCAACTCTACGGATTTCTGAGGCTCGGGTTCGCAACCTGGAGCTAAGGGTGTGTTTCCAGAATCCGGGTCAAAGCTCTCTAATCAGTTAACACGATATGTCTACGAGTAAAGAGAACATATAGCAACTTAACGTCAGTTGAGATTCTTAGACTGTTTAGCATTGGCTATGCATGCAGTGGTCGAGCCAGTTTAGAAAAGGTTGAATGAGCGATTTGAAGTTCTTTTTCAATTTGCTCCACGAGTTGAAGACACTGCTTCATTCTTATTACGAAGATGATGAGCTACTATAAATTCTTCTTATTGTGGTTTTCATTTTTTGTTTATTCTGCTTGACGCTATTGCTGGTGATTTGTGGTGTGATTGGCGCGGCAGGTCGCGTCTATCACGAATGTGCATAGAGAGCCGATTGTTGTTGACATTGACGTGCTGGATCTGGTAATATCCGAACAGTTATACAGTGATCTTGGCTACATTCCAGGGTAAAAATCTATATCACACCTTCAGTCTTTTATCAGTTCAAAGATATCACAATCTTGGATCTATTTCTTTTGAACACATTTAATTGTTGCAGTGATGATTTTCTGCAGGAACTTAGCCTCAGATTCTTCTGGTGATGGATATGGCTATGGGTACTCTGACAAGGTGATCATCTTTTGAAATATCTTCCTAGTGCAGAGCCTCAAGTGAACATGAACATCAATACCTTTTAAATGTAAAAGTCTTTGCTATTTCATTTGAAAGAGCGGAGCTCTTTATGTAAACATAGCATTTGTGCTTTGTGACATTTCTTAGTGTTGTGGTGAAGATATAGAAGTCGGGCGGGGTTATGTAAGACCACCAGTCATGTATCTTATGCCTCGTTCGTCTCCAGCTTGCAGATGGAATGACAATAAGGATAGGAAGGGTTCACGTTATGCTTGAAACGAAGGGAGGAACGCCTAGTGAAGGGACGGCTACAAAGTGAGCTGCTTTTGAGATTTTTCTTTCCTTGTAGATAATGTGTTTTATCCAAGTATTTAATAAAGTGGTACTTTGGTTTTATTGGTCATAATTTATCTGTAATAATCTAAATGTGGCGAACATGGCATTAGGGGAGTTACGTGGGGTATCATTTGTTAGTACTCCCGGCTCTTTGGGTCTTTACCAGCCTTTCAACCCATAGCATTAAAGACCTTGCTCAATGATGCCAATGCTAATAGATATGAGAGCTGAGATTTTTTTTGTTCCTTGTAGAACTCCCGACGTGGCCTCCATTACTATAACAAATCTGGAATTGTACACCACCGATGAAAAATGGCAGGTGATTCTGGCTGCGTAATTCGTCTGTGATAAACTTTTTCGTGGGTATGGGGCAGCAATGTGTACCTCAAAGCCCGCGTACTCGACATGTGATTATTCGGAAGACTTGATGATTTTTTGGTTTCTTCTCGCTGAATCTGACTTGATTGGATGGCCAGATTGTTCCGCTCAGTCAAGCAAGGGATTTCTCTATGAACAAAGGAGCAATTTATGTCTTCAAGGTGATTTATCTAGAATGATTGAATGAACACTTTCATTGCGAGGTGCATAGCTTTCTCTTTTGCTGCAATTTCTCTCCTATGTACGCTTAGTGAAGTTCTGTTTGCAATTGATCACTGTTTGACAACAGCTTGCTGATGCACCTACCTTGCTGATGAAATGTTTTGTTGCCTCGTTGTTAATCCAGAAACTTGTTTGGGAGTCTCTATCTCTTGACCTGCTTCCACCGACATCTGATCACTTGAGAAGCAATAATCCGGTGAACTCCTCTTGGGATCACGAGGGCGAGAGAATGCGGAGAGGGGAGCGGATACTGGACAATGTGTCAGGATGTGCGTTTGTAAGATTCTTTGAAACCTCTACATCAGCTTGCAACAGAGTCTTTAGAAGACATGTGATAGTTTTATTTCCTTTTCTTTTTATCATTGGACCTCTCTTCAGCCCCTCTGCATAAAAGGAATTTCTGAATGTTCAAAATCTCAGTATTTAATTGAATACTTGCAGATTACAATTCAAAGAACAGAAATGAATCTCCCTTTCGGACTCGAGTTGCAAATGCACGTTCCAGAAATCTTGTCCTCCCGATTAAGTGAATCAGGTAAATTTGATTTCTTTTCTTCAATTCGTCTATTGTTGAACTCAGTAGCATTAGCTGATATTTTTTTTTCTATGATAAGTGACAAGCAGGACCCTGAGCATCATCACCCAGAATCAACAGATCTCCAAAGATTTCAATTGGGAGAAATCTGACGTTGTTCTCTGACCTGTAGGTCTGCAGGCTTTGCTACGATTTCTGACTGGTATGACAATTTGTATGAACCGAGAAGAGGCGAACGTACGTAGTTTTAAGGTAAGTTGCTGCTTTCTATTATTCTATCATTCTATCATTCATAATACATCCCTCCATGTGGCGAAGATTTCATGAGGGGGAACGTAAGTGTCCCTCTCAGTTCATGAATATTGTAAGTCTCTCATCCATGAAATGAGAAAAGCACTTACCTTCCCGCTACTGCTGGCCACAGACTCTTAGTTTAACACATACCGGAGGTGGATGCTCAAGGAAATTAAATTGGTCATTTATCAAGTGTCTTGGTGTTTTTACAGTCTGCGGACGAAGCAGGTCGAACAGTTTTTGGCTTGAAAGTCGATTACATGTTTTTGAGTATCAAGGATGTTGGTAAGCTTGCTGCTGTATTCTCTGTAAAAAAGTGCCATTAGTTTCATCGTTCCGAATTCAAGCAACTCTTATTGGACAATCTTAGCAAATTGGTCAGACCTGTATATTTTCGAGACAGGTCTCTCGATTGCTGTGTTAAGCTCAGACTTATTAAACGTGAATGATTTCTGAACCTATTAAGGATTCTGCATCCGTACTGTGAGTAGATCTGATTTTAAAAAAATAAATTAGAATTTAGAATATTTCTTTCTAAATTTGGTCTTGGCACGTTGACGAATTCTACAACGATAAGCTGCTGCTGCTGAATACCATTTGTGGTTAAATTCGTGTACATTGTGGAAATTAGAGGTCTAGGGTTAGAGGTGTCTGGACCGAACAACCTGAGCCCATGGAGTCCTTTATCAGTAAGAGGTGAAATGTAGTGATTTGAAATTCATCTCGCGCAAAATTCACATTCGCCATGTCATTCGTAGCGATTTCGAACATGAGATAGCTCGTGAGCATGGATGAGGATCATATTAAATCTGTCTGTAAAGTTTATGCTTTGTGATATCTGAATAGCTTCCTTGGTGGTTTAATACTAAGGACATCTGTGTGACCTTCATCTTCATGTTGCTATTCCTGTGTAATGTCTTTACCTGATGTTACAGATTTCCAGCTGGAATTTCTGATGGAGCACTTCCAGTATGTTCGAGTAAGTCTAAGTGCCCTTTGCTGTGATTCTAGTTCGACAGTGATATTCCATATTCAAGATTGATACATGAACCTACACATTTGGGGGATGATGCAAGTCTTGCTTAATAATTTGCTAATCGGTCATCTATATATTCGGACAAGAGCTACATTTCTAGTAGTTTACGTCCTGGAAGTTCAGTTTACGATGAATGTATCCCAGGACATTGTCTTTCCAAGTATAGAAGTGGTGATGACCAGCCAAGTCCTATCTGATGGCGTTGTCATGTTTGATCTCAAAAATTTCAGGCAAGTATAGTTGAGCAGAGAAGTATCAGGGCTATGACGCGGATTATGATAGGAGCCCTCTTTCTCAGGTATTTATAAACCTTCCGCTGAAAGTGACTACCCCCTTCGTTGAGTTATTTTGAGTATCACGGCTCTTCATAACATGGGCTTCCCCTTTACACGACTTTGTGGTTTTAAAATTTGTAGTTAATGTCGTCTGCGATTTCTTTGTGCAAAATTCAGAGGATGTCTTCTTTTTACTAGTCACAGGGATTAGCGCGAATTGGTCATGCCATACGTCAGTGGTTATTCTGCAGTGATAGTCGCATATGTAGATTAGAACATTCAAATTTCTTTTTATTCATATCTGAACAGATACGTTATTCTGCAGAGATATTTCAGTGCGACCCTCATGCACGCTCATGCGACCAATCATTAGGACTACTAATCCGAATGTCAAACTTCCAGTTCCTGCGTTTGGTAAGGACGTTGATCTTCATCTCTGAATATGTTTGTTTGTATTCTTGTCGTGAATGAACTTCGATACTGTATTTGCCATTAAATTTTTCTTTTTCATTGCAGCTAGTGAGAAGTTATGGCCCAAAATTCATCCTTTCGAGAGCTGGCTAATGTCCAGGCAAGAAACGCCGTCAATGGTGTGCATTTACTCTTCTCGAGTTACACCATCACCTGTACCTCCAGCTTTGACCTCACAATTGGTTGTTCAATGCCAACCTTTCAAGGTAAGTTTTGGAGCTGGGAATTTGAGAAATAAACGTTTTTTTCAAGTCATCTTGCATGAACATTTGTGGCTACATTTGTGGCAATGTTTAGTGAAATACAAGAAACCCACTTTGTAATCCTGAACATTTTTCTGTGTGTATGTAAATATATTTTACCCTTTATGTCTTTGTGGTTATTGCCGATGCTTCCGCTTTCGGCTTTCTAAGTGGTGAAAAATACACGTCTACGAGGAACCGATGTTCTTTCTACTTTAAACCACAAGGAATATTTCATTGGACACTTTATTGGACTTTCGAGTTCTTGTGTGCTGTAGGAAATTACAACTAGACTGACATTCTATTGTGTTCAACAGATTATTCTCCAGGAAGCGACGTGCCTTCGGATTGCTTTACTTTTTGCAGAGTCAGTTGTTTTGGAATCTGCAATGAAACTACCAGACAGATCATTGCATGCTGCGTATTTGACTCTTAAAGAATTCGATCTCACTATTCCTGTAAATGGAGCATTGATGGACGAAGCTGATAGAGGAGGGCCTTTTACTGGTATACGAATTCATATTTCAGGCTTCACGATGGCAAATAGCCCATTTCTGAGCTTCCGGGTGTTGAACCTTGACAACGATCCTGCATGCAGCAGCATATGGAAGGGCCAGCCAGCGGAATCGAATCATCAAAGGTATAGATAATTTTCCTCTTCAAAATAATTTTCTACCTTCAAAATAATTTTCAACCTATTAATCATGTCTGACTCACTTACTTTATTTTGAAGGTGGGTGTTTCGGGCGTCAAATGCAGCAATCGCACTAGAAACCGAAAATCTCGATGACTCGGCTCAGAAAAGCGCTTCCACTGAAACCGATTGGGCGGCAAGATTATGGTACTGTGTTGAAACGTCCGACCTCGGTGTTGAAGCTGCGTTGCTATCAGGTGACGGGCAACCTTTGATGACATTCTTACCTCCAGGAGGAATTGTTCGACTCGGACTTTCTTGCAAAAAATGTGTTGCCCACATGTCACAGGAGCAATATACATTTGTTCTGAAAATGTATCGACTTGCTGGGAGGGCTTTTGAGGCAATCTCCGAGATGAGCAAATCGATTACTCGTAAAGAGATTGAAATGAATTTTGACGAAAATAGTGCAAAAAAATTGCTCGACATGGTGCCTGCTGATACGGGGGTGGTATTGAGCGTGAGCTCGCTTGAATTTAGGTTACTAGCGATAGTTCCTAACCGAGTTAGCAAGGATGGTCCAACCTTGGCAAAGCTCCTAAGCTGGGAGATTCTCTTGAGCGTCAGTCATAAGGAATTGGCTGGGGCAGCAATGGTTACCTCCAAACTCGTCTGGCAAGACATCAGGATCGAATGCGCTGAATCTGAACCCGTTGCCTTTCAAAGCGATACTCCGTCTGTGCAAGGAGTGAAAAAACATGTTTCATGCAGTGGTTCAATTTCAGGAAGCCCTGACAGTTCAATCATGTCAAGTACTAGTTCCAGCCGAGCGTCTAGTATGGAGAAGCAACGTCTAAATGGCGCTGTGACGGACCCACCCGAGGACCCACTTTTAGAGGAGCTGTCAAGCCGTGCATCCGCCTCAGATAATTTGTATCCTGTTATTTGGATTGGGAAGGAGAGAGGCAGCATGGCACCAGTGGGAAGAAAAGTGAGAGAAAATGAGGGTTACAGCTCTCCGACAACTCCTTTCCTGGACATAATTGTGGAGACGCTTATAGCATATAATAGACAAGACACTGATAGTTGCAAGCTGCAAGTGATTGCGAAAATTGGGGGAGTAAGGTTAGGAGGAAGTATGTGTCAGGTTGAGTCATTACTGCAGAGGCATCATTTTGTTGGTCCCGGAGGCGTACCAGGGCGCAATATCAAGAAGCTAGTAAAATTCATCTCCAATAGTCCTATGGCGAATATACTAAGGCCCTCTCCGGTGGAACCGAAAGGTATTCTATTCTCATTTTTTTATCAGAGGTTTTCCTGCATTATTCGAGAACAAGACTTCAAGGTTGACTGCATCCCTCTGATATATTGCTTACTCGCGGCTCCAGTCCTTTCTGGAGAAACTGTTTTACTAGCTTCTTTGCTTGTGATAACTTCGAGAAATAGGGCAAAGTCCTCAGCAATGTTGATGGGTGGATTTACTAGGCTGTGATGTAGATTCGAACCCGAGAGTGTTGGAGTATGTACATATGAGGTTCACGACATGCCTTTCTTGCCAATGATGATCAATGACGGCGACCTTCGGATGCAGGTGCAGGTGTCGCTTCCATGCTCACTAGTAACGATACTGTATGGCCGGTGGATATGTTCGGTATTGTTGATCTAGATATCCAATTTCTAGATTGGCTCTTTTCTCTTGAGGGTGTTAAAGTTGCGGCTGATCCAAGCGGGAATCCCTCGAACCGAGAGTTTGGGGATGCAAGGGATGCTGTTGGTTGGTACGCTACATTCCGAAAAATGCAATTTGTTGGTCGGGGGACCAAGGTGATTTCTGATAATTCAACGAGAGACGTGGAAAGGATTTCACACCCTGTGCAAAATCTAATGGTGAGCACTTCATTAAATTAGTCAATCTACCTTGATTACAGATATCGTATCTTCGTTACATGATTTTGAACTCCTTTTGTTTTCGTTTTATCACATTGTATTCACCTAATCCTTCCCTTGAAAATCTACTGGTTATCAGTTTGATCAAGTTGTAATTGAAGTTTTAATTCGATTATTTTGCCTCGTGTAACGGAAGAAAATTAGAATGGCGTAATTCAATTCATATTTTTTGTCCTGCATGTTTCAGATGCGAATTGAGGGGATTCAAGTAGTGAGGAACGAGCCGATTCGAGCTCCTCGTTTGGATAGACAGCACCCTGAGCTTAGAGCGAGCTCCGCAAGTGACGCAGTGGGCACTGAAGTAGCTCCGAAGGGAACGAAAAGGCTTCTAGATACATTACCCAACATTACCAGCAGAAGCGGGTGTGATCTTGAAGTATGCTTGATTGAACGTGGACATGATGCTGAGACGGATTTTGGCTTGGGAAACTGGTTAATGGATAGCTTCCGTCTTGGTGTTGGGGAACCGGTATGCTACTTCATACGGCCTTGTGATTCAAAACTGCTCCAGTTGTGAGATCTGAAGGCCTAATCAAAATGATGCTGAGTTTTGAAAACGCTTGTGAAGCAGAGCTTCGAAGTCTCCAGCACAGCATTATTATGATTTCATCTGTAGTCAGAGGACCTGAATTTCCACCTTTTCATTAGTTGTGGTGCCTCCTTCACATAAGTCATAGACCTTTAAGTCTCTGCAATTGGACTCTTCTCCGCATTAACAGCGGGACTTTGTGATGATGGTGAATGATTGCAGGTTGAGATCGGAGGAACTAGGCAAGAGCTGGAGGACTTGCGGGAGATTTGCAAAGCTGAAATCAAAGCTGCAAGGCAGATGGTTTCTGCGGTGGTAAAATTGTTTCAGATTGAGCCTCCCTTTACTCCCGCTGCAGTTGAACATGTTGATGATATAGGTAAGCTCTCTCGTCAACTTCGGATAACCTTTTGACTGAAAAATCTGTAGGTGTTATGCTGTTTTTGTGTTTCTATGGGTATATTTATATTTGTATCATACTGTAACTCATCTTACAGGATAATGAAAATTTGACGAGATATAATGCGCTAATGCGAGATATAATGAAAGTTAATGAAGCAGTAAGTAGTGAGGAATGAGTCGAATTTGTGGGACTTCAAGCAGTGTGAGGTGAGGCGTGGAAAGCTATGCTTTGCATTGTTGCCAAATGAATACAGCCCCCAGAACCATATTGCTTAACTGCCCTTGGATACTTTTACAGGCAGGCATGGATTGGAAACACAATTGCTTCCGTCAGAGGAAAACAAGGCAAATTTGCCTGACGAGATTGCACCTTCCACTGCACCCATGAGAAGCTCTGAAACAAAGCTTGAGAAACAATTTGCCGAATTGGAGGCTGCTATCCTTACTTCGCAAGGACTTTGCTCAAAAATCAGTAACCACATGGGGTGGATCAGAGAAGAAAAAACATTTTTGTGTTGGGGGACTAAAGTGCGAGACAATGCTCCCGTCAGTGAATTAACGAGATTACAGAATCAACTTTCTCGGATGAAGACACTTCTAAATAGCATCAAGAGTGGGAGGAACTGAGGGTGGTCGTGGATCGAAATATTTATATCCCACTTCTCTTTTTGTGGGAGTGCATGATCACGGCTCTAATTTCCTGTCTGAGACCGAACCTTATTCAGGTTGACCAGTGAGGTTAGTAACTGAACCCCCCAAACTTCAGTTATTCACGTTTAAATTCGCTTCAATTCAAGCATTTTTAGAATATTTAGGAGTGTACATTTTGGTAGACCCATAGAGCAGTGGAGAGATCTTTGCATAGAAGATCTAAATCTGTCTAGACCAAATTTGTTGAGATCGCTGTGTAAGTATTTCTTATGCAATTTCAGTAATGGGAGGTCGTTGGAAATCACTAGAAGTGACAATAGACAATCTCATTTCTGTTCAAAGTAGAAAGACCATAAGCAGTTAGCCAAGTTAAGCTTATTGTGATTGCTACTTGAGGACAAACTGACTGAACCCCTTGTGGACCTTGAGGTATTCCTCAATATCTCAATATGTAAAGATTTGTAATATCATGAAACTTGCAGGAACAATTCAATGATGACTTTTCAACTAAAGTGGTGAATAATCATTTAAAATTCTTTCTGAAATTGATTGGGATTCAGATATTAGTGGTTTTCAAAAAAAGAATTTAACCCCTAAAGGACCGAGGCACATTTCGGGCAGGAATTGTCAAAAACTGACACTTTTTAGGGCAACAAGAAAAAAATGAAAGAAAAAGTTTTTTTTTCAAAATTCAACCATACAAATTTGAACTAGACTTCTTTGGGAATATGTGGAAAAAGTTTTAGAAACTTTGACCACACAGATTGAAAGATTATAACGTTTGAAGTTAGGTGAAAAAGTTTTTTTCCAACCTTGCCCAACATGGCTTTCAAACTTTAACTCCTTCTAGAATGAGATTCTTACACTGAATAGGTTTTTTTTTTTTGACATTTTCAACTTGGATCATGTAAGTTACACACACGCCAAATTTCAAAATCATAGGAAGAGTTTTGCACATGCTGCCCGAAGCTGCCCGAGCTGCCTGCAAAGTTCAGGGCAGCGTAACTTTTGATCCGGGCACCTGATCCGAAAAAAAATTAGATTTTCAGGAAGGGGATACATAGATACTCTACATGTGCAAATTTCATGAACATCCGACTACAAATGACTTCATAGGAGCCTACCTGAGATTTTTTGCGTACGCTGAACGGACACTTGGTCCTTTAGGGGTTAATTACTATGAGTTTGAAATGTAAAATTAAAACTGTAGTGATTTTAGAATAATTTATATTACTCATTTATTGAGGTCACTTTTAGAAGGTCATTTTTGGAACTAGGAAACTCAATTTCTAACATTGAAATTTACAATAGAGGTTATTGAAATGGCATTGTGTGTTTTGATTTGTAATCCCTCTTTGTCTTTGTGAGTCTTCTTTGGTCCACATTTAACACATGCCAAATTTTGGAAGTTGCATTGAAATAATTTTTAACTCTTGTTCTTCCTCAAATGACAACTTATAGTGGAAAGTGCAAATAAGAATACTAGTCTCACCCTTGCAACTCTAAGCTTAAATAGTATAGGAATAGATTTTTGTACTTCTATGTTTGCCAAAAAGTGTCTTTGGGGATGGAGTGTTTGCTAAAAATTGTCTTCTGTACTTCTATGTTTGTTAAAAAGTGCCTTTGGGGATGTAGTTTTTCGCCACAGGCTGTTCAAAGTCAACTTTGGGATGTTAAATTCAATACCATTTCATGCATCCATAATGGAGTCAAAAAAATAGACACATTCATAAATATGTCAAGATTTTGAACCCCTAAAGGACTAGATGTGCGTTTCAAGAGAAATTGTCAAAAACTGCCATTTTTTAGTGCATTGCCCAAAATTGAATGAAAATACCCTTTTTTGAATTTCATCCATACAAAAGTGTAGTTGACCACTATAACAGTGTTTTATAAAAATTTCAATCCATTTGAACTCATAGTTTGAAAGATTACAAAATTTGAAGCAAGAATTTTTTTCACTCCTATACAATACATTTATGAAAAATTTTAGAAGCAAATATGGAAACTAGTTTACTCTAAATCATCTTGCAATGCAAGGAGGTTAAATAAACTAGCAATACATTAGTCATTTTTTGATGGTTTCTTTTGCAATAAGAATTTTTTTTAATTTGAAATCCTAATAGTATAAGTTAGAGACAAACATTTGGAACATGTGGGAAAATTTTCAAGAACTTTGACTTCACAAATTGCAAGACAATAGGGCTTGAAGTGAAAAAAATGTTCTTTTTTTGAAAACCACCTTGATAAAGCTATCAAAGTTTAACTCCTCTTACAATGTAATTTGAGAACTAAAATTTTTTTTATGGGGGGGGATTATCATCATCATTATTATTATTATTTTATATCATATTTTATTATTTACATACATGACAAATTTCAAATGTGGATAAGGATTTTAGCAAAAGATGCACTTGAAAAGCCCCAAACTATGGAAAACATTCTAAGCAACATAATTTTTGATATGGGCATTTGATTAGAATTTAATTTTTATTCCCACAAATAGAATGAATTTTTTTCCTAGTTTTTGACCTAATTTTGAGAACATCCATTGAAAATTAGCTTCATGTTATCCTCGTACTTGAGTTTCCAAATGTTCTTTAAATGGACACTTAGTCATTAAGGGGTCAAATAACAATACCTATTAATTCAATTTGTTACACCTTGTAATAAGTAGTCTTTCTTGCACTCATCTTGATATTATGTGAATTTGTGAATTTATTAAAATGATAGATATCTTAAATTCACAATGTTTGAGATAGAATTAATCCAATCCAATCTATACCATTTTTATACCATCTCAAGTAATGTGACTATCATCTAATTTTCATCCAATTTTTATCCAATGCCTTACTTTCATCTAAATTTCTTCTAAATATTTACTTTACTTAGACCTCTTTCATCCAAAATTCATTCAATTATCATGAGGAGATCTCGCACTATGCAAGCCCTTGCACTAATTGAATTATTAGTTGGAACATTAAATGAAAGGCATCTCTCACATCCACAAATATCTTTGGAGGTGACATTCAAATAATCTCCCGCTTCCTCGGCCGGAACCAGTTCCCAAGGCGCCTTCCCATCTTCCCCGTTTCACATATGCAACTGTGGTCTCGTCCCCCTCCACTTGTCCCATGAATGCGGAGCTTACTTTAATTTCTGCAGCCTTGGAATCAATTAGAAATAGACTGCATGAGTGCGTTCAGCACCACTTTATAAGTTTTTGCAGAACAAGAGCCGGAATCGGTAAGTTGACGGAATTTCTATTGCGGATTTGAGTCAGCGAGGCGCAAAGCTCGCTCGTCGGAGGAATCTTCTTAAGGAATTGTTCCCTGCGGTTGAGGAGTTCTTCCTCATCCAAACTTACCGTGCGAGCTTTGGAAACGCAGGCTCAGTCAACGTCCACACAACTAGCTTTTCAAGGATGCACTTGCCGGCATCTTCTCCTGCACAACTGGCAAGAAATGCTCGGGTACCGAATCTCTTGTGACCTTTAGGCGGAGAAGAGTACAGGAGTTGAAGACGTACGGAGTACCAGATTCTGGTGGCGTTTGAAGCGGTTGTGCGTGGTGGAATTGCGAGTGGAGATTATTGTTTGTTGAAGAACAAACGGTTCAAGTTTGTTTGTTTGTTTGTTCAGGGTCTTCAAGCAGCCATGGGGTCTTTGATGGCAGGATGGAACCAGAAACCCTCGAACGACGAGCAGTGTAAGACTTTTTCACTCTGCATGTGTCGGATCTGTGCAATTCAATTGTATGTGTGGTAAGATCGGTGACTATTTTAAGGTGCGACGTGCATGTCGGCGGAGTGAAGGTCGTAAGTCTGGTACGGGAGGAGTAGCGATTCTCTATATCATTTACTTTGTGTTACAATTAAAAGATCGTGTGGAGAAAGAGAAACGTGTAAGACATAATTTTCGCTCACTGCGTTCTTGTGTGTTGGATCTGTGTAATTTAGTTGTACATCTTAATTCTTGTGTGAGAATTTATGTTTAGCAAGGTCCGTTATTGTGTTGATCTGCGACATATCAATAGGACGAAGCTCTTAGTCTGGTCAGTGTAGGGAGTATAGATCCATTTTGTTATTGTCACAATTGAAGAATCTTGATGAGAAAACACAAGCCGGTTAGATAGCTTGCTAGCAGCAAGCATCGACGGTTATATTTTTGCATTTTTCGAGAGGAAGTTCTGATTTCTTCGAGAAATCATGTGTAGTGATGAGTCGGAGCGAGACATCTTAATTAGTGATACATCTTGAAGTCTCGTCTGAGGCTTCGTGAGTGGTGAGGTCGGTTATTTTGTTGAGGACGACATGCATGCGAGTGGAACGAAGCTCCTAGTCTGGTTAGTGTAGGAGCGGAGATCTATGTTCTTATTGCCACAAAGAAGGGATCTTGATGAGAGACAACGCAAGCCGGGTAGATTAGTGAGCATTTGTGGTTTTCTTTTTGCAATTTTCGAGAATTTTGGAATTCTAAGTACTTGGAGAAATCACGTGTAGTGATGAACCGGAGCAAGACCTCGCTAACGAAGGAGGAGATCGAAGAGTATTGGCGGAAAAGGCAATTAGCTATGGAAGAGCACTTGACGGAGGCGTCGGCACAGAAGGATGCCAGTCAGTCTGAGACGGTACATTTCCACATTTGAAAGTACTTGGTAATATAGCTAAATATCTACATTTTCTAGTTTCTTACTTGCTTCGTCTAAGGTTGAGTCGATGAAGATGAGCTTCAGATAACTGACTCACTCATACATTTCCAGTTTGACAGCAACTGTCGGCAGTTAGCAGAATTTCTTCAGATTTATTTCATTATGATCTTTGGACCTCAATTTCATGTTTTATATTCACGGACTCACGCTTTTGTTTATCAGGGTAGCGGAACGGCTAACATTGACATTCCGAGGATCATTGTCGAAGAAATGGAGATGCCAGTTTCAATGAGTCCAGATTGGTACTCTCCATACATTCATTAAGAGCCGGTTATTGTCTTTTTTTTAATTAATGTCGTAGAGAATTAGATGGTATCATTAATTTAAAAATGAATCTTTACTTCTTTTGGAATTTTTTTTATTGACTTTTCTGTTATCCTTTTATTATCAGCTTTCAGGTTCTTGATTTCTTGTGCACTGGTAATGATTTCTTGGGAATGGTCGCAGGTGGACACGGAGCAACAATGCATTTTTGAACAGTCCACCTGAAAAAGATGTCATGAATAAACACAGCAAGTACGCCGCTCAGTTTGAAGTGGCAAGCAAGGCCAATCAAGCGACCTCGCCAACATAGAATCAACGACAACCATACGTGGTGTATGACCAACCTTACCAACCTCTGTATATAGTGCATTTTAGACACGCGTGGTATTGCTTGGGAGTTGGTCGTCACGTTGTCAAGTCGTTCGAGGTCTGTTTACGTGCAGTGTACTAAGAAAAGCCAAGACTGCGTCCAGGAGGTACATCTCAGATCATCCGAATCTGTGGTGTTCGTTTGAACGGTTGACAAATAGAGAGACAATAATGGCAGCATGAGGTGATTTTGAACAAATAACATTATATGTTGTCTGAATGGAAGGTAATTGGTAGTGTTGGCGTCCAGTATGGAGTCTACTACGGTAGGCTAGCCACTTAGTGAAACATTAGACCCTTAAGCACATGTGTGGAGAGAGATTTCGTAGTATTCGGGGACTTGATAGTATTTCTACTGATTAATGTTTACCGTGGTTACATCTATAAATAATATTTAATACTACAATTATGCTGCTTCGAGTTCTCAAAACAGACATGTTTTAATTTTCTGCAGGAATATCTTCGATCTAACTCCCTGTTCCGATATGTATGTCTTGTGTTGGCAGCAAGCATCTCCTTGTAATACAGACGTTTATACCTCGTAGTTCTTGTTACTTCCAGGGATATTGCTACAATTCTCTTCTATGTACTCGATGGAAGTGACTTCATTGAGGTTTGGCAGGTAACCGTAGGTTAAGGAACAGCAATTCGTAACATTATAACTAGCGAAGGAAACTCAACGTTCTGCTCTTGATAACGGCATTTCTTTCTCAGTATAGTTCTCTTCCTTGAAATTGATCAATTGCAGACAACTAGATTCGTTAGGTAGTAAAAAATGAACAGCTTGGCCTTTTAATAAAATGAATAAACTGTAGCGCAGAGACGCTCAATCCTCTATCTATTCAATCGCGTTGCACACTAATGCTTAATCCATGAGTTCTTTTCAATCTGAATACAATTTACTATCGATTCTTCACTTCAGCATCAACTATACATGTACAGTATCTATGTAAAAGAATGATTACTTACTGCGGAGTGCTTTTCTTTAGATGCTTCCAGGAAAGAAGCGAGGCCTTCAATTGCAAAGGCTCTACCACAAAAAAAGACTACGGATTAATCGACATAATCCCTCTAAGAATATGTACATGGCTCACATGAGCGGCATTCACGCGTTCAACGCCAAAGAGACTAAAAGGAATTGCAACGATGGCAATCCGTGTTGCTTTTCACACCCACTGCTTCCGTTTCGTTGCTGAAGTTTTCTGGCTTTGTGATAATCCATTGTACCCCAATCCTCTAGATGTCTCGTAAGTAGGAGGGTTATTGGATTTGAAATTCATGTCCAATGACGATGACCTAAAGTGTTGTACAACCACGGACCCCAAGCCCTTCAAGTTTCTGGTCTGTGGACTGCTCCCAGGGCTGCTCACGGTACTATTCGGGTTCTTGATCACCTTCTTCATCTCACCGGAAAGGTTTCTATGCAAAGGTTTGAAGGCGCTTTCCTCCGCAGATGTGTTGTTTTTGCAGCTTTGAGTTCGAGTAAAGCTGCGGGGACTACTCGCGAAAGACGTTGTGGCTCTTCGTAAATCTGCTTTCAGATGAATATCAGAAGCATTCTAATAAATAATGCCGAATCAAAGAATCCAACTGGCACGAAAACTACAATATTATCTACACCTAATCTTTCTCGGTATGTGAGTGCCCTTACCAGATGACGTGGAATTGTGTTTTCGGAACGTCCAATTGTTCAAGGATCCTTTCATTCCAGAAAAATGATCCTTGAACCTTGAATCATCCAACGAGCCACTGTCTTCGCTTCCACAACGGTGATCGACCTCAGATTCTGAATATGCGAGTGAGTTAACAGAACAATCGTCTCCAATTGATGACCCAAGTAGAAACGAGTAATCCAGAGAGGGCTCTTGATCATATCCGTGTACTGCGCTTCCATCATCCGCAAGATCCTCAAACCTTTGAGTGTTTAAGTGAGGCAAATGACCCGTGTTGCTTGGGACTCCTTTCTTGAAACGTCCTCTATGTTCAAGGACATGATTACTAATAGAGCGTGATGATGGATTACACTTGTCAGAGAACCTTTGCTTCTGTGAAGTACCATGGTCACTTCTCGAGGGATGAATGAAAGATGCGGAATACCGCCGACCTCGCAAAACAGTTGGAGATTGGTATACTCTAGACTTTTGCACCTGCAGTTTTGGGACAAAGTGATGTTCGAAGTTAACTCAGGCGCATGGGTCCAACAACGATATTCTGGAGATGAAAATACTAGGGAGCAGAGAATTACTCCGTACCTTCCACTCGAGAGATTGAATATCCTGCTTCAGATCAAAAATAGTAGAGTCCTTGTCCCTGCAAAGCTCTTCCAGTATCGCTAACCTCTGGTGACCACATATCCACAACTTGAAGTCATTGTCTGACACCTTTTCTCAGTTGAGTTTGTCAGAGATCATAAGCTGCCTCTCAATAGGAAGCATCGTATGGAATCCGTGACAAGAAAATCGCTCTTGAAGACAAGCAGTTAACGGCAGGGTTTGAAACTTACATCTGCATAAGCGGTTTTGGTGGTTTCAGCAACAGCAAGAAGTTTCTCGAGTTCAGCATCACGGCTTTTGAGGACTTCTTTCAGTTCCTGTATTTCTCTGTTTTTGGCTTCAAGCAAGACCTGCCATCAGAAATTTGTCAGACAATAGTCTTTGCATCGTCATTGGCTCATTGCTCCTTCAGCATTACCATATCCCTCTCGTTCTACCTGTCTAGTGCATTTGTATTACTTATGCTATTTACCTGGTGATTCATTTTGCAGTCTATCATCTACTTTTTCTACTTTTTCCTTCCAGATTCTGTGCATGACATTTTAGTTGCGTTCAAATCCAAAAATCGAGCCCGAGTACTGGTAAATTCAAAGCAACCCGCTTAAACAGGTTCTTTCTAGCTGAGACAATCAGGGATTAACTCTGGACTGACACACAAGCGGATGTTTAGACATGCAACAAGGGCTCATATCAGTTGTTTCTTTCTTGTCTGCAGACACTTTAACCAGAAAATATTCTAACCTTTCGGCCCTTCTTCAAGTCTGCTATTTCGACCTCTTTTGACTGGAGTTGTTTTGCCAAGTCGGTAACATCTTCCTCATCACTCAACTTCAACTTGTTTGGGCTCTTCTCTTCATCTCCTTCAGAAACCGCTTCAACACCATGATTTCTCTCCAGGTATTGCCTCCACGCCACTATATTTTCTTCAATTTTCGATATGTCATTACAACCACTAGCACCCTGCGTATCGCGGAATGATCACTTGTTCAAACATATATTCAAATGATTCAGCCAAGGGGACGATAAAGAAAATATGAAGGAACCCGAGCATCCAGACAGTATTCTGCAACTTCTACTGTAGAGATTCACTCATAATATTCCTGAGAAACTTTGACACGCAGCCTTCAGTTGGCCCACCCCCGGAAGGAACCGGAATCTCTATCCTCAGTAAAAAGACTATGCATAGACATGTAGTACGCAGTTAACATAAGAAAAAAAAGGCAACTAAAAGCAGGATAGAAATTTTCATATTTTGAATTCTTGCCTGCGCTTCGTTAAGAAAATAGCTGTCGAAACCCGAAGGAGAAAGGTCGGGCGGAAGAAGCCCTGTGGAAACATCCGCTTCCCCTTTGCCAAAAGACGACCTTGAAACCGTCCGCTCAAAGGAGCCTTGCACAGCAGGATTGCAAGTCAGAAATAGAGAATTGCAACGCTCAGGCGTAGTGAAGCTGTCGTCGGAGTCCTGGGAGTATTCCACCATGGGGTTCACATACCATTTGGATTCCTCCTTAGCTCTCACTTCATCGCTTATTGGGGAAGTATTAATGCTGAACAAATCAAGAGGGCGCTCCACGACAGTTTGAGTTACGTACTTTGTGGAGCTCCAACCTTCTTGAAGGTCCAGATTCCCATTACCGTCGTCCCCGTTGAAGTTGCGCCCCACTTCCTTCTGTGTTGTTGGTGTCTTAGGACTACCCGAAAAGGGTTCAAGATGATCTCTGCAGAGGTGACTAGCATTCGTATTGTTTAGCTTGCAAATCTCATTTAGTTCTTGGCTGAGAGAGATGAGCTCTTTCTCCTGTGAGCACGTCATATAGGGAAGAATTTTTAGTCTACCCTTCACTATGGTCCACCTTAGCGTCCACAATGAAGAGATTCCCAGTGTCGTTACCAACGTCCAGAAGAATGTATGCAAGGACGACATGATGATGTTGACAAATGAAGCAATGGCAGCTAAAATGCGGGACATGCAGTGCTCGCGATTGCGGAATACCCGATTCTCGACGGTCCTGAGAAGTCTATCAATTTCATTTATCTTCCTGTGCTTCGCCGCAGCAGAGACCGCAGCGGCGACTGCAACGATCAGAACCAGCTGCATGGGAACGAAATCTTCCCAAGCTCGCGCTTCCTCATCTCTGAGCTTGCCGCCAATAGCGGTCACGCTGGTGGCGAGGTTGGCATTGATGAGGCGCCCATCCAGGGATATGTACGCAAATTTTCCAGTAGAATCATCGGCCGAAAGCTTCGCAGGCATGGGAGAAGTGTTTCGGGGTTCCTTGAAGGCTAACGAAGACGTCAAGGAAGGTCCAAGGCAAATGGTGTCCATCTGCATAGCATCCAAGGGTGCCGAGCGGCGATGTCCCCTGCTTCCACCAAGGGGTTTCTTCCTCAAGCTTCTGTCGCTGCCATCGCCATCGCCATTCGCTGAATTTGCGACATGCTCAAAATCCTCGCAATAGTTTCTGGGAGAGGGCAAAATGTCTGGGGTTTGGCATTGGCAGCTTTGTCGTGGCGCGTCGCTAATGATCTGCTGCGGCTTGTAAAGATCCGATTCCTCGTTTTCCAAAGCAAAGGTAACGAGACCTTCGTTGAGGGTCTCATTACCCGAGGTCGTCTTCTTGGCCAGCATGTGTCGACTATTGACCATCAAGTGCATCATCTTCGTCTAAGTTATGCTACCTACATGCACGCTCTGCACTTCTTGACATCGACGCTGCTTTTCCCAACTTACCTGATTCTTCCAACTTATGCTGTGAGTTAATCTCGTCATTGCTGGAAAGCAAAAACCAGGAGCAGTATCATCTTTTTCATTGCAAACGAAGACTGAGCCCGAATTTGGAAAGGATCAGAATTTGACTCACAGGGAAAACAGAGCACAGTTCGACTCATATGGAAAACAGAGCATCACTAACTCAAATGCAGGATTGAATTAGACTCTCACCAATATCCACCTTGAAGGCTGGAGAAGTCGCAGCCAATGGAGAAATGAGCTGGCTACAATACTCGCACAAGTCATCAAAACTTCGCCAATTCTATCCAGCGTCTCCTCAAGAACTCATTATTAAATGAGACATCGTTCCACAACCTGCCTACTGCAACCGTGATCGCCACCAGGTGCGCAATCCTCACCGACCTCGCCGCCCTCGTGTTTGCACTTGAGCGCACCTCCACTAGGACCGACCATCACAAACCCAACTCCGCAAGGAACTCTATCAACGTCAACATTCGCAGGGCGGACCGGGTTTGCAAGCGTCAAGAGCTTGCTTGCATGATGATACCCGCCACTACATGCCAAGAAGATGATCAACAGTTCAAATCCGTGCTGCAATCGGCGGGAGCGGGCCCCGTTCCGACTTGGACAGACGGCCGTGATTGTTGGAGGTCTACACATCGTGAACAGCAAAGCTTGGACTCTTTCCTGGCGTTCATCTCAGAGCAACAACTGTTGCGAAGTGGTCCGAATTGGTCGGCATGGCTTTTATGGCCAGCCAACTGGAAAGCCGCCCAAATGGGCGGGACCCCAAGTTCTCGGTAACACGCAACACGAAGGCTAGTGCGGTAACTTTATTCCATTTTGCCCCCCTCTTCCCGATTTCCTCATCTCGCAACTCGTGAAGACTTTTATTTTTAAAATTTGACACAAGAGTGGTCCATGAAAAGAAGCCCTTATTTTAACTATAGCATACAAACTATCAGAACTGGCACGTAGGAGACGAAGTATGGAAATTTTTGTCAGTTTTTATGAGACAAGTGAAAGCTTTACTTGAAGTTCGAAGATTTTCAGCTCCAATTTTATTATACCCCTCCTTCCTGATGCACTGTGCTGTACAGTACTGGTAAGTGAAAGCTAGATAGAACCCTAAAATGATTTCTCCCTCGACACTCTACAGCATCAATTACTCATTCTCCCAAAAAATTGTGCTTATCCCGTGCTGTGATTCATATGTGTTGCAATTTCTGTGGAGCTTATTTCGAGGAGGAGAGAATCCAATGTAACTTGCCGTGCCGACCTTGCATTTCACACCTGAGGATCTTGTAGACATGCACCGCATACACGCACCCAGTGACCGAGGCAAGTGATCAATTGCCATTAAGAAGGTCATTATGAAGAGATTCTTTTTTTTGGCACATGAAATTATGGAGCTATATTTGTTCACGACGGAGTTCGCAGGCTACAGTTCAAACCTTAAAAGGCTAAACTCTATACTATTTATATCGAATGCTGCATTATTTCTCTGAGGCAAAAATAGCCTGACATTTAACCCTTAAAATCTAGAATTCTTTTTTAAAACTTTGGACATTTCTGCTTATTCAGTGCAAATATATATGATTTACCTCGATTTCATCAAATTAGTTGTAAAGGAAGGTTGTCTTTAAAAAGATTGGGAAGATTACTTTGGATGAATGAGAATTATTAGGACAAAATATTGCCTTGAAAATCATTGTTCATCATTTAAAATATGGATTGTGGAACGCTTGGGTTCAACCCATTAGTACTTATGGTTTCATCTAAAAAGTCCCAAGTCCTTTTTTTCATCAAATACCACTCAAAATTGCCATTTCTATTGCAAATTACAAAAAACCTTAGAAGTTGTTTTTTTTGCATATCTAATTGTAGGATCTTACACCAAAATAGTATAAGAATGTGTGGAATAAATTTCAAAAATTGTTACGACCTGGATTGCAAGGTAGTTTCTTTTGAAGTGAAAAGAAACTTTTGCTTTACCTTACCTCCCTAGATTTTAAGGCTTTTGCATCTTCTTAGCTAAAATTCTTTGCATTATACATCTTGAATTATTTTTAATTTGTGTTAAAGTATTGAATTGAAATTCTAGGGAAAAAAATTAAAAACACATTGGATTTTCATCTTTTAAAAAAAACTAGGGTGAATACCCCCCTCATAGCTCCGGAGATTATCCCTAGAGAAAACACTAAATTTTTTTAATTTGCAATACATGATAAAATATGCAAAATTTGAATTCATATTTTCAATCATAGACCCCAAATGAGGTAGGGAGGTGAAAAAAACTTCCATAAAACATGATACAGAATAGGGGGCAATTTTTTACAATTACCCTTCTAAGGAGCAATGAGGGGGTCAATTCTCTCTGGCCTTTAAAAAATTATTAAGTAGAAGTAAATTAAAGATTGAACAAAAAATTGAATCGGTAATAGTTCTAAGCTAGAATTGAAACACAACAATCTCAACTACAAGATTGTTTTACCGTACATTCACATTACATTTGGCACCTAGGCATCCAACTAATTTAATTTTGGCATTTGAACAATTTGGCAATTTGATCAAATTCTCTTGACTTTTGGCACATAACTCTTCTTAATTTTTCAAAACTCCTCATTGTAGTAATGCTTTTTCCTATTCATTTGGAAATGCATTCAATTTTCTCAATTTTCTCAAAAACAATTTTTGGATATTCAAAATTGGCAACAATGAATTTTTTTAAGATTTTCAGAAATAGTTGTACAATTATTCTTATTTTAGACATGTTCCGATGTTTTCTTAATTATTTACGAAATTGACCTAGGTAGAGGGAAGCAAGCAAACTAGACCCTTTCTAACAAATTTTATTGAAAATTTGTAAAATCGCAATCAAGAATGAATCATGCAATTTATTTTTTCAAGAAGATATTTAGATTGACTAAAAAACAAGAATTTTACATAACTATTCCCATTACTATTGCAAATAGAATGAATCAAATCTTTCCATGTAGATAAGAATATTTTCTATGAGAAAAATAAATTAGGAAATTTTATTTTGATTTTCTATGATTTTGTGGGTGTTGCCCAACAAACCTCATTTTGGGCTTCGGGTGGCATAACTTTTGCTTTGGAGCACCAATTAAAAGAAAAAATGAGATTCCCCCAAAAGTTGATGTGTTTTCCTATATTAAAAAAAATTCAAAAAATCATGATGAAAATTGAGACTACAAGGGCCTACCCAAAATCCATCAATGGGACTTTAGGGGTTAATCCATTAGTGTTTAGAGGATTGTAGTAAGATATTGTCAAATGCATGAATTTTTGTTTGAAATACATGTATTGTTTTTTGTATAAAAAATATTTTATAAATAATTTTATTTTACACATATCCCTAGGATGCATTTATTTCCAAAAATTGGTGATCATCAAAATATGCATTTAAATGATCGTATTGTCTATATGAAGTGCATATCAAAAAGAAAAGAAAAAATTGAAATGCTTTATTTAACCCCTAAATGCTCAACATGGGTCTTTGTTTTTGAAATGAAAGTATATATTTTTTTAGAATCATTTTTTGAAAAAATTGACTATATAACATTGTTCATTACTATCAAGCTATCCTACCTTCCAAGTTCTAAAAACTAAGACCATATGAATTTTGAGACATCATCAATCAAAGTTCGGTTTGAGGGGAAAAAAAAGGGTTCCAGGGTAGAATGATTTCTATTGCCCAAATCTCAAATTTGTCCAAAAGAAGAGTTTGTCATTTTTAACCAAATCCAATCATGAATAGTTGAGAACATATATGTCATTTTTTACTAAGATTGGAACAATGGAGGCTTGTTTTTTAATGCCTTGAAATCAAGTAACATACATTGGAAAACAAAAATTTCACTTGATAGTGCCCACTCACTATATGCTCCAATCAGACTCCTACACAATTGTACACTCATGGAATTTTTTCCTTGGAATGGCCTTTGATTGGCTGGTTTCTCTCCCAAGACAATCTATAATGAACATTTCTTGGAATTTTGACTTTGAAAAATCACCCAAGGCGGAGTTTTTGTCCAAATCAAAAGTATTTTTGCCAATAAAAAGATCACTTGACTAATTACATGAAAAAAAAATGCAAAATTTCAAAAAAGTTAACATTTGTATTTTGGTAGCCACTAAAGTTGGATAGCAACCACGGAATGGTTGATTGGACATTTGAGGATTAAGTGAGTAATAGGTGTGAGGGAAAAAAAATTTAGAAGTGATTTGAATTGGTTTAGATATGTGAGTACTTTTCAACTCAAAAATGTCATATTATACATGTGCCTTGTTATACATAATTCCCATTGATTTTTGAAACCATGCTTGATTAGAGAATACGATGATATACAAAGAATTATACAACAAACAATCACTAACAAGTGGCTTGGGGTCAAGATCAAGTTATGAAAAATGCAAGACAATGAGATCTATAATAACTTTATGGACACATTTTTTTTAAAACAATGTTATTAAGCTTGAAAAATTACATTGTTTTAAACTTGTGCAAGTCTAAAACAATACAACTTCTAATTTTTAAGCACTAATTGCCCACATAGAGGTCACATGGGTACTAAAGGTTTAGCCTCCATGTCCTCTTTTCTTAATCAACAATAAATACCTAAACAAATACTAATAGATTAGATGAATGGCAAAACTAACACTCGCAAGTGCCTTAAGCAAAAATAAGGAGATAATGATTTTTAAATTGTAATTAATAATGATAATTATCTTTAATTTATGTGTCATTGATTCATAGAGATTGTACAAAAAATTCCCTTTCATTGATACTCTAAACAATTTTCTTAAAGCTTCTTCAATGAATAATAATTGGATGAAGTATACTTTTCAAGAATGAAGTATACTCATAATCCATGTAAGCATTTCATCCCTTATAAACCTAGCGTCCATTGGGTGGATTATGAATTTTTCTATGGGAGCCATACAGAACCGATAAAAATACATCCAAGTATGTTGTCAAATTGATTATTATCAAGTTTAGGTTTAGGGATGTGACTAGCTTTGTCACTTGGTGATTTTTTTATTTGGGGGCAAGGTTCTAAATCCATTTATATATGGATGTTAAAAAAATAAAAACTTGTTGAAATAATGATCTCTTGGTTAGATTCTTCTTAGGCCATAACTTATTTTGTTGGCCTAAAAATCTCAAGATCTACATTCCTTTCCTACTAGAGACTCTTAGGATACATTCACACCAAATAAGGATTGTAAAACTCAAGATGTTAAAAATTCAAACTCAATTGAATCGTTTGCCCTACGAAAACAAAACTTCAATTTATTCCAAACTTTTGAAGGCTATAATTTGCACCCGTGGGATTATAATCTTCAAAATAATTAGATGTTGAAGGAGAATATTGTACCCAATAGTTAGGTTTAACATTATCTGCTAAATAAGTTGGTAAATGTGATAAAAAAGATGCCTAAAAATAGGTAATTTAGATTTTATAGATTAAAAATTAAAAAATATTATCCATTTAGAATTGGAAACTATTTTACTAACCTTGACCATTGGGTATAGTGACGGTATTTAGATCCTACGGGGAAGGTGACTTGTTTTTTTGTTCCTTGTTCACACCTTATAGGTTATATAGCTATCAATCATGGAAGGAATACTTATCCTTGCATGGGTTTTATTTTAATCACTAAAGGACCATTTGGTTTCTTTGAAGGACAAATGAAAGTTTGGGCATGTGTCTACAATCTTGGTTTTGGTATGATAATTTGAATTTTTTTAAAGATTTATGAGAAGATTAGCTTTAAACAAGAAAAAGTCACAATCTCATTATTTGTCCTTAACTATATAATTTTTATTACAATTTGTGATTGGGAGCAAAAGTAGTATGCCAACCAAAGAAAAAATAGCTAAGATGAGGCAACGACAAAAAATCATTAAAAACTCATTATTTACATGTTGTAAATTAGTTCATTTGAGGATATATTTTTATGTATTTGGAAAGATTTGATTCATTTTTGGGAGATTATTGATGTGAAAATTATGAAGTCTTATTTTTCAAGCAATCAAATCATCTTTTTGAAAAAATAACTTATAGAATTTGCATTTGAAGTCAATTTTCAACCCCGCCTTCCCCCCCCCAAATAAGGTCCATGTTCTTTATATTGTTTGCTATAACAATCTCACTATTGAGATTGATGCATTTTAATTCCATCTTTGAGTCATTAATGATCAAATTTTCTTCTTGTCTTGTATCTACTTCTACTTGTGACCATTAGTAATTCAAAAGTGAATTTCAAGTTTATTTTTTTTATTATTTTGCTAGATTTGCAATTCAATTTTCCACCATAAAGATTTCTTACCTCAAAAGTTTGTTGTGCAAAAAAATACAGTTATGAAGATTCAAAGTCTTATTATGTATTTTAGATAGGAACCAAAAAAATATTTTTTTCACTTTGGATGTTAAATCTTGCAATCCATACGGTCAATGTTTCTTAAATTTCTTCCACACATTCTCATATTATTTAGTCTAGTGCAAGTTCCTATTATTAGATATGCAAAAAAATAACTAAGTTTTGAAAGTTTTTCTCTTTGCAATAGAAATGATAATTTTGGAGTTTTTTCGTTTGGTAAAACAGTCATGGAACTTCAAATGATTAATTCTTGCTAATCCCAAGAGGTGAGAATTTATACTCCCCTTATATTCACCCTTGGTATGAATGTACCCTTTGGGCTTAAGCATCTAGGGATTTAGCCCTAAAGGCCCATGCAACCATTTTATGGTCCTACCCAACTTCAAGGTCTTTTTGGATCCATGCCATTTATTTTATATTTTTCTCATGCACTTCATCTAGTTATCTTTCTATATAAAAAAGGTTATGATTTTGACAAAAACTCCACCTTGGGTGATTTTTTAAAGTCAAACACTCTACAAAATGCACACTACAAATTGTCTTGGGAGAGAGACTTAACCAATAGGAGGTCATCCCGAGAGGAAACATTCCAAGGTTAGTGCAAGTGGGTATGGGTTGATTGGTTGGAGTAAATAGTTGATGAGCATGGTGAAGTGAAATTTTTGCTTTCCTAGTGTACCTCAATTGATTACAAGGCTTTGAAAGTAATCTTTAATTGCTCCAATTAATGTGGAAATTGGCATGCATGTTCTCAACTAATCATAATTTCATTGAGTTAACCTCTATAGGACCAACATGCAAGATTTTTTTTGCTACATAGCAATTTTGGGCAAGTATGTGTGACTAAAAATTTCAATATTTTTGGCCCAAATTTTAATAGGGGGAAGGGATGAGGAATATCTTTTATATGCACTAAATTTCATGACATTTGGAAATATGAATCAAAAGTTATGGCCTAATATGTTACTATTTTTTTGTAAATGGACAGTCTGGGCAAATTAGGTAAAATCACTTTAAACAAAAATTTGAAATTGGTTTTCTAGAATAATATATATGTGAAAAGCTTTGAATCATTCCATTTTGATCAATGAGTCAAAAGTTATGAAGATTTTTTTTGTATACGGGCAATTATAGATTCCCTACTCTAAAATAAAGTTTAAAGTCCTTTATTTTATTCAATTTTCCATATTTTTGGAAAAAAATAAAATTACAAGATGTAGATTGTTTATTACAACATTACCACCATTGCAATTGTCATTTTTTTAATTCAATAACTAAATTCTTAACAATTTAGTATTTTGAATCACTCTCTACTATAGTCTATATACTATTTTTTTCCCATATGTTGTACAATTCCCAATGATTTGAAAATTTTTAAGCATGTGGCCGACTTGTCTAGGAAAAAGAATCCAAAGAAGCACCACAATTTTGGACATTTTTTCATAGAAAAGTGAGCTTGTGAAGTGCAGCTCCTCTGTTTTTCGTAGGGCAAAAAAATGATTTTAGTGAATTTGAATTCTTCTATCTTCCAATCCATGCCGTGGAAATTTCTGAAAATTTTACCACATGTTCTCAACTCAGCATACCACAAGATCCTAAGGATACGTATGTCAATTTTTTTTTTTCAATAATTTGGTACTTGTATTAAAAATGGCAGTTTTGGAGCATTTTCAGTAAAAACATAGTCATGGAACTTTAGGGGTTTAAAAAGACACTTTTCCTTTGTGAAAATTTTGAGATATGACATCTGAAAGTCATTGGCCAAGATCAAAAACTGAACTTTCATGGTAAATATCTCAAAATCCTTATTGTCAAATTCTTTGAAAAGTGGAGAGTTGACCAATTTGGTAGTGGTGAGCAAGATCCTACTCTTAGATTTTCAAAAAAGTGATTCTAAAAATAATAATACGTTGCTTTCGAGAAAGGATAGTTTACATGTGCTTTGGGAAGTATGTTAGGATGACTCCCTAGGACCTTTAGGGGTTAAGAGTTTGGAGAAGAACTCTTGGGATTGCAAGAATGTTGGAATTTTTCAATTCAAGTGAGAGCTCTAAGTTGTAGCAATGTAGATACATAACATTCTTGAGGGTTGGGTGTCATTCTACAATGTTATATTCGCAATTTGTAATTTTTGCACTAGGCCATATAAAATTGCACTTACGAACTAGGTGAACAAAATATAGCTCTTCACCTATAGGGTGGGGTGTACTTTCCCATTTTCGATTTTTTTGAATGGTACAAAATTGTAGAATAAAACATGACTTCCTTTACTATGACTTCCAATACCATGCGCATCAAGAAAAATTTGCGTTGAATTAGCCCACAATTCATGGCTAAGCTTGCATTCAAGATTTTTATAGTGAAAGAATCCTAGATTTATGGAAAGCAAAAGGCCATTTGCCTTGAAGTTCAAGAATGTAATATAGTTTTTTGACTATTTAAAATAAAGAAATTGAACTTTTATTAGTGAAACTTGTTTACTTTTTGGACATATATTTGTCTAACCAATTTATTTCTTGGAGATTTGCCTAAATAACATGATCATTATTTTTCCACTTGGATAGAATGTTTAGATTTAGTACTTTCAATTGTAAGTAGATACTAATAGAAATTCCCGAAAGGATTCATTTCTAAAATGCTTATACTAAGATAACTACACCTAATGACCTAAATGCTATCAAATAAGCATTTGATTACAATTCCTATAATTAAACTATTTTATTTGTTTTGGGATCTTATTTGTAACTAAAAAGGCATTTAAGAAACTTTTAGCATGTATTTTTGGGACAACGTACACAAAGGATATGAATTTTCTAATTTTCATTTTTAACATATGCAAATTTGATCATAGGCCCTCATATTAAGGAGGTGTACATTTTAGGTGAAAATCTAAAGGGGTTAGCTTGCAACATAGTTGGATTTGGTGGAGCTTACCTTAATGGTATTGTTAGCATATTCCATAGAGAGAGGACAACTTCATCAAGTGGTTGCCAAAAAAATCATTTTGAAAGTTTTTGTTGTTAAAATGGGATATTTATAAATACTTTCTTGAAATTTCTTTTTTACCTTCAATAAAAGATATATCTCTCTTAAAGTAAATATTCAAAAACATATCATTTATTTTTAGAATTGTATAGGTGTCAACCTACCTCCTACTATGATATCTCTTCCTACTAAATTTTAGACACATTTCATGTGAAAAATATTCAACCTTAGTTAATTCTTATTTCTGAGAAATAGTTTATGATAAATAATAAAAAATATTAAATGAAAATTGTGTCACAATGTCATCTACTTTCTCATCCAAACAAACAATCATGTTTTCATCCATACACATTTTCATCTAAATTTTGGAAATACAATTTGGGTTTCAAATCCAATCTTAACAAGCTTAAGAAAATACTACATTTTCTTATGCAATGAGGGGGTTATTTCCAAACGAGTAGTAAATATTCTCAGTTGCAATTAAGTTAGTGACAGTAATTACTATAAAATCAGTCTTCATACCAACAAGTGGGAATATTCCTTAGTAGTCTAGTGAGTTTCAACTGCCACCACAAGACTCAGTGGGATGTGCCGCACAAGACCGCCATTGGAAGTCTTCGCTGGATTCACATGCACATCACATTCTTCCGAAAATAACGGAAGTCTCCTTACGGCACCAACTTGAACTAGGAGGAGGATCATTAAGCTTACGGTTTGGACTGAATGCTTTGCATGCTTCAATGCTGAATGTGCTTCAATTCAGTGACTCTGTTTATTGCATAATTTATGCCAAAGTGCGACTTATTCCTGTGGTTTGATTATTACTTTTAGGTCTCCGTGATGAAGCTTTACAACAAATGGACTCTTATTGCTTCTTGAAGCAGCTTGTGCAGAATTAAACTTCACTTACTTCTGAGTTGGGGAATTGAAACTCAATTGATGACATTTTTCTGTCTGGAAGAACCGACATTTCAGATTGTGGATTTTCCATGAAACCTGACAGCAGGTTACGAATCACCGCTATTAGAGAAAAAAATATGACCCAGTTCTCCATTTTACATTTCCAAATTACCCAGAATTTTTGAACTCTATGGTTGTGGATTTCCTTACATATGTGGAGTTCTTCCAAAGCCAGTTGTTGATTCGACATGGTAATGAGAAGACTGGAGTTACATGGTTTCAATATTTTAGTGAACGAGAATATTCCGTGTACGAGGCAACTAATTGCAACGAGGGGTAATAAAATCTGTGTGGATTGCTCGGAACCTGAAAGGAAATAGGGGTCTCATAATGCTTTTAACACATTTGAGTGGCTCATATGGGAACTTCGTTCTGTTCAATTACAAGTAATTTTTGGTCAACATAATGCAGACAGTGTTCTTCACTTATCCTGGTGAAATGAAACTTGGCCACATGTGAATTCTATTCGCACGATATAATCAATCAAATTGGTCAATCAAAACCATGGAATCTCAGTGCTTTAGGGGTTAATGTCATAGTTGAAGGTATGTGCGTGTGTTCGGGGTATCCCAGGAAATTTCTAAATTGCGTTGCCCAGTGCTAGATTTCCCACAGAAATCCTCCCTTCTACTGTTGTTGCAATCCTTACCAAAGCTGAGCTGCATTTAGAGCAACAGAGAGAATCGTATGTAGGTGGCGTCTCCAGAATTACTTTTGAAATAAGTGATTGACCTAATATGGGTGATTTGCCAAATATTGGGGAGACAACAATGATACACGAGGAGAATGTCAAGAAATCTCCTTTGCATCTGAATGCCAAAGAGAATTGGAGGCAGCCCAAGGTTCGGAAACCGGCGAACTCCTCAGCTCTGGAGAAGAAGTTGGAGAAGAAGCTGCTCCACAAGGATGAGAAACTGCACGAACTGAGGAACAGATGTGCCCAGCTGTTGAAGATGGAGAAGCGTTGCCACGACCTGCACAACGAGTTGAGCCTGAAAAACGAGCACGTCCAAGTCTTGACGAAGAGCCAGGCGTGCATGCAGCAGCAAGTGGACGACACGGAGCGGAAGCACACGGAGGATTTGACGTTGCTGGTGAGGGCCTTGGAGAAGTCCAAAGTGGACTTGGGCTCCCAAGCGCAGTTGATTGAGATTCTCGTCCGGGACTTGCAGAAGATAAAGTCCACTCTGGAGTTTTGTAAAGATGAGTTGCTGCTCAAAGATGAAAGGGTGACTGTTTTGGAAGAAGACCTGAGGAAAGCGAAACATGTGCACGAGAGGATCAAAGTGGGCACAACACCGTCGAAAATACACAGAGCTCAAGCTTCAGGCCTGCAGACATCAAAGAGAAAGTACATGAGACCTTGTTGGCACCCACTTCCCATTACAGGTACAGTAAGCTCCATTCTGATTCCGGGGCCCTCTCTACCTGTGTATCGATGTTGTCATCACACAGAGCACAACAGGTTATTTAACTGGGATGCTAAGACCCATAATTAGCTAGTTGTAAGTTAACCCTTAAGAGTCCAAGCTAAAAACAGAATGCTCACTTTGGAAGCTATTATTGGAAAATAACAATTTTAATGACATTTGTGTATTGTTCAAAAGTGTAGGGTATCATTTCTTCTTTCGATTGATACATTTTGTTACCTTAAAGCTTCCAAAATGATTAATATCAACTCCTAAAGATATGAACGCAGCCACTTTGACCATTCGGGCACTTGCGGGTTACTAACCTTTAGTGCGAGGGAGCTAATGCGGAATTAGGACCATATTCTGTTTAGCTAAAGCGCTACTTGATCGGTTGGTGCTAAAAAAAATTCATCATGTGCAGTTCATGATCCTGAGCAGTGTACGGACTCATGGCAGAAAGAGAGGAGTGAGCTGCAGGCAATGGTGGCGAAGCTTACACGAGGAGAGCTCTGGACTTTTGAGAAAGCTATGTTAGTCTCGGCTCTCCATGCAGCCAAAAAGGAGTTCAATCACCAACACGAGAAATTGAACCTTCTTCAAGAGAAGCTTCGGAAGTCCAAAGGCTCCTCCAAGTGCACATGCGAAACACCACATTGTCTCCGCGTTGTTGAGAAGCATCACCACCAATGCGCAGTCTGCAGAAAAAAGGAGGAAAGAAAAGAAGGTAATGACCAGTCCAGCAACCACATCATTATATCACTGGGAGAGCAGTTACGGAAGCAGATGCAATTGCACTACGATTTGGAAGAGAAACTCAGAAGCACCAAAAAGCAGCTCAGTCAGAGCAACAAGAAGCTCAAGACCCTGGAGCGAGACCGAGCTGAAATGACTGAAAAACTTGCACAAGCAAGGATGAGCAACTACGACATGGAGTATCAAATGTCGTTGCTGCACGACAGCTTGCTGGAATCCTCCGCCAGGCTGGAGCATGTCACCTCCCAGCTTCGTGATTCGTGCAACCACAAGGCGTCGGTGCAGAAGAGCCTGGAGTGCAGCCTGGTCAGTTTGCAGGAGGCCAGTGTAGACGTGGTGCTGGAGAATTCTGCCAAAGAACTGGAATTCAAGTCTATGAAGCTCCTCCAGAGACTGATGGCAACCAGGCTTCGATGGGGGAATACTGTAGCATCGGACTACCAGTTGCTTATTGAAAATTGAACACCAACTCTTTTACTGAAAATTGTAGCAGAGCTTGTCTGCCATCATTTGGAAGGTCATCAGCGACAATGCAGAAATGTAACATAAGAAAAAACTTGAGAGAATTTCACGTTATCTGCAGCGAAACTCCTTGATCCCGTTAGTGTAGGGTAAGCTACTCCATTGGGTTGCTTCGTCAATTATAGGCAACTGTACTGTACACTACAGTACACAAGGGTGTAAGCTCAAAACTTAGTTACACAGGTGGGGCACAAGATGGAGAGACGCATCCTCTGTTAAGAACTGAAGAAATTTCACCATTTGGAGCTCAAGGTTAACTTACACCAGTTTCAATTGCACGCGGTGGCTTACTCTCCAAATTCACTATTCAACAATAAAGTTATTCCTGATGAACGTCCCCAAAAAATAGACACAATCTCCAAAGTCCCGAAGTGTTCAAAGATGGATATGTTAAGACGCAGAAATACGCACTTAACTAAAAATGCAGTAACTGCACGTCAAGACAGGTGGTTTTGTTGATGAGTTAAGTTAGAACGAGAACGCAAAGATCGTCTTAAAGAAAGGAGTGGCTTCCAGTTTAAGCTTGAACTTGCGTGTCAAAGAATGGATGAAGCGGTCTGCTGAAATGGAATACTCCACCGCAGAAGAGCTCTTCTCGATCAGCCAACTCTCCATCAGGAAATGCCCGGAAATGCATTTAAGCTCCGACTAATTGGCCCCAATCAACGGATATCCTGGAGAATCACATATTTGGCAGAGTATTCTCATATTGAGGGATAAAAAGGCCAGGGTATTCGTACAAAGAAAAATGATTTCCAATCACCTTTACCTTTGTATTGCTGCTCACCAGACAAGATACAGAACAGTAAGTCGACCAGGCAAGAGCAAGCTTTGCTGACCTCAGCTGCCAATGGAAAATCATTGATGTTCCCCTATGTCAGAATGGGCAGTTTACAATGAAGACTGACGAAGAAGAACTTGGAAATCTCGAATCTTGAAGAGGATCCAGTTCGAAATGCAATAGTGCTCAAATGCAGCTGATTGCTGTGGCATGAAGCCCAAATTCAAGAAACCAAGGGTCCACAGCACCATTAAACAAGAATATAAGGTGAAGATAAAATCGACTTGACAACTTTACACACGAAGAAAACACTTGCAAAACTATTTGAAACGCGCAAGAATCCTTACAATATAATGAGTTTCAACAGCCAGAAATGTTTCCTTGGTTTAAACACCCTAAAATCTAATTTCTAACTTACAGCACAGTTTGGCACCTGTCTTGAAAAGAGCTCTCTGCCCCATGGAAGAGTCGGTGCCCTGGTGCACGATGGTTACTAAATGCGGAACGATCTGTTTCCGCATCCCTCTAGCGACGGTACCTATATCGCTTGAAATTGAAATACACATGCAAAATGCCCCGCTCGAACGTGCACTTGAATCCCTTCTTGTGAGAGTACTCCCACTCCTTGTTCACAATCCGAAATGCAATGTCCTCATACGGCGGGCCAGCATGGAAGCGAATCAGACACGTTTCCCCAGTGCCACCATCCCTTTCAATGAAATACGTCGGCGCTTTAATCTTATCCACAAGATCAGGATAGAAAATGTTGAACTTGTACCCTTGCACGATCTTTGGGGGAGGATTATCATGATCATAGTGAGTCTGATTATACTTGTTCCATTCGTAACCCGTGTGCACCCTGTTGAAATACTTCGGTTTCCGAGGCCTATACTTGTCATGCCACCAATACACCTGTGACTCGAGGTTTACCTCCGATCCAGGACCAAGCATGGTGTCGCCGTCCTCCATTCCGCCCATGGATTTCATTACCGAGGCACGCTCAAGAGGTGTCAGCTCAAGAGGGTCTTCTTCTGCTGTCGCAGCAGCCTCCTGTAACCGCCGCTGCTGCTCGTTCAAAACCTCAGCTCTTTTCCTCTCCAAATCTGCTTTATCTGCTTCAGGGTCCAAGACCTCAAAGCCATCCACCTCTTGTGTCGGCTCCGGAGAGTAGTTGCCTTCGTCTTCTTCGTCTTCTTCGAGCACGGGCTCTGGTGAGACTGCAACCTCTTCTTCCTCCTTCTCCTCCTCCTCCTCCTCCTCCTTCTCCCAGTCACTTCCACGCTTCTCAATTTCTTGATTTTCAGGCTTCTCAATATCTCGGGCTTCTCTAGGAACCCAATCATCTCCGACATATTCGATCCGCTTCAAATGCTTGCGAAGAAGCTCACTATGGATTTGCCTCAACCGAGCCTTAGCTTTGTAGATGTGGAGACGCGTCAGAACGGCCTCCCAGTACTCCACCACATGCGCCTCACCGGTGCGCATCTTGGCCTCTGTTTGATCCTGCAAATCATCCAGCTCCGCCACGCTGAGCCCCTGCAGCATGTGATCTACTTCATCATCCACTCCATGCAAGCCTAGCTCTTGAAGCTCCTGAGGCGGATCCTCCCCACGTAGCCTTGCCTTGTCAAGTGCATCCCTCTTCTGCGTTTGAGAAATTTCCCAGTCACAAACAATCATCATGGATTCCCAAAACTTGACATGCGTGTTCGTAGCACGGTCCAACTCGAGGTGCATTTTGATATCTTGACGAAGCTCCTCCATCTCCTTCACTGTCAAGCCCTTGTAAATCTTGTACGGCTCACTCATATCCGGATCGAAATCCTCGGACAAGTTCAAATTCTTGGAGAGGACGTCAATAGGCTTCGCTCGACCTTCTCGCAGCCGAATCTCGGAGCGCACTTTGCTCTGTTCAAAATGAAACTCTTCTTCCTTCTTCTGCCAGTCTTGGTACTCAGCTCTGGCTCTCTCACGTGCAAGTAAGGCCATTTCCTCCTCATGCTGCGCTTGATTGATTGCGCGCTCTTCTCTCCGCTTCTTAACCTTCTCAATCTCGGCCATTCGCTCCCGCTGCCTCTTCTTCTCCGACTTCAAACTCATCTCCGACGGGGTTAGACCATGGTTGATGTCCCGCTCGATCTTCTTCCTCCAAACGAAGCCCTCCGTGAGGTTCGAGTCACCAAATGGATTGCTGTCGTTGGAGTATCCTGAGACGCTCGAGGTCTTCAACCTCTTGGCCACTTTCACCGCCTTTTTGTGCGCTTTCCTAGCTTCATACTCCCGAAGCTCCTCTTCCGTAAATTTTGGTGAATCACTCCCTTCACTATCCTCTGAATCAGTTTCTCTTCGTTTCCGTCTCTCCCTCCTCTTCTTCTCTTTTCGATGCCCCATACCTTCGAGATAATCAAATTATAGAATCAAAACTACGCACTCACGAACGCGCTCTAAACCCTAAACCCTAATTCACGAAACGCAGCGTTTTCGGTGCCTTCTAGCCCTAGTAAAGGAACGTCTAAAACGGAACTACGTGCTCACGGGCGTGCTCTCAACTCTCAACCCTAATTCACGAAAGGCAGCGTTTTCGATGCCCCGTGCCTTCCAAAAGTGATTTTCTTTACAATGCAACTACGTGCTCATCACCATGCTATCAAACCTAAACCCTAATTCACGCAACGCAGCGTTTTCAATATCTCGAACCTCCGAGAAAGTGGAAATTCGAAAATAAAACTACACAGTTATAATTGTACTCTCAACCCTCAATCCTAATCACCAAAAACGAGCGTACCTCTTCGTGAACGCTCTCCAACAAGTGTCGATATTTTAGAAGCGCATGAAGAAGTGTACGGTGCAAGCCTGGCAGAAGAGAATGTAGAGGATTTTGCTGATTCAATCCGTGCGCTGCGTTCAATCAAGTAGGTATCCTGAAAATGAAAGAGGAAGGGATTGAAAGCCTAAAGCTCTATACGATGAAATGAAAGCGGCGAAGGCCATAACAGGGGTACTCAAACTCCGCGAAAACTAATTCGGGAAGAAGCAGATGAGCTCTCAAAACAAGTGAGGCCTTGTTCAGACCAGGACATCCAGAGCCAAAATAAAAGTAAAAATAATTTTCTAATTTTCTAATTCAAAAATCATTAAAAAGAACCCATACTTTCACACCATGATACCAAATGCCACAAAACAAAGCCCTCATACCCCTCCTTGCCAAGGGCTTTCAGATGGTAATGAGAACCTGACCAGGGAGATGCACGGTCCTAGAGATCTCAGTGTAACAAAAAAAACCCCAAAAAACATGGTCTAATATAATGTATATAGGAAACACTCTAAAAATATTCTAAAAATACTCTAGAGATAATCTGAAATCTATAAAATATTTTTAAAAATCAAAACATCTTAACTCTCCACATATTATTGTGGACCTCAATGCAATAGTGTAGCTCAAAATTTCATGCACAACCATGTTCTCCCTTTCCATATTAGAATTTGTGAGTGCACTTTTTGTAGTGCTACAATGCATTGTTTTTTTACAAAAATATTAATTTAGATTACATATATATAATTTTTAACCTTTTCTTTTGGTCATTGCCAGAAGACAACACTCAACTTTTAGTACCTCTATAATTTCTAACACCAATATCTATCTCTAAATTTTTAAAAGTTTTTAAAAGTTTTGCATTGCAACACAAGAGTTGATGAATTGTACTCCCTCCATCCCCAAATGATCTTCTTATTGACCTTAAATTTCTATCTCCAAATGATCAATCTTCCTGTTGGACTTTGTGACATTGCAAAATAGTCAAATTCAACTTTCGATTGCAATTTGAGACCAAAACAACTCCGAGTAATCATGCATTATGCCGCATCATGCAATCATCAATTAAAAGACAAATGAATTGACTAAAGGAGTCAATCCACACTATTTGTTTTTATTTTTTGCATTCCTTCGAGTACTATCTGATTGAAGGATACAAAGCTCTAAAAGGCAAAATTGAATTTCACACATGGTCTTGGATCCATACTAACTGCTAAAAAAATGATGACCTCACACTCAACAATTAAATGCCCATTAGTCTCACCATTAGTGTTCCTTGAAAAAAAGCCCAAAATTTCACTTCATAGTTGTGAGCGCCAAATTGCCCACCTTTGGTAATTTGTGAACACAACTAGGTTCTCGGTTTCGGCTAAGTGGCTCCTATCTTTGGGTGTCTAAGTGTGGTTCATTGTGCTTTCCAAGCAATGAATCTTTTTACTAGGTGCCTAAGTGACCCCAAATTTGCAAGATTTGTTTAATCTACTTCCAATGTTTTAGCCGATTGAATGGATGGCCTGCTGTATGATCTGGATAAAACCTATGCTAAGGCAGAAATAACATAAGAAACCTCTAGTTCATCTTGTGCCATTTCTAAAAATATAAAACTCGACCCTATCCTTCCTTCCTAGCCAAAGTTATGGGTGGATGAAGTTTGATTGCCACTCGGTTCTTCAAACTTCATCCATCGATTGCACCTAGCTCCCCAATTCAGAAAGATCTGAAATTTTTAGGGATGGGTAAAAAGAATTTCTCCTACCTAGATCTGGAGTTGGGCCTTGATCGGGGATTCCTACAAAATTTTCATCCAAGCCTTCCTAAACTTCATCTGCTAATTTCTCCTAACCTATAATTTGGAATTAACTTTTCTCTTCGGCCCTGGACCCTAATTGGTAGCCTCCTCCTAATATACTTAATTCTTTGTCAAATCCGAAGTTTAGCTATTCTTCATTTGATTTGACCCTAATCTTCATCGAGCGATTACTTCCTCATTTTTACTCCGATTTGAACGTGCCTTAGGGTTTTGGAAAGCTACGGAAGTCCTATATAGGTTTCTTCCATAAGAAATGACCTGACCTATGGTCTCAAGGGTCTGACCAAGGAATGGCCTCGGCCCAAGTTACTAGTCTCTAATTAAGGACCTAGGGAAAGTTTGGAAAGGTTTAACTCATACTTCAAAACTTGAGTCATTGATCAGACCCATCAGAAGCTCTTCCTCCCCTGCCATGAACTCCTGGGCCGTGAGACAACGAACTACCGTTCTAATCATAAAATAATTTGGTACAAGGGTTTATTTGTTGGCCCCACCCTATTTCTTTTCTTCTCTCCTCTTTTCTTTCCCCCTACATACTAAGGTAGTCCAACTACCCTTGCTAAACTAATCTCTAAGGATGTGTTATACCATCTTCCAAGGTTGAGCTACTTCTTACATCCTACACTTATGTCTTACACTTAATCTCGTGGTGATTACCTAATTCTAATCTAAGGGCTTGGGTAAGACATGAGGATTATCCTCTTAACTTATTTACTTCTACTCCTAACCTTCAAATTGTCCTCCCTCTTGCCATTCTCTCATTCTTTTGGCCACTTGCTTGTTGCTTTGGTGATGTTTACGGAAGACGAGGAGTTGAATTCTCTTCCCCAATGGTTCGTTTAGTGCAGTTGGATGTGCTTTGTTGGCCTCTTCTTCTCTTTCCACCCTAATTACCGGACCCCCCCTCTCTCCCTTTTTTAGCTCTAGATAGCCTGATGCTCAAGTGTTGGACTCCATTCGCCTTAATGACTTACCTGCTTAGACCAACACCCAAAGCCCCTAGTTGCTAGCAGCCTAGTGCCTGACCCCAGACCTGTCCTTCCTATATATCGGAGGGAGGTGTTGGTATGATGCTAGGGTTGGACTAGTGTTGGGGCTGATTCCTCCTTTTTGTTGATTTTTTACTAATTTCTAAGAGGGGTGGGGGAAACCATATCTATGATTAGATGAGGTAAGTTGAGTTCGTGGGGCGAAGATCTCAATTGTTTTCTCCTAATTATTCTCCATGCTCAACTTTGACCTCTAATTCCTATTTTTGGTGGCTTAAATCTTAGTTTGTTCCCAACACATTTTGGGAACTCAACCTTGTAGGGAAAGGGACCGTGTGGTCTCACGATTCTCCCGTGAAGTGGTTTTAACGCATCACTAAGATTTCGTACCCAAGGGGTTCAAAGCTTCATCGTTGTTCCCTCTCTTAACACACCACTAAGACTTTTTACCCCAAGGGGACTCAAAGCTTTGCCGTCATTCCCTTTTTAACACACCATTAGGACTTTTTTACCTCATAGGGGTTCAAAGCTTCGTTATATGGGTGGGACCCACTACCCTCACACTATCATAACCCTCATCACAAGGCATGCTCGTATCACCTTGATGAACAAGGGGGACGTTGGGGGTGACTCCCCAAGCCTTGCAAGAAATGGGGTGAGGGGGATTAGGAGTCCTAAGCGATCAGAGCGTTGTAGCGCTCTGATCCAGATGAAATAGGAGGAGTGTTGCACATGCTTGGAGAGCTTGTAAGAAGATGCGTCCATGGATTCAAAGAACACGAGAATTTGATTTGGGAGTCAAAAGTTATGGCTCCTCAAAGTTGCCAGTGTCTAGGTTGCGTTCCGAGGCATGGGGACGTGGGAAACAAGGTTTGGGAGGAATTCTTTGAGACAAATAGGGCATGTCACATATCATTGGAAAGATAAGGAAACAATATTTTTAGAATGATAAGGCTCATGAGGAGATGATTTGTGAGCTAAAAGTTATGGGCATCCAAAAAGGGTGGAGTCCCGGAGAACTCCTCTTCCTAGGGGACTTGTACCTTTGGAGGGCCATAACTTCCTCAATACTTGTTGTATTGGAGAAAGTGAATAGTACATGGTGATCTAAGGAAAATTCAAATCACGAAAATGGGCTCGCACTTGGGATTTGGAACTCGGAGCTAAAAGTTATTCCGATGGGAAGATTGGGAGTCTTAGGGGGTCCGGTTTTGGGGGATACCACTTTGAATTGGGTGGTCTTCCAAAATAAGGAGCATCTTGGGGGTTCCCGGTGACCTCTAGTATGGGGGGGGGGGCTGCCGAATCCCGCGAAGAGTACTATGAGAAGGGGTGGTCTCCCTCCTCCCTCTCGGATGGTGCCATGGTGAGCCTAAATGGTCCAAGTGGTGAGGTTAGTGTTGGAGCCTCACTACCACTTGTGTATTACCGTGGAGTGCTTGTGCACTCCTTGATATTGGTTGGGTGGTGTCCCACTCCACACTAGGCTATGGTATGTGTCCCGTTTGGTGAGTCTCGATTAGTGAGTCTTGTAGTCTTTTATTTCACTCAGGAACAAAACCCAAGGAAATACTTAGTGGTGGTTCTTTAATTAGAGGAATAGTCAAATAGTCTATCGTTTTGTATCTAAGGTCACTTTTATGTAGGATTAATATTCATTTTTATAAATAAAGGTATAAAAGTTATTTATTAATGTGTTTATGGTGTATGAATGTATTCTTCATCCTAACCTATACGAATACCAATCCATTAACCCTAAAAAATGCTATAGACCTACAGTCACAGTCTTATACTATAATTCTAAATGTCAAATAGTCCAGGATATGTCAATTAGTCATGGCTCCTGTTCTATCAACTTAATCAACCCACAATACATATTTGTATAAATACATCTTCATTAATTACTTCTTCTACTTTAGTGGAATGTCAATTAGTTCAGTAACTATTTACTAACTTAATTGCTACATGCAATATGCAAAATCACAGTCAATGATGTCAATTGGTCTCAGTATGCAGAGTATGCAAAGGTAAGAATTGAATCCTTTGATTCAGGTCAAATAGTCATTTCCGTTCTTTCTTTAGTTCACAGCTTTAATATGTCAATTGGACCAAATCCCATAGTGCACATTTACAATTTAACAAGATTTCTATTTACTTTGTCAAATAGTCATTTGTCAATTGGTCTTACTATACTAATTCATGGCTAATCTCATCAATCTCAAACAGATGGTCAATTGGTCCAAAATTCCCACACAAGATTAATAAAACAATTACACGAAAATTCTATCTATGGCAAATTGTCAAATTAATCAAGTTCCTTATTAGGTCACAATAAGGACACAAAATTGCGCTCCTTGTTCCTGCACTTATCGAACTCCCACAAATTATCAATGTCTTACATCACTTATCTGTAATCAATTGACTATTTGTCTGATTCTTTAGTCTAGTGATACCGTAAATTATTTCAATATAAATTTCCACAGACAAATTGACTACAACGACATCCAATGTAACACAGACAATTTGACAACTAGCTTCAATCTTTAACAACTTCCCAAATAATTTTATTAACTCTCAATTTACGCTGAGTGGTCATCATCAGGCTAAATTATAAACTGAAACCGATCTATTTGAGACCAATAGACTCAAATAACAAAATAATTGACATCAATCCCTGGCCCACATAATCACATTTAAAATTGTAGACTATTTGACTTCTACACTTCCTTCATTAATCTCACACTCAAAGGAAGCTGCACTGTCTATTTGACATCGCAAACATATACCAAATTAATCTTAACACAACTTATAGACTCAATGGTCGAATTGACTTAAGCTCCAACTTAAGAAAATATATTTATACCAATCACTGGTAATTAAACTATTCTTTTCCACAGACCAGTAGACATTATATAAGCTTAAATACTGATAAGCTGCTCACCCACTTAATCTCTATAAAGTTATCACAGCTTGTCTATTAGTTTAAAAATCAAAATAGTGAACAACACTAATCACTGGCTAATTGTCCTTCACATAATAACCCCGCCAATCTCTGGCAAACTCGACCACTGGACTCACACAGACACACACAAGAAGTCTCCATTGCTTCACATAACAGAGCATGATTATTTGACCATCAAGAAATTACAACCGAATTAAGCCAACCACTGGACTACTTGACTCAATTATATATATTCTTATTAAATAAACTCTCACAGTTTTGACAATTTGTCTTTAAATCAAATATTGACTTTGCCAATCTCTGGCTCAACCTAACTTATAAATCTTATTATTAAGACCATTGGACTACGACAATAGAGAAATGAGCTTTGAACAATTTGACATACATCAAGAATGAATTTTCAGTATAAGTTTATCAAGTTAGTTAACTTACCGTCAACTGGTCTTCTCTATTCACGGCTCGAAGCTCCTGTCGATTTGTCCTTCCATTCATCTGCAGACAACTTGACCTCGAACCACCGCCATAGTCACAGACCATTTGATAGTCACCGTTCACTTCAAACCCCGATCCATCCCCGGATCATCAATATCTTTCATAGGCTAATTGACATTTTCTTAAATGTAATCCAAGCACTGGATATAAAAGACGATTTGTCATATAAAAGAAAGAAAGAAAACTGAGGAGACAAAGCCAATCACTGGCAACTGCTCCAATAAAATAAATAACAAAGTGACAAAGCAAATCACTAACAATTAGACAAAACCTACAAAAGCCAATCCCTGGCTACACAATCAAAATAGACGAATAGACAGATTTTTGTATTAAAGAAATTGCACAAGTACAAAATTGGCAATGCAATCACTGCAAGCCTGGAAGAGAGAGAGAGAAACGGCAATCAATTAGTCTTATACATTTCTTGATTGTAACTAATTGGGGCTAACCGCCTGGTCTAATAGTCCTTAACCGCCTTCACTAACCCTAACTGGTTGTCTATTAGTCATTCTGCTAACTACTTGTCTATTTGTCTCAGTTCACACTTCATTTCTATTCCTAATTACTTTAACTTGTCTAATTGTCTTTATCTTCAAAAAGCTCGAAATCTAACCCAAAAAAGTTTATCTACAAGTCCTGAAATGAGTTAGGTTGGGCCTAGTGGGGAGTTGGGTCCCATTGAAAGGTAGTTAGTACTAGTAGGGAGTAGTGCCTTCACCAAGTACTTGGACATCAATAGAAGTTCCGCCCTATGTCATCAAATGACATGCCTGGTGTCTTGTGGGAGTTAAAAGTTGGAATGGAAGTATTGGGAGTCATGGAAAAATGGGGAATCCTGTGACTTGAGTTGGAACCTAACATTGTGGGTGTATGGCATGTGTAGTGTTAGGAGAGTGTGACCCTTGGTGTCACTAAAAGGTTAAGTGCTTGGAAAGCATTAGAAGGTGAATTTAAGGTGGTAAGTGTCATTAAAAGGTGCGATAAGAGGCCAAAGAATCTTCTATACTAGAAGGAGTCTTGACGAACCAATTCTGCCATTGGTTCTCAAGTGTGGGCTTAACCCTAAATTACCCTCCTTAAACTTGAGAATCCTCCATGATCCCTTATTGGTATTTTTAACATTTATAAGTCAATAATTGGGGTTCCGCTATTTCGTCCATGAAATAGGGAAACTAAAACCTATTTCAAGAAACTGACTCCTATACCTCACCAGGGTTCCCTCAACCAATTCTAGCTTAGAGATGTCCTCTCTATGTGGGGGTTTTGAGCTTGATACGCCCATCACTTGCATTTGACCAATTTGCCACGATTAGTTGGGTTCTACCCTATTTACAACTCGTGGTTGAGCCATTCTAGCTATAACATTCTAAAATTAGACCAAATACTATATTCAAATGTGACACACCTATTGTGATTCTATTTTCTTTTGGGGACTTTTTGTATATAAAATTGTATTTAAAATGACAAAATACGAAAAAAAGAAAAAGTGAGCCCTTGGTGACGAATTAGGGGCTTATAATAGTACTCTAAAATCAGACTTTGATAGGGGCTTGAAAACTCAAATTTTCTAGAACAATAGGAGTGCACTGAACTCTATTTAGAGTTTAAAACAAGTTTAAAAATGCTATTTTCAACCTAATTTGAAATATTTTGTCCAAGACGATGATCATTTTGGAATGAAAGGAGTACCCTAATATTACTAATGTGAACTAAAATTCTATTCTAAAAGCATATGAAATAATGTTCATATAGTAAGTCCATGTAAAATGACAGTTACTACATATGTATTGTCTTTTGTATAGTATGTATCAACCCTTTTTTTTGGCACCACGGGGTGTGAGTGTTTTAAACTCCACCCTCTGAGTTAAAACGTGCACACAAGTTTTACGGCTTGTTAAATCAATTTCCTTAGGGTATTTTTGATCTAAATTCAATTCGCGCCTTCCAAGCAATGGAAACTTTGTTTTTAAATATCTAAATTAAACTTAAATCATATAATCCTAAACTAAATCAACTACCTAAAAGATGAATTCAAACTAAAATTAATCTAACCTAACTTGTAGAATGTAATTTGCCCTTTCCAGAATGATAGAACAAGTTAAATTCTGACTTCTCTAGTAAAAGAAATAAATGGATTAAATATTGCCCCTTAAACTACATCACAACTTTCATCCATAAAAATAATAAAAATAATAGAAATAAATCTAGATTTTAGAGTTGAGGTTTTTAATTATGTTAGTTACCTAATTCTAAGACTAAACCGAATTTGACCAATAATCAAAGAATTTCATCTAAATTAAGATCAAACTTCATCCAACCTTTTCTCATTTAAAATTAAAGTATTTTAAAAATGAAAATAGGTTCTAGAATCTTTAAAAGATTCCCTAATTGATTCCTAATTTAAATGATTCCTTAAAGATTCTTTAGAAATTCTTTTTAATTATCTTCTAATCTAATGAAAATCAAACTTTCTATTCTAAAATTATTATTTTTAGGGTTTTACATTTTTTAACCCCTAAAGGTATTTGACTATGTTTTCACCAAAAACGCTCCTAAACTATCATCTCTAGTACAAGTACCAAATTTTAGAAAAAATACATTTTGGGACAAATGTAATCATAGGATCTTGTAGTACGGTGGTTTGGGAAGATGTGGAAAAAATCTCAGAAATTTCCACCGTTTGGATTGCAAGATATTAGCATTTATAGTGACAAAAAGTCATTTTGTGGCCTTGCAAAAATTCGGGCAGTTGCACTTCACAAGGTCAGATCATTATTAGAAAATGTCCAAAATGGTTGTAACTCTTTGGATTCATTCTCCAAGTCATGTTGGCTACATGCTTGAAAAATTTTAGATCATTTGGAATTGTACAACATATAGGAAAAAGTAGTAAGTTGAAAGGATTAGAGAATGATTCAAAATACTAAATTGTTAATAGTTTATTTATGGAATTGAAAAATGCCAATCCCAATGGTTAAATTGTTGTAATAAACAATCTACACCTCAAATTTTCATTTTTTTTCCAAAAATATTAAAAATTGAGTGAAATAAAGGTCTTCAAAGTTTTTTTAGAGTAGAGATTCCATTACTACCCACAAACTACCCACAACTAAGACTCTTCATAACTTTCATCTCATAAATCAAAATGGAATGATTCAAAGCTTTATATCTATATATCTATATATATCTATATCTATATCTATATATCAGAAAAATAAATTTCAAATTTTAATTTTCAAAAAAAGTGATTTTTAAAGAAGTTTTTTTGTTGTCCGGGCTGCTCACTGAGCAATGAAAACAACATATCATACAATAACTTTTTAACCGTGTATTCAAAAGTTATGAAAATTGTTGGGTCTTAAAGCTACTCCTCGGGCACATGTTGTGAGAAAATTTCAAAGAAAAAAAACAAAAATTCCAATTATAGTGAGTTGCCCGAAATCGCTATGTTGCCAAAAAATACCATTTGGTCCTTTAGGGGTTAAGCTGAAAACTTAGAAATTATCTTCCCAACAAGGTAAGACATGAAAAAACTAAATTCCTAATGAAAAAGTTATTAATGAATGAAATTTGTTTTAAAAGCCTAATGAATGAAATTTCATTCATTAATTACTTTTAGTCTAAATGAACAATTATAATTTCTATATTAATCTAAAATTCTAAATTCTCCCAAGATTCTAAGATTCCTTTGTTCGATTCTTTTGGATGAAATTATCAATTTTTTATCCAAATTTCAAATATAGTTTATCTAATTGTAATTGGTTAAATTTCGGATTATTTTCCAAATGAAATTTTAGTTGTAATTTTTAAATGATAATTTTCTTTTCTAATTTTCCTAAAGTTTTCAATGGTTTATTCTATGAAGTGAAATTTTAATCAAATTGAAATTAAGAAAAAACAAATTATGAAGAATTTTAACATATCTTTCTCATGAAGGGATCAATTGTACCGGCCTCGAGGATCACAAGATGAATGGTTTCATAGTAACCTGCTCCATTCTCCATTTTGCTAATCCATCACGCCATTTGAAATTAATCCTCATTCAATGTCACATTTTAATTTTAATTTTTCTTTTCCTACTAATGATTATGGGATTTTATTAATTTTGGTTGTATTTAAAACAATTCTTAATTAATTATAAATTATTTTAATACCTCAAAACCTCTTGAATCCATTAAATCAAATCAAATCTAATAAATCCTAATTATTTTGTAATTTTTCTAATCATTCAAAAGATATTAGTTGGCGTTTTGTCTTTATCTATTTGCCTTATTGAGTCTAATAAAACAAAACCTAATCAAAGCCTAGCCTTCTCATTCTTATAGGATTCCTAATTAATGACTAACAAACAAATTAATGAATAGTAATGAGAATAACATTTCAAATAAAATCCAAGAGATTCTTACCTTATTAATTGTTTAGATTTTTCTTCTTCCTTTCGTCTCCAACCTTTCTCTACAACTCTTCAACTCTCTCATTTGTTGTTTTATGTTTCGTGTTCTTAAGATTTGGTGAGAGTGATGTGAGTTGATGAGTTTTCAATGAGTTATTATGTTAATTGTTGATAGTGTTAGCACCTCCTAAATTAATTTCATTCATAAAATAAAAATAAAAAATAAAAATCTTATCTTAAGTTCCAGTCCTTGATTAGTATACCTCCTCAACTAGATTTATTTCGCAGATAGTGATTTTCTTTACTCCAAGTTGGGTTGGCTCCTCTTGCAAGCTCTTGGACTCTCTAGCTTCCTTTGCAATCTCCCAGTACTCCGGACTTTCTTCTCAATCTCCTGGTACTCTAGGTCTCCTTGTAGTCTTCTTGTTTTTTAAGATCCCCTTGTAGTCCCCCAATTGTCGCCCTCGTGTCGCCATGTGGTGAGGCGTAACTAGCCGGCGAGTCGTTCCCTCGCTTGGCCCCCCAGCTGGACCCTTGGCTTTCTCTATGTTGACTCTCATGTATTCTCTGGTGACCCTGTTCGCTCAATTTCTCTTACTGATTACTAAGTTTTGGAAACTTCTACTGATTTAACTTAATCTAATACTAATTAATTAAATAATCAATTTTTCTTTGGATTTTTGGGGAATTTCTTTCACTATGACTATGACTATTTTAGATGGGATTTTAGGGTAGTTTCCTAACTTCTTAAATTCTAAATAACAATCTAATTTTTGGGTATTTTTGGAATAAATTTAAACTAACAAACCAAAGTGTTCTAATCTAATTGGGACTCTATTTTGGAAAAACTCTAACTAAGGGAAAAACTAAGCTAAATTTTGAGGTTTTTTCTAACTACTACTAAAGGTTTTATCAAAAATTCAAACTAAAGAACTTTGACTAATTTTCGTTCATTCTTCTCACGAAATCAAATGTCTTCAATTACTACCACATACAAGGTATTTTTCAAGAATGCAAAGGAAGAGATTTCTTTAATAATCTCAAGTACTTTAAATAATTGAAACCACTTTTTAAAGTGTCAATTTTGTATATTCCAAAGTCAAAGCTTCGTCGTGCAGGGGCAACTTCAAGTATACACGGTGTCAATAGTCAAAGAATAGTATTTTGAAAATTCAATCTTTAAAAGAGGTACACATGACAGTGTTTAAACCAAACATTAAAGACTAATTCCTCAAAATTTCAAAGTATTGAAGATTTAATCACTAAAAGAGGTACACATTTAAACTGAACTTTAGCAATTAAAGTCCCAATTTCCGTAATGCAATGAATTTTGGGCAAAGATTGGTTTAATAAATTTTTGGCAAAGTCAAGCTTCACTGCCTTAAGCCTATCAACACCAAGTTCTATTGTAATGAGCACAAGTTGTTAGTATTTAAGAAATCTTAAACGAAATTAGAGTTCGGAGGTCTATCCCTTCCAAAACTCTCACAAATCAAAGAAAATGGAGGCTTAGCCTTGTGAGCCCCCATTTTGTCACCAAGGGCTCACTCTTTTTTTAATTTCGTATTCTGTCATTTTAATTGTATTTTATCATGCAAAAAAACCTTAAAAAAAGTGTAGAACCAAAATAGAAATGTCACATTCCAATATAGTATTTGGTCTAGTTTGAGTATGTTGTAGCTAAGATGTCCCAACCACGAGTTGTAAATAGGTTAGAACCCAACTAATCGTGGCAAATGGGTCAATTATGAGTGATGGGCGTATCAAGCTCAAAACCCTACATGGGATGGACATCTTTAGGCTAGATTTGGTTGAGTGAATCCTAGTGAGGCATAGAAATCAATTCCCGAAGATAGGTTCTAGTTTCTCCATTCTACTGATGAAATAACAGAACCTCAAATTATTGGCTTGCAAATGTCGAAAATACTAAGGCGGGACCATAGAGGAATCTAAGGTCCAAGGAGGGTGATTTGGGGTTAAACCCATGCTTGAGAACCAACAACGAAGTCGGTTTGCCAAGATTCCCCCCAGTGTGGAACATTCCCTGGCCATCAATAATTAAATGAGGGGGTTGAAATTGTTCCCCTTGGGCCGATGTGTAGAGTAACAATATGAGCCTATACATGTGTTGTGGGATCCCATGGGAGGTTCCACGAAAAGTTTCGGAATTTTTTGATAGTCAGAAGATGTCTTTTCAAACGGTCAACTACCCAAACCTGTGATGGGAAATTCTTGGAAATTCCCCAGGTGGCGGTAAAATCCCACTAAAAATTATCATAGCTTCATTTATGTTAATAAGCCTTCCCGACAAGTTTCACGGCATTCCAATAGTTAGAAGTACCCAAACCTACAACATTCCCCGACAATTAACGGAAATTTAAGTCCACGACAGGTTTGACCGGCAGAGCACAAGCATACAAAAGCGGAATGGAGCGCAAGATAGGTCTTTTTTCACTCCCCTGTATGTACTTAGGAGCCTAGTCTAGTTACTTTGGCTAGAAAAGTCAACCCCCCAAAGTTAGAATTTTTCCCATTTTTTGGCGTTAAATTGGCGCTAGGTTTCGTTGTGATTTCGAAGATAGAAAAGGGGGAGGTGGTTCATGATTTCAAAAAATGGCCTTCTAAAGCCAATGGCACAATCTGTTTGCGATTCAAAGTTAATCTCCAAAAGTTAGCTTAGCAAACCAACATAGGAAGTCAAAGTCAACGTCTAGGATTCCAATGGTTGGAATGTAGTTCCCTTGGTTGGCTTAGAGTGCACTCCAAGTGCCTTCATGGTTTGTAAGGAGGAGGAGAGACCTTGTCAAAGTATATAAAGAGCTCCTTTCCTCCTCTCTAACTTTCGTGGCTTCATGCCACCTTAAATGGGGCCCGTTGGGTTCCATTTTTTGTTCCTTCTCTTGTCATTTGGAGAAGCTCTGGTTGGAATAGAGCTCTTGAGGTCTTGGAATTTGAGGTTAATCCCTCCATACAACAAAGCTTTGACAATAGGTCTTACAATTAGTATAGATTTGGGGTGATGTTTAAGAATACAGCGAAGCTTTGAACCCAAGTAGATTAGGACGTAGTCTTGAGATAGGTTCTTAAAACCTTTATTGAGAATCCTTAGGTTAGCTCCAAAAGATTAGTCAAAATCCAAGTCTTGCGAGAGTAGGGTATGTAGAACACGTAGAAAGAACCCTGGCCGAGGCCCATCCCCTGTTCAGACCCTTGAAACCATAGGTCAGGTCATTTATTAGGGTAGAAACCTATAGAGGAGGTCCATAGCTTTCCAAAACCCTAAGGCACGTCCAAATCGGAGTTAAAATGAGGAAGTTATCGCCAGATGAAGATTAGGGTCAAATTGGATGAAGAATAGCTAGACTTTGGATTTGACAGAGAATTGAGTAGAGTAGGAGGAGGCTACTAACTAGTGTCTAGGGCCAAAGAAAAAAAGGTAATTTTGAAGTATAGGTTAGGAGAAATGAGCGGATGAAATTTAGGTAAGGTTGGGATGAAAACTTTGTAGGAATCCCTGATCAGGGCCCAATTCTACGTAGGAGACATTCTTGTGACCCATCCCTAAAAATTTCGGATCATTTTGAATTGGGGAGCTAGGTGAAATCGATGGATGAAGTTTGAGGAACTGAGAAGTGGTCAAACTTCATCCAATTATAACTTTGGCTAGGAAGGTCGGATAGGGTCAAGTTTTATGTTTTTAGAAATGGCATAAGATGAAATAGAGGTTTCTTAGGTTAGTTCTACCGTGGCATAGGTTCCATCCAGATCATACAGCATGCCATTCATTCGGTCGGCCAAAACATTGGAAGTAGATTAAGCGAATCTTGCAACTTGGGGTCACTTATGCACTTAGTAAAAAGATTCATTGCTTGGAAGGCACAATGGACCACGCTTGGACACCCAAAAGTAGGAGTCACTTAGCCGAAATCCAAAACCTAGTTGTATTAGCGAATTATTAAGGGTGGGTAATTTGGCACTCACAAGTCTCGAGAACTCAAAGAAATCAAATAGAAATTACTTTGAAGGAACCCTCTCGTCCTTCAAAGTGTGCAAATCAAGAAATAGAATGAAAATTAGGTTGGATCTCAACATAGATTAGTGCTCTGACCACACGAGTAACACAAGAGAAATAAAAGTAAAGTTTAGTTATGAGAATGAGGGTACCGACAACCTCGAGGGAAGGGCCTTTTATACTTGTCCCAAGTCCTCCCCGCTAAGTTGTTAGTGGAAAAACATTTACTTTCAATCTCAAGATATTTCCTAAACTACCCTGACGTATTTCCAAAATAATCTTTATTTAAAGGAGGAATTCTCTAGAACCCTCTACATTTAGCTAATAAATCTTGGCTAAATCAAATCCAAGATTTTTTCCCAATGATATTTTGAAAATACTCAAAATAATCCTAATTAACCTAGATATTTTGCTAATTAACCCAAAGTATTTCTAAATTGTCTTTCTTTAAATAAAAGATGGCTTGTTACGTAAGAAAAGAGATCTTACCCAAATCCAATCTTCAATTTTCCAAAAGATATTTGCGAAATTAACTTTGAATTACTACTAATTATTCTAAGAAAGTCAAACCTATTGTTGGACCCTTCCTATCTTCTGGGGAACAACTCCAAATTGAAAAATGACTGCGCCATAGTGTTCAGAAGACTCTAATTAGCCCTCGCGACCCCTCACTCCCTACTTCCCAGCTGTTTGTAAGTGTAAAATCAACTTACGGTAATTCCAAAGAAAAGTGAAAACTCTAACTTTTGGAATTTGTTTCTTTTGAGGAAATTGTCTAGCCAGGGTTATTTAGAAGGTTCGTGGGAATGAGAAAAGACCCCTCATTCATGTCATTTGGACACCGCCATCTCACGGTATGCCAGTTAACCCACCATAAAGTTATAAATTCTTCGAAAGTTCAATGTCATTGTTGATTCTGGTACTTAGGACTGTCGAAATGTCTTCAAACTTTGTGGGGTGATTTATTGGCACACAAAGCACTACCTTAATTTTTAGTGGGATTTTACCACAATATGGGTAATTTCTAGAAATTTACGACTATGTTTAAAGGTAATTGATTTCCCATGGATTCATTATAATTGTTTCGGAAAAACCCAGAATTTTTTGGATAGCTTCTAGGAAACTTCCAAAACCAAAGTGAAACATTACATTTTACTTTGCACTATTCATAGGAAAGCTAAAATTAGCAATTCCCTTTTAATTTCCACCCGAAGGGGAAATTATTCTTGTATCGGGGGATCTTGAAACAACTAGCTCCAATGTTAGCTCTTGGCATGCTTTTAAAGTAAAAGCACCTTTCTTCATACTCCTGTCGCTCTCCCATCACGTTATTTATTGATTGGATCATTCTTTTATAAGTTACCTACAAATAAAAATTTACCAATCCAAATTCTTTGCGAATTGGATGGTGACACATACTAGACACTCTAGAATTAAAATGGACTTAGCTAGCTTATCACATACATTTGTAGGACTTAGTTTAATATGGACAACTACTAAGATTGGCTTACACTCAAACCCTTAATTCTCTTAGAAATACTTAATTGACCTCTCAGACTCTCAACTAGGCACTAGAAATATGAATTTGGAGTATTTTAGGTACTCCATACTTTTAGGATGATTCCTCACTACATTGGTAGGGACTTCTACCAAATATCACTCAAACACTCTGTTTATGCCTTTTTACATATAAATACGCTAAAAAACTAACAAAACCAAAGAAAAGATAACCTTGGGTTCCAAGTGCGAACGTGAGGGCTCACACAGGGCCAGATTGCACCATTTCAAAATAAACATGTACTTTTTGCCAAAAAAAAGGAATCTTTTTTTGCTGGAAATTTTCCATTTCTATTTAATATGTGGATGAATTTTCCAAATTTGGATTAAAAAGTGCATTCATGAATATAATTCAAAAGTATTTTTTAGTCCAAAAGATGGGATGAATGCAAAAATACTATACTTCACCAAATTTTTAGTAATTGCCATCCTGGCACTTTTTCAAAAAGTAAAAAAAAGGGTTGGTATGTGCATGTGAAGTATAGATCTTCTAGTATTTATATAGAACGTGAAGTTCAATTCTACTATGTTTCAATCACATGCCTTCTAAAATAGGAACTCTCCTTTACATCCCTCAAACAATAATAAAAGAGTGATGAGGACAGATTGAATTGTATTCCAAGGATGTTGAACTACAGGCAATTGTGCAATATAAGTTGTTTGTTGTAATAAGCAAAGCATGATGAATTGAAATCCAAAAAAGGCATGTAGCATTTTTTTCTCCAAAGAATGCATAGCAAAAAGATACCCAAATTAAGAAATGAACTAAATCCTATCTTTATCAAGCACTCAAACAAGGCTTGCAACAACTATGTTCACAAGCATGCATTGTGTTCTTAACTAAGAAGAAAGTCCCTCAAAGGTCACCTACCACTTATTATTGCTTATTCCTTCACATTTCTAGAAAGAGGTGGATGTTTGAATGAGAAGTTTTCCAACATGCATTCACTAGATTCTCATTGGTGTGCAATTGCCACTAATTTCATCTGGCCCTTGGTGACAACTGTATATAATTGATGAAGCATCCAAATGAACATACATTTAAGAAATATTCCATTCATTTTCTTTACTTGAATTGTACTAGCCATTTCCTTAAGAACCATGCTCCAATGCTTGTTTCAATGATTGTTGGCATTTATACCACCTTGTCATTGGAGTAGTGGACTTTAACCCTTCAAATCTCTAGTGGAGCCAAGAGCAGTCACTTGCTTCAAGTAGATAATTTCAAGATGCATGGATTTAGAACCTTCACCCAATTAGACAAAGATTAAAAATCTTGCACGGTTTCAATGGTTTGAAAGTGGCTCTATTCTACAATGTGGATCAAAAGTCTCCAAGTGCTACTAAACAAACTATCAATATGCCCATAAATCACAATACATGCTTGTATCGATCCTACTACAAGCTATTGTATATTTATAGAATTTGTAATTTTTCTTTTTGGAGAAATTGCCAACTTGATGTTTAGAATTTTAGGCTTGGGAGTTTGATCTTGTATTAAAAATGACGTGAATTATTATTAGGTGTGGCCATAATCATACAACCAAATTTGTATAGAGATTGCATTTCTTGACTTTGCATGTCTTTCAATGCAGAAAATCTATCTTTTGCAAAGTTACTATTTGGTGTCCCATGCATGATAGTTTAATTTATATCTCCATTGATAAAAGTAGAAGAATCTAGCCCTAAGTGTTGGTATATATAGTAATCCTTAGTTCTATTAAATACCCAAATTGTATTTGAGAAAGGTATACTACTTTAGGTGTATACATCAAAGTTGTATCCTCAAATCTTAGTGTAAAATTGAACAAAGGTGATCAAAATAAGAACCTTCCTACTCAAATTCTATAAATCATGAAGTGCAACATGAGTTGTCAATAGTTATGAACAATTTACAACCAAATCTTTGTGCCATGTGTTTTTAATAGTTGAATTCTTTTTGAGTCTCTTTTAGTAGAAATCTCTCAATTTTGTCCATTGCTTGTTTTTTCAAGCTACAATATCTTATACATGACTTGGCATGTTGCTATACAATAATTAAGACCCACACTAATCAATTCTATTATCCACTTTTACAAATTTGTCAAAAAGTATAAAGAATTTGCCAAAATCATGAAAGAGTGGGTTTCACAAAATAATGAAAAGATGTTATTAAGGTTTAGAGGGAGATTGTGATAGAGGACCAAAGTTGAGGGGTGGTATAGAGAGAGCGTTATTTAATCCCAACCATTTCTTTATATTGTTGATTTATAATAATTTTAAGTGTCGAATTTAAAGGCAATAAGATAACTTCTAAAACTTTGTAATAAGTGATTGAAATTCCTTTGACATATCTATGTTGTAGATTCACCTAGAGCACTCTTTTTTCTTTCCATTAATGCATTACATGATTTTATTTGAAGCTCATGAACCCCTAAAGTCCCATTGTACCCTCGAGGGACAAAATGGATTTTGGGTAGGCTCTTAGAACTTCAATTTTGGACATGATTCTCTAAAATTTTTTTAACTATAAGACAGAATTATTTTATAAGATTTCAAGGAATATGATAATTATTTCAGTGGGTGTATAAAAGCAAAAGTTATGTGACAATAACCATTCTAAAACTCTTGAAGATTTAATTTCTCCTTCAATCTCATACTTCCTTCTACTTAATTTTTTTAAAGAAATAAAATTATGTATTTTTTTCTAGATTTTCAACTCAAATCTTCAATATAAAAAATTTTGGATTGAAAATCTATAGTGCAAAAATATTAAGTGAAGAAGATTCGAAGCCAAATAATCTAGTCACAAAATGTTCTGGAGAACCTATTTTCTTCACTTAAAAAATAAGTATCTTGGTAGTCTATGTGGTGGAAGTTTTTGAAATTTCTTCCATGCATTATTATAAGGTAAAACAACCCATTGTAGTCAGAATTAGGAGTTTGTACTTAAGCCATTGCTGAAATTTTATTAATTTTTTTCCACATAAAGACAAGTGTGAGAAACAGTGAGAACATTTGAAATTATATTTTTTTGACAAAGTATGAATTTGCTATAAATTTTTGAAGTATTCAGCCCATCACGGCCCAAAAGAGTCTCTAGACTACCCTAGAACCAACCAAATTTGTATCCATGATGCTTATCTTACACACCTAAAGCAATTACAATAATTTCTAATATGGAAGGCCTAAAGAAGTCACTTCCTACAATGAAATTACACTAAAAAGTTAGAAGTTCCTAATGCAATCACTAATCATTCCATTATTGTTAGGTAAGACATTGATTGTGGCCCAAATCTCATTTACCAATAAAACCCTTGATGAGTTCTAAAAAAACCACAATGGGGCCATTCCCTACGTATCCACTATGGGCTCTTCTGACCACAATGGGCTATTCTACCTTTCTAGTCTTGTATGAGAACTTTTAGTTGAATATGCAATTTGTAAAGTTATTTTGATCTTTGCAATAGAAATAGAAGTTTTGAGTGTTTTTAGATGAATATAAGGCTTTGGGATTGTTGGGATTAAATGAATAGTATTTTTTTGAAGTGCACTTTTTATGGGTTGAACCTAATTTGTTTTAATTTTGAAAATAATAATTCAATTGCAATTTGAAGAATAGTGTCTAAAATTAGATTTCCAAATATAGAAAGGCTTTGCATTTTGGGTTCCACCATAATATTCTAGACCATAATAAACCCCAACACTGAAATTTTGAGATTTTTTCAATCAATTTTCTATTTAAAAGGAATTTCTTCAAGATCTCAAACTCATTCCAAATTTTTGCTTCAAAATATGGAGATTTTATGACTTATAGAAGACTCATGACTTCATCTTAAGAAAATAAAAAAATAATTCATCTACATCAGAGAAATAAAGAATACAAAGTGAAATTTCTTGAAGTTCCACAACATGATCAAATGCCTATTCTTTCAAAGTTCCTTTTAATGAAATCAACAAGCCCTACATCTCCTCTGTCAAAATAAATCCATGGACCTACACCCATAATTTTCCACTAGAAAATTATTTTCACTCAAAGGGAGTATGATTTTGCACAACCATCCCCATGTTCCATTCCATTTAGACATGTGGAAAAGTTGGTCAAGTCTATGTCTTAGAAAACATGTGAAAATGAAGAAAAATAGGAAGAAAAAGATTTTCCTTTAGTTAGGGGATGAATCATTGGTTGTGGCAAAAGTTCATCCAAATCCATACTATTGTGGGCACCCATAATGTGCCACTGCCCCTAAACCGCCATCTTCCCTTTGTCAATGAACCTTGCAATGTTGAAGAGCATTTGCTTCGCAATGTAGGATTGATTGAACAACCCAAATGTGTGAGTTCTGCCCTTGTAGAAGAACACCTTGACATCCTTACCTGCTCTGCTAAGGCAATCAACATATTTTATCTACAATTGCCATAACTTCAAGTAATTGAGGGATGCAAAACATGTGAGCATCTGTCACTTTTGTTCCTAAAAAGAAGCCTGAATGAAGTCATTTGCATCAATAAATGGACATTTATGATGTAGGAATAGAACAAGGGTCATTCAAATTAAATGTACAATTGTGTTTTCACTAAACACTAGTAAAGTTCATTCCAGACCCAAAACAATTATAAAGACACACTAGTCATCAGGCAAGTTTGATTTTTCATACTATTAGAGCCAAATGTAGTTCACATGGAGGGACATGATTAAGTTCTTCAATTGGTAGTGTTAGTCTACATGGTCATTATTCTCTTCCATTTTATGGTTCAGATTGATTTAGAATACACAACTTTCTCATTGGAAAAATCTAAAGTAATTCTATAAAGTTCCCAAAAAGGGATTCATAATGCATTGTTCACCATTTGCATTAGTCTATCCTTGAAAATTCTCTAATCTCTTTCAGTTTGAGCAATTTATGTACCCCTTTCCAAGGTAGCACTAAAATACCATTGCACTTTGAACAAAATAGTATAGTAACACATTTGCACTCTAAACTAAAAAGTAAATTGCTAAAATTGACAAAACTATGTATAATTACTCTTGAGTTTATATTTTGCACAACAATCCACTTGTGGTCCATTCCATGGCTGGCCCAAGACGGAAGATGCCATGGCCGGGTAGTCTATAGTAGTAGCGACCTTGCCCATGGCACCTCCAAAATCATTGGGCTCCTCCTACCAGGTGAGATGGACTTCATCTGGGAGCATCGTAGTTGAGCACCTGTCCATCATGGTTGAACGCTTTCCATAGCCTATCCATCCTTCTTAACCCCTAAAGGACCAAACGGTGTTTTTTGGCAACATAGCGATTTCGGGCAGCTCACTACGGATGGCATTTTTATTTTTTTTCTTTGAAATTTTCACACAACATGTGCCCGAGGAGTAGCTTTAAGACCCAACAATTTTCATAACTTTTGAATACATGGTTAAAAAGTTATTGTTTGATATATTGTTTTCATTGCTCGGCGGGCAGCCTGGGCAGCAAAAAAAACTTCTTCAAAAATCAGTTTTTTTTAAATAAAAATTTGAAATTGATTTTTAAGATTTATATATACATGAAAAGCTTTGAATCATTCCATTTTGATTTATGAGATGAAAGTTATGAAGAGTTTTAGTTGTGGGTAGTTTGTGGGTAGTAATGGAATCTCTACTCTAAAATAAACTTTGAAGACCTTTATTTCACTCAATTTTTAATATTTTGGGAAAAAAATAAAAAGGTGAGGTGTAGATTTTTTATTACAACAATTTAACCATTGGGATTGATATTTTTCAATTCCATAAATGAATTATTAACAATTTAGTATTTTGAATCATTCTCTACTTCTTTCAACTTACTATTTTTTTCCTATATGTTGTACAATTCCAAATGATCTAAAAATTTTCAAGCATGTAGACAACATGACTTGAAGAATGAATCCAAAGAGTTACAACCATTTTGGACATTTTTTCATAATGATCTGGCCTTGTGGAGTGCATCTGCTTGGATTTTTGCAGGGCCAAAAAATGGCTTTTTGTCACTTCAAATGCTAATATCTTGCAATCCAAACTGTGGAAATTTCTGAAATTTTTTCCACATCTTCCCAAAACAGCTTACTATAAGATCCTATGGTTACATTTGTCCAAAAATGTTTTTTTTCAAAAATTTGGTACTTGTACTAGAGATGACAGTTTTGGAGCGTTTCTAGTGAAAACATAGTCAAATACCTTTAGGGGTTAAAAGCTATTGATTATCTTTCTTAATAGCAACTGTTTTGAGCCTTTATTTGACTTCCTTCCTTCCTTTTGGCATCCTTCCTTCCCATTATTCCTTCCTTTGGGCATTCCTTCCTTTTCACCATTTATGTTTCAAGAAGAAAAGAATGCATAATTTAGGTTTAAATTTAAATTTAAATTTCAAAATAGAAGGCATGATGGAAGACACTACCTTGTTCCAAAAAAATAAGAAATCTAAAATGTAGCTTATTACAAAAAATTAAGGAAAAAAAAGGGAAAAAAAATGTAGACCCAAAAAGAATAAATAAAGGAAAAAAAATGTAGCTTATTGTTAATTAAAAAAATAATTTTAAAAAGTTAATAAAATTAAAAAATGTAGCTTGTAACTGAAAAAAGGAATTTAGAAAAATGTAGCTTGTGACAATAATACATAAGAAATCCATATTACTGTTGTACATCTACATTTTACATGTGGTGTGTTAAAAAACTAAACCCTTCTTTATTTTCCTTACTTCTAAATTTGATATAAAAAGATGATCATAATTTAATCATAGTGAAGAAGTAGTTTGAATTCTCCCCAAATGATTATGTTTTTTCTTTTCATAATTATATATGTAGATCCTGCAACTCTCCACTATCTCTTGTGATGAGCAAACACTCCCTTTTGAGTGTCCCCCTCCCAAGGAAAAAAGATAGAACAATGGATCAATTTTTTTAAAAATATCTCCCCCCTCCTACGATCTCAGATGTTGATCTCAGTTGTTGATCTTAGACGATGAAATCTCAACCGTTGTAAATTTGCCGCATGAATATGTTTCCAACAATGTGTTTAAACTCTTGCTGCCTGAGTAGGATTTTAATGCATGCACAAAAATCCAATAGTGATGTGTTAAGGAGCACACAAGGAAGAGAAGGTAAGCATTTGTTTATTGCGTTTTCTTGTGAAATGTTGCGCTATGAACACAAGGGTTTTAACTTCAAGAATTAGTGTGCTCTTGCTTGAGAAATGTTGCACTATGAATATATTTTTTATTTGTATTTGGGTTGTTTATTTGAAGTTTAAAGTTTACAGGAATAGGTTGAGGTTAGAGGTCGCACACATTTTCAAAGGCAAGTGTCGCGCCTCTTAGTGACACTTACCACCTTAAGTCCACCTTTCAATGCTTTCCAAGCACTTAATACTTTAGTGGCACCAAGGGTCACACTCTCCTAACACTGTACATGCCACGCACATCCAATGTTAGTCCCCCATTCCAACTTTTTGTGCTAAGTCCCAATCACCGGGACTTCTAGCACACACACACCCATTATGACACCGGGGCATGTTACTTGGTAACATGGGGCAGGACTTCCATCTTATTGTGCAAGGACCCATGGTGGCACTACTCACCATGGTCCTAACTGCCCTTGAGTGTCACCCCAACTCCATACTAGGCTCATTGTGTATTTGTTACTTTCCACTTCGTCACCAATCGGGACTCACCATTCGAGACACCTCCACATAGCCTAGCAAGGAGTGGGACTCCACCCAACCGGTGCCACGGGACACCCACAAGTGTCCCATAGTGCCTTGGAGTGGTGGTGACCCCACACCACCAACTTTGAGTCACCGAAACTCACTAAGGCTCCAAGAGGAAGTGAAGAGGGAGACCAACCCCTCCTATAGTACTCTCTGTGGGATTCAGCAGACCCCCCCCCCCTTTGTATGTCAAGGGGAACTTCCAAAACCACTTTGGTTTTGGAAGATCACCCCATTTCTCTCGATTCGTGCTAGTTTGGGACTCCCGAACTTCCACCTGGAATAACTTTGCGGTTTGGGCTTCAAATCTCACATGCGAGCCCATTTTCAACATCTACTCGACCAGTAAATGCCGATGGACTACTCACTTGCCCCATTTGGACAAGTACTCACAAAGTTATCGCCCTCCAAAGATTCGGGTCCACCGGGAGAGGCGTCACGCCTTCACCACGGCGCTTCTCTTGGCCATAACTTGAGGCTCCTACCTTAGAACCTCGTAATGCTTATCAATCTAGCATCTTTGTGTTTTTAGCTTTCAAGGATATGCTACATGACATACTTCATGGAGGGATTCCTCATGAACCCCTCCTTCCTAGCCTTTAAGTGTCCCAGTGCCATTGGGACACCTCTACCTTTGAACGCCCATAACTTTTGACTCACAAGTCCAAATCACGCTTTCTTTGGACAGCTAGAAGCGTCTCCTCAAGACCTTTTCAAGCATGTATCACACGCTCTCAAATTCGTCCGGATCAGAGCGTTACAATGCTCTGATCGCTCGGAACTCCTAGTTCCCTTCACCTCATCTCTTGTAAGGCTTGGGGAGTCACCCCCAATGTCCCCCTTGCTCACCAAGGTGGCACGGGCACGCCTTGTGATGAAGGTCATGACAGCAAGCCAGAGCTTTCGGTAATTTTCTCTTAGACCAATTCTTTGTCTGTTTTGGGATGCATTGCAAATATGTGAAAAAAATTGAAAAAAAGAGTTTTGGAATGCATTTTGGACCTCCACTTGCTGCTCGATGTTTAAGATTTGGGGATTGTTTGTAATTACTCGTGATGTTCTGTTCAAGGTTTATGATTCTAGGTTTATGGTTTAGAAATTGTGATTGAAAGAAATGTGGGAGATTGTTAAAGACAGCGAGTAGTTTTTTACCAAAGCTCTTGTTTTCTACACGTGGTTTTCAAATTTCTGCAGAGATTATGTAAGCTACAAAGATTACACAAGGGGTGAACAAGACTACACACTACGGGTTTTCCTTATTTGAAAGTAAAAGTCTCACATTCCATTGAAAAATGAAACGTGTACCCCTTTCAAAATTTGTGAATTTTTTTTGCAACCAATGGGAATATGACACGTATACACCTTTTGTAATTCATTTATTGTTTAAACCATTTTATGTTGAATCCATTGTATGTTGAAGAGAGAAGTTTGGAATACACATAAAAAATTTCTTTAACAAATTTTGGAATACTTTAATGAAGTAGTAAGTAGAAAGAAATAAAGAAATTCCAAATGCTTAAGAATTTTGAAATGGAATTGAAAAATCCCAATTCCAATCCCAATGGTTATAATGTTCTAATAAGAAATTTGCATCCTATGATTGATTGATTTTTCAAAAATATTCAAAATTGAGTTCAATGAAGGACTATTCAAATATGATTGTGTCTTTTTCTTCTTGTGAGGTTTCCATTGCTTGTTTAAATTATAAATTATATAACAAGCGGGACAAAGGTATGTATTTGAAGGCATTGTATTTATTATATAGAGTTGTAACTAGAACAATTCAAAGATTGAAGACAAGCTTAGCAACAAATATAGGTCTAAAAAATAGAAAATATATGGCTATGTACAAAATTTATATGAAGTTCACTAATGTAATTCAAAATAAAAACTATTTAGGTTTAACTATCATTGTTTTTATTATTTCATTTATATTTATATTAATATTTTCATGATCTTATTTTCATACTAAACTCTAGGAATTTTAGGGTTTATGATTTAGAGTACAATCGCAGAAATTAAATGGAAAAGTTCTTAGTGAAATCCTCATCTCTTGTTCTTCATTTGTTAAATCAACCTAAAAAGTAGGAAATCTAAATTAATAGTGCAAAAATTTTAAATTAAGAAGATTTAAAGCCAAAAAAATGTAATTAAATAAGGTTTAAAAAAATTATTTTTTCAATTTAAATGCAAATATCTTGAAATCTATATGGTCAAAGTTCTTAAAATTCCTTATACACATCTTTACACTAGTCTAGTAGAAGATTCTACGGTTAGATATGCAAGTTTTATTTTAAGTTTCTCATTTTTGGCAATAAATAAGGCAATTTTGAGTGGATTTTAGGGATAAAAGGCTTGAGACTTCTAGGAGTACATTGTACTAAGAATACCAAAAAAAATTGCAATAGAAGTTGAAAAATACATATTTTATTATATTCCACCATTAATATGGTGGTATTGTACAATATGATCCATTAGAGTAGTGAATATGGTGCCAACATCTTGAACATATTTTCGCTGCTAAAGATATTCTGCAAAATAGTTGTAGCAGTGTTTTTTTATTGTGCCATATCATAGTAAAGAATGTTTCACTACATTCCAAATCCCTTCAATAGTATTAGTGTGTGTGCTTGTATTTGGATCTCGAAAAATGTAAGGAGTGATTAATCATTTCATGAAAATAGCCCAAAAAACACAATCGATCGGTGCCATAACCACACCAACAATCACTAATGATAGTATTGTCTAGCTCCACAAATTTTACAATTATCTCCTCCAATGTTTTTGCGGTTTGATTTGGAACACATGTTAAAAAAACCTTGTTTAAACCATGTTGCAACCCCCCAAATACTCATTGCCCTTCTACTCTTCTACCACAATTATATTTTCTTTTACCAAACTTGCTCTCATCAATTTCTACTATTTTTCCTATATCTCCAATTCTTTCCACATCTTCATCATTAATTGCTAGTGCACAAATCTCTCTACAATAATTATACAAATCTATTGTCATATGATAATCTCTGACCTCTACATGCACAAGAGCTAGGCTTTGACTACTTTGAATAGCCCAATAATACATTAGAGTGAGGGCTTGTTTGAGACTTAATTTTGATTTCTCAAACCAAGTCCCGATCTAGCTGATTTTGTTTTCCTACAACCAAACCACCCACAACACCATATAAAACCATCCAATCACCTCCTCTCCCTAACCTTCCCCATAACCATTCTACATGCCTCACAATCCATCCTATCTGACATGAACAGTAGATTTTGAGCAAAGGCAATACAAGTATACAACTCTCTAAATTTTTAGTATTCTATGTGAATTGATGCATTGAAAGGGATGCCACAATAGAAGTAGAGGAGGCACACTAAAGATATGAAGAACAAAAAATTGAGAACACAATCTAAACTATATACGCAGAGGAGACTGAGTATGTAGAAGAGACCAAGTTGAAATACAATAGAGTACACAAAGGAGACAAAGTCGAAACACAACAATAAGCGTAGAGGATAGAGAAACAGTAAGATTAGGAGAGCCACAAAAGATTCTTTGTGATGCCAACAATCTTTTATTTCAAGTAGGTGTACGCGGCAACCCGTTGTAATGGCAAACAAGGAGCAACGAAAAGACAACGAGTTTCGCTCAAATGGTAGAGAATAAATGGATTCTGCCACTCAACTACCAACTTATATTCCTAGGGTTTCCTCAAGTTACGTGAGTCACAACAAAGAAGGGGGGCAAGTGAAGCAAACCCTACGATATCGTAGATAATGGCGACTGAGGTTGTTGCTACTATAGGTGTCTGCTATGGCCTTTAGACAGGGGAATAATCATTGGGGTTGAATCATTGGCTGAAACAAAAGTTAATCTAGATCCATACTTTGGGTGAGCAGATCACTAGCAAATTTAAGAGTTGCTAATTGAATTGAACTCTACTAGATTTCTCCTCCCAACTTTCCAAACACTTGTGCCCTTAGTTACTAGTAGGCCATCAGTTCAGACTCTTTGAGCAAAGTAAGTAGAAAAATATGAGGTTGGGGATGGGCTTGTTGGGTTGGGGCCCTAGGGCCTTGCTGAGCGTAAGGCTTGCTATGAAATCCAAACATGAAAAGAAACAAAAAACATAAACACTTCCATGCTAATTCTTCAATTGCACCACGTCTAACATCATACTAATATAATTAATCTTTGTATAAATACTTGAAAGTTAAAAACATTGTTTTGGTAATAGTATTGGAAATTGATATGCAATTTGTATTCGGGAAGTTAGACACCATTCAAAACTGGAATGAAATGGATGGAATGTAACCCTAGAATGCATTGATTGATGATTGAGAGTAGGGCATGACAAAAGAAAAATTGGAGTTCACAATCGAGGATGAAATTGGAAATGTCGACGTAACAGTGCTTCCCATGCTTGGTCTCTCACTTAAAATACTCGATTGATACCAAATCCTAATGCTAGTACAAGCTTTAGAACGTAGATGCTCATCCGATTTTAATTGTAAATGTTTCCCTCTTCACCTTTCCTACAACATTGTAATGCAATGGCCCTACATACAAACCCAAAATGAAATCAAAGTTTAGGATTCATGAAGTAGAATTTAGGGTGGATGACAGAAAGATAGTTATAAGCAATGGTAAAATAGTAGTGAACATTTGTCCGGGCTATCCTATATAGTTTAATATTGATCATTCACACCTTGATGGCCATGATGCTTCTTTTTACCTCTTCTTTTTCGTTTTTTTTAATAAAAGAGACACAAAGTGTTACACTCATCTACATATAGAAGGCAATGAGGTAGTTGAGGTACAACAACCGCCAATATGTATTTTTTAAATTTCATATTTGGTTCAAGATACTATGAGAGATCACACCTTGTAATTTAAGGTGTATACTTGAGTTAAGAGGGTATTTGATGTGGGGCTATTTACCTTAGTTATTGTATTTGAGATGATTGTATTTTTACATAAAAGCTATAAGGGGCATATTTCCAATATCCTATGATTTTTGTAAATTCCTTTATACATTTTTCTAAGTGGAGCTATTTTATATATAAAATTTTAAGTGTCCAATTTTTTCCTGCCCCCATCCTTCTTCACATATTCCTTTATTACATAAATGTATAGGGGATACACCATGAAACCAACAACAATCAATTCAATTCAAACATCGTTGTCTAAATAGTTTTTAACTCTAAAGGCCAATTGTTTGTTGAACAAACAATTGAAAATCCAAATAAGCTCCTATGAAGTCAATTTTGGTTGGATATTTAGACAAATTTTACAAAAGTATGAACATGTACTCCCTTATAGTGGAAATATAATTTTTTTTCCAATTAGGTGCCTAAATCAAAAGTTATGTTACCTTGAATTGTTTTTTGACAACTCAAGCAATTGGAGCATCTTTTGCAAAAAAGCTTAACAACTTTTGAAATTTGGCATGTATGTAACTAATAAAATATGGCATATAGTTGTAAAAAAATTATATTCTCAAATCACATTTGAAGAGGAATCAAACTTTGTTAGCTCTGTTGGGGTGGCTTCAAGAAAAAAAGTTTCCTTTTAACTTTAAGCCCTTTTATCTTCCAATAAGAGGAGTCAAAGTTCTTGAAAAATTTTCCACATATTCCAAATGTCTCTCTTCAGTTTTTCACCATTTGGATTTCAAATTAAAAATTTCAGAATTTCAAAAGAAATCATCAAAACAATGACTAGTGTATTGTCAATACACTTAACTTCCTTGCATTGTAGGTTGATTTAGAATTAGCTAAGAATCCATAATTGCTCTTGAAAATTTTCATGATTGAACCTAACATCATAGGCTTTTTATTGATCAAAATCCTCATTGTTGAACACCACAAAATTTGTTGACTATGTTTGGCAAGAACAAAAAAATGTTTTTTTTTCTTACTTCAAATGTTATAATCTTTCAATCCACATGGTCTTATGGGCTGAAATTTTTTCACACAATGACTTGCTTTTTTTCTATACAGTTTTGCAAAAGTAGTACTTTTTTTTAAAAGTTTTAATTTTTCAATTTTAGACTACATAAACAATTGGTAGCTTTAGACTTTTCCTCTTTCAAAACAATGTTACCATAGAACACTTTAGAATCCTTATTGAAATTATTCCATAAACATCCCATTGAATATCTATGTGTTTAACACACAAGGCTTCATAGATTGAAGTTAAATGGACTATAAATTCTATCCATATGTTGTTCACTTCCTTGAACCTACTAAGATAAACCTGCCTACTCATGCAATGTGACAATTTCTGTCACTTGTGGTCAATGTCTTAAATTTACACTTAATTTACATATATATATATATATATATATATATATATACACACGCACTACTCATACCATAGCACAATTTGAATCAATCATCTTTCAATGTAAATTTTCTTGATTATGTCTATTTCATCATCTACATGAAATTATCTGATCACATGTATACTCATCATACTATGAAAATTTTCATGGCCCCTATTGGTCAAGGCTAATTTATTAATAAAAATTCCTACTACATGATATTTTTACATAGCCTAAATTATATAAATTAGATTACGTAGCATTTCATGGACCCTATAGTTGCCCTACATATTATATAAAATTTCTTTGCTTCAAATTAAATGGACCCTATCTTTTAACTCATGTAGTTTTCTAAAAATCCAATAGTGATTTCCCCAAGTCAAGGTATTGACCCCTAATTGTTGGGTATGCTAATTGAAATGAAATTTTCTTTACTACTAAATTTTCATTGTTTACCAAAATATAGGCAATTCTATGATTTTGGAGGAGTTGGTCTAACTTGACTAGTTATTATAAGTTGATTAAAAATATTAAAAAAATATAAACTATACAAATATATTAATTAAAAAAAATGTGAAATGATACAAATAACATGTTGAAAATTTGACTCACTCGACTAGTTATCAGCCTATTCTAAACTCCTAATAAAAGGTGGTGACCTAGGGATAAAGAAAAAGAAGTACTGGGAGCTAGGTTATGCAAATAGGCATGAAGATTTCTTTAAAATTTGAAAAGTTAGTGTTGTTTCTATACTAGCACATTTATGTCCTCACTACCATGGGCTATGGCCACTAATTTAAATTTCAAAAATTTCAAAATTTCAAAATAAAAAAAAAATCATTTTAAAATCCTAACTTTACAAATTCTAACTCTATTAAGTTTGAACTTGAGAAACTTATAAGTTATAAATTTTCAAATTTTAAAAGTATTAATTCAATAAATAGTCAACGTGAAAATACTACAAGAAAATGGAAATATACATGACTTGTTCACAATGATTGAACTGACAACAATGACTTCAAAATGACTACAAAATGATTATTTTGCAGTCATTGTTGTCAGTGCAGTCATTGTGGACAAGTCATTTATACCCCCATTTTCTTGTAGTGAAATTTTTTTATTTTTTATTTTTATTTTCTAAAATTCAATTTTTTATTTTTTAAATGTAGTATTTATTTGAATATATTCAATTTTAAGTTCAATAGAACAAATAGTCATTATTATTGATTCTTATATTTTATAATATTGCTAGTAATACAAATAGTTTTAAAGAAGTTGGTCCAACTTGACTATTTCAACATGGTAATAAACTCTACTACATAAAAAGCTTGAGATAAAATGTTAAATAATTGTTACATGTAAAAAATTAGAAAAAATAGACCAACATCATGTAGTCAAGGAGCATATAGATTAGAGAAGTGCATACAATGAAGCTATGTTTGACACTAATCGTGTATTTTTTCTATGCTTGTGTATATTATTACCTCCTTTTTATACAAATCTAAAGACACTTTGATAATATTGTTGAGCAATGTTACTTCCTCTCTTATTCAAAGCCATCAAATTTAGCACACCTCTTTCAATCTTTCCTATCATTAGAATATAAGGTAGATGAATCCATAAAGAGCAAAATGGCCAATTGACTTACCTATGATATGATTGTTTTTCTTAAAAGTATAGATGAACTTAAGAAAGGCAATATATGGCAACTGAATTATATTTTCTAAAAAGTATGAATTTGTTTCTGCTCTAAAGTTTATTTTTTAAATACTCTTAAATAATTGCTAGTTCCTTCCAAAACAAGAGATTATCTATTCATAATGGTAACTCATCCATCAAATTGGGGGGTTGCTATTATGTGAATATAGGAGTGTAAACCCATGAGCCTAGAATACTACACATCTATGTTATGGGTGTATATACTATAGAAACTGTCTATGATTATAGGGTATATATTTTACAAATACCCATATTATAGGTGTTTATAATGCATACACCTTCTATAGTGTGTGGTATTTATATTATAGGTACTTCTAATGTTGGCTCAATGCTCACAAGCTCGCATTCTTGGGCTTACATACTAGCACCACTCATTGACCCCTAACTAAGAACCAAATAGCATTTGGGGAAACATAGCATTTTTAGTCATCCATTTACAAATGAAATTTTCCTTTTTTTCCTTTGAAATATTCACACAACATATGGTCAAGGAATAGATTCAAGGCACAACAATTTTCATAACAATTGACTACATGGTCAAAAAGTTATTGTATGATATGTTTCTTTCTCAATTATGGTAGCTCAAACAACTTAGGAAAAATCTGTTAATAAAAATAAAAATTTGAACTTGGTTATATGTATACACTCTTGAAAAGCTTGAATCATTCTATGTTGATTCATAAGATGAAAGTTATGAATAGTTTTTTGGTGGGAAGTTATAAAATCTCTATTCAAAAATCACTTTGAAGTCCTTTTTTGAACTCAATTTCCAAGATTTTGGAAAAATAAAAACATAGGATGTATATTATCTATTACAACATGAAAATTGTTGGGATTGAAAATTTTCAATTCTAGAACTAAATTCTTAACAATCTAGTATTTATAATTATATTGTATCTCTTTCTACTCACTTTTTTTCTAAGCATGAATAGGAAATATTTTTTATTGAATTTTTTAATATATGTTTCTAATTTATCTTTTCAACCTATTATAGAAAGATGCAATGCTAGTTGTAAGATGTACATATTTTTGGGTAAAAAGTTTGAAAGATAAAAACAATAATTTAGGAAGTTGAAAATACTTCATTTTAAATTCAAGCATCATGATCTTGCAATTGGTAAAATTTTTTATTGTATTTTAAGAAGGATATATTCTAATGAGTTAATTAAAGGATCCTAATGTTGGATTTGTTAATGATTTGAACCTTGCTTTGAATACAAGTATTTGGATGCAGTTTTGGGGCTAAGAACAATGTGGTTGGTTAGGGGTTAAGTCATCTAATGTGACCCAAATCTCAAGAATTGTTGTTTAGAGTAATGCTATAAATGTTCTACAAAAAAAAAAGAAAAAGGAAGGGATCTATCTTAACAATAGTAGGAATGGCTATAAAACCTTGCTTCTATTTTGTAGTTTATTTCTATAATTTTGTGACGTTTTTCATGGTCTTTCATTCCAAATGCAAGTTAAAAATTTCCAATTTTAATCACTTGTATTAAATACTCCCTCCATCCTAAATTAAATGTCCCATTTCATAAAAGTCTATGAGATTTAAGAAAAGCACTGTAATTGTTTTACATCTAGAGGTTTGGAGTTTAAAAAAATAGGATTTAGAACTATTGAATTTAGGTTTTATGGTTGCAAATTTAGAGTTTAGAGCCACAAATTTAGTGCCTTTTGTTTCCTTGACCAAGTCTTCTTATCATTTGATGGAAATGATGAAAATCAATAGTGGCAAGAATTATAAGGTGCTATATATGAGAAGAGATTGCTTAGAATATGCTAAAAAATTACAACACTAGAAGGAAAATGTGTCCAGCACAACCGGCCACTATGCAACTAGTGTCCTATACAACTATCTTGTGACTATAATCCTCTCTATTAGCACCAAATCTAATATAATTGTTTTATGTCATTGCTTTACAACATTGATACATTGTTTTAGTTGCAAAGTAGTCAATTTGTAGCTGCAAAAAACAACTAGGAAACAACTAGGAAAAGATTGCAACTATAAAATGACCATAGTTGTTTCCTAGTTGCTTTCTAGTTGTACACTAGTTGTTTCTTAGTCATTTCCTTTAGTACTAGAAAATTCATCTTTTCCGTTGATTTGGTTGCATAGATTTGATTCACTTTTCTATTGATTTGGAGAGTAATTTGTTGATTAGGATAGAAATCAATAGAAAAGTGAACCAAATGAATGCAACCAAATCACCAAAAAAATTGAATTTTCTAATATTGAAGCTAGTTGTTTCCTAGTTGCTATGAAGTTGAACACTAGTTGTTTCTTAGTTGTTTTCTAGTTGTTTCCTAGTTGCTTCCAAAGTTCATTCCCATTTGTCTTATATCAATGGTCCCATATCAATTGTAAAGAGTACCATTAGGTTGGACATATAAGACTTGCAAGTTGTTGTAAACTTAAACAATGGATTTTGTTGATAGAATTCTAAGATTTCCTCAATTTCTAGATTTTAATGATTTCTAAATTTCTATAGAGTATAGATTTCTACAATCTATAGAAATAAAAAAACATTTAAAATTCTAGAAATTTTAAAATCTATGGAATTGTAAGGTATCCTAAACCAATGAAATCTATTAAATACCAATATTTGAATTTTTGACATCTAGGAATAAGGAAGATTTGTATCTAAAAAAAGGTAGATTTGAAAATTTGAAATCTAGAAAAAGGTAGTTCTAAAATTCAAAAATCTAGAAAGAAGGTTGATATGAAATTCTGAAATCTACAAATCATGAAGATTAAAAAATTTTAAATCTACAAATCTACAAGTCGCATGCAAGGCATGACTTTTGCAATTGTTGTACTTTAATCTTAGATTTTAGGGTGTCCACTGCAACTATAACTCTCCAAAATATCACTAGTTACAAACTAGTTGCAAGTGTCCTATACAACTGAAAAAACAGTTGCATAGTGTAGTCGCAAAACCCTTCATTTTCTTCTAGTGTAAGTATTGCCTCCATTGTGATGCACACATTGTTCAATTTGCTCATAAGGCTATGCAAAGCATACTTAATTTGGGGCCAAAAAACCTCCAAATAGGACATTTAATATGAGATGGTGAGAGTCATATATTCCTATGTTTCCTTGAAGAATGTTCGTAGTACTACTCTAAAAAGGATCCTCATTCTCATTTATTCAAAATCATTAAATCAACAATTTTTTATTGGATGCATGATTGTTGAAAGCCTATGATATGACACATTTGCAATTGGAACTCTTCATAGGACAATTGTGATACAAAGGAATTATGCCTTATTGAGAAGCATATATTCTACATGCTAATTTTGTACCAAAATCAACATTGCAAAAATGTGATTCAAACTCAATGGATACACTTCTAATGACATTGATTTGTCTTAATAATGCCATGTGACACTGATTTACTAAAGTCACATTGTTTTGGATTATTGATTGTTGGAATATTAACTATATTGTATCTATTTCCATACAAATCATTTTTTTTGGTGACACTAATTTTCTAGGAAATGCTAATTTTCCCCCTCACCACTATACCTAAATAATGTATCTTTTAAGTTTGGCAAAAATAATTTAAAAAAAGATGCCAAAATGTTTGGAAATTTAATATTTTTATTTTCGAATTTTCTTTTCATTTGTGTTACGAAAAATCAGATTTTCAAAGAATCTTCCTATTTTAAGCAATTGTTGAATGGTTTTTTCCGACGTTAATTAAAAATTTGACATGAAGTGCCCATCCTGATACCTGTAGCCGGGTACGGTAATAGGACAAATCTGTGTACCTGGTGCGGGCAAAATGCATCATCACGGGTACCGAATTCCGAGGGCCGCGCTTTGGTTCTCTCTTCTCGCCGACTGGGTGTGCATCTCTACTCGTCCAGTCGTCCCTTTCCCTTTGTAAATCCTCATCATTCCATTTTGCTACCATTTCCTTCGAGGGTGTCTCTAGCTGAACTTCCTTTTATTCCTTGCCATCACACCATTCGAAGCAACCCAATTCTTTTTTTTGCTGATTCTGGCTCCTGCCATCAATGGAGGTCACTCCCTCGGCCGCGGCGTCTTTGAAGGACCAAGGAAACGTGCAATTCAAGGCCGCCAATTACCTCAAGGCCGCGGCTCTCTACACGCAGGCTATCAAATTGGACCCCGACAATGCAGCTCTCTACAGGTAATAAGGACGTGCCCTAATTTTTGTTTTAATTCCTCTCGTGGGTTGGCTCAGTGATTTTTCCATCCTTTGTGTGCAGCAACCGATCCGCGGCTTTTTTGAACTTGGTGAAGTTGACGAAAGCACTCGCGGATGCAGAGATGACGATCAAGTTGAAACCTACTTGGGAGAAGGTCTTGCTCCTTTTATTTTTGTCCGTCTCTTTTGCTAGTAATTTTGAACTGGTTTAGCTTTGACGAATTCTGGTCAATTTAGGGTTTATGCCTAGTGTTTGTACCTCAATAGCCGTGCACCTGGTTTCAATTTCTGGCATGCTTGGAGTGGTCGACCTAAACCCTAAAACCATGAGTGGCTACTTTCCACCGATGCATTGTGCGTTCTAAAGCGATTTTCTGATTGCTAGAGGAGCCTGGGTTTAACAAGAACAGGGGTGGTTGTGTGGACGGGATAGGGCTTCTTCAGGAAAGGATGTACCTTGGAGGCTATGGAACGCTATGAAGAGGTGATTGTTGTGGCCTGTATGGGTTTGATCTACTCCCTTGCAAACTTCGCTCCAATGACCTAATTCTTGTATGCATAGACATTGCTGTCAAGAATCGGCAAATTCATTTTATTCGTGTGATTTTGATTGTAGGCCTTGACCACATATCGAGAAGCTTTGGTTCAAAACCCTCAGAGTTCGGAAGTTGCTACTAAGGTGAAAAGGCTGACACAACTGGTACGAGAGAAGAAGCGGAACCAGCAGGACAAGCCAGCTTCCAAAGCCAACGGATCTTCAGCTATTTCTGAATCGGAGCCAGTACGATTAGATACGGTACGTGCTCTATTCCCAGCATAGAGATATGGAGTTTTAATCCGGCATTGCTCGTTTCATGGTGACTAATTGATGTGTTGGGGATGTTAGGTCTTGGAGAAGGCCCTTCCTGCAGCAATCTCTGACGAAACACGAAGTTTTACCAAAGAAACAATCGAGACAGCATTGACAGAGTGGAGTGATAATGGGAAGGTAGCTGCTAATGTGCGTTTCTGCTTGGGTAAAGATGTAGCCAAGGAGATTCTTCCTAATGTTGCTGTGGAAAAGGTATGGGCTTTAACTCTCTTCGGAACACTCTTGTTAATTTTTTCTTTCATTCCTCGGGTGAGAATGCGTTTATTCTACAGTTTAGGGGCGATTCCAGGATCAATTTTTTCTAGCAGTAATATCAATGCTATAAGTTTGCACTGGGATGGGCTCTTGTTCTCCGAATCCTGTAGGTATATGATGTTTCGATTCTCTTGTAATGCTGTGGAGATCCCTCTTTGAAAGTGTTCACTTGTAGTTTCAGCTAATTAATGATGGGTTTTTTTCAGGCATTTGAATCTCCTGACACCTTAAACAGCTGTGCGGCATTCTTACGGCAGTATGTTGTTGATTCATCATCCAATGCTGCTTGCCTTATTGTGTCAAAGAAAAGTATTGCGTTTCCTCAGGTGCTCATTTCCGTAGATCTTCTTGGTGCTGTCCTTGACTTTTTCTGCAAATTAGATTGCGTTTGTAACCCCGCTCCTCTCACTGCCGACGCATAGTTTTCTAGAATCAAGAGTCCTCCAGTTCATGGTGGATATACCTGGGTTTGCTTTCATCAAAATACCGCCACAATCATCACCTGAGTATGCTGTGACAGGTGTGGAAAGGATCTGGGTCAAGGAAATGGAAACACGGGGACACCGATGGCTTCTTTATACAATTAGAGACATCAACTATTCGGCGTTTATGGTTTGTGCCTTGTATAGTTGAACGCGGCCGTAATGTCTCCAGGTGCGCTTTCCGGTATCTCGTGTTTTCTTTAGGCATTGCACCTCTTGTGAGGCATCTGATTCATGACCATTATTCTGTATTGATTATCGGGTTCACATTTCAGCGCACATGTAGGGCTTAACATCTCATAAAAATGAACTTCTTGAACTTGCACGATGATCTTTCGTTTTTTTAGTACTTACAATAGGTTTAGTTGCCAGTCACACAAAGATAGAAACTATTACTTGTCATGATTGGTTCTAACCTCGTGACATACGGACAATATCTGCTGATTGTAGGAACCTGGAGCCGCTGGACATTGATTTACATGCAGTTCTACCACCGTTGTTCAGATAGCAAGCTGATGTGACGACCATAATATTAGTCATTTTTGATAGACACGGCCCAGCCTTAAAGTGATGACCAGGTTTGGGAACAAATTCTGGGATGCTCCCGGCTCCTCCTGGGAAATAGACTTTTATTACGTAGTTAGTGATGGGTTGGCGTAGGTTTATTTCAGATAACACGTGCGAACTATGTTGGGAGGAGGAAAAAAGTATAGGAATGTTTCGTCGAATTTTTATGACGTAGAGTGTGACTGTCAAATTATTGATTTTGCTGAAGTGGCTGAGGCAGGGAGATGGCACAAGAGCTTGTAATAGTATAATCTAAATTGAGGTGTTTCGAAGTTTCGATAATTCGACCGACGGTGGGTATGCTACGGACTTGAGCAACAACAAGCAATTAGTTACTGATATGGTCTATAATCACCACTTATTGCAATTCAGCAAAACCTAATTGGAATTTGGATGAAGAACTAGTGTTTACTTTTATAGCAGTTGCAATAGGAGTGTGTGACACATAAGGAGAGAGATATTCACTTCTGATGTTCATTAACCCATAAACGTCAACACGGATGTTTAGTGTCCGATGGATGACAAAGAATCTCTCTCTGTCGGGCAACTATTCATCCTTGGAATTTTGTGCGGAAAGGGGAGATCTTCTACAGTACTTTAACCTCCAATGAGTATTTTTGAATATTTAAAATTGGATGATGTCACACAGTTCCTAAAGGGTTGATTTCCATGGTCACCAATTCATCCTTTAAGGGTTAAAATAGAGCACCATCAATTGATAGGAAGATCACTTGAAAATCAAGCACATCCCATCACATCCTAAAAAGTATATTATGAATATCCACAATGGTACATTCACATATAGACACTTATTGAATGGCTTTTCTTAATACTAACTTTTAAAATGGAATTGGTTTATCATAATATTTTAGGTGTTGATGTTTTGTCAAAGTTTGAAATGGGTTTTCATGCATTAGCCACAATGTGAGACTCCTTGCCATGCACTCTCCTAATGACTCTTCACATGCCTTGTAGGCTTGTTAGTATATTTTCTATGTAAAAATATATTCCAAAAAATTCATGCCATTGGTATTGTGACAATAGAGAGTTTATCACAAGTAACAATTATAAAAAAGAGATCACAAGTATATTATTTTCCTTTTCCCATTTCATTTTATACACAACTTTGGCTTTTCCTAGCTCTAAGAGCTTCTATTGCCTGTAGTCAATAAAATATAGCTCATGGCAAGAGAGCCTATGCTTCCTCTTACAATATCTTTCTTCATGGCATAGTATTGTTTTTCATTGAGGAGGTCCTTTTTGATTTATTTCTATTTGAATTTGTAGAGATTTTGTTGATTCTACACCAAATCCATCAACCATGCAAATAAAATTTGTATATAAAATCAAGCCCTTAGAAATGAGCAAAAACATGTGCTCTTGTTTTATTTTACAATGACAAGGACAATTGATTTTGTTATAGACTACTGTAAAAACACACCAAACGACATTTTCCACACTTGTCTCAATTATTGTCTGGTAGAACCCCAAGATTTAGTGAGTGAGGGACAGAGAATGTGATATTTGAGAAGGCGATATCAAAGAATTCTCATCCATTACAGGGTAGTGCCCTAGGATTTGGTGAGGGAGACGGAGAGGATGTGATATTAAAGAAAGCGATATTATAGAGTTCTCATCCATTCACGTGTAGATGAAGACCGTTGACACCGACGAATGAAACTACCATTTCGTGTCCAGTGCTCGGGAGGGAAAAGAAAGCTCCGAAGCGAGGGCGCGATTTACATAGCCGCCGAGACTTGTGCGAGTATCGATTTCATTTTCAAAATTTTACAATCTTCTGTGTAGGTGTGCCAATCATCGGAGGATCGGAAGAGGGAAGTGAACCTTTTTCTTGGATTCCACAGGAATCTTTTTCAAATTTTTTTCAACCTCGTGGTAGACGATGGAGTAGTAGTGTGGTTGATAGGGAGGTACGGGAGCTATGGCGGAGGAGAAAGAGAAGCGGAAGGTAGGAGAAAGGAGAAGCGCTCAAAGGATCAAGCGCGTGTTGGCCGACACGACGCCCAAGCATCTGGAGCAACTTACGAAGCAGGCACGGGCGTTGGCTGGGGACGATGGCGAGGAGGAGGAGTACCAGCAGGATTCGTCCGTGGATGCAATTCGGAGGAAGTTAGGACATCTGCAGAAGAGGCACAAGTCGTTGCGAGAGCATCTCACCAATCCGAGTCCACCTCAGAAATCTCTTGTGTCGAGGCTGCAGGTCAGCCTTTGTGAAATGCCTCGTTTTTGTAAACCCTAGTTCTGGGAAGGCTGCTCAAGAAGATTGCGAGTAACGTGGACGTCGTCTTTGAGTTCGTGCCTTGATGGTGGCCTTGTTATTAAGTTCTGGTTGAGTTCAATTGTTTCTGAAATTGACTTTGAGTTTTATCTTTTCACAGCTTTCTCAGTAGGTTTTTGCCGAATTACAAGGTTAAGTTTTTTGTAATTAATCCGCGTGAGCCTCTAAAATGACCCGTTTTAGAGTAGAGTGGCCTCATTGAACCTCGGTGCCTATCGGTAGGGTTTCATAGTTACCTGTTCTCTCTCAAGAATGCTCTTTGATGTCGTGATGTTGGCCTTGCTACGGTCATAATTGTTTCTGAGGGCCTTTCGCAATTGACTCTGAGCGTTATCTTTTTTACAGCTTTCTCGGTAGTCCTGAATGGTCTTTTGTCGAATTGTGAGATTAGGGCTTTGTAGTTTATATCGGCTTGAGCCTCTGACTGACCTGCTCATAATAGATGGGATCTTCGTGTCCTGTTGGTAGGGTTTAGAGCATCCCCATCCCCGCTCCCTATACCCGGCCGGGGCGGCAATGGCAGTGGTCGGGAGCCAGGGCACCCCCCACCGTGGCGCTGGGCGAGAGTTTTTTGCCACCGGGCGAGGCCAATTTTCGTAGGAGTACTGCAGCTTCGCGTGGGCGGGGAATTTCTTCTGAGCCCGGAATTGACTGATTACGGAACACTCTGCCTTGAATTTCTTGTTGATTCCGCCTCAATGCATGAAATCAGTGGCCTTATTAATACAGCTGGAACGGAATTCAATGCAGCTAGACCGCCGACCAGCCCTGACCGGGTCAGGTCCCGGCCCACGCTGAGGAATTCTCGCCGGGCACTGCGTTTTTCAGGGCCCGCCAGACTTGCTTCATCGTGGGGATTTGGCCGCCCCACGGTGGCGATGCTCTTAGTTGCTGCCCGTTCTCTCTTAAGAATGTTCTTTCTAAGCGGTCCTATCTGCAATGTAGAGCAAGGTATCGACGGTTTGTTTTGCCAAATATTCTGCTTACGTATGATAACCAAGGGCGTAGCTTGTAATCCAATGGCGTAGGGAACGCGTGATAATTACCGAGGGCTAATGGCGTATAACTTTCAAACTTTTGTCCGACCAGATCGCAGCCATCAGTGAGATGCTCTGTGCAGTCGGTTATGCTGGAGAGCGTATCTTTAACCGTGCATTGTCTCTATTTCGTTCTATTATTCGGCTTGAATTCAGAATTTTAAAGTAGAGGGTTAAACTTGTGTCATGTACTTGTTGCACAGGCAGAATTTGAAAAGGAAACCAAAAGCAAGCGTTTGGAAGGGGATGACTGGAACGACAGTGTAATCAAAGATCTTCAAGAAAGATTATATAGCAGCGATGCTGCTGGTAGTGGCCAAGATGATCAAGAAGCCAATGGGGAACCTCAAATCGGTTCTCCTAGAGGTAGGCTGTGGCAGATTCTCTTACTGTCTGCTTCGTACCTTGAATAGTCTCATCTACGTTTCTAACACAAAGGGGTTCATTCAGGTGAAGAGGACTTGACTCTCCTCGTTAACCAGAAGGTCATACGTGGAGTGCAAGGGGGACGAATTTTTATTCGCTTCGACACAGTTTACGAAGATATGAACTTTGAGAGCTACTATTGTGTGTTAAAGAGCAATTCGTCTATGGATAAGCTGCATGTCATTGAGCACACAATTCCCTTCTTTCTACCGGTACGAGAGCTTGAAAAGCAGCATCTGGTTAACAGTCCCAAAATGTTTATTGACTATATGGGCGATGTCTTACAAGCTTATGTTTCAAGACGTGAACAGGTGCGTCCAAGTGTCTTGCTTAAGGAGGAACTCATGAATTGGAGAGCCATGTTTGCCAATAGTATGATGTTTTCTGGATGTGTGCTTGCTAGGTTTTGCATTTCCTTTTCCTTCCTTTTTTTCCCAGCTTTTGTTCGCTACTTGACCTGTATGGACATCTCTACAGGTCAACGAATTGAAGAGACTCAAAGGAGACCTTATAGGGCAGCTGTACCATAGCTTGTCATACACGTTAATTGAGATCATGCTAAAAGAACCTCAATGCCAGGTAATTTCTGCATAAGCTCAGGTTCTCTCTTGATGTTTTGGTAGTCTTCGTACAGAATATTGGATCATCTATACTCTTAAATGTTGCACCGCTTGATTTTATATTGGCAATAATGTCGTCTTTAGGTGTTCTCTGCTCTTGACTAGTACAATTATGACTAATATCTTTTGCCTTTTCGCTTCTCTCCAGGTGGGATTGAGTTTGGCGTACCACAACTCGGATTCAGAACTTCCTACACAGAGTACTATCACTGCGTGGCCGTTGTCTTCTGACGTCATTACTCAAACTGCCACCAAAAGACCAGGGAGGGCTGTTCTGAAGAATTCAACAGCGTTCCGTTTGCCTAAAGCTGAAGCTTTCCTGCGGACAATGCCTCTACCGCAAGGGTTTGCAGAGTTTCTCACTGATTTGCGGGACACTCTCGGTCTGTCGCCTTCAGTACTGACTGTTGAAGCTCCGGAACTGACAACTGAAGCTCCAGAACTGGCGACCGAGACTGCAGAGCCGACTACTGAAGCTCCAAAGTTGCCTACTGAAGGTCCACAACTAGCAGTTGATGTTCCACAATTGGTGATTGAAGCTCAACCAATGGTGATTGATGATGAACAGATTGCGATTGATGCTGAACCTGAAACCCCAATGGAAGCACCTCATTGATATGATGATTATTCTAGGTAGAATTCTTTGGTTTGGTTTCTAAGCAATTCCTGGTTACTGAGCCTAGTTGTGATGTGTTATTTATGGTGGAATTAAGGAACACGTAAGTTATTTCTCGAATGTTGGAGGTGGGAAACTTTCAATGTTTCACTAGAGGAAGCGGTATAGGACTTGGGATTTACCGGAGTTTTACGTAACTGGGAAGGTGGTACAGAGGCCCTATTGTATGTTACAGTAGCGGATGTCCCCACTTGGTGAGTTTCATCCATCTATACTAACAGAAATGGATCACGAGATGCTTGTTCTGGATTCTAATTCAAGCTATGAAACCATGTGAAGTAAAGAGGTGATTCAGTGACACTATGTATTTTGTCTGAACAGAAAAGAGTTTCAATTTTATAGTTTAGGCAAATCTAGAGTTTGTTTTGTCCGTACAGATTGTGGGTAAACAGAAAAGGGTTTTCCATTTCGTGAAAGGAATCACTATTTTGAAAACCTTTAGAGGACCGTGAAAGTGAACTTGTAATAAAAAATGACTGTCTCTGTGAGGTCAGATGAAAAAACTTATGGAACTTGACTCGTATTTTGGATGTGGTTATAAGGTATCTCAGCCCATGCCAACTCTGGATGGCCGGGGTGGATTGACCCCCTTGCTCGGCCCCCCAAGTCAATCCAGGGGTGCATGTTAAAAGAAAGACCCCCTATTTTGTACTTCATTAATTTATCTTTTGAACCTCTCCTATCTAATTAGGAGCCTCTGATTGCAAATATGAATTCTAAATTTTCAAATTTTATTGTGCATTACAAATAAAAAATTTCAGGGTTTTCCCTTGGGGACGAGCGAGGGGTCAATCCACCTTGGCCCTCTAGACATGCCTATTGTAGTACAAAAAATTCTTGTGGTGTACATGTGTCTTGTAAAATGTACTCCACAAGAAGAAATGGGACTACATTAGGCTTGTTGAGAGTTGTGTTTGTTGTAGGTTGAATTATTTTCAATTAATTTGTTTTCGTAATTCATTATGCCCATACAAATTCTTTCAACACACTTGGAGATTTGTAACTCTGCATAGTTAAAAGCACCCAAATGTAGCACAAGTCATTCTTTGATATCCAAACAATGACCTAAAATCCTAAATCCAAATGCAAGTCGGTCCAAATTAGACAAGTGGGGTATCAAGAAGTGGTTAATCATTTGCATGTGATCCAAGCTTATAGTGTGTGTCACTTCTAGGTGTGTCCATGCCCACTTTGGTGTTAGCCTAGAGTCCAAAGTTGGTACATCTACAAAGTTATTTCCAAAAATTCATATAATATTCATATAAGCTTAGAAAAATACAAAACCAATTTTGCTGATTTCTTAAACCATTTCCTAACACATGTACATCATTTTTTTCTCTATGCACCCTCAAGATCAAGAGATCCAAGGTAAGTATCACATTTGGGTGCTTCTACCTTTTGCTTTTCTTCAAGTAGGACTTGGAAGGCCTCTATTTTGGCCCTCCAATTTGGGCCTATATTTTGTTCAATTGCAAGTTAGAACATGGTCTCTTATGATTTTTTTGAAAAAATACCTTCTTCAAAATCCTCATGCCAAGTTTGATCTTGAAAATTTCATGTCATAAAAGCATATTAGAATCAAGAAAGGCATATTAGAGTCAAATAGCAAGCATGAGTGAATAGTAAGCTCCAATCCTAATGTATTATCTTTGCTTTTAACATTAATCATTATGCAATTTTAAAAATAATATAAATCTCACTTATATTGAAAAAGACATTTTTGTCTACTCTTCAGTAATCTAAATGGCTTAATAATTTGATATATCATCATTTTTGTGTAAGATTTGAGAATAAAAAAAAACTAGCAATAATGAAGATTGTATGTTTGAATTCTTCTCCTTCCATACATGCTCTTTAATTGTTGAATAGCTTGGTCATTTGATGTGTTGTCATTTTTTCTCATCTCTTTAGTAGTTTGAATAGCTTGATCATTTGATGAGTGTCATCATTTTTGCACAAGATTTTGAACCAATCATATGCTGATAAGGGAAAGAAAAAAAGAAAAAAAACTCGCAATAATGAAGATTGTATGTCTGAATTCTTTTCATTCCATGAATCCCTCCCCTCCCTCAAAAGCTCCAAATCTACATTCCCATCATAAAAGCTAATTAAAAAAAGCAAAGATGTGTCCATGTGAACCATCAATATTTCATTTTGTCAACTCCAAGTGTGGTTCTGATAGGAGCGACTGGTGAGCCAGTTTCTCTTACATAAAAAGACTGTGATGTGATGCGCTGCACCAATGTGATAAGCAACCCAATAGCAGGCCTTCGGCACCCAAATCACCCAACACGGCTTCGGCTTCAAAGACAGAAACGTGAACAATTGCAAACAACCCACATAACCCACGTGTCACAAAAGCAAACTGCCACGTACTCCAATTTCTACCCACGTGTCAAATATCTCAAGTGGATGGGTCCCACCTAAGTGCACCAGAGTCTCCAGTCATGAGCACCTCTACCGTCACCACTCACCAGGTAAGCTTATATATCACCTTCATGCTACTCTCAAATCATATGGGTTCCTAGATTCTCAACCTTCTCATCAAAGATGAATACGTCAATGATCTACAAAACGGAAAGAAAACTTTTCGCGGACTGGTCCGTCCACTGCCAGGAAATCGGCTGAAATTTGGATACTGGTGCAATCTTTGCGATATCTCTCACGAGGTGTAGGAAGAGTGAAGATGATACGTGTGAGATCTACGAAATGGAAATTGGTTTCCCGTTCGGGAACTGTGCAAGAGCTTCTAATCTGCATCATCCAGCGCTTCCTCCTCGCGTTGCTGCCGAGATGTGATTCGGCTCGCCGGGATTCGGTGCAAGAATTGGGAGCTGGGTTTGCGAGTTGGACATAATTGAAAGAAGGAGTCACAACTTGATGTGCCATAACTTGCGGATTCCGGGGATGCTATGTTTTTGCTGTTGCTGGAGATTTCAGAGTAGCGAGTACATAGCTAGTGGCGGACGCTGCAATTTCGATGGAGATGACCTACTTCGGCGGAGAGAACGATGTGTGGTGAGCTTTGGAGGGCGCAGCAATTAGTCCATCAGTCTCTCACATGACAGGGGGAGCACAAGCGTGGTTTCTACTATTGTTCGTGGGTTTTTGAGAATGTCGGTCAATCCCCTTTGCATTTGAATGTTACGGTACCGGTAACCAGGCTCGGCGGAATGTGCTTGTTCGAGATATGGGATTCTTCCCGGAACTTTAAGAAATTCCAGCTCGGAATTTGAGTTTTACGATTTTACTTATTGATTTTTGGCTCCAATTCGGAGCTTCTTGGATTCTTTTTTATATAGAAGTGATTTGCTCAACGAATTTTCTCGAGAGGTTCACCCCCACCCACCCTGCGCGCCGTCCACGTGACTTTTTCGCGCGTCCTACTGTGTTCGTTTGACAAATTTAGGGCAATTTCGGTTTGGTTTTCGTTTTTTCCCTTCATGACTCATATTCTTCGATGTGCGGAGGCCTTTGTGCCGAAGCAGGGTAGTATTGCTAAAGCAGACGAACTTTACCCTGAACCCTGTAGAATTCTTGTGGTTTTTAGCAGGGCTCATGATTTGAGAAAAAGTTTCTTAGTCACGAACTAGGTCTCGTATTCAATTATAGTATTGATTCATTTCGGCCTCAACAATAGGCTGATTCTGTTTGGCGAGGGATTCGCAATGGCGCAAACATACCATTTGTCCCAAACGATGAGCCTAACACCCACAACAGCGCCATCATGTTCTAGTTTTCGTAAGAAAACGAACTGTCATGGGGTTAGAGTCATGGGGTTCCCAAGTTCTCGGCTATGTCGGATGGGTAGAAACCTAAACCTCCAGTGTCTTCCCTTAACAGGGTCTCATTTATTCATTATGCCAGAAATCACTAGAGTATCAAATTCGAAGCAGAGGAGAGACAGCACCGTGGTTCATGCGCAAGCTGTTCCGCGCTCGATTTCCTTCCTCCCGGGAGCTGGTCCAATTCGAGATTTTCTTTTTGCCTTGATTGGAGCCGCTTGTGCCTTCCTGTTTGCGGGTGTTTTAGCCCGGTTGTGGTGTTTGGAAGAGCGTTACTTTAGGGCGACGTCGGCGGAACGCGGCACAGCCACTATGCCAGAGATGGGATCGAATCAAGGGCAGAAGGAATCGGTCGAATGGGTGAACATGGTGATTCACAAAGTCTGGAAAGTGTACAGGCGGAGTCTGCAAGGGTGGTTGATTCAGCTTCTGCAACCGGCGATTGACAACTTGGGGAAGCCCCATTGGGTCAAGAGGGTGAAAATTGTGGAACTTAACTTGGATTATGAGCCCATCATTGTGCGAACCGTACAGCGCCGGGCATCTAGGTGAGTTACTACGTTGACAAATTTCTGGTAATACATGAAACATAGAAGCAAGTCCAAGGGATAATTTAAGTTTGGATTCTTTGGTCTTCTGGCCATTTCATCCATTTTATCCTTTTTATTCTCGTTCTTTTTCTAAAGTGGTGTGCATGATTTGGCCTTGCATATTCCAATTTGTGGCGTCAATTAGCTAGCTGCAAGACCTGTTAGTAGCTGGAAATTAACTGATCTCCTATGTGCCTTGTAGTAACATGGAGTTAGAGTTTCAGTTAGCTAACTGACACTGCTTGGTTGGTGTGGGCCGAATTTGTTGACTTGTCCATATTCGGGGAGTTGAGTTACCCAATACAAATCAATGCAAAATCAACGGTAATTAGTTAGCAGGAATTAGCATCAATTTGTTAACTGACGCTCCTTTGAAAGTGCGAGCACCTAGAAACTATTTCCAGTTAGCTACTTGTTTGGAGGGGGGGTAGACTTACTATGTTACCAAGTTTTATTCTTCCAGATTTTGACTATGTATACTTTCTGTAATTTTGTTCTGAATTAGTGTGTGTCTGATTGGCAGGCGAGCGAACGACTTACAATATCACTTTGGGCTTCGGTACGCTGGCGGTGCGAGGTGCTTGCTCAGCTTGAAACTCGGCCGTGCAGGTCTTGAAACTTCCATTCCCGTGGGAGTGTATGACCTGGATGTGGATGCGGAGCTTTGGCTGAAGCTGCGGTTGGCTCCAGTGAAACCCTATGTGGGGACTCTCTCTCTGGCCTTTGTGCGCTTGCCGACCATCAAGCTCGTCTTGGCTCCCTTCCGAGTGGTGAACCTCTTCTCTATTCCGTTTCTGAACAATTTTCTGTCGAAGCTCTTGACGGTGGACCTCCCTCGTCTGTTGGTTCTTCCACGGCACATTACCTTCGACTTTCTCCCGCAGGGCCAGAACGTCATGGATTCCATGGAGGCAATGGAAGCTTCGGTGGAGTCAGGTGCCATGGATGAGTCCATTGCGTCAGGTGTGATGGATCTACTAAAAACGGCGGCCACAGAGCCGGCGGTTCCTCAAGATGACCCGAGTGAGGCCTTTGTTGGGGAGCTCTCTGTGACGATCTGCGATGCTCGTGACTTGCCAATACGTGGGTTTACAGGGTGGAGTAATCCTTATTGTATTCTCACATTGGGAGATCAGGTTTTAGAGAGCAAACGGAACAAGGAAACCTCACATCCGTCTGGTCACAAGGACCCAATCTGGAATCAAGATTTCTTGCTGTTGGTGGAGGATCCCAGGAGACAGAGCCTGATGCTACGCATTAAGGACAGCACCATGACTCTCAACCCCAATATAGGATACTGTCAGCTCAATCTGGCCGAGCTTCAGGTCAACACCTAACTCAAATGTTAATTTCAAATGTTGATGACCATTGGAATGTCTCAATTCTGAAGTTTTTTTGAGTCAGTCAACCGTTTCAATAGCAGTAAAGTAGGAATCCCTTTTTTCTGCCATTGCTTCCGGAGCGTTTTCTCTTACTAGGAGGAATCGTCTTAATTTTGGCCATGTTCCCATTTCAAGAGGATTCCAGCGCACTAATGATTCGTATTATTAGGATAATGTAAAAATAAGTTATGACTTCTCAAAGTTTTGCTCAGGAACATTTACTCCACTTATGGCCTACCAACTGCAAAAGTTGTCTCACGAGAAACGGTTCACTACCTTAGGGGTTTTCCCCGTTTGACAGTGAACGAGTATTTAACTCCTCTCTTTGTATTAGTCGTGAAATCCAATTTGGTGCAATCAGTTGTATTTCCAGCTAACTTACCTTCGTTCTGTGTGTGTCTTAGGATTGCGTTCCACGTACCATGTGGGTGAAGCTGAAGCGAGATGGGCCGTTTGGGCCCAAGAAGGTGCCCGGCAGGGTACGCATTGCACTGACTTACAAATCTTATGTGGACGAAGAGGAGGAGGACAGTGACGAAAAGGAAGGCTCGCTCTCGCCATACATTAAGGTGTACGGTGACGCAGGTGCCGAGAGTGTGGAAGATATTGGAATTAGCCTAGGTGAAGCCATAGACGCAAGTCTCATGGAAGAATCCAAACGGAAAAGTGAAGGCGAGATTGTGACCACTGATGACGAAACAGAAATAATTTCGACCGAAAGGGAGGACTCGACTGTGGAGGTGACTACTAGTCCAAAGTCTTCATCCAGGAACAGGGATGCTAGAGTTTCAGGAACGAATGGGGCTGCTTCAAGGATAAGGGTGGATCATTCGGAAAGGGTTATGAAAACAAATGGATCTGTGCCCAGAAGAGAGCATACAGATTTGCATCCAACAGATTCTAGTGAAAAGGACCTTACCTATTCCAGGGGCTTTGGTGACAATGGAGATGTCCGAGTGCCAAGGGGGAAGGAGAATGGTGTGGCTGTGAAACACATGGAGGATCAAGACCTTGAAGATTCAAGAGCGGCTGTTTTAGACAGGGAATTGGAAAGCTTGATAACAAGGTCCTCTGAAGCTCGGGAAGCCTTGGAATCGCATCGCTGGAAACGAAGCTCCTATTCAGATGCAAGTGCAGCGACTCCTGCAATGGATCATACGGTCTTTCCTACACGTCCTGATCAAAAGGATGAGGACTTTAGAGTTGAAAATGAGGCAGAATTAGGTGCAGAAGAGACACGGAAAGATTTGTCTCCCAAAATCGAGGGTAACAAGTTGCTCTGGTTGTGTATGTTTACAACTGTTGCCTACGTTATTGGGTGCAGTTTACACTTATCAAATCCGTTGCATCCATGAAAAGTTCAAATCGTGGATGACAATTTTTCTGAGAGGACGGTCTCTCTAGTTTCACTGTGGATCTAAAATTGATACATATTTGACTTTCAAATACCCCTTTCATGTGGCCTCTAAAATGACATTCTGGAATAGCCTGCATACTTGCCTCCTACACTCTTGCCACTCCTAATATAGCTTGTGGCACACTTATCACACTCGCAAAGTATGTTTGGCACAACTCGTTTAAGAGTTTTGTTTGAATGAGAAATTGATTCTGTGCTGAAGGAGATTGTGGGAGTTTCCAGCCCAGGGAGAAATTATGATGAATTTTTTTACCCTCAAGTGCCTCAATCCTGTCTTGAATTTTTGCATATATTTGCTTATATCTTTATAAATGTATATTGTTTACCTCAATTTCATTCATCGAAATAAAAGGTTTAATTAATTAAAAGTCAAGCATTGGTTTGGTCGTTTGGATGAATGAGAAGTTTGGTGGTCAAAAAGTCTTTGTTCATTGTTCAAAATTGGGATGTTAGAGCATTAAGGGGCTAAGCACCTTGGGGTTTATTGGTGAATGACCACCTTAATCCAGGAAGGACAAAGCCTATCACCGAGGTATTCAATCGATAATCATCAAATTCTTGAATGAATGAATGTATTCTTCGAACTAGGGGATCCTCCTATGCAACTTTGACTCCCCCTATTTGTCTTGTCTAACAACTGAGGCTACTAATAAACTCAATTTTTACTCCTATGTAAGGTAGACAACCTATTTCCGACAATGTTAAGCATTTTTAGCATATGTCCAATTGAATGATGGGGGGGATTAATTTTATCTAGTCTAAGAATGAAAATAATGAAGATTGGACTATTTTTTGCTAATTTTCCATCAAGTTTGGAATTAGTAGAAATTAAAGAAGTGTAGATTATAGTCCGACTTGTTCTTGATGTATAGGCAAACATATTTCAAAGAAGTAGAAAACTAAAAAGTAATTTTAGCAATTTCATTAGGCGTCTCATTTGTCAACTCAATGTGTTATTTGTCAAACACTAATGAAGACCTTAGTCAACATCATATTCCCATCATTCATGAAAATAGGTCACCCTATCTCGTGCAAATGGGGCCTTAGTCAAAAATAGGTTGCATACCTTAGCTATTGATTGGCTTTACATAAAGTAAACAACCCTATTACCACCCTAATTTGCAATCTGAATATCTTGGGGCCAAGTCCAAGAGGGTCACATACTTGCAAAGGTGTGCATTTATTTCACAAATTAAATCCAAGTAGAATTTTAACTTTCCAATTGAAATTGTAATTTTTGTGAGTTCCTAAAGTGTTCTATTTTGAAATCACAATATTACCCATAGAGTGGAGTCATAAATGCTCCTATAAACAGTCCATAACCACTTTTCTATATATCTCATGGCACTTAACCCCTAAAAAACCAACTAGCTAAATTTGGCAATATAGCAATTTTGTGTGGGTACAGTGGGGTACCAATCAAAATGTCGTTTTCAAATTCGCAGTGACAAAAATTTCAGTATTGCCAACTTTGAAAGCTTCCCAAGAGCTCAAAAATTGGTATTTTACCACGAAATTTTTACCAAAGCATTATATTTAAGTTAATTATATTTCTGACAAATTTCAAGGCTAAAAGATGCACCGAAAAAAAGTGATTCAAAATCTACCAACATTGGTAGCTGTGGAAATTTTTTCACTGCTACCAACTTTGACAGCCTCCCAAAGATTGAATTATTATTATTTTTCCATGAAATTCTTGGAAAAAAAATATATTTATGTTAATAACATATGATAAAAATTTCAAGACCAAAATATTAATACAAAAAAAGATATTAACAATCTACCAACATGTGTCGTTTTGAGAAACAATTGTGAAAACCGTTTCACTACTTCAACTTTGACACCCTCCCAAGGGCTGAAAAATTGCTTATTTATTATGAAATTTTTTCCACAAAGTTTTTTCTATGTTAATAACATTTTTGAAAAGTTTCAAAGCCAAAAAATTTATACAAAAAAAGAAATTCAAAATCTACCAACATGTGTAGCTGTGAAAAACCATTTCACTACTTCCAACTTTGACACCCTCCTAAGGGCTGAAATTTTACTTATTTATCATGAATTTTCTTGCACAAGATCCCCTCTATGCTAATAACATGTGTGACAAATTTGAAGGTCAAAAAATTTACACGAAAAAAGAAATCCACAATCTACCAACATGTGTAGTTGTGAGAAACAATGGGGGAAACCATTTCATTGCTACCAACTTTGACACCCTCTCAACGGTTGAGAAATTGTCTATTTACCATGAAATTTTTGGCACAACATGCTCTTTATGAGAACAACATTCGTGCCAAATTTCAAGGTCAAAAAATTTATACAAAAAAAATAATATTTACAATCTACCAATGTATGTAGTTGTGAGATACCTTTTATTAAAGACATTGAAATTGTTGAAGTATGTTAGACAATCATGCTTCTAGATTGAAATTCTCCAGATGATGCAATTGCTAATCATAAATGCTTCTCAAAAAAATCAAGGATAGCCAAATTTAGTTGTGTGCACTTGTCACATCTCAAAGACTGCACTTGTTTAAAAATTGGAGACCATACATGCATGAAGAAGCTTTTTCCTCTCGATAAGAATGCTTGCATTTACAATAGAGCATTATAGGAGGTGGGATGTGGGATGATGAGAGAAGCAAGTGATGGGTGATTATTTTCTAAGCACAAGATTGAAACTTTGTGAACATGAATGATTGAGTGCATGAAAGATGAGTTAACTGAGTAAGTCTAGGCTATGTGATAACTGAGTGGATGAGGCATGGGATGAGTGTTTGAGGATATATGGAGGTATGTGAGATTTTCTTTAAGAGTGAGTGAGGTTATAACTTACATGTGGTGACTGGTGAAGTCTGGTGAATGAGTGAGGTTGTGAGGCAAGATGATGGTGAGTGATTGAGGATATGTGAGATTTTTTTCTAATGGCTGAGTGAGGTTATATATGTGCTCAGTGAGTGAGGCTAGATCATGGTGATTAATTGAAGGCTAGATCATGGTCACTGAGTGATGGCTATTTCAGATGAAACTCGTGCACACATAGTAGGTTTTAGTGAGGTAGGGAAGATAGGAGTTGACATTGCAGCTATTGTTGGAGTCCATGTTAGAACAATTCAGAGGGTAGTGAAGAAATTTCGAGAAGATGGAACCTATAAGTGCAAACCTTGTGGTGGAAGTCATGCTAAAAAGCTTAGTGATGGAGATGTCCGTGCTATTATACGTGTCTCAAAAACTCATTGTCGCTCGACACTCTCTGAGATCACTAATATATGTTCTACTCAAGTGTCTAGATTGTCTATTCGAAGGGCCTTACATGAGAGTGGCATTTTCAGTCGAATTGTTGTTAAAAAACCTTTTTTGACACATCATCACATGTCTCAACGATTGGCATTTGCTCAAAAGTATTGTGGGTGGAGTGTAAAAGAATGGGAGAGAGTTGTTTGGACAAATGAGTCTACCTTTGAAGTTGGAAAAAATTCTAGACAAGTTCATATTTGGAGAAATGCATATGAGTGCTATTCATCAAGTTGTATAGTTCCAACTTTTAAGAATGGGAGAACTTCTTTGATGATTTGGGGTGCATTTTCTGGAGGGCAAAAGTCACAACTTGTTTTTATGCCCAAAGATAGACATTCTGCTATGGATTTTGTTGAAGTGGTCTACAATGTTGAGTTGCTTCATTTTATGAGTAGAGTGCCACAGGGATTGCTCATGGAAGATGGCACACTTGTCCATCGTAGCAAAGTATTTGAAGAATGGAGACAAACACACCTTTTGGAGAAGCTCGATTGGCCTGCAAATTCTCCTGATCTCAATCCAATTGAAAACCTTTGGAAGATTTTAAAAGATGCTGTGCAACATGGCCCAATATGTCCAAAAAATTTAGATGACTTGAAGGTAGTTATTGAAAGAGAGTGGAGGTTAATCAATGGTACAAAGCTCCTTCAACTATGTCATTCTATGCCCTCTAGGTTACAAGCAGTGATTGAGCCAAATGGAGGACATACACGTTGGTAGATTGTAAATATTATTTTTTTTGTATAAATTTTTTGACCTTGAAATTTGGCACGAATGTTGTTCTCATAAAGAGCATGTTGTGCCAAAAATTTCATGGTAAATAGACAATTTCTCAACCGTTGAGAGGGTGTCAAAGTTGGTAGCAATGAAATGGTTTCCCCCATTGTTTCTCACAACTACACATGTTGGTAGATTGTGGATTTCTTTTTTCGTGTAAATTTTTTGACCTTCAAATTTGTCACACATGTTATTAGCATAGAGGGGATCTTGTGCAAGAAAATTCATGATAAATAAGTAAAATTTCAGCCCTTAGGAGGGTGTCAAAGTTGGAAGTAGTGAAATGGTTTTTCACAGCTACACATGTTGGTAGATTTTGAATTTCTTTTTTTGTATAAATTTTTTGGCTTTGAAACTTTTCAAAAATGTTATTAACATAGAAAAAACTTTGTGGAAAAAATTTCATAATAAATAAGCAATTTTTCAGCCCTTGGGAGGGTGTCAAAGTTGAAGTAGTGAAACGGTTTTCACAATTGTTTCTCAAAACGACACATGTTGGTAGATTGTTAATATCTTTTTTTGTATTAATATTTTGGTCTTGAAATTTTTATCATATGTTATTAACATAAATATATTTTTTTTCCAAGAATTTCATGGAAAAATAATAATAATTCAATCTTTGGGAGGCTGTCAAAGTTGGTAGCAGTGAAAAAATTTCCACAGCTACCAATGTTGGTAGATTTTGAATCACTTTTTTTCGGTGCATCTTTTAGCCTTGAAATTTGTCAGAAATATAATTAACTTAAATATAATGCTTTGGTAAAAATTTCGTGGTAAAATACCAATTTTTGAGCTCTTGGGAAGCTTTCAAAGTTGGCAATACTGAAATTTTTGTCACTGCGAATTTGAAAACGACATTTTGATTGGTACCCCACTGTACAAGCTGACCGCACACACGAACAGAGTTCTCGAACGTGATCAACAAGACTGGGCATGCAATACAAGCAACGAACCATGTATGAAAATCCAAACTGAAGGTGAGGTGTAACGGGCAATACTTAGAAGGCTCGCCATGTTCGTCAACTTCTTCTTCGTCCACAATGAAATCAGCCATCTCGTCTTCTTCTCCCAATTCCTCTTCTTCATTCAATTCTTCCTCTTCCACCACGTCCTCTGCCGCAGCCCCTGTCACAAAATTTCCTTACTCAACGCCAAAGACATGCACCTTGAATCAGACTCAACAAAAAGCTGTGAAAGACAACTTCAAGTTGGAACCAACATTTTCACCCAAAACATTTCCACTGCTGAACATACCATCATCTTCTCCGAACAAAGACCTTTTGAGCTCCTCTTCGGCTGTGCGACCTCTCCTAACACCTCCACGGTTCCAAAATGCCTGATTTCCACGGTCACCAGCCCGGCGTTCAAGGGTTAAAACTGGGATTTGAGTTTTCAGGACAGATTTCCAAAGAAGATTTTCGCAGTCTGGATCACAGAATTAATGCGACGCATCGAAGGTCGTGGCGCAGGGCAAATTTAGATTCAGGGACTCTGGGTGTGCAAGGAAAAGTAGCTCGAATGGTTCTTCACAGAACTTTTCTCCCTGTGGTTGCACAGGACCATGAAGAAACTCATACAACCGCACTTCAAACTTATGAATTCTTCTTAAAAATTGGAAAACTAGAATCAATTTGCGAAATTTTGATCAGAATACACTTTTTTGTTTTGATTAAAAAAATTGAAGGCATTTTTCAAAAAGAATTGACACAGTTCTCACCTGTGAACAATGCGCTAAATACTGAGTAGAAATGATGGGAATCCTCTCTAGAATCATGTGCCAAAAAACCCATGAATTTACAGGCCTTTTCTATTGATAGAGATAATAATCACTGAAATTCTAAATCCAAAATGAGTACCAAACTTGCAGTAACTGAATTATGCATTATTTTTTTTTCTTAAAACACTCAAATAAAACACAAAAATTAGCACTGATAATATGCTCAAGCCTCTAGAATTCTAGATCCCTAAGGGGTACTATCCATAGTGGAAACAAGTTTCATGGATATTGGTCAAATGTGTCAAATTAGTCAGACCATTGTCAATCTAGTGATCTGGTGCATCAATAGAAGCTCCCCTAATGTCCACCAAGTCTTTTAGGAAAAACTCATCAGTCTCCAAAGTTGCTCCTGAACTGGTTACTTGATCCTGAAGCAGCACCTTTTAGGGTTAAGTATTTTTGTAATGTACTGGACTGTACAGTAGAACTTCCATAAGGTAAGGTAGAAGGCTCATAAGTCGTCCATCTAAGAGCTGAAACTGAATTTTGGGGAGGTGAAACTTATTGAAATATGTTTCAGTAAATTTTTCTTGAAAGACAAGAGGAATTGACATCTAACCCAAGTCGTTTCATATTTTTTGGAGCTTTGTAGAATTAGTTATGAATTTTTGAGGTCGAAATGGCATAGGGCTCTGAAACCGCACACCTCCTCAAGTGTAAACTGTTGGTACATCCCTGTAAAGATGAAAAAAACCCATGTACACGCAGTGTACATTTGAGGAGGTGTGCGGTTTTAAAGCTTGTGTGGTTTTCGAGCCTCCTACCTTAATAGCCCCGGGACCAACGGAGAATATTACATTAGAGAGGTTATTGCTTTAGGGAGGGGTTGCAGCATTAATGACATTTGAAGATATTTTTACTGGGCTTTAATTGTATGGCTCTCTTAGACTGAAGTCATGTAGTCATGTTCACCAGAGCAACATGTAGATTCCAAATTCAATCAAAGTTGCCTTTCTTTTTTTCCTTATTTTGGATATCTTCAATGCATTCAGGCCAAGACCAATGAAATAATATCACTTTCTAGAGGTTATTGACTTACAGAAGTTCTACTGTAATGTGGTGTCAGCATGCGTAAGTATAATAAATCATCCTTGACTGGAAATGGGGTTGCCTGCAAAAGTGTCCCCGCACTTTGAAATCACAGAAGAAAGTCATACATACTGTACGTAGTGAATGGAATTTGTGCTCATCAGCACAAACAGCACTCAAAGATCTCCATTTCCATTCCATGATCGTCTCTTGTCCTGAAAAAGCTCCACAACTCTCCTCTATACATGCCCGAAAATCACACTCCTCATGCATACGATACAACGCCAACGCTAAGTGATGCACACAAAATCGCTCTTCTACAAAAATTCTGGGGCCGAGTTAGCTAGCTACCATAAATTACAAACCAGGTCAATCTACGTCCACGGATTCAGCTAGTCACTACCTTCCACCAGCTGAAGTCCTTTGCGCAATTACGTCATTTACATGATTTGCTGCATGATAGTAGAGTCCTTGAACTCGGTCCCGCTCCTTCTTGTGAAAAACGAACCCCCGAGCCGGTTGCCACAGCGAAACCACCATCGCCACCACCGCAAACCCCAACACCAAGCCCACCCCGAAACCAGGACTCCAAACCACATCCGAAAAAAGAGTAGTTGCGTGACTCCCACTTGGGCAAGCATCTAAAGGTACACCACACAAAAGCGGATTCCCTACAAAGCTGGAGAGTCCGTTCTTAAAGTTGAAGCCATTAGTAGTCGGAATCTCCCCCGACAAATCATTCCACGCCAGCGACAAGGAGTTTAGCTGATCCAAGTTTCCAAGCTCCGGAGGAATCGGCCCCGTGAGCTCATTGTAGGCGAGGTTCAAACTCTCCAGCCGCTTCATCCCAGACAGGCGACTTGGGATAGTCCCTGTCAAGTGGTTATTCTCCAAGCTCAAGCTGTAGAGCGCTACCAAGTTTCCAAAATCAGAGGGTAAATTCCCCTCGATGCTGTTGTTGGACAAGTCCATCACCGTCACCGACTTCGTCAGCAAGTTGTAAATGTAGGAGCCGTTTTTCACTGATAATTGGAATCCTCCGTGAGGTTGTAAGGCTCCATCCAAAGAAGACTGGTTCGAGAGTGTCGTGAGAGCCGTGAGACCAGAGAGATTGCTTGCAATCGTGCCTGTGAAGTCATTGAATGCCAAGTCGAGAATTTGAATGGCGGAGAGTTTCCATATCCATGAAGGAAATGGTCCAGTTAGGCTGTTGTTAGAGAGGCTCAGCACACGAAGAAACGGAAGAAAAGGCTCCCTGGTGGACTCTGGTAAAGTTCCTGAAAGAGAATTGCTGCTGAAATCGACGTATAACAAAGTACTGATGTTGAGAAACGCAAATGGGACTTCCCCTGTCAGCGAATTCTCTCGAAAGTCCACCACGGATAAATTTTTCTGCGTCCCCCCAATCTCGCCAGGTATGGAGCCCGAAAGCTGGTTCTGCTTCAAGTCGAGGTACACAAGGTTGGTGCAATTGCTTAACGACCTCGGAATCTTACCACTGAAACTATTGTTCGTGAGGTGCAACAGCTCAAGCTTTTTGCACTCTCCTAGAGAAGTCGGGATCCCGCCCGTGAATTCATTTCCTGTGAGATCCACGTACTGAAGAGCCTGCAAAGTGGAGAACAAATCTGGCAAGGCGCCACTAAATCGGTTCCCATACAAATACAAGAAACTCAGGCTTTCCATTCCACCAAAAGATTCAGGTATACTACCCTCGAGTTCGTTGTTCCCCAGATACAACCCTTGCAACTTCTTCAACTTCCCAAGCTCATCAGGTAGCGTCCCATTCAACGAGTTATTAGTCATCTTAAACCAAGCGAGTTGAGTGCAGTTTCCTAACGACCCAGGGATGGGTCCAGAAAGCGAGTTATACTGCAAGTTGAACGCAGTAAGCCTGGAGCAGTTCCCTAACTCCACCGGAATCCCTCCAGTAAGGTTGTTGTTGTAGACATAAATGTCCCGAAGCTTCTGCAACTGGCCGAGTTCCTTAGGAAGAGCGCCAGTCAGCTGGTTGTGGTCCACGTGCAAGTAGTCCAGATTTTTGCATAAGCTAAGCTCCGGTGGCAAGGTTCCTGTGAGATTTGTGTAGGAGAGACTGATGTTTCCCAGGTGAGTGAGGTTGCAAAGGAAGCTCGGGATGCTTCCTCTGAGATTGGTGTTTGTGATGTTAAGCTCCACCACATGTCTGGTTGTGGAGTTGCACATCACGCCCTGCCAAGTGCAGTAATTCACGGCGTTGTTTTTGTTCCAGGAGGAGAGAGATGAGAAGGGGTCGAGGACCTGCTTGATGGAAAGTAAGAGTTCGGATTCTCCCGAAGTGGTGAGAATTGATCTTCTGGACTCTGGTTCTGGTTGTTGTGGACTGAGGTCTGGGGAACATGCTCCTGCAGGTACTCTTATGACCAAAAGAAAGGGCAACAGAAGGATCCATGGCGCTATGAGATGGGAACGGGAATGGGAATGGGAACATCCGCGTTGCGCCATTCTTGAGGCTGGAGGTTTAAAAAAACAGGTACTCTTTGACATTAAGTCTCCTGGGCATTCTCATGTTGGGTGGGGCTGACGGCCCTGTGATATGATGCAACCACTGTCAGGTATCAGCATACAGCGTGAATTCAGCAATGACAGCGGATGCTTACTTTGAATCCAGCATGGACATTAATAAGCTCTATGATCGGTAAGACAGAAGTGGATTTCATGGCTCGAGCTTGCTGAAAATAACTGTTGGACTGGAAGACGTGATGACGGGGTCAATTCCGATCCCTCTGACGGTCACTTTAGATGGCGCGGATTGAAGCAATAAACTTAAAGTTTGAGCCGAAATTACGTGCATTTGGGTTGAACTTACAAGCTTAATCAAACTGTATTCCACTGCATTTTTGACACATAGCTTATTGACGCAATTGAGGTAACAAGGGTCCAATATATCTGAAACTAGTATACAGCCGCCATGGAACAAAACAGGGTAAAATGAAAAATATGTGGTTCTTAAGTCAATTTAGGTGTATGGCTTGGTTCTTATGTCAATGTTGCGGATTCGTACTGTGCAATCTAAGTGGCACTAAGTCATTTGCACGTTGTAGGGGACGAGAAAGAAAGAGGCCAGAATTACTTGAAAATCTGTAAATACTCAAGGAATGAGAGGGCTCGCCTGAAAAGATGCGAGCTCGTCCATCATTGTCACCAACGTAAAGTTGTCGTAAACCTGACTTTCAAGGCTGCCCAGACGAGTTGATGTAGACTGTGCAAAACAGAAGTTACAATAATGAAGGGAAACAGTCCAAATGTCCAAATTTCAACAAAAGACTCAATAACAAACCTCGTTGGTATGAACATAAACAACCAGCAACGCAACAAGAGGCTCTCTACCTGTAGTGCTGACTCAAGTTTCAAGTTTCAACTGAGTAAGGTCCTACTCAAACTTCCTCCCATTCATATCGAATGTCGTTTTTATCAAATCAAAGCCTCCTCCCCTTCAATCCAGAACCAACAAAAAAATACCTGTTGATTTGAACCTATCTTCCTCAGAGATTGGTGTGGATGATGTAGAGCTCCACCACATGCCTTTGTTGTGCTGCTGCACGTCACTAACGTTGGTATGAACATAAACAAGCAGCAACGCTAAAAAAAGGCTCTCTTAATTCCTGGATCACCAATCCAAGCCGTTTCAAGTAAGCTCCTACTCAAACTTCCTGACATTCACTGCAATGTAGTGAAGTTTTTTGCCAAATCAAAGCCTCCTAACTCCCCTTCGGTCCAGAGCTATCCAACCCAATATATGGGAAAACTTTCTTCTGTCGATACTTTAGCAACTACACTAGCTGATGTTTCGTCACAAACGCCATCGATCAACCACTAACCACACTGTAATGCCAGACTGATTAATCAAAAACGTCGAAACGAAAGTTGAGGCGAAGAAAACACTTCCACCGAATGGGCACCTTGTTAAAGAAGCTCGATCTCCTGGACGTACGTTAATTACTTGAGCTGGATGAGTCGTTCCCTTCACCTCCAGAGCTCCTGCAAACCTACGCAACCCTTGCACCATAGAAATTGGTCGCAAAACACACACACACACACACACACACACACACACACACACACTGTCACTAAGGTTCAATACAATTGGGTGTCCGCAGCCAACAAAACCCTGAACTTCATTACTGAGCCTCCTTGCGGCGGCCGGCTCTCTTGTTCGAAAGAGTGTGAAAGTCGACTCTTCTGTTCCGCAAGTGGATGGTCGAAGCCTGCCTGTCTGTCCAGCACTGTACCCCGCTTGAGTGTTGATTCAGCTGCATGTGGAATTCCTGGGCTCTGGAAACCGCTGTTCAGGCATAGCCAGTGTGTGGACCCGGCGTGCACAAGAACCATTCTAAGGAACGCACAGTACTGAGTAAGGTAAGGTAAGAGATCGTAAAACAGACCCTGCTCTAAAGGCGCCCTCTCACTCTAACGCATAGGTACATTTTCCTTTCTTCAATGCACCAGTAGTGTACTGAGGACGCTAAATCCTGCAAACGAAGTGGGCCCAGCAGGGGCAGATTTACCATGGGGAAAAACGCAGGAATTTTTTATTTTTTGCACATTATTTTTTTTGCAAATTCCAAATTCGTATTTGCAATCAGAGACCCCAAATTCTCTAGGAGTGGTCTAGAACATACCCTAGACATGGCTGAAAATAGGAGGTAGGTTTTACTTTCACCCCTGGGTAAAACACAAAATGCTCCTACGGGGGGGCCCACTTCGTTTGCAAGATTTAGGGTCCTTCGTAGTGTACATTTCATTTCAGGAGGGGACGCTTTTAGTGCCCACTACGTTTGACCTTGAAAGATTTGTAACTAATTATTCCACAGAGGTCCAGAAAATATGAAACAATTGACTTGGGTTTGATGCCAATTCCATTTTTCTTCCTACAGAAAATTTATTGGAAATTGTTTTAAGGAACTTGGCTTCCCCCCAAACGCAATCAACTTGTAAAAAGTTGCTTTTAGAGCACCTTACCTTACATAGCATTGACATCTCCACTCCTTGAGAAAGTACTATCCTTCCTTAAATATTTTTCATGTAATGTATGTACTTGAGTCTCCAAAAGATTGATGAAGACCTCAAAAAACAAGCTCAAAATAAGGAATCATTCTTTGTATGACTCTAGGAAAAAATGTAAAAATTCTAGAATATTCTATTTCGAGGTATATATTGGTCTCCCCAAACAATGTTGCAAACCCAAGAATATATGCTAAAAAAGAATCACCTTTTGACTTTTGCATTACACAAGTGAAGGAAGTTACACCACCTCATCCTTTTGAAGAACCTTCTCATTGTTCAAGAGTGACTTTGCACTCATTCAGGTTTGAAGTCAAATGGGACCATCAATACAAGTGGTGAACAATGTTTAATAAGTTCTTTATTTATATTAACTGGATTATGAAGTTTGACTAATTGGAATTCGTTTCTGTTTTTTTCAATTTTTTTTAATTTGAAAAAAAAAGAAAATCCCATTTGAACTTCAGTTGGAGATTCATCTGCGAAGGGCCAAGAAAAATAAATTCAACTGGATAATCATATGCACCCCTGGCTGGCTGGAAGTCTTGCAAATTGACTTGAATTGCTGAGACCACCGATGGCCACCGACCAATTGGGAAAGTTTGGAATCACAAATCATTTTCAGGCAGGCACTCACTCACTCAGGCGTTTGTCCGAGTCAGCCTTGTGTCAGACCCGTCTCCTAAAGTCAAAGCAACCCTGACTGTTTTCTGTTTTTTCAATTTCTTGTTTGTTTGTGGAGTTGACGTACACAAACTACTGAGGTAGGGTAGAAGGCTCAAGAATGGCACATCTAAGGAGAAAAACAGATGTGTGGAAGAAACTGTTTGTCCAATGACTCCCAATTTTGGGGGGGAGACAGAGAAATGGAAAATAAACAAACTGCAATTTAAATTGTAATTTTCTGAATTAGAATCAATTAGATACGATTTTCCAAAGTGAAAAGTCTCTAGGTTGTTATTAATGTTCCTAGACTTAGTAGTAATGAATTATCATGTGCCTTTGAAAAGAGCAAATTGGTCCAGAAATAAATGAAGTGGGTGTTTTTAGGAAAGTTCCATAATGTGGGAATAGAGTGTCCTTAAATCGAGCAAGAGAAATTTGTACTCTGAAATTTATATTTATCATTTCTTTCTTATTGTCATCTTGAATTCTATGTTCACAATTAAATGATGCATTCATGATTAGTGAATCACACATAATAATAGTCCAAAAGCATTGCTCATTGTCCTAAAATCATGCACTTGTAGTCACATTTTCCTACCTCCAAAAATGGTGTCCATTTCAACAACCACATGCTCTATACTTGGGCTACTTCTATAGTCCCTTCTAAATGCCCTCTCCATTTCAGAGCTTCCTACCTTAGAAGCACCTAAATGTGACACTTATTTTGGATCTCTTGATGTAGAAGGTGCGTATAGGAAAAAATAATGTGTGTGTGTGTTAAGAAATGGTTTAATCCCTAAACGAAGCGACGGATGTTTTTTGTCCCATGAACGACAAGGAATTGTCCTTTGTAGGACAGAAGTGCAACTATTCATCTAAGGAATTAGGGGTGGAAAGGGGAGATCTTCTAGAGTAGTTTGACTCCCAATGAGTATTTTTTATTTTCTTAAAGTGGATGATGTCACATGGTTCCAAAATGGCTGATTTCCATAGTCACTAGCCCGGCGTTCAAGGGTTAAGAAACCAACAAAATTAGTTTCGTATTTTTCTGAGCTTGTATGAATATTATACAAATTTTTGAAAACAACTTTGTAGATGCACCTCTTGTGGACACTAGACTAACACCAAAGTAGGCACAGAAACACCAAAAAAAGACACACTCTAAACTTGGAATCAAGTGTTGGTAATTAGCTACTTCTTGGAAGAGTGACAACTTCTTGGAACCCCACATCATCCTCTACTTTAGAACCCCACTTGTCTACTTTAGGTCCACAAGCCCTTGGACTTAGGTTATTTTTTAGGTGTCCGTGAACAACTTGTGTTACATTTGGGTGCTTCTACCTTACACATGTACTTCCCATTTTCCAACCCATCATGCCAATTCAAGTGCCTTTCTAAGGAGAAAACAAGCATCCAAAATATGTCTAAATAAGCAATTCAGCATAACTTAGTTGGAAGCATCTATTTCAAGAATAAAAACAAAAACCTTTTTGTAGTATGAGCAATTGGGAATCATGAATTTAAATAAATAAATAAATAACAGGATTTTTGGATAAGACATGTAATTGCTAAGAATTTTCAAAGTGAAAGCTTCCTACTTAGGCCTTTGGAATCGTCACATTAACTTAGGAATGAAATTGAAATCTAGAGAAGCAACAATCAACCAATCACAATAAGGGAAGGGAATGGTTTAATGTCACTGTGGGGGACACTTTCAATGGCAATACATTTGTCATGAACAGATACAAGGATGTTTTTGGATGTTTTCACCTTATTTTTAAAAAAATATAATCAATTTCACTCATCAACCTATTTTGGAAGAGAATTCAAAAAAGAAAATTCGAATTTAATGGTCTTTGGTGGTAGTATAGAACAAATATTTTAGTTTATTTTCCAAAGTACAAGTGACCCAACACTTAAACCACTTGTAAACCCATCCTAGTCATTTCCCTTGTAACTTCCCATCTTGACATGTCCATTCAATTATGAGAAAAATTGGAAGGGTCATTCTTACATGCCCACCCAATATGATTAAATAAAAATTGAAACTTTGAAGATTCTTTAAATTTCAAGAATTTTTCAGAAAAGGAGCTAAAAAGGAGAGAAACCACAAATGTTGACTCTTATTTTGGTTTAAGAAAATAAAGGAGGGACCCATCAAGTTAGAAGACCTTGCTATGCACTCTTGTAGTTCCACATTTGTAAGAAGAGACATCATCTCAATGATGGGTTGAGAAATAAAAGTGAACATAGTGTGCATCACTTTCTCTTTGCCATAATATAAAGTCAAGAACTACATAGAAATAGGTTCTTAAGTCTACAAAAACATCAAAAGATGATTTAAGGTCCAAACATTAGTTCAAGTTAGAAGTAAATAGCTATGCATATTAAGGATTGACAAGTGTTCACTCCTTTTTTGAGTTGGTATAAGATTGAATACTTAACAAATACCTCTAATTCTTGAGCTTTCCTTTGTGCGATTTCCATAAGTATTGCAACAACTATAAGGTTCTTTTGTTTTACAAGCAAACTTAGGCAATCCAAATAACTAATGAACTTTGAATATTTTATTGGAAAAAAATTGGACCTGATTTTATTGGTGTATGGGTATATGTGAAACTATGAATCATTCTATTTTGATTGACAAGTAAAAATTATGACAAGTTTCATTTTGAAAGCTAGCATTTATGGAATTTCTTCACAAAAATAATACTTGAGCTTATTTTTTGAACTCAGTATTTAATGGTTTAAGAAATGCACAAAAACATAGGGTTTTTATTACTTACTTCAACATTTTCTTCATTGGGATTGGAAATTATTTTATTCACTTATTAGAAATTTATATCTTTCTAAAAAATAATAATAATCATCTTCTAACTAAAATCATCAAATATGAATAGGAACTCAAGGATGATTTAAAATTTTTTAATTCATATATTATCAAGTTATCTTTTTCATATGAGATTTTTCCCTTAGGTGGTAGGATATTTGCAAAAAAAAATTAATTTTGATAGGTGAAAGTTCATTTCAAAAGTGGCAAAAAGAATCCTTCAACTATAAATGAAAAAGTCGTGATCCTGCAATTGATGAGTTTTTCTTATTTTGGAATTTTTTGAGGTTGTACTTCAACAAGTTGAAAGAAAATTCCAAAGTTAGACCTACCAGAAAAAAATTATGAAAGAAGACAAATTTTGCATGGTTTTAGAATAGGATATTATACACTAAATTTTTAGTATTTGTACCAAAAAATGTCTAAAATATTTTCTTGTAAAATTTTCAAAAATTATCCTGTATAAAATTTTTAATTGCATTTAATTTCTGAATTTTTAGAATATGATAATATATTCTTTAATTTATATTTTACAACTTCTATTTGATATTTGACTCATTTCTTATTCCAAGTTTCATTTTATAATACAATTTTCTAATTTTATAAATTTATATTACTCCTAAAACCCTGAAACATTTGGCACAACCACTCAAGTTGAATTTCCAGAGAATCTTTGAATATTCAAGAGCTTTAGTGAGTAATTTGAGTTTGTTTGGGGTTTGATCAAATTAGCACAAGGCAAGGTATCCAATGGGAAGATGCTTGGTTGAAAATTTGAGTGGGAAATTTGAAGGATTAGAAGCAAGGTTTTCTTGCTAGATATATTTTTGGCTATGTCAGTCATGCTAGACTTCCATCAAAGGGGTCATGTTGAACATTTGTTTAGTATAGTAGACATTTTTGCAATTATATACTCAAATATTCTTGAATATTTTAGATATATGCTAGGAATCTATTTGATAGACATATGGAATTTCCTATCAGTCAACCAAAATGTCACAATGTATATACATGTAAGCAATGACTTTGTTGCTTGTATGTATAATACATTTATGTTAATCTTGAGTCTTGACCAAAGCCTTAAGGATTTCATTTGGATTTGTATGTAGCAAGCCCCTTGCCCTACTTTGAGAAACTTTTTTATTCTTCAAAAGCAACTTCTTAAGCAACCATTTGATTTTATACAAATTCAATAGTTAACATTGACTTTGTAGAAACATTGATTTTGTTTCCATTTTGGTCATTAGCAAAGATAGAATAGCTTACTTCTTTCCTTTAATTCTAAAGAGCAATCAATCTAATTGAATAATTTTATAGATTCTAGTTATTTGTTCATTTGATTTTACATGATTACTTTCATTCTTTATGCATGAATAGATCTCAACTATTGAAGACATAATTTCATTGAAAGCTAAAAAGCTTCATATTCTTTCTTAAATTTTATATAGGCTTAGTTTTGGAACAATAAATTAAGATTCAACAATATTCATCCTTAGATGCCTAATTATCTTGTGCAAAACTTAAAACACAATTTGATATGGATTTTATAATTTATAAAATTTAAACTCAAAATAAAGATTGTAGAGCATAACCTAAGCATGTATATCATACAGATTTTTAAAAATAATTTTTTATTACAAAGCTTCAACTGAAACCTACTTACCCCCTAAAGGCTCAAGGGATTTGGACACAATACAAATGTATTATAAAATACAAGTTCTATAACTTTTTTGAAGTTTGCATCAAGGAACATAATGTGAAGCATAAAAAGTCCAAAGTATCCTTACAATCAAAATTATAAACTTATTTAGATTCTCTTCAAATGAGTTTTGAAGATATAACTTCAAAAATTCATCAAAAATATAGTTTCTATCTTTAGCATTTGAATTTTTTTTATTGGTCAAAATTGTGGTTTCTATTGATTTGTGAAAAAATGCATAAGATATAGCAATGAAAATAACAACAAACTTTCTCTAAATAGTAGATTTTTCAACACTAGGCAAATTCTAAATACTATGCTATTTCACTCATGATTTTTGTTTGATTGTAGCGATCTGAGTTTTGAATATGAATTTTGAAAAACAACCTAGTATACATTGTACAAAGAAAGAGAAGTTTGAAAAAAAAATTGTGCCTAAAAATGTTGCCTTAAATTGGGTAGCGACCATGAAATGGTCACTTGATTGCTTAGGGGTTAAATACATTGAAAATATAGACTTGAATTTTATTCATTATTTCTTTTTTGTGATTGGCTAAATAGTCAAATTCATAGTGTGCTAAAAAATTGAACAAATTTATAATGTCTATTATTGGAGAAACTTCAATTTCAAATAGTATGACAAATAAATGCAAATACTTCTTTGATTTAAATGAGTTAAATATTTCATCTTCTAATGAAATTTTGATATAGTAAATGCTTCAATATTCTATTTCATGTTGTATGATGTAAATTTTTTTTGGATGTGATTTAGAACTTGAATCTATAAATTTTGTCTACATCAAGAATCTTTCTATCCCTATAAAACAAATAGACTATAAATATCAACTTTCAATGGCCTCTCAAGTTGAAGACAAATGGTGTAGTTGAATTCATAATTTCTATCTAAGAAAAAGTAAAAACCATCACTTTATGGCTATGTATGTTGCACTATGTGTAAATTTGAAGATAGAGATCACGGTTACATTGAGATCATATTGCTCATAAAATTGATCTCAACTTTAGCCAACAAAAGAATGTTGAGCCATTTTTATTCCACTTAATGTAGATTGTTCATGAAAGCCAACATTATTGAAGTGATAAAGTTACTTACATTAGAAACTTGGATGAAATATGTAAAAATTGGATGAAATTTATTATTCCTCCAAAAATATTTTCAACCTAAGATTTTGTAGCAAATCAACCATTCCGCCATGCCATAGGCCATACACAATCCATCTCCCTAAATTTTTGACCCTATTAAATTGAACATTAAAGATAGGGTCATTAGGTGGAAGATATTTGTTAGTTCATTGGTTATATTAACCCCTTAAGTGTCCAAGCCTTTCCAAGTGTGTTTTTCTTATGAAAAAAGAGCATGGACTTATAATTATCTCCAATGAAGCAAATATTTTTTCTTCAAAATTTAATTGTGTAGATGTTTAAAAAACTCTTACTAGTATGCATTCTAGTTTTGAGTGTGAAATTACATAAGAGTTGTGAGATTATAACAAGAGAAATGTATGTATCCTATTTTTAGTATGTTGCCCCCGTCCCATAATGTTTGAGAAATTTGCATATAAAAGTTTTTTGGGATTGGAGGTGACATAAACAATTAGAAATTGTATTAGGATACTAAAATGCACTTCCCCAAACCTTAAGTTTTTATAAATAGGAACCTCAAATAACTCCAAATCAACACTTGTATATTTTCATTAGTGAAAATCATGAAAATACTTTATTATGTCCATTGGGACCATTTTCAAAGAAAATATATAATTACAATTTTTTAGATTTCAAATCAAGTAAAATTGGCAAGCTTTGCTCAAAAAAGGGAAATGAAGTAAATTTCTCAAGCTTTACTCTCCCATTAATGGTAAATATATGCTTTCAAGGAACCCTCAATAATCAAATATTTACCTTTTTTAGTGAAAAATTGAAGCTTCCAATAGTTCAACCTTCAATACTGCCCGAAAATGTTTTGAAACAGTCAAAGAAATTTCACTCCACCAAAAAAAACAAGCCTGAAGTTTTAAATGAACCATATTGTTCGGTTAGGCAGCTATGGGATAACCTCTAAACGATGTTGAACTTCAAAATATTTTGAGATTGTTTAGTATATAGAGCACTATTTTAGGCTCTAGAAAGCAACTTTTGGAGTCCAAATTTTTTTCTTGTATTTCTTGTCAAGGCTAGTACATCACGACAAATTGTGTGGGCATACTCTAATGACCAAAAATTCATGAAAAATGTTACCATGGGCGGGGGTTGTGCAAGGTCTTTTGTTGAGGTTTCCAAATACTAATACAATACTTCATGTAATCAATGATTGATTGTGTAAACTAGATTTTGCACTTCCACAAAACTTAGGACACAATAGTGTAGGGGTTCTTTGTTTTAGGGAAGGGTTAAATCAATCTAACGTTTTATGACTAAAGTCACTTACAAAAAGATTTATGTTTATAAGTTTAGTAGAATATTATATCACTCTTCTTCTCGTGTATAAAATTTGTTGGCTAGTCTGTTACCAATGTATGTATAAAGTCCCAGTCCTATATAGTGTTCTAAAGGAGGTCAAATCATTCTTTGTCAAATAAATTAGGTTTTGTCAAATGAATCTTATATGATGCATGCTCTAGGACTCAATCATAACAAGATAATACTTATAAAATAGTACATGTAATTTATTAATTATTCCTTTTAATGTTGAGGTCAAATTTTCCAATCAATCTATAGCTATCTAATTCATGCAAGAATGTCTAGTGTTTCTATATTCTATGTCAAAAGGTTCCCAGTTGTGAAATGTATGATGATGTCAAATAGTTCTTAATTCTTTTGCTTTTGCCAAATTATGTCAAATGAATCCAAACCAACAAAGGTTAACCTACAAACATAACATTGGAACAATTTATATTTGGACCATACTTATAGAACCCATGATCAACACTTTAAAACAAATCACAATTTATTCTATTACACAAACCCTACGACCAAATACTTAAATACAACAAAACATAAGTATATATTGCAAAGAACCACCTATAGACCTAAGAGCATAAGATCCAACTTTAGCAATAAGCATATGAAATAATATTTAAAAATTAACTCTATATATGTATATATTATAACAGCCCTATAGATGCACTTGAGACCCAAAGGCGTGCCCCAAAGCCCAAACCCGTAGACTAGGAAGACCAAGACCAAGGACGACAGCCCCATTACCACTGTACAACCTTTAACCGTGGAAAACTGTAAAAAAATGAGCCGAGACCTATTCCCGTGGTAAGTAGACCCTATGATCATGCGACCAGCCCTATGGCCGTGTGCACATCAGACTGCACGCGCGCTTGTCTGCACGCCGAACCTACGTCTGCTTCGACCTTCGTTGCAATTCAAATTTGTGTTCGTTTTAATCGAATTTTCGTAAATTCCGTCCTGATTCTTACTCATCATTACCTTCTTGATCTATAAGACCTTCTTCAACACTGAATTGATACAAAATTTTCTAAATTTCTACATTTGAGGAAGAGGTCAGGTTGATGCCAATTTCAGAATTTCTATCAATTTATTCATAATTTATCTCCAGTGATTGAAATTTCATGAATTTCTCATTCAAAACACACAAGGCACAAGGAATCCGCCCTTCGGATTTCACAATTTTGTAAAATTTCGTAATTTTCCTCACCCCAATCTTTCTATCAATGTTGAAATTTAATGCAAAAATCCAAGAATTCAATCTAAAATTGGAAGATTGTGCTTACGGAGAAGATTGTATTGTCTGCACTCAATCCATCGATTGGTAACCAGGGCTTGGCGAGTTCTTTTGTTTTCTCTTCGAAATCTAGCATTGTTCCTTCGATTTGCTCCTCCTCCGTTCGGGTTGCCGCCGGTAGGATTTCGGTTCTACTCGCTCAGACTGCCGCTCACGGCAGCTAGAATCGACCCGATCCAGATGTTTTTTTTTCTCATCCACCACGCGAATTCGACTTCCGGAATCGCAGTCACTCCGAATCTCACATCCCGCAAGCACCTCTCCAAACAATCTCAGTACATCCGGAAAAATTCCTCTATCCAAACTTTCGCCAATTCACCGCGTTGCTTCGTCTAGATTAGTGCTGATCGACCAACTCCCAGAAAACTTTCAACCCTACTTCCTTGTTAGCCTCAAGTTGGTTTCTCACTTCTTCCGTTTGTTGTTTTCTTTGTCTCGTAGCCAGAACGAATGACAACAATATGCAAATTCAAAAAAATACACATAATAACAATCACGAATATATAATCTCAAAACACACAATGCAAAATAACAATATCAATTATAAATAAATTTTGGGTCTTACAAATGTTGATTGATTGTTTAGTTTTTTAGTTTTTTATAGTTTTTCTAAAACACAAACCAGTGAAAATTTGAAGGGGTGTGACCTAAGTCACACCTCATTCATCCAAGTGTTTTATTTTTATTTTTTATTTATTGTTTTTTTCATCCATCCTATGCTAATAGTCCTATTTACCCTTAGAAATGCAATTTAACTTTAATTTTAAGTTAACTTTTCCTTTTTCCTACTTAAGGCCCCCTAATAGCTTAAAATAATCTAAATTTACTATTTTTTCTTAAAATTTTCTTTCTACACATTGGGACAACCATGTCTTCCCAAAGTGATGCACAATACAAGTTATCCAGTCGCATTATCACTTGTAGTTTAGGTCCCCATTTCACAAAATAGGGGAGCTCAATTGTAAGAAAGAAAAAGCTACATCAGATCTAACCTAAATAATGAGGGAATGTTGTCACAAAAATGGCCCAAATTGCGAGACATTCTATTACAAACTACAACAATACATCTTGCTTCTACCCTAACATAGTATTTCCTCAAGACACCAATTATATAACAATCTATGGCAACCAAACTGCAAAAAGAAGCTACAAAACGCTCAAATAAAGGCAAGAATTTTATCAATGCATGAATGAATAATGAAGTAGAGGATCATTGCAAGAAACACCGGTCCTATTTTCTATCACAATGAGAGTGACAGTTTCGTTATCTGCTATAACTTTTCAAGCACAAGTCCAATGAACATGAAATTTCTATTGAACATGTCTAAATTGATGGTAATCAGATACCTTATTTTTCAAAAATTAAAAAAAATCATTTTGTATTTAAAAATCGTTTTTGTTCATTTGTCACAGAGTGTAGTTTAGGGTTTTTTACTACATTAGGAGTCCCCAAATTTTATGATCTAGAGTTGAAACTTTCATGGTCTATTTTTATATTAGTAAATCATGTATCTACTAAAGGAAATTTGAAAATATATTATTCTATGTCTTCTACATGAGTGCAAACAACATTCTCATTGTACTCAATTTTTGAACATTGAAGATGGTTCTAAGATAATTCTTTTGGTGAAATATCATCTTCATCAACTCTTCCCAAATGAAATTTTTTTAATTTATTTTCCTATTTCTTACAAATTTAAATGTGAAAGTGCCAATTTTCATGAGATTTTGCACTTTTCTAGTTTTCCTACCTAGAGAATTTTTTATGCTTTTCCTTCCTAGAGTACCTTCTTCTTAAAGGATTATACATTAAAAATATTTTTTCCAATTAAAATTTTTTTTTTCCCCATTATAAAGTACTCCTGAAAAAAACAATAGTACTATAGAATACGCTACAAAAAATGCATGGTGTTTCTTGCAATGACCCTAGAGATCGAACCAAGGAATAGAAGTCAACCAGACCTCCATGATGTTGCATTAGAAATGAGACTCATCTGTTGAACTCTTTTACATTCAAATTTCACTCACAGTCCGAATCAACCCTCAGAGATTGCAAGTTAATAAAATTACTCCACTTCAAAGAAAAGGCTAGGGTGGATTGACCCCCTCGCTCGTCCCCCCGAAGTCATTTCGGGGGGCATGTAAAAAAAAAGACCCCCTATTTTGTGCTTCATTGATTTATATTCTCTACCTCTCCTATCTAATTTGGGGCCTCTGATTGCAAATATGAATTCAAATTTTGCAAATTTTATCATGTGTGAAAAATAAAAAATTTCAGGGTTTTTACTTGGGACGAGCAAGGGGGTCAATCCACCCCGGCCAAAGAAAACCACAAATAGAGACTACTTAGAGCTAAAGATCCCGAATGTTGAAGTTGAAAATGAAGCCTGAACCCTCTAACTGCAATGAACCAAACAATTTCATATTTAGTTTAATCCTTGCAGGTCTGGTGGAAACAACATACAAGCTTGCGGTCAAGAGCTTGCCCACCTATAAGTGAAAGGTGCTAGCCGATTACAAAAAAATGCCCATATAGACAACCATGTGAGTAATGAAGGTCATGACTAGCATAATTTACACGAATGATTAGTGAATGCTTCACCAAATACTAGGCAATCTTCTAAGCAATGGTGTGTTCATAGAAAGTGAACACAAGCTCAATAAATAGAAGCAAATTGACAAATACAAAAGGTCGTCATCAAAAAGTTAATTATGATAATATTGAGCTTGAAATATTACTTCAAGGGCTATGAATAATCTAATTCTTTCTAGTTTTTTGAGTTCTTCTAGAAAAACTACTAGAAAGAGGTTTCATCAAATTTTACTCACAGTGTGAATCAACCTTCAAAGATCATAAGTTAACAAATTCTTCTATTCTACAAGAAAACTGCAAATCTTCATCTACTCAAAGAAATGCAATGCAAGAACGTCACAAATTGATAGCAATAAAAAGGCAATCGCGACTCAAGAAATTACTCCAAATCCTAAAAAACAACGATTGTAGAAGATGACTACTCAAAGGAGATGAGATTGAAACTACATCACAAATTGTGAGAGAAGTCACAAAGGTAATCTACGAATGCACAAGCAACTAATTCTTGAGGTGACCATCATGGTGAAGCTCGCCCTAAACCCTAAAACTAGCTAAACCGGTCACTAATACGTTACAACCTAACACCCCACAATAATGTATTTGGATCACAAGATCTTACAAGAGATATGGTCAAGCAAGAGATACATTGTTGTCTCACTTCCAATAGAGATTCCTCATCAAATCTCTAAATTTTCCAAAAAACAATTCTAATTTTTCCTTATGCTAATGCCAAAAATATTCTAGTTGCACATATTTGAAAATACATCCATTCTCAATGCATTATTAGGTGAATACGGCAGGCGTAGGTCATTGGTGGTATCAACCTCCTTTAGGGATTAAGAGAGTCATAGTTGTGAACCTCCAATCCATGCCTATCTCCAAATTCCAAACTCATTGAAACTTAGAGAAGCACTATTCACCATTATTGGCCTAGCTAACTGTGCCTCCCTCTATTCTTAACATGGATTTGACCAATTGCATGTAATATGGAGATTGGTTTCGAAATTTGATGTAAGAGATTAACTGAGAGAATCAACCTTTAAACTTTAGATTTAAAATTTGCACCAAAAATATCCATTCTGCAAGCAAAAAGCAATGTGTCAATGAATATTCCACATCATGGAAACAATTTGACTAAGGAGCTTAGAGCATTTGCACTAGACAGGGGTGCCAAGAGGGGTTCTAGCGTGCAGGTTTGAAGTGTTTAGTCTCACTGCTCCTCTTGTGCCCCACGATAGACATGCCAAAATGGAGTGCCAAACAGAGTATTTAATTGAAGGATAGTTCCTTTTTATTAAAAATCTAACTATAAAAATTTAAATTGACAATTCATGATGAGTATTGATTTTATCATCACCCCCATAATGCTTCCTTAACATTTCCAATCACTAGTAGAAAAATAGTGACCAAATCAACAAAACATCAACAAATTTTTGTTGAAGTGGGTATTGTATCGTCCATTTTTACAGTTTTTTGTTGATTTGGGCACAAGTTAACAAAATGGTCACAAAACTTTGTTGATTTGAGTAGTGCAAGTCCAAATCAACAAGAAAATCAACACTTTTTTGTTCACTTTAGTACAAAATTGTTAAATAAGTCTTCATAAGGCTTAAGCATTAGAAATAAATCATTGTGATTGCAATTTTATATGTAATGAAATTTTATTTTTTAACTTATTCATTCAAAATTTGATGTTTTTTGAAATCAGCAGACTTTAGAGGTCATTTAGGCATAGTAGAAATATTTTTTTCAAAAAACTTCTAACTAATAAAAGTTGGGAAATCAAGTTAAATTTCACCTACAGAAATCCATTTGCAATTTTGAGTTTTTAATCAAAAGTTATGTACAAAATTCAGAGAGGTGTTGGAATTGACATTTTCTTTGACATTTTCAAACATCCTCTCCGATTATTGTCCATAACTTTTGATTAAAAACTCAAAATTGAAAACGGATTTTTGGAGTTGAAAGTTAACTTGATTTACCTACTTTTGTAAGTCAAACGTTTTCTGAAAAATATAATTTTACTATGACTAAATGACCTCTAAAGTCTACTAAATTTATAGTCAAATGGAAAACACTAGCAAAAAATAAATAAATCCCACTAGAACCCACAAGCAGACATGTAAATGTAAGCATGGTGTGTTGGTAAAGGCCCTAACCCCTACAAGCAAGGGGTGCAAGGTTCAAACCCTGGTGGCACCCCTTGGCTAGTTGGTGGCTTATGGCCTAAGTGTTTGGATTGGAGAGTGATTGAGGTGGCTTTTGTGGTGATGTCGCACTAGCCATGTAGTATAGCCATGTGACAAATTAATGACAAGGTGGCACTTCGTCAAGTGTTATTTTGTGTATGGTTGGATTTCCTTCAAATTTAAGTTTTTTCTTCATTTTTCAGGTGATCAAATTAACAAAAAAATCATCACTTTTTTTGTTAACAACTACCCAAATCAACACGTCCAAATTAACAAAAAAATCAATACTTTTGTATTGAATTTTTGTTAATTTAGTCACTGAATTTTCTACTAATGAATTGAATATGAGTGGTTGAAGCTCCTACTAACTCTAATTTACATATCACACATGGATTGTCGAATCTCCAACCATCCCATGTGCTTGTAAAGAGCTTCCCTTCCCTCAAGAAAACTCAAATTCCATTTGAAAACAGTCTCATCATAGTTCATTTAACATAAGTAAATGAAACTTTACTATAGTGCAAAATGCAATTTTCATGAGCTATTGTGACGTCATTGAAGGAAACTTCATTGCGATAATGAATGATTTTGAGTTCATTCGGGGACCAACTAGGGTCAATACCTTGAAGGCAAGGTTGACATTCAATGTAGACCTCTTGGCAGAGCATGCTCAAGCCACACTACTTGACTATGGCCTCTAGAAATTTTAGCATGGCTTGCTTGTTTTTTTCACTTGTCGTGCTTGTCGTGGGGAAGAAAACAAGTCCAGGTGCGCCCAACCAACATGTTGAGTTTGTTTAGCGAGTTGGCATGTAGATGCTCTAAAAGCATCACCACCCATTCATGCCAAAGCTAGCCAGCCCGGTATAGGGTGTGACTGGCCTCGAACAAATGCCCCACCATGGACTCAACTAGGGACAAAAAGAGACCGATCACTCCAAAAATCTCTCAACAAACAATAGAACACCATCCCCACCATGCTTGTTATTTGGTTGCTTGATCTTGTTAGTTTGTTAGTTTTTGGGCCACAACACATCGTATCATTCATTTTTTTAATCAATTGACATGTTGATTGGCTCCTTGGTCTGATAAGTCATTAAAGATTTGAGATTGAATTGTTTTAGGGTGGCTTGAGGGCAGAGATGACTAGAGACAAAAGTAACCTGGGAGCTGCCGAGCTCTACCCACCCCATTTCCCCAACCTTGTTTGGGGGGGGGGGGGAATGGGTGGCGGTGCTCTAAGCCTCTTCCACTTCATTTGTATGTTGATTGTACCATTCACACATGACGCAACAATGCTGATGCTAGAGACGTCGAAGGAAATGTCACTGTCATTCTGTCCAAACTTCATACACATCAATTTTAACATTCCTCTATTATAGTATAGTGGTCATAATCCCATTTGGATGTGGAAATGAGTATAGTATTGTACATCAAATATAATAGTAATCGAATGCAGATGAAGTAATATAAGTTCTGACATCGCTGTCCGGAGAAACTTGGAGATTTGTAGAGAATTGCAGGGAAAATGACATTGACCACACCTTCTAGAAGATACAAAACTAGGGCACAACAAGCAACAAATTACAATCCCGAATCCACACATGAGGAATGTAGAAATCCACAAAGCATGTGCTTGTTGTTTCACTAATGCAAACATCCACCCCATAGTGTAAAGCATATGAGCAAGCTCAATTCCGAAATTAAGGAACAAAATAAAAATGTATTCAGATTGGCCGAAGCTATATATCACAACATCGTTTCTTAATTGGAATAGTAGAGCCCTTGGGTCCTCACAACATCGGAGAATATCTCGAGAGAGCCAGGGATGGGTCCAAATAGTTTGATGAGAACAATGTATCGACCAAATGGAAAACCCTGCATTACAACCTATCGTTGTCTACTGTTAGGCTACACCATTGTTTGAGTCCTCTACCCCAATTCAGTAGGATAATGGTATTAATCAAACATTCTAGAAGCCATGAAATGACAAAGCCAACAGGATACAATCCAAAAACAAGAAACTACAAAAAGATGTTAGAAAAATAAGAGAGCACATGCATGCCAATTTACTGATACAAATACCACCCACACCGTGAGAAGCATGAGAACACACTCATCAATTTCGAAACTATGGAACCAAAAAATTAATAACACTAGAGACTAGCACATGCTATACCATATCATCCTCAATCACCACTTATTCCAAAAGAATGATGAATCAAGTTTCATTGCAACACTCGCCTTCTATTGTCAAGCTACAAGATGTCCGCGTTGTCTACCCCAATTTTATACTCAACAACCTAAAACAACAGAGCACCGATAGCAACTACAACTGCAGCTCCTATAACACCAAATCCCACTCACCAAATGTACAAATCTCGGAGCAGGCACAAGAAGAGTCTTTGGACTCTCCGTTGGCATTGAAGTGGGTGATGCCACTTTGGGAACTGGAGTTGGAGCAATTGTAGGAGCCAAAATAGGTAATGGGACGGGTACAACAATAACTGGAGTAGGCGCAAGAGGGAGAATTTTAGGAACAAGAGGAGTGATTGGAAGAGTAGCAAGAGGAGTGGCCGGATGGGTGGCGGGAGGAGTGGTAGAGGGAGCAACAACGCCCACAGTGACCTTGACCTTCATCCCACTAGCATAGTGAGTGGGGAACGTACAAATGAAGTAGTAGTCTCCGGCCTTGGGCAAGGGAACTTTGTCATTGCTGCTGGTGAGCAATGTGGTGGAGGAGCTTACGCAACCGTTGTATTTAGATGCGAACACCATTTGGACGTCATGCGCACTAGCCTGGTACTAAAAGAATGCCAGGAAAGAACGAAGGAGTGTAGACTATGCACTAGATGATGTATAGTGTGTGTTTTGATAGAGTGTCATTAGTGAAATGGGAGTAAGCATGTGGAAGAGATGGTGGTTTGGGATAGAGGAGCTTATGGAAATTGTCACTGATGGCAAATTTGATCCCTTTGGGCCAGGTGTCGTAGAAACTGGTATCAGTTCTAGGGGGGAAGTTCCACTCTTGAGTGGAGCCACCCACAACCAAGTCTTTAGCGGCTACTACATGCGAAAATGCAAGTAAGGCTACCGTGCGAAGGAGAGCCTTGGCATTGCCTCTTCCTTGCGCCATCTCGACCTCGTCGTGAGATGAATTTAACATGTCATGCACACATTCAGAACACCATTAATACAAGCTCCAAGACATCAGAAGAATCATTTCACTATAACAAAACATGGTAAAAAAAAACCATAGTCAAAATTGACTATGGTTCTTTTTGCCACGTTTTTGTGCATGCATGCGTTGTGGGCTGTTAGCTTCTTTTGCAATTTCCCACTGCAATATTGGGAATTTTGGGGCGTGTGATATACCATTGGAAAGGTATTTTCAATACCTTTCCAATGGTATATCACACGCCCTAAAAGTCCAAAAATTGCAATGGGAAATTGCAAAAACCGTTGGCTGCACGAGTAGTGGACCTGCACAAAAACGTGGCAAAAAGAACCGTAGTCAATTTTGACTATGGTTTTTTTTACCATGTTTTGTTATAGTGTTTGGAAGATCTTGGAACTACAACAATAGAAGGAGACTAGAATGTGACAAACCCTCCGTATCCTGCCTCGAGAGAAGCATACAGACAAAACCATAGCTTGTAGTTCAGAAACTTAGCTATGGCGCCATGCAAAAAACCATTCCCTGCATACATCTACATTGGAACACACGCCCAGCAATCACGTCACCCATGGCATGGGCAATCGGGGCCATGGACACAAATTTCAACACTCAATCGATAACATCAATGCAACCCACGAATGACAGCCTACACCCATTATGCGGCACAAGAACCGCAGAACCCGCGAACAACTGCCTACAAGTCAGACTTCCAAACCAACCAAAACCCTTCCGATCATCCAAACTACTCCTAAAGAAAGCTTCCACAAGCTCCCCCTATGGTACCAACTACCAACCTCACTTCGAAATACCTGAGAAAAATAGAAAAGAAACCGAAACCGAAACCATCATACTCCAGCATTCAGAGATCCTTGTCCACCAACGCCTAGACAAAACCCAATCTCACCCCCCCATTACCACCGAGGGCAATGAAACTAGCAATGGTCAATCTGATTCCACTTATCAATCAAACCCACGCCACAATACCAATTGGAGAATCCAAACTGGTCAACAAAGGCACCAATTCTCACCTCCAATGCCACAAGCGATCGTGAATCCCGAGCTCTTCTTTCCCTACGCTTGTCAACTCTTGGTCTTCCACCTACTTGAAGATGACTTCGAAGAAGCACTGCAAGCAACGTGGCGATGAGTAGGGGAAGGAGGACTAAGGAAGATGGAGCACTAGTGGAGGGTTTTAGCAATTTTTTTCGAGTTTTAGCCGAGTAGTGCGTCTAACTAGACGCAGACCCAGGAAGAGCTTGGTGTGGGCCGCCTCTATCGCCTAGCTAGAAGGGACTAGTGTTAGCCAATGTCAAGCTGGGGTGTGTAGAGCGCATGGCCATTGGGCGTCACTTTCACCGCGTAGTGGGCTTCCATGCCCCCCTTCCCAAGTGGCCGGGAGCAGACAACCCATCGCTAAACGGGCCCTCCGGCATTGGAAAAGCGAGTATTGTGGGTTGTATCGGTTGTGGCATTTTCCTTGGGCGCCCTTTCCTTGTCCCCAACGGTTCCCTGTACTGTTGTTGGCGCCTCATTGGATTACAACTTCCGGGATCCTACATTAGATTAGCTTTGGGCTCTTTTGAAAGTTGACATGCAGTGGAGCCTTTTGGACTTGCAGATACAACTCCTCATCATGGCGTCTCCTTGTTTCAAGTATGGACATTGACTCTCTTGCGGTCTGCAGCTACCTATTGACTTTTTTGTGTAAGAAATATTTGATAATTTCGAGAGGAAAAAAAATGGAAAATTGGGGCACATTAAGTTAGAGTGCATAGAGGTGGCATCAATTCATTATGTGGGTATTTGACTTTTTTTGTGTAAGAAAAACTTGAAATTTTGAGAAAAGAAAATGGGGGCACATGACAGTGGAGTGCGTTCCACATGTCATGGCATGTTGAAATGGACTTACCAAATTGTCGCATTTATTCCATGGGGGACATCCTACAAATGATGGAAATGGTTTCATAGCTTCATGGATGGGGATGGTTACTATGAGGAATTCAACTGTCAAGTTCGCATCAAATAGTGTGTGGTAGTGAGGCCTAGACCATCTTAAGTAGGGGCATTCTTAACCCCTAAAGTTCCTTGACTATGTTATTACCAAAAACTCTCAAAAACTCCTATTTCTAATACAAGTACTAAATTTTTGAAAAAAATCATTTTTGGACACAATTAACTATAGTACATTTGATTGAGAAGATGTGGAAAAAATCTCAAAAATTTCCATTGTATAGATTGCAAGATATTAGCATTTGAAGTGACAAAAATCTTTTTCTTGGCCATGTGTTAAAATAGGCAATTGCACTTCACAAGGTCATATTTGTATGAAAAAATGTACAAAATGGTGGTGATTTTTTGTATTCAATCTTCAAGGCAAGTTGGCCATATGCTTGAAAATTTTTAGATCATTGAAAATTGTGCAACATATAGAAAAAAATAGTAAGTAGAAAGATATAGAGAATGACTCAACATACTAAATTGTTAACAATTTATTAGTGGAATTGAAAAATACCAATCCCAATGGTTGTAATGTTGTAATAAACAATCTACACCAATTTTATTTTCATTTTTTTCCAAAAATATGGAAAATTGAGTTAAATAATAGACTTCTACGTTTATTTTAGAGAAGAGAATCTATACTTGCCCACAAACTAAAACATCTCATAACTCTTGACTAATTGATCAAAATATAATGTTTCAAAGCTTTCTATGCATATATAAATCTAAGAAAATAATTTCAATTTTTTTTTGAAAAAAGTGATTTTTTCATATTTGCCTGGACTTCCCAAATTGAGAAACAAACTATTTAGTGTCATGCTAATTATCTTTTCTTCACCTTTCCCTGGCTAATTTGGGGCCTCTGATTGCAAATATGAATTCAAAATTTGCAAAATTTTATCATGTGTGGCAAACAAAAAAATCCTATGTTTTCCCAAGGATAAATTTACCTTGCAGGATCCACTTTGTAGGATGGGTTTATTGACCTGCAGCCAAACGTAAGATGAAAAAAATAGGTAGTTGGCGGAAATGGGTTGGTCTACCTTAGCCGTATGTAAACGGTTGGGGTGAAATGACCCCCTTGCTTGTCCCCTCAAAGTCAATCTAAGGATGCATGTTTAACCCTTAAAGGACGGACTCATGACCGTGGAAATCATGGCCTTTGGAACTGTGTGACATCATATACTTTAAAAAAATAAAAAAATACACATTGGAGATCGAAGTACCATAGAAGATCTTCCCTTTCTGCACAAAATTCGAAGAATGAATAGTTGCAATTTTGTCGTAAGTAGAGAGATTCCTTATCATCCATTAGCCACAAAATGGCTTTATTGACGTTTATGGGTTAAAAAAGCCCCCCTACTTTGAGCTTCATTAATTTATACAAGAGAATAGTGTTAATTCAAACAATTTTCTATCAATTCATGTATAGTTAGTCAATTTGGACCTGTCAATTTGGACACTATACTCTTGTAATTATCTTCTACACCACCGGTAGCGAATTCAGGGCCTCTGATTGCAAATCTGAATTCAGAATTTGCAAATTTTATTCTGCGTGGCAAATAAAAAATTTCATTGTTTTCCTTTGGAGACGAGCAAGGGGGTTGGTTCACCCCGGCCATGTAAACAAGGTCCAACGAATCCCAAGTCCGAGAAACAGGTGAGTCAGCCCCGGTCGTCACCCCACCCCACTTATCCATTCGCAATCCATTTTCCCAAGCTTTTCGCTCCTCTCTTTTCTCTCGCACCCTCTCGTCAGCATCTACGACCAAGAGTTCCCTCAAAGCATCGACCGCATCCCTCACCCCGCATTTCGTCACCACACAGGAAGTGAAGTTCACCCAAGCATCGACACCCCACACCAGCAGCTATGGCGTTGCTGCAGACTTCAGCGCTGTCTGTGCCGGCTGCCTTCGCATCCTTGGAGCCGGCCACAACAACGCGCCCCAGGTCGCTTTCTACTTCTTTCACAAGCCGTGCCGTCGGAAGGGTCTCATTGAGTCGCCGACTGGGAGTGCAGAATGGGAGCCGCGTGTCGGCCTGGTTCAAATTCGGGTCCAACGGGGCGGATTCCAAATCGGCCGGGATTTATGGGAGCCAGAGTCGTGACGAATTCGACAAGGACGATGTTGAGCAGGTTTGTTGACGTGAAAATCCTATTTGGGTAGCGCATTTTTCGCACGGATTGGTGTCTAGGGTTTCACAATGGCTTTTTAAGCTAATTTCGCCGGTGTTATGTTTAGGTTTTTTTCTTCGCTTTGTTGCAATGACAGAAGTTATGTTTATCTACACTGAGTTTTAGGAAGGTTGAGTAAGTTGTTACCCAGAAAGCAAGGCCGTGCGTGTGCCAGAGACTCTTGGAGCGTAGCTGCATGTTAGAAAGAGTCCTGTTCTTACCTTCATATTTCTGTGTGACGGAAATTTGCATCGTGGCTTCTCCTCGTGTTTTTTTTGTTGAGTGGCTTCATTTTACTAAAATGGAATTTTTTTCATGTGTGGCTTGTCCCCGTTTTTGAGAGGATTTCGACACACTGAAGTACGTTGTGTTAGGATATTGTATGAATGTTCTGAATTTTTCAAAGTTTTGCAATTAGGGTGAGCAAAACCATGGGTAGGCTTTCGCTCTCCAGTTGTTGCAGATTATTACATTCACTAATCTAAATTTGTGCCTGTCGATAACTTTGATTGAAAAGCCTACCCATTGCATATGGTCTCCACTTCACTCACTCCTCTGTACGAATGACCTTCTCTAAGATTACATTGTAGAATATCGTGCAGACCTTTTGACACTACGATTGCTTGTCATAAACTCAAACTATGTCGTTTCCGACCCTAGATGGTAAGATTAAAAGAGGTTTGAGTGTACCGTAATGTATTTCTTTTGGCTTGTTACAGTATTTCAACTACATGGGAATGCTAGCAGCCGAAGGCACGTATGATAAGATGAATGCCCTGCTCAGTCAGGGTATCGCCGCTGTCGATATCCTTCTCTTGATGGCGTCTTCTGAGGGTGATCAACCGAAGGTAGAGGAGCTTATCGGAGCTGGTGCTGACGGCTCTGTGAGGAATGCGCAAGGTAAGACTGCAGTAGACCTTGCAGCAAACGAGGTCATTCGGGAGCTTATTGTGAAAAGCTTGAAGGCAAATGCTTGAGTGCGCTGTTTTCGTAGAAATTTTTTTAGGCTATTAGCAAGGTTATTCAGGACTTAGTCGGTAAACTCATGGGATGACTCATAGCTTTCCTGGGTAATAGCCCGTGATTGCATTGTAGTTCAAATATTCACAATTTTGCACGATGGACCATGTATTCTACACTTCTTCCATCCTCTTCTTCTGCACCGAAAGTGAGGTGCCTCATTTGAAATTCTCATCCTTCAGAAACTGCTGCATGCATAGGCGCATGGAATGTGTTTCTTTTAATGCTTTGCTGACAATGGTTCATGTTCTGTGCTTGCATCTACGTAATAATATTGAAGAGATTGCATCATATGGTAGGTGTCATTACAGTACTATTCCAATCGCCATCCCACATTACAGAACAAATTTATTTTTGTAATACATACCAGTTTTGAGTTTGCATTTGGAGTAACAGGGGCAGGTGCTGGTCAAAGGTTTTGCTGTTCTTCTACTTTACATCAAGTTACAAGGATTCCTTAGTCCGTAAGACTCTTAGTTCCTTGTATTCCCTGCTGCACAATCCCTCGAGAACTCCAGGTTTACATCATGATAAATTTATTATGTGATAGAAACACCTTGTTGGCATCGTGACTTTGTGACACACAGGCGGTTCGCTGCTTGGGATTGTTGGGAACTGGAGCCTGGAGCAGATCTCCTCATTCTCTTGTACTCGTCATTTGTGGTAGATTGCTTTGGAAATATTTGCAACCTTTCAAAAAGGCACCTCCAGTGGTGAAAAAATCTTTTTTGCAAGAGTGGGACCTAAACTTCAAATTGGGAGATGACAATTTAATGTGATGAGATTGTGTGCAAGCCTAGTTGTCATTTTGAAAAAAATACAAGTTGAATAAGAATTCAAATGCCATTCTGAATATTTTAAAAGTAAACTATGGACCAAATAGAACCAACATTTCACAACTTTTAGGATAATTTTAATGATTTCCTAGGTTGAAATATATTGAGTGGAATAAGAGAGTGAGAGACCAACATAGACATGTTATGAAATATGGGTACTTCAACTTTATATTTGAAAATTTGCATCTAAAAAGAAGATATTAGGCAAAATGATAAGAAATTATCTATGTTATCAAATTCCAAAAATTATTTATGGATCTTCACCACACCAACTTAGAGGCAAACAACTTTGAAAATGTGTCAAGAATAATTTTGTTTTAGCATTAAAATAGTTTGACTAAAGTAATTTCTATTTAGGATTTACCAATAAAAAGATAATCCAATTCCATGTGTATAAAATAATGAAAATTCCATCAACTTTTTTCTATCAATGGTTTTCTTGAAATAGAGCAACTTACAATTGTTAAATGGCTATTATGATGTTTTGGAGTTAATCATTCTATTAAAAGTTGAGTATATACCACTATTTCTACATAGAGTAGAGAATTGTATTGGAAAAAAATACAATTGATGTGAAAATCAACAAAGAATTTGACATTGTTGGAAAAAGCAATTAGTCAACAAGGATTGGAAAAGTGCTAGAGAAGGGATTGAAAGAAGATCCAATAGATCACAATCCATTAAACTTTTCTTTGATCGTTCTTTTGATCTATTGTTTCCTATTGGAATTGTGAGAACTTGATTTATTAATCATTGTTTTTTTATCATTATGCTTTGTCACCTTTATATGAAAAAAGCATACATCAACCCCTAAAGTCCAAAGAGTCCCTTCATAGAACTTTTGAAGGTTTGGACACATTCCTATGATCTTAGTTTTGGGCATGATTTATTCAAACTCTTTTTCAAGTTATGAAAATTGATTAGTTTTCTAAGAATATAATTTTTATTTCAATCAATGCCTAGGAGAATAAGTTATGCCTTCTAAACCAAGCCAATTTGGTAGCAAAAAAATAAAAATAAAAAATTCTAAAACTTATTTCTTATAGATCATATGTTTTTTCTATATGGAAATATTTAATTCATTCCATTTGGATAAGTGATGTGAAAGTTATAGAGCATCTTGTTCTTGGTCTTGTTTTGGTGGCAATCTCGGCAAATTTATGAGAAAATTATGCATTGGATCCATCCCTTTTTTTTTAATTTTTGAGAAAGTGATGGAGTGGCGGTCACTTAAAATTTGGTGAAGTATTGTATTTCTACATTCATCCATCTTTTGGACCAAAAAATACTTTTCAATCATATTCATGCACTTTTTCATCCAAATTTGGCGAATTCATCCACATTTTAAATTAAAATGGTAAAATTTTGGCTAAAAAAGATTACTTTTTTCGGGTGAAAAGTAGACATTTATTTTGGAATGGGGCAATCTGGCCCCATGGTGCCAAAAAAAAAGGGCTGATTGGATTTGTTTTTAACTCAATTTGTACAAAATAACCTCACCATTAGTTTTGATTCAATTCCATCTTAGTTAGAGCTATTAACAATTTAATTTCTCCTTCTATTTCATACTTCCTTCTACTTAGTAATTTTTTAAAGGTTGAAAATCAAGGATTTTTTCATGAATTTTTTTCTTAAAATCTCACCTCAATTTTTCAACATAAAAAAAATTACTCAAAACCATTATTCCAAAAAAATTTAGTTAACCCTAAAGTCCTAGCATCCCCTTGAGGGGCAAAATGAAGTTGGGGCAAGCTCCCACAATCTTAATACTATATTTTTCATGATTTTTTGTAACTTTTGTGAAGATAGAAAAAAATTAGCTTTGTGGGAATATAATTTTTGACTCAATTAGTGATTAGAAGAAAATTTTATGGCACAAAAATCCTAAATTTTAATTTAGTCAGTAGAAAAAAAACCCTATAAAACCTTGAAATCTTTATTTTTATTTTTTTTCTCATAGATTGTCATTTTTATTTATTTGGTAAGCTTAATTCCTTCCATTTGGAATAATGATGTGAAAATTATGAAAAATCTTGTCTTTCAAGCTATTAGAGCATCTTATTGAAAAATTAATTTACACGATTCATTTTTGAATTCAATTTTTTACAATTAGAAAAAAATTGCAATATTAAGATTGTTTTTTCCTACAACAATCTCATCATTGAGATCAATGTGTTTTAATTCCATCTTGGAGCTATTAATAGTTTTCTTTTCTCTTCAATCCTCAACACCTCCTTCTACATAATAATTTTTAATGAATGAAAACTAAGTGTGTGTTATTTGAATTTTTTTTCTAGACTCTCACCTCAGTTATTCTACAAAAAAAATTCAAAAATTCAAAATCATTAGTGCAAATCATCATCATCTAAGAAGGTTTAAAGACAAAAATCTAGTCAAGCAAGGTATAAAAGAATTTCAATTTTTTCACTTTCAATGCAAATATCTTGCAATCTACGCAGTCAAAAATTTTGAAATTTCTTCCACACATTTCATACTAGTCTAGTGCAAGATCCTATGGTTAGATATGCAAAAAAATAATTTCTAAGTTTTTCTGCACTTCACAATAGAAATGGCACTTTTGAGTGGAATTTGATGAAAAATGGCCTTCGGGCTTTTGGGTTGAATATCACCTATCCAATGTATGTTGAGCTTCAAAAAAATTGTAAATTTTTTTCTAAAGAAAATGTATTTAAATGCTCTATAACTCCCCTTCAAATGAAAATAATCATTGAAAAAATTTATACTTGAAAATTTGTTCTGTGCTAACTATGTTGGCATAGATTTTTCTTCCTTAGACCACTCATAGATTGAATAGACCAATTACAATAAAGTCTACACTTAATTTGCTACTAGCACAAATCTATTGCATTATAATATTGAACTTACTAAAAGAATATGGATTGGATGAAAAACATTTGGGATGATAGAATGAAATAGTTAGGATGAAAACATGACCATATTTGTGACAATAGGTTGTGACACATCTTGTAACAATGTGTATTTAATATAACAGATTTGTGACATTGTCAGGGGTAACTATTAATATTGACTCATATATTTCACAACACATTTTGTAAAGGATTGAGGCTTTTTATTGTCAAAAAATACTCAAATCTGCCATTTATATTGCAAAGTGAAAAAATCTTTAAAATTTGTATATTTTGCATACCTAACTATAGAATCTTGCACACAGGTGGAAACACTTAGAACCATCAAAATAAGTAATTCAACATAGTTGGACTCACATTTTCCTAGAAAAAATATATGTTTATATTATTAAAAATTAAAAATCATGAATTAAAAAAAAAAGTTTTTGATAAAAATATGTTATTTCTATGAATTTTCAAAATGGAACTTTCTAGGCTATTGAAACTATTACATAGCTTAGTCCTTAAACCAAAATCTTGATAAATCAACAATCAACCAATTGTAATCATACATAGGAACAGTTAAATAAAAGTCTACTTGTCAAGAGTAGGTATAAGTTAACAGATGGTTTTGAGAGTTTTCACCTTAGAGTAGTGTGAGCCCCCAATTCGTCACCAGGGACTCATTCTTTTTTTTTTTTTTTTTTTCGTATTTTGTCATTTTAATTGCACTTTATTATACAAAAAAAACCTAAAAAGAGTATAGAACCAAAATAGGAATGTCACATTCCAATATAGTATTTGGTCTAGTTTGAGTATGTTGTAGCTAGAATGGCCCAACCACGAGTTGTAAATAGGTTAGAATCCAATTAATCATGGCAAATGGGTCAATTATAAGTGATGGGCGTATTAGGCTCAAAAACCCACATGCGACGGACATCTCTTAGCTAGATTTGGTCGAGGGAACCCTAGTGAGGCATATGAATCAGTTCCCGATGATAGGTTCTAGTTTCCCCATTCCACCAACGAAATAGCACAACTCCAAATTGTTGGCTTGTAGATGTCGAAAATACCAAGGCGCGACCGTGGAGGAATCTAAGGTCCGAGGAGAGTGGTTTGGGGTTAAACCCATGCCCAGGAACCAACAGCAAAGTTGGTTTGTCAAGATTCCCCTTGGTGTGGAAGATTCCCCAGCCACCGATAATTAAACGAGGGGGTGGAAATTGTCCCCCCTAGGCTGATGTGTAGAGTAATAATATGAGCCTACACATGTGTTGTGGGATCCCATGGGAGGTTCCACAAAAAGTTTCGAAATTTTCTAATAGTCAGAAGATGTCTTTCTAGACGGTCAACTACCCAAACCTATGATGGGAAATTCTTGGAAATTCCCCAAGTGGCGGTAAATTCCCACTAAAAATTAGCATAGCATCATTTTTGTTAATAAGCTTCCTTGACAAGTTTCACAACATTCCAATAGTTAGAAGTACCTGAACTTGCAGCATTCCCCGACAATTAACAGAAATTAAAGTCCACGACGGGTTTGACCGGCGGAGCGGGAGCATATGAAAGCAGAATGGAGCACAAGATAGGTCTTTTCTCACTCCCCCATATCTAATTAGGAGTCTAGGCTATTTACTTTTGATAGAAAAGTCAACCCCCCCAAGTTGGAATTTTCCTCGATTTTTGGCGTTAAGTTGGCGCTAGGTTTCGTTGTGATTTTGAAGATAGAAAAAAGGGAGGGAATTTTCACAAACTAGAAATGGCCTTCTGAAGCCAATGGAGCAATCCGTTTGCGATTTGGAGTTAATCTCCAAAAGTTAGCTTAGTGGGCTAGCATAGGATGAAAACCTTGAGAGTTGGATGAAAATCCAAGAAGATAAAGTTAACTTAGATGAATGAGGAGAGGTGGGTGCTTGGGAAAGAATATAAAAGGGCACCCCTTCTCCTCTCTCACAACCCCTTTTTGTGTAATTGGGTCCGTTGGGTCCAACTTGTGTTGGAAATTGTGGCACTTAGCCACAAACCTTGCAATGGTGTTTTGGAGGCACTTTTGGCCATTGTTGTTGTTTTTGGAGCTTGCAAGGCCTTTGTGGGTCCCTTGCCTTGTCTTTCAATTAAGTGTGGTACTAACTCTTCCAAGCTTGAGTTTGGAAGCCATTACTAACTCCTAGGGTGCTAGAGGTTGTGGGTGCTTGCCTTTAGGTAGACCCATTTGGTCACTCCCCTTGTTTTTGTGGACTAACCGTAGAGCAATCCCCCATATGATTGGCGATGCTGCTTTGGGGGCCCTTTAGTTCAAGTTGTTGATGCTAGTAACCCATGTCACTAGGTTGGAGTGTCCAAGTCTTTTTTTTGTATCTTTTGTCCTTGTCCCTAACCGTGGCATGTTATTCCTTGGTCTCGAGGCACGAGGGTATGAGGGTAGTGGGTCCCGCCGTATGGCAAAGCTTTGAACCCATAGGATAAAAGAGTCCTCATGGTAGGTGAGATAATTGGAAAGATGGCGAAGCTTTGAACCCCCTAGGGGTGCAAAGTTTTAGTAGTGTGTTAAAAAGGAGGGAACAACAGCAAAGCTTTGACCCCGCTAGGGTGAAAAGTCTTAGCAGTATGTTAAAAGGGGGAAACAACGACGAAGCTTTAACCCCCTTGGGATGGAAAGTATTCATAGTGCGTTAAAACCACCTCATGGGGGAACCGTGGATCCACGTGGCCCCTCTCCCCACAAGGTTTAGTTCCCCAAACACGAGGGGAACAAACCAAGGCTTAGGTCCCAAAAAGAAACAATAGGAACTAGGAGTCAAGGTTGGTGTAGGGGACAATTAGTGACAAGTAGAGTTATACCTTTTCCCAAGCGAACCTAACCTACCACCCAATAGCAAAACCACAACCTTTTATCCTTCCTTTTTTAGAGCTCGAGATAGGAAAAGAGAATAGTCCAGCAGCAGCCAAGCCACAGTCCTGACACCCCCAACAACTGGATAAGGTAGGGGGTCGAGTGTTGTGGGTTCCGGCATAAGGGCATTTGCTGTGGATTCCAATACCGAGGAGGGATCAGGATTTGGGAAAGGACCGAGTATTGGGGTTCCGGTACAAGTGGGCCGAGTTGAGGAGGGGTGGAGGTTCGGGAAGGAGCCAAGTATTGGGGTGGGCTCTGGGGTTCCAACACAAGTTGGTCTCTGGTTAGTACTAGAGAGGAAGGGTGGTGAATTTTGGGTTGTCTAGAATTGAAGGGTACAAGAGAAGCTGTAGTTTAAAACTGGAAAGAAGAGGGGGGAAGGTTCACATCACAATCAACTATGCTAAGCAAACCGTTGGGGCGGGGAATTCAACTCCCCGTCTTCCGTAAAATACCATTGAGGCAACGATCAAATGGATAAAAGAATGAGGAGGAAACAAGAGGGGATGACAATTTGAGGGAGATGAGTAGGAGTAGATAAGATAGGAAGGGAAATCCACAAGACTTATTGAGGCCCTTGGATTAGAAGTAGGTAATCACCCTGAGATTAAGCGTGAGACGTAAGTATAGGATGTAAGAAGTAGCTCAACTTGGAGGAAGGTATGACACATACTTAAGATTAGCTTAGCAGGTGAGATTGGGGGTTAGTTGGTCCACCTTCAAGTGTGGGAGGAAAGAAAAGGAGGAGAGAGAGGAAAAAAAGAAGAGGAAGAAAGATCGGCAAATAAATCCTTGTACCAGTTTAGTTCATGATTAAAATGGTGGTTCGTTGTCTCATGGCATGGGAATTCATGGCAGAGGAGGTAGAGCTTCCGGGTGGCGCAATCAACGACTCAAGTTCCGAGGTATGAGTGAAGACCTCTCCCAACTTTCCTTAGGGCTCTAATTAGAGTTTAGTAGCTTGGGACGAGGCCTACCCCCTAAGACAGACCCTTAGGACCATAGGGCAGGTCATTTCCAGGGGCATAAGAGTAGGGAAGAAGGTCGTGGCTTTCCAAAACCCTAAGGCACGCCCAAATTGGGTGAAAATTGAGAAAGTTATGGCCACATGAAGTTTAGGATCAAATTGGATGAAGAATAGCGAAACTCCGGGTTAGATAGGGAATGAAACACATTAGAAGGAGGCTCTCACCTAGGGTCCAGGGACGAAGGAAACAGTCAATTCCGAGTGGTAGGTTAGGAGAAATTAGCAGATGAAGTTTGGGTAAGGCTTGGATGAAAATTCAGTAGAAATACCCAATCAGGGTCCAACTCCGTATTTGGGTAGGTTAAGTCCCTGTGAACCATCCCCCAAAATTTCAGATCTTTTTGAATTGGGGAGCTAGGTGTAATTGATGGATGAAGTTTGAGGAACCGAGTAGCGGTCAAACTTCATCCACCCATAACTTGGGCTAGGAAGGTCAGATAAGGTCGAGTCTTATATTTTAGAAATGGAATGAGATGAACTAGAGGGTTCTTAGGATAGTTCTGCCCTGGGTTGGGTCCCACCCAAATCATCCACCGGGCCCTCCACCTGGTTGGCCCAAAACATTGGAAGTAGTTTAAGCGAATCTTGCAATTGGGGGGGGGGCACTTAGGCACTTAGTAAAAGATCCATTGCTTGGAAGGCACAATGGACCACGCTTAGACACCCAAAAGTAGGAGTTACTTAGTCGAAACCCCAAACCTAGTTGTGTTCGCAAATTGCCAAGGGTGGGCAATTTGGCACTCACAAATAGTATGAAATTTCCAAAAAATTGATAGTCATATAGATTGCAAGATATATATAAGCATTGAAAGTGAAAATAAACATTTTATTGCATCTAGCATGACTACTAGATTATAAGACTTTGAATCCACTTAATTTAAAACATTTCTACTATACATTTTAATTTAAAAAATATATGTTGAAGAATTGATTTCATATTCTAGGATAAATAAATAAAAACACAAGACTTCATTTTGACACTTTAAAAAATTATTAAGCCAAAGTAGGTACATGATAGAAAGAAAAAACTAAATTGCTAATAGATCTAAGATGAAATATAAACACACTAATCCCAATAGTGACATTGCTCTAGCAAGAGAACTAAACCATGTGAATTTTTTTTCTCAAAAAATTATGAAAATTGAATTAACCCCTAAATGCCCAAGGCACCCAAATGTGGTGTTTGGAAAACTTTGAAGTTAAGTAAAACCCAACCAAATTGCTATTATTAGTAGTTTATATTTTTGTAGAATTCTTTTTGAAGTCTAGTTTTAAAATAAAAAATTTGATCTTAAAAATAAAGGATTATGATTTTTTAATTGAAGATTTTATGCAAGGATACCCAGTGCAATCTTGACTTCCCATAGTGTTGTGGGCTCTTGGAAATGAGCCTCAAATACACTAGATCTTGGAAGCAAAATCACATTTGAAATTCATTTAAAAAAATCTTAGAATAGATTTTGAAAAATTGTAAATTGATTAGAGTTGTGCATGCTAGGCCCTATAACCTCATATTTTTTTAGTGACCAAATTTTTAGAGTTGACATGCAAAAAGTGAATTGAAAATTTTCATAGTTCTTACACCCTCATGATCAAACATTATAATCTTTCAATCTATAAGTGATATTGTTATGTTTTCTTTTTATGTGTGATCTCTAACATGTCTAGTTTGAATTTGTACGGTTACAATTCAAAAGAAATTGGTACAACTTATGAAAATGTTGACTTTTTGTTCAATTTAGAGCAAATTTCAAGAAGCTCCAAATAGGCCTTGGGCATTTAGGGGTTAAAGAATGAATCCTATTAGTTATTTTTGAACAAGATGCTTGATTGCCCCCCCAAGCAAAACTTTCTATAACTTTCTCATCACATGTCTAAATAGAATGAAGAAAAATAAATAAATTTTAATTTATTTTGACTTTTTGTAAGTTTTTTGGGCCACTTGATGAGCTCCATTTTGGACTTAGGTTAGTCTAACTTTTGTTCCTCGGCACCAATTGAAATAAAACTATATTATTAGAAGGTTGATGTGTTCTTCTATCTTACTAAAATTTGAAAAATCATGTCCAAAATTGAGATTATTGAAACTTGTCTAAAGCTTTAAGTGTCCCCCTAGGCAACACTTGGTCCTTTCAAGGTTAACATTTAGAGTATGTTCAATTACATTTATAAGTTTAATTGTTGATAGTATGTGTGTCAAATAGATTACAATTAGAGGAATTTTGAACCCAACAAAAAATCCTCCAAAGTTTGTGAAGGCAAGTGATTTCACAAGGCATAGGGATGTCAAGGTTGTCTTTTGAGTGGATAGTTAGGAAGACATGTTGAGGCAACTAAAATTGGATTCAATTACTAGGTGTACACATGGCAAGCCCTCATTGACTTTCTGCAAATGCAAATGCCTGGAAATAAATCCTCTCATGAGCTCATCGGAACATCCACACAACCCCTCACCCTTATATTTTTGAAAACGAAATCGTTTGACAATCGATATGGGATAATCCATATCCATTTTTCGTATCTCTTTTCCATATTTGTTTCCATATCCGTATACATACAGTATACGTACGATATCATAATATTCGTATGAGGATCAACGGCAGGGAAGGGAATGTTATTATTTCTTTCAAAAACGATCAATGGCTACTAATTTTTTGGGGGAGGGGGGTGCCTAATTAATTGAGCAGGAAGTGCAGGCTGTCTTTTGAGTGGATAGGGATGCTACAAAAAATATATGCAATCTGACAAATAGGTTCTATATCTTGTGTGAACGACAGTAGATGAGGACAATACTACTTGGAAAAAATAGAACAATTTTCTTGAAGGTCAAAATGATGTGACAAATCCTTTGTTTATTCAGAGCATGATGAAGCACCATCATAAATTAGATAGGTTCGTTATTTGCACCACAATATTTGTACTAATGTTGGCATACAACTTATCTATAGTTGAATGGATTTATCCAAATAATGAATTATAAATTGGTATGCACTTTTTAGTCTAAACTTTTTGAATCAAGATGCACATGTAGGAGTGTAGTAGACTAAGGCTATGAAACCAATTGCAAGAAGGCAAAGAAAAGTTTGTGCTACATTGGAATTTCTTTCATGCATAATAATAGAAGCCTTTTATGGTCAATATTCAACACAATATCTATGCTTCAACATTCAACATTGAAACAACATTATATTCCATAAGACAACATAATATAAAGTATAGGAGTCGAAGAAATAATATCCAAAGAGATAATACTAAAAAAATAAAACATGTAGGAACAACATAAGAGTGTTGCAGACAATGAGGAATAGGTAAAAAGAGGCAAACGTCCCCTCCCATTGCCATTAGCACCCCCCCCACACACATATAATAAAATAATGTTTTAAGAAAATCCATGATCATCGATCTAACCGATCAGTGAATTATTGTAAGTATTGATGCTCTAGGATACTAAATACAATATTGAATAGAAATATAATATTGAATAGGAAATGTGTATGGCATGTGGAATATATATAGAATATAAATGAAAACATATGGCATACATACACATCCATATGAATTATATAGACATACATATGGCCATACAATAGACATTTTAGATATCCCATATCATTTGCAAGCAAACAAATGTCAAAGAAATACGAATATGAAGGTGGAGTTTTATCACAAGCACACGCCTCTTTTTCTCAATTAAGGGGAAAAAAACATGTGAATTCCTTTTAAAGATTTTTTGAGGAGCTAAACCACCAATGGAAAAGTGTCAAATGCACCTCATCAATTTTTCATATATGGCTTCCTTAGAAAGTCATAGTTTCTCACAATGTGCTCAAAAGACTCTACACAAAACTAAAATCCATAATCTCACTTAACATAGAGATTCTATAACTTTCTACAAACTAAAACTCTTCATAATTTTCATCTCAATAATCAAAATGGAATGATTCAAAGCTTTCCATGTATATATAAATCTTGAAAATCAATTTCAAATTTTTATTTCTTAAAAAAGTGACTTTTTTATGTACCTAGGGCTATCCAAATTTTTTTTCTTGGTGAGTTGCCCAAAATTTGTGTAGTGCCAGAGAAACATTGTTTGGTCTTTTAGAGTTAACAAGTCCACAACAATTGGACCCCACAAAACATTGTAATAGTTGTATATTGTAAGTCAATCATATTTGAAATGACTAAAAGTATAGGTTGTTTGCAAGAAACATTCATTTTTAATTATGTCACATGTAGAATGACAAACTTGTGATTTGCTATTGCTTTTGAAGTATGAACCTAATGAACTTGAATTTTTTTATTGGAGATGGATGTTTCCATTGCAATTGTATGTTTCATTTTTTAAAGTTAAAAAAATCATTGTGTATTTAAAATTCAAATTTTCTAATTTGTCACACTTTCAAGTTTTGGAATTTAGTGGAATTAGGAGTACCCAAAATTAATGATCTAAAAATGAATTTTTGTGGTCTATTACTACACTAAGCGGGCCTATTTTGTATGAAGGGCATCTAAAAATAGATTATTTTATATCTTCAACATTCATGCAAATAAGGCTCCATAGAGCACACACTTCAAAACATTGAAGAGGGTTTCAAGTTCATGCATTGGGTGAAATTTCACCACCATTGAGTCCTCACAAATGGCCAATTTTTCATTTTTTACATATTTTTTCTATTTTCTAATCATTTAAACATCAAATTTTTTATTTTCTTCAAATTTTGTCTCTTTGTTTCATAAATAACTTTTGACCTACATTTCTTAGACCTTAAGTTTTGGTAATATATTATTTTTGTATTATATTTATTATTCATATTTGATTTGATTTTTACATATTTTTTTCCAAAAAGTTACACTGTAGGGAATACTAGCCTAAATGGTACAAAATCAACCAGTCATTTTAACAATTAGCCTAAAATTATAAAATGCCATTTTTCTACTAGTAAAATTGCATCCATTGTTTGAAAATTTTACAAGTACATCTTTAAGAGTTTGTATGTGGCTACTCCCAAGCCTAAGTTGTTAATTTTCTCAACACCACCTCAAAGAGCTCTATCATTGTTTCTCCTCTAATTCTTCAATACATAATTCAAGGATTTTCTCCTGTTGCTTTTCTCACACTTCTGTCCATATTCGTACTATCGGAAAGCTCTCTATAAGGAAGTGTGCACGGACTTTGTTTTGTAGTGTTTGGACCTATGATGAGAAAGTTATTGAATTTTGAAGTTTTTATGAATGAAAAAATGGAATTCAATTAGCTTTTATTTTGAAAAAACCATAACTTTTACATCGCATGTCCAAATGCCACAAAACAAATCCTTGCTCTTCTTCGTGCATAAAGCTTTCTATTCATATCAAGAACATAACCTCTCACACTACAACAAAGCCTTCATACTCCTTAGTGCATAAAAGATACTCCATACTCAATTTCAAAGTTTTCACAAATTAAAAAATTATTTTTACTTTTCTTTTGGATGTGGCAATGGCATAGGGTACACTAGTGACCATGGTTGTTACCATGTGAGCCTAAGATCTTAAACCCATGAGCTTAGGAGCCTAGGTTCCTATGTTATTAGTACCTTTATATAGGTACCTTCCATAGTTATAGGTGTTTATATTGTAGGTACCTATGTTATAAGTACCTTCCATAGTTATAGGATGTTTATATAATAAGTGCCTAATTATATTATGGATGACATGCTTTAGGTACCTATATTATAGGCACCTTCTATGGTTATAGTGTATTTATATTATAGGTACCTATGTTACAAGAACCTTATATGGTTATAATGTACTCAAATTATAAGTATGTATGTTACAAACACCTTCAATAGTTATAAAATATCTACTTACATCTAGGCTCAAGGCTCATAGGCTCTCATTTCTAGGCTCACATGCTAGCATCATTGCATATTGATTTTCATACTCTGTGGAAAAAATAAATTGTCAATTAAAATTGTTGTCTCTCAATAATATTCCTCCATGTGTAAAAAAGAAATATATTTTTCATCCATCCCTCATAGGCACTCCCAAGCAGTGATCCTAGAACTAGTTTATGAAATGTAGTGCACATGCTACCTTCAAACATGCATAAACTTTGGCTACCTTAAGGGCAAGTAATATCAAAGAAAAAAATAGAAAAGAAAGGATTTTACAAGTTGTGAAGATTATTGAGAATACTATAATACAAAAGTGACTAAATAGATGCTAATTTCAATATGGAGGAAGTTATATCTTTTGCAAATTAGCTATCAAATTCTACTATTTGTTGCAATTTTCTTTGCAATGTCTCCATTGAAGGCCCTTGTTTACAACATAATATACTAGGAGTGCAAGGATTATTTTTTGGTAGAAACTTAGCTAATTTTAGCTAGTTTAGGGATTGCTGCTCCAAAGGCAACAACTGAAGTAGATTTTCTACCACTTACTCACGTAGAAAAGTCACGGAGAAATCCAATCCAAGCTCTAGAATTTCTAGGGTTTACTAGGGTTAGGGCTTTAGGGTAGAGGAGAGTTAGATTCTTTGTGTCGAACTATGTGATTGCTCCATTCACAAAATTGTGAATTCTTTAATCAATGGATTCGAGATGCTCTTTCCCAACACTCTTTCTGCAATCGTTTGATACCACCTTATAGTTTGCGAAAGTTGCACATTCACTTGAGTCCGAATTCAAGAAAATCAAGTCTCCTAGAGATTATGTAGAACCTTGTGAGCACCTCCTTACATTTAGAATTGTAGATGCATGATGACGAACTTTGTTTTCGGGGTGGAGAAGGCGAGTGCACTTTTGTGGTCTTTGGGAATCAAAATTACTCATAATTTGACTAACCTCTATTTGAAGAGTTCTTTGTTTCCAATTTCCCGCCGTTTGTATCGATTGCATCTTGGCGAGCAGATTTCTGGATTAGGGTTTGAATTGAATAAGGATGTGAAAACATTCCACAGGATTAATTCGAGAATCTTGGTGGATGATTGAGATGAGGTTAGGTCGAGCGCAGGAGCATGGAAAACAAATAACAACAGTGTAGGCTTGTCAAGAAATGCTTCACAATTACGAAGGTTTTTGAAAGGATATGAAGGATAGTAAGGCGAGAGCTCCAAGAAGTAACAAGAAGATTAGCAATAAGAAGAAAAAGAAGCGTAGAGAGGAAATTTTGAGAAATGCTGAAGGCTAATATAGATGAGGCTCTAGAACCGTGGAAGGGATGGTTGAAAGAAAATGAACAAGGGATACTACTCAATGACTAGTGGAGATGTGATCGTGCGCTTGAGTTGTTTAACCCATAAACATCGACACGGAAGTTTAGTGTCTAATGGAGGACAAGGACTCTCTCTCTACATCAAGAAAGAGCCCCCTATTGCATCAGTACTACACTACTGCATCAATACTGTTGTAGTACTATTGTAGTGGTTGAACAATCTAATATGGAAATTGTATTGTGGCAATACTGTAAATAGTATTGCAATAGTACATTTCAATACATTTTCAATAGATATACTAAAAATGTATTGTTGCAACACTATTGCAATTGTGTTGTAGTATTGCAACAATTCAATTTCAATATGAGATTGTTCAACCATTGCAATAGTATTGATGCAATGGGGGGTTAGTTTCCAGATGAGTTAGGATCGAATTGCAACTATTCATCCTTGGAATTTTGTGCGGAAAGGAAAGATCTTCTACAGTACTTGGAGGTTCCAAAAGGCATGATTTCCAAGGTCACCAGTCCATCCTTTGTGGGTTAAGTGGTTTCATAAGCAAGACGGTTATGTTCCAAATACATGCCACCTACACCATCATGGTGAAGAAGTGTGGAAGGGTGTAGAAGTGGGACCTGGTTCGGAATCTGTTATCTAAAAAAGAATTGAAGAATGTTAAAGTGAATTGTTACACTTATATGGTAGATGGTGGTAATTCTGTGCGTGTTCTAACAATTTCCCTATAGGTAGAACAAAAAGTGTTCTTCTGACATTGTTAAAACAATGCTTTTGATGATGTCCTTGATATATGGATGTGATTTGAAATGGTGTTGGACACTTTTGGAGTTGAGAATGGTGAAATTTTAAACCATACCTGGAGAATTTATAAATGCAATCGTAGAGTTAATGAGGTTCTTATAATATTTTCATTTTAAGTTTAGGAGTTGTAAGAGCCTGATCAACAAACCTTCAGATCTAATTTTATAATCTAATTTTTGAAAGTTGGCATGTGTGCCAAGTTTTGTATCTTCCCAGGACTATACATGAACCACAAGGAGGCCACCTAAAATTAAGGCACTCACATTTGGTAGGTCTAATTGCACCATTCAAGGACAGATGCTTCACTTTTATTGATGTCCTCTACAAACATAAATAGCACCCTATGGCAATTGTATTTCAAAAATCATATTTAATTTAGTACACTAGCAAAAATTATGAAAAAAATTGCTTCTCAATTCATTTTCTCTTTTCTTACTCTTTAAAATTCATCTAAATTGTTCAGACTACAATTTTGGACTATGGAAGCAAAAATGCTCTTAAATGAGCAGTTTCTGCACCATCTATCTTAACACTCTTACATGCCGGGGTGGATTTGACCCCTCACTCATCCCCAAGTAAAAACCCTGAAATTTTTTATTTTTCACACATGATTAAATTTGAAAATTTTGAATTCATATCTGCTATCAAAAGCCCCAAATTAGATAGGAGAGGTAGAGAAGATAAGTAAATGAAGTACAAAATAGGGGGGCTTTTTTTACATGCACCCCTAGAATGACTTGGGGGGGGGGGACAAGCGAGGGGGTCAATCCACCCCGGCCACTCTTACAAACATGTTTGAGAAAGCAGGGCGGAAAGTGGAAGCCTCATTCTGGTTTGAGAGTTGTGAAAATGAAGGTTTTGTTGATGAGGTGCCGATCAATAGTTAGATCAATGTGCTTAATCCCTAAAATGTCTGAGGCACTAGATTCTGGTGTTTTGAAAACTTTGAAGTCAAAGGAAACCCAACCAAATTTCTATTGTTATTAGTTTCTATTTTTGGAAAATTCTTTTTGAAGTCTAGTTTTAGGATCAAAAAGTCGATCCAAAAAATGAAGGATTATGATTTTTCTATTCAAGATTTTGTGCAAGGATGCCCATTGCAATCTTGACTTACCATAGTGTTGAGGGCTCTCCAAAATGAGCCTCAAATACACTAGATCTTGGAGGAAAAATCACATTAGAAATTCATTTAAAAAAATTGTAGAATAGATTTTGAAAAAAATGTAAATTGATTGAGGTTGTACATGCTAGGCCCTGTAACCTCATATTTTTTAGTAAGCAACTTTTTAGAGTTGACATGCAAAAAGAGAATTGAAAATTTTTCATAGTTTTAACACCCTCATGATCAAACATTATAATCTTTCAATGTGTAAGTGATATTTTTATATTTTTTTTTCCTAGTTTGTATTTTTACAGTTACAATTCAAAAGAAATTGGTACAACTTATGAAAATGTTGACTTTTTGTTCAATTTAGAGCAAATTTTAAGAAGCTCGAAACAGGCCTTAGGCATTTAGCGGTTAAGGAGTTTGGTGATTTTGAAGAAGGGAATCAACTCTATGACTCGCTTCTTCATATCCTTGCCCAAGCATCAAGTATGCAAATTGTTAATATAGGCTGGCTTTTGAGTGGATAGTGAGGACAAGTATCCACCCAAAAGACAATAGGATTGGTTTTTTTTATTTAATTATCCCTCTAACCAATTTTTTTCGTTAAAGCTACTCCCCCGCTTACTTATATTTTTGATGAGTAGTTTATTCGCCAAATGATATGGGTTATATCAACATACTCAATACATATTCAATATTCAGTATTTAGTAATTAGTATGTAATCAATATTCAATATCCATTATCCGTATCTATTTATTGTACCCATTTCCATATATATATTATACATGTACGGTATCATAATATTTGTATCAGGATCAACAGCAAAGAAGGGGGTGTTTTTTATTTTCTTTCAAAAACGATCAATGGCTACTAATTTTTTTGGGGAGGGGGGGGGCTAATTAATTGAGCAAGAAGTGGTCTGTCTTTTGAGTGGATCGTTAAGTACTACAACCTTAGTTAATTTCCACCAACCTTACTTAATTTTCTCTGTTCTCAAACGGTCATGTATGCATTCTAGACAAGTCAATCTGTCTTGTTGAAGTTGAAAATGAAGTTTGGGGATAAGTTAGAGTAAACTTGCCATTTACCACACACATCCAAAAACCACACAACAACTTTTGCCAATTACCATACACTAACCACATGATGCAACTACCAATTCAATTACTATAAGAACAAAATTTTGTATCACCGCCCTATGATTGCACACCGTGCGGTGAAGGGTTGCAAGGAATTTTTAACTAGGCTTTAGCTTCATTGCCTTTAGATTGCAATAAAATTTGTTGGAAGAAATCTTTTTGCATTCTATTTTTTGAAGGTGAATCTTAACATGACATTTAATGATCATGTCAAATTTCGAAACATGCAAGTCTCTATATTTATATGGAGAAGGATTTGAATTTTGTCCGTGTGGTGATTGGCAAGTTTACTATATATGGGTACATGGCAAATTCTCAAGATAAATTAGAAATATGCAATTACGGAGGAGCCATGAAGTTAGAGAAGGCTTCGCTGGAACCTGACTTGGCAGCGATATCTTTGCTTTATCTCCAGTACAGTTCTCCACCTCAGATGGTCCAGGTTCACTGTATTTTCCAATTATCATCTTTGGCTGGATGAATAATAACTCAAAGACTATGATATTTCATTCATCCGTCTAATCGATCTCATCCTAGAGAGAAGCTTCAGTGGCTCCCGAATGAGGACAGAAGCGTGAAAGAAGCGTGACAGAAGCTGAAGAAGCAGAAGAAGCATCATGCTCATGGTTGATATTCCATGAAGGTGATAGCAAGTCGATAGCAATAAAAGTGCGTAAGGATCACCTTGACGGAGCAGTAGCGAGACGAGGAAGTATTACTTCTTCAATTTTTACAAATTCTTTCTTTTAAGTATGCGACGGTGAATTGTAGCTGATATTTGCGATTAATTTCGTGTTGATGTTAATCTGTGGTTGGATTCTCTTGTTAGACTGTCAATAGGTCATTCCTTGAGAGTGAATTTCAGAATGGTTATGAGAGTTTTTGATAATTATTGACAATTGCTGTCTATTTTTGAGAAATTTCGTGTCTGGTGATTGAAGGCAGAGCACTTAGGTGAGAGACGAATCGAGGTAATCATGGGTCTGATTGCGAAGCAAGAGTTCTTTACGGAAGGCAAAGTGAAAGAGCAGCGAGTGATAGAGAACGGCATTCCGTTTCCGCAGGTGTTGCAGCCGCAAGTGCAGTCCGATTCGGGGTCTCTTGTGGAGGCCATCGCCAAGAACAAGGCGTGGTTGGAGAGCCAGCTTGAGCGGAGCGGCGCCATTTTGTTCCGCGGATTTAATGTATCCACTGCGGCCGATTTCGATGCTGTTGTGAAGGCATTTGATTATGAGGAGTTGCCATACGTCGGCGGCGCGGCTCCTCGATCGAGTGTTGTTGGCCGTGTTTTCACTTCGAATGAGTCTCCGCCGGATCAAAAGATTCCGTTCCACCATGAGATGGCTCAGGTGCAAACATTGGCTTTTTTAAACACCATCATTAGTCCAGTTCTTTCAGTTTCTCTGATGCAGAATGTTTGTGGGAGTTTTGAAGATTGTCAAAGATATTGTTCACCTACCAAAACTTAATAGCGGTTAGAGACTTGAGTTTGTCCTCTATTTGACTGAATCTCTTGCTCTTGCTCTTCCTCTGTAGGGATAATGATTGGATTATGAAAGTCTCTAATAACTTTGAAGTGGTCCAAATTTTAACGAACATTTGAATCTATATCATGAGATGGCATAAGTAATCATTTGTATCTTGTTCGTTAAGTTTCTTTGACACAATGTTGGATGAGTTGGATGACTGTCAAAGATTTAGTACTATAGTGAACACTCAAGTTTTGCTAACTGGATTAGACTTTTGAGGCCCGTTCTCTTTCGTCTTGTTTACGACACAAAACAGATTAGAAAAATCTTTAATAAATTTGAAGAGGCCCAAAATGGAGTGTACATTTGAAACTGCAAGGTTGTAAATATTTTTTCTCTTTGATTCCTCCACTATTTTGAAAGTTAGATGAACTAATTATCAAATTTCAATCTCTATATCTTCTACTGTATACCTCTGACTAGTACTTTTGAATAGATATCACAAAATGCGTTTCTAACAGTTCAAGTAGTTTGAACACTCTGGTGAATTATCAAAATAATAATACTTTTATTCCCAGAAGAAGCATGTATGGAAATTGGACTTAACGAATTGATCTTTAATATATGTGAATTGATAAAACGTCTTCCTCAGGTACCTGAGTATCCTGGAAAAGTATTTTTCTACTGTGAGGTTGAGCCAGCGGAAGGAGGGGAAACACCTATACTGCCAAGCCACTTAGGTTACCGAAGGATGGAGAAAGAATGGCCTGAATTTGTGCAGAAGCTTCTTCAAAACGGATTGCTCTATACACGCATACTTGGGGAAGGAGATGATCCTTCTTCTCCAATCGGACGCGGCTGGCAATCTACCTTCATGACCAAGGACCGCACGGAAGCTGAGAAAAGGTTTGCCATCCACCAATTCTTAAAATTGGTTTTATTTCATGTCCGTATGTCCCTTAATTTCGAGGATTACTTCATGCTCATATGTCGCTTGAGACGTAAGGCATTCTCTTGAATGAGTACTTCTTGTAAGGCATGCATTCATAGCCCTCTTTTCAAGGCACTTCTCTTCGTAACTGTATTCTTGATTCTGGTTCTTGCATAGTAGATTATAACTCTGGAAGGTACCTGCTACAATATATTAACCCTTAACGAACCGAAGATTCATGGTTTGAAATTGAGAAATCATACTGTGATGGGGGCCAAATTTTTCTATCATTAAAATCAGTGAAAATAAATGCTCGTGTTGATTGATAATAAAATGAAATTGAAGAAAAGAAAGTCTCCGTATGGCCTACTCAAAACTGCTAAAAACTGCAAAAAATTCGATTTGGTCCTTTATTGGTTATGTTCAAATGGATATGCGTCACCCCATGAGGTTGTTGATAGTGTAAGCACTTTTGCTGTACAGGGCTGCGAAGTTAGGTATGCGTTTGGAGTGGCTACAAGATGGAGTGAAAACTGTATCAGGCCCAATCCCTGCAGTGAAGACGGATGAATTGCGACAGCGTCCGGTGTGGTTCAACAGCATGGTGGCAGCCTATACAGGGTGGGAGGACGCCCGGAATGATCCTGTTAAGGCAGTGACATTTGGAGATGGTACGCCTTTACCCAAGGAAGCCGTCATGGCATGCTTGCAAATCCTGGCAGAAGAGAGCGTGTCCATTCCATGGCGCCACGGTGATGTGCTGTTACTAGATAATATTGCGGTACAACACGCCCGCAAGCCGTTTATTCCTCCTCGCCGTGTTCTGGCCTCTCTTGCCAAGTGATTGATTCCTGCTCCTGAGCCGGTAGGGAACCCCTGTCCACTGACTGTGAGTGGTTTCCTCTATTAGAATGGATATTTGACTTGGTTCTTGACGCCATATTGAGAGGGTTCCAATGCACTAAATATGTATTATTTAGATACCGTATGCTTAAGTTATGTAGTGTTGAAATTTGAAGTAGTAAGTCCTAATCTCAAGCCTAAAATACTTTTAAATCATTAGTATTGCATCTGCAAGGTTTCCTATGGAAGCATATTTGACTTTGAGAACCTAAAAGTACCTCATTTCTCACAATTGGGGTGCTTCGATGGTTCTTGCAGTGCGAATGGGCGACTTTTCAACACACTGGAATGGGTTCCTACCTATTGACATCCTCAATCTGACATACTGCTCTATTATAGTGAGGTCAACTGAATCATTGACATTCACAATTTTGCTAGTCCAGCTTGGAGAAATGAGCCGGGCGAGTGTGCAAGTTGCAGATAAGTTAGGTTGCTTTGTGAATTTTCCTAAAAATGGAAAATTCTTAGTATGACTGAAGAGAGCAGGGTTTGTTATGATGATGTACATGTTTGGTGCCATTTATTGATAGAGATAATCTCTTCAATCGAAGAGTTTATGGAGGTATCGTTAGCTTGATGGAGATGGTAAATTGGAGCTCTTAAGACGGTAGCTTGTTCCTTCATTACCAGCAGTTGTTCGTGCTGCAGAACTCGTTACGATTTGTTGCTTTGGATTATTGTATAAAAAGTTGATTACTAAATTACTTCATAGTGTTTTATTTGTGAGCATTCATGGGGCTCGTTGTGAGTTATCTCCATGTGACATTACTGCATTTTCATTGTTCATGGACTCGAAATGCTTATGAGTCTGCAGAGTTGGTGAATGTTGTGAATTTTAGCACATAGCGAGTTATCTAAGCTACCGCCCTTTCTGGAAAAGAAGAAGTGCCCGACTCTAAAATAGATTGGTTAAGTTATCTAATTCTGCAGGTCCCATTTCTGTGGTGCGGCTTTCATCAATTTTAAGTGATTTTCATTATTGGCATGGATTTTTTTGGTGAATCGTATTCCCATTATGAAGATGATTTTAATGCATAGACGTATGCATTGTTTGGATACTTGTTTGAACAAGTTATATATTGTTGAAGTTGGAATTTTGACTTAGTATGGATAGTCCCAATCATTGAGCTTAGATTTATGTAATTCATACACACAATTCTTTTTATCTTCACACTTAGTGCAAAGATACAAGAATTATTAATACAAGCAGAAAAAATCTCGTTATGCTTATTATCATAGAATAAATTGAATTTTGGAGCATAAGGTCTTCTACAAGTAAGTGGCATGTGTGTATGTGGGCAACATGTTTTGACATCTTACAATGCATGTTGTTGTAAAATGATAATGCCACTCAAGTTGAGGGACATCTGCATGAGCATAATGTTGTTGTGGAAGGTGTCTCCTCATGAAGTATAGCTTCAACTTACAAAATGATGTGCAGTCAGTGTTGATGGGATCATGTAACAACTTAAACCTTGTGTTGAAATCAAGTTGGCTCTCTTCCAACCAATGTGTTGTATGCAAAATATATTCTTTGATACCAACTTGTTTACGGTACACATCCTTTTTACAAGGGCTCACTCAGGTTTCCTCCTCCCAATAACACAATACAATGTCTTTGATATACTCGAGTAAGGCAATTCTTTTTTTTTTCTGATATGTATGTGCCCAAAGTTCACCATTGGACCTTGCATTAAGCAACATCCTTCTTTCAAACCCCTACCACAATATTCAATAGTTCATCCCAATGCACGTTGTTGCTACCTTGAACGAAAGCATGTAGAAGTTAAAGTCACCTTTGTCTTCAATTGACATCATTGTTGCTTCTATCCCCCAGGCAAGCATCGGCCTGGTCCCTTCTTGTTTTATACTTCGATTTACTCTAAACTTCCGCTAAACCGTTGCAAACAACTTCAAAATCTTGTAATCTCCGTCTCTCAACTACAAAATCAAGTAACAATCTTTGAAGGAGAGGTTGTTCAAGGAGATTTCTAACCACCTTGTGTTGATATTCCAAGCCTTTTTTAGAAGTACTATTGTGGAGGGTAAAAGCTAATGTTTACGCTTGGATAACAACAACCCTCTTCATTAGAATGTCCCTTAAAAGTGTTGCATTATATTCTGACTCGAAGGCAAAAGCTCTCGTGGCCTCTAGACAAGCCCTCTCTAAGCATCTACATTTATGCCAATTCGACATTTTCCTATGCCTTCTTTCTCAAACAACAAGGTCTTGGCAAGTGTAGTCACTACATGCTTGCATAGACCCCATAAATATATTTTTCATCATGTTGCACTTACAAAATACTCTCCAACATGCAACTCATCATAGAATTTAAGTCAAGAATTGTACACCAACAAACAACTACCCCAACTTTATGCACAACTAAAAAGAATACACAACTTACCTACAAAAAGAATTCCATACTTCAATTTACCAACAAAAAGAATTCTATAACAATGCCTACAAAAAAAACTCCATGCTTACAAGGAACACCAAGAAAACTAGCAAAGGCATATGAAATCCTTGAAGAAGGCCTACCAAAAGAGCCCACCAATGGATCCATATTTTTCAAGAACCACAACCTATCTTTGGGAAAAGATGCACTAGCTATAACTGTTGGATTTAATATGAAAGATGCACTAAGGCCATTAGATTTAGATCTATTGGAATCTTAAGGGTTTAAAAATAACCTTAAGGACTTACAAAGAATCTCTAGGATTTAAGAAGAATCTTTAAAATTTTGATAGATTGATGCTTTCAAGCCTATTTCTCATTAATTGTGATGCTCATACAAAATACTTTTGATGCTATCAAAGAACTTCATGCTTAACCCATAAATGACATGGTGGACATTATTCGTTCGATGAATGACAAAAAATTCTCCTATATAGGATAGAAGTGCAACTATTCATTTGTAAAATTAGGGGCGGAAAGGGGTATTTTTGTTTTTTTGAAAGTAGATGATGTTATACAATTCCAAAGAGGATGATTTCCATGATCACTAGTCTGTCCTTTAAGGGTTAAAAATGTCAATGAAACAAACCAATTTTTATTATGACTTTGACAATTTTTGATTGATTGATTTCACATATGTATACCAAATTTTTTTCCTTTCATATTAAAGTAAACAATAAAAAAGTGCATTGAAGTAGGTTTGAGGTACATCTTAAGCCTACCTCAACACACTTTTATTTTTTATATTGAATTTAGATGTCCTCTAATTTTCTACTCTTTTTTCTAATGTGAAAGCCCATTTAAGTGGACACAAAGTACAAAATGCAATTAGTTCTTAACAACTAAAAATCCATTATAATACTATTACACATTCATTCAATTTTTTATAAATCAATCTTTAATGCAAATATTACAAAAAGATCTACATTGACTCTTAAAAACGGACCTTTGACCACTAATTTCAAGCCTCATTGCCCATCATTCAATTTGCTGCCATTTTGCAATTAGATATGAATGAAAAAAATTATATTTATTTTTCAAAGATGAAATTACATGTCTTCTTTACTTCACAAAAAATTAAGATTTTTTTGAGATTTTTTTAAGAAAAAGTGAAGAAAATCACATCAAAATAGAAAATTATTTCAAAAAATCAAAAAAACTCACCATGCATGTATATTATTGTGAAAAATATCATGGTGTAAATTTAATTGTTGTGTCATTCTATAATAAGAATTCTATTGACATTGAAAATACATCCAAAGTTCAAATTGCTATGAAATATTCAATATGAATCAAGATTTTTTTTCAAAATTCAAATTGGACTACACACTAGTCTGGATGACCTTCATTTCATAAGTAGGGTTCAAACTCAAAAAATATCATTTTTGTGGAGAAATTTCAGACTTAGAGTAAGGAACAACAACTTCCCCAAATACACTAAACTAGCATATTGTGTGATCCGGTTTTTTTACTAACTTTTCATTTATGTGAAGTAACAAACACTGGCAAGACTACAAACTCATTTGGATACTCTTCGTAACCCACCATGAAAGGTCAACAAGAAAAACATGGATGAAAAAATGCTTCCGATCTTTGTATAGATCATTGCGTTGTCATCTAAAAGCCACAAAATGGCTCTAGCGGTATTAGAGGGTTAAGAGAATATATTATTTTTAAAATAATTATTATAGAGTACTATACATTCATTTTAATTAGAGATGTATAGCATATAAATTCACTGAAAAAGCATATAATTACTATATAATGATCTTAATAGAAGTATAAAGGAAAAAATGACTAACAAATGAATGAAAAATATGCAAATTAACTAGAAGAATATTCCTCTTAAACTAGTTTCATGTACAAAGTAGTAATAAAGTAATATATTTATTTTAATAAATACAAAAGAAAAAAAATAATACATGTTGAAGTCTTTTAAATATATGTAAAAGCACATTTAGGTAAAGTAGCTTAGTGGGTGAAGGAGATACACTTTATATAAGCATATCATTCCTCTACAATTGAATGGCAAATTACATTAACAAACAATTTGGTTATTTTTTACTCTTTATTATTTTGTTTTATTTTCTTATTTTATATTTGTTTCTTAATTTTAAATATATATTGTATCATTTTATTCAAATATTTCCTATTATTTATTTTATTTTAATTATTAATTATTAATTATTTGGTTATATTTTCATATTTTGTCATGTTTCATTCAATTTTTTTCCTTTCTAATTTCACTCTATTTTGTTATATTTTGTTTTTTCTCCTATTTCCAATTTCAAGATTTTTTCTTTAAGATTTTTTCCATTTATAAAAATAAAATATATACTATTAATTACATATAATGGTTTCTACTTTTCACTCAAATATACAAAATAGTGCCGATGTTCCCTTTTAATCCTTAAAGGATGGATAGGTGACCGTGGAAATCATCCCTTTCGGAACCGTGTAACATCATCTACTTAAAAAAACCCAAAAATATTCATTAGAAGTCAAAATATTGTAGAAGATCTCCCCTTTTAACAACAAAATTTTAAGGATGAATAGTTGTACTTTTGTCCTACTAGAAGGATTCTCTGTCATCCATTGGACACAAAATGTCCTTGTCAATGTTTAAGGGTTAATCATATAATCATATAATTATTTTTGAGAATGAAAATATTCATCCATTTTCATTTTAAAAAGTGAATCCAAATCCAACGCTCTACTGGCTGCCACATGTCACTCTCCGCTGCAATCATGTCAGCCATGTAGCAATCCTAAGCCATGGAGCCATTTCTTCAAATCATTTCCTTGGCGTACTATGGAGCCATGGTTCAAGCCATCATTAGCCACTTCCCTCCAAGCCTGTAAGGAGTTCGAATTCACAGTACTAATTCCGAGGCGTTCAGTTTGCGTGAACATGACAGCAGCCAAGTCACGGAGATGATAAGGTATGATATTGGAGAAGAAGTTAATGCATTAATGGAAGCCGTCAAGAAATACCGAACAACTCGAGGACCAGAATCTGCATTTAACCTTAGAAAGCAGCAATCCACAGAGGCCGGAACTCCGGAAGGTACGCTTACGTGAACTTAATAAGCTTTAGTTTTCCAGCATTCTTGCGGCGATGAGATTGTATTGTCAGGTCCAATCCATAGCCGATCGAGCGCTAGGATGTTCAGGTTTAAGCTTCGACCAACTTTTTCAGGCAAACCTGCCGAACGATCAAGTCTTGCAAGCTTCGAGAGCTAGCGAATCGTCGGACAGGAAGTTACTGCTGCTGCTAAAAAATTCTCCCTTCGCGCGCTGCTTTTGTTGAAATTCTCTGGTACGAAGCAGAAAAGAATTGTTGCAGCGCATCACTCAGGTGCAAGCTTAGTGTTCAGGTACGAGATATACTCTGGTTTTCCCCTTGTATTGTCAGTTCAATTGTATTGTATCCACAGCTGCCGATCGAGAGGATGTTCAGCTTTAGACCAACTTTTTCAGGCAATCATTCCGAACGATCAAGTCTTCCAAGCTTCGAGAGCTAGCTAATCTTCGGACAGGAAGTTACTGTAGCTGTTGCAAGATTTTTCTCCCTTCGCGCGCTGCTTTTGATGAAATTCTCTGGTACGAAGCAGAAAAAGAATTGTTGCAGCGCGTCATTTAGGTGCATGCAAGCTTAGTGTTCAGGTACGAGATATGCTCTGGTTTTCCCCGTGGCTCCCGCTTTGGTTAGTAGTGATTGATTTTTAAGGCATTACTGTAGATCAACACACTCAGAGGTGGACTTGTTTGAGGAGACGGTAAAATTTACTGCGAGTTTAGCAATGGTGCTCTAATTTCACACGACACAGTAGCACTAGGTACAGAGATTTTAGCACGATTGTCTGTTTCTCAGCATCTCTTGTAACATCTGTGTGAGAAACTATTGTTTCTGTAGCGAGAAAGACAGCAAAAAATAGTTGCAGCGCGTCAGGTGCAAGTTGAGCCAAATTTCTGGTATGTGATATGCACTCCAATTTCTCTGTCTTGCTTTGGTTAGTAAGGATTAGGTTTCAAGGCAACAGATGATGAAACGCGGCGTGCCTGCAAATGTGGAAGTAGCTTTAAAATTATTAGTCCAGTGTGTGTACTGCGAGTTTCGCAATGCTACTCTCAATTTGAATTGCGCAACAGAGTTAGTTGCAGAAACTGTAGTATGATTGTCCTTTTTACAGCAACTTTTAAGTGATTCGTGTATCATCTTTGTGGAAAGGTACGATTTGTGAAGAACCGTGGAGCTCAAATGCACATATTGTCGGAGGTTGCTCAAGATTCCTTTTCCAGAATATGACCTATTACTGTTCACATTCAACTAAATTTTGTCGCAAACTTATGAAGATTGACGTCGTCACCGGCTAAATGTCGAAGCAGTCGCAAGGAAGACATAGTTCAACGTAGTCTCGTCTTTTCCGTGAGGTGACGAGATCAACTCAGCCATGATGTACTCGCGGATCGTTCCGGCACCAGCTTGCGCGACGCCATTTTATCCAGAAGACTTCAACAATCCCCTTGAAGTTGTGCCAGAGGGAAGTACTCTATTTTCTCTTGAAGACCAAAGTCACCGTCGGAAACCTCCTGAGAGAACGTTCCATTCTTTTACTGCACGGATTCCGGCAAGGAATCCTCACAATTCTGAAGTCCGACTCTCCAAGGCGGAAGAGGAAGCAGCACGCAGCGCAGTGGCTAAAATATTTTTCAAGGGGAGAAGTTTGGTGGAACATCACCTGCGATCATTCAATGAATTTTTGGAGTATGGTTTGACAGCCATGTTTGATGAGGCTGAATCTCTTGATCTTCATCCGGACTGTGGTACACTGCCTAATAGGATCGGAGCACAGAAGAAGGCTCGAATATTGTATGGGGAGGTTTCGGTGGGGAAGCCGTATACCACCATTACCCGCGAAGGGAAGAAGGAAATAGTGGACCTACTACCTCATGAAGCTCGACTTCGAAGCATGACGTATTCATCACATCTCTATGTAACTATGACACTCGAGGTACACTGTTCATCAATTGATATGGAGTTTATCTTGATGGCGGTGGCAACTTTGGTGTGGGCACAATAATCAATGTCCTTTTGCCTTTGGAGGTTTTTTGTTTTGCTTGTCGTTTGGGATTTTCTCTGCAATTACGCAGAATCAGGCAATGGCCTAACGTAACTACTTCCCGTCGAGCCTACCTTTTTCGTCATTTGAAGACACACGCAAGGCTTTCGAATAAGCAAAACTGGTCTAGTTTCACATCTTGCGTGTGTGCCGCTATTGCAGGTGTACGACAGGGGACATGTCAAGACCTTCAAAGAGGAGGATAAGATTGATACCAAAACAGAAACAATGTGCATCGGGACAATTCCTGTTATGGTGAATTCAAGTTTCTGTCATCTTCATGGACTTACGGAGAAAGAATTAGTGGCAAAAGGACAGTGCTCGTTTGATGTAGGGGGCTACTTCATTATCAAGGGTTCTGAAAAGGTGAGATTAGACTCTGCTGACTCTTATTTTCTGGCTTGCAAGATGCATCCTCAGACTCGCCTGTGTAGATATATTAGCAGTGGGCTATCGTCCATGGCGTTGAAGGTCTTGGCGCCATAATTTGAAATTTAAAACCAGGTAAAGTTGTGCTTCTGACTTCGAATTGATTCCAGGTATTGATCGCACAAGAAGAAAAGGCGCACCAAGACATTTATGTCAACTACCTGAAGAGGACACATACTTGGATAGCGACATACGCTCCGACATGGAGAGGTTTCAGTTCAAACCAAGCGATTCGGGGAAAGACTTTTGTGAAGCTGGTGAAGAAAGGGAGAATCACATTCTCTGTGGGCATACCAGGAATCACGGAGCCAGTCCCTCTAGTCATATTGTACAGAGCCCTCGGAAAGTCGTCCGACAAAGAATTTATCGAAAGCATATGCTACGATACCGCCGATTATCAGCTCTACGAACTACTCCTTCCCTCGATTGGGCATGCCGACCTGACGTTGACGGAGTTTCAGGCTAGGATTTCAGGACCCGCAAGTATCATAACTCCGAGGTCTGTGAGGGATCAGGTTCTTGCAATCAGATTCCTGGGCACAAAGCTACGATATTCCAGCCATGCGCCTTCAGTGGAGGCTGGGAAAACTGTCCTCGGACAGCTCTTCGCACACGCGGAAGGGGGATTTACGAGGAAAGGATATCTGCTGGGTTATATGGTGAATCAGCTGTGCTCGACCTTCTTGGGCAGACGGCCAGAAGAGGACAAAGACAATTTCAAGAATAAGAGGGTTGATCTTGCCGGACAACTGCTGAGCCACCAGTTTCGGAAGGCGATGGCGCACTTGCAGCGTGATATCAAGAGGAGAATCCAGCCTTACCTGGTAAAGGACATGGAGTTGGGCTCTCTGAAGAAGTACGTCAACGAGGCGATTATAACAAAGCAGATGCAGAGTGCGTTCACCTTGGGAAATTGGAACACAAATGAGGGCCTCAAGAGTTCAGGTGTTGTCGGCGTTTTGAAGAGGATGAATCCCATGGCCACTCTCTCCCAACTACGACAAGTTCGACTGAACCTGCCTGCCCCAGCGAGACCAACTGATTCCGCAAGACATCCGTAAGTCAAGATTTCTTACAATTGCAGCCCTTGTTACTCCTAGAGATGATCAAAGATGATTAGATTTAAACTTGTGCTGGATCTTTCAGCTTATTTCCTAGCTTGGTCGTCTCCTGACGAAATGGGGGTGGTGTGCTGGAGAATGTGAAGAAACCGCTCTTTCTGGGGGAGAATCTGCCCAGTGCAAACCAGTGATGGGGCGGAGTGCGGAATTGTGAAAACTTTAGCACTTACCTGTGTTGTGAGTTCGGATTCGCCGGAGGAGCCAGTGTTGCATGTCTTGAGAGATAATGGAATGCAACCTCTGGAGGAAGTCGCTCCCTCCAGAGTATTTATGGCAGAGAAGATTTTAGTCAATGGACTTTGGGTTGGAATTTTTCATGAATATGATTCAGCTGCGGCCATTATTGCTACTTTGAAGCAGTTACGACGCGGACAGTTTATTCATGGAGAGGTCGGTTAGCTCTAACGGCATTAATAATGTTTGACGTATATGATAGATGTTTAGACGCCATATTTAACTATTTGCGGGCTTCAAAGTATGTTGATTTGGCACGCTAATGTCGCTCGCTCGCTGACAGATTGAGGTAGCGCGAGATTCAAAAGCCAAAGCGGTGCATATTCACACAGATGCAGGTAGACTGCTTCGACCACTTCTGATTGTGAAAGACCAAAGGCTGGCCATGTCGAAGCAACAGTTGAAAACCCTCCGAACCATGTCCAAGCGAGAGAGTACAGATGCGTGCTGGAATTACCTGTTGGAACAAGAGGTGGTCGAACTTCTGGGCACGGAGGAGGAGGAAGGAGCATTGATTGCTCAAAATAGAGATGACTTGGAAACAGCTCGGAAACACTCGGATGCTCTTCTGTACACTCACTGCGAAATTGATGTCTCCTACATCTTTGGATTAGGCGCCTCAGTCATTCCGTTTCTGGAGCATAACCAGGCATCTCGTAATCTGTATCAATCAGAAAAGCACTGCAAGCAGGCCATGGGTTTCTACACCTCAAACTTATTGGGCAGGTCGGATAGTTCTGGACACCAGCTCTTTTACCCTCAGAACCCCCTTGTCACTACACGCGCATGGGACTACCTGCAAAAACCGGAGCTTACAAATGGCCAGGTTGCAATTGTCAGCATTCAGTGCTACGGCTACAACCAAGAGGACTCCATCGTCATGAATCAAGCTTCCATTGATCGAGGCTTGTTTCGGTGAGTAGATTTCTGGAAGGGATGCCAAATATCAGGACTGAGCAACTATATTAAGCAAATGAGCAACTATAAAAAATAGATATTTGCATTTCTGATGTTGATATCTGCAGGTCCATGCATTTCAAGACTTACAAAGGCGAAGAGCGACACAACGTGATAGAGCATTTTGCTAAGCCTAGAACTATGTCCGGCACAAGGAAGTCAAAAAACCCATCTTTTGCTAAACTGGAGGACGATGGGTTTCCTCAGATTGGGGAGCTCCTTGAAACAGGGGACATCATCATAGGAAAATTGACTGCTCAAATTGGGACCTCTACGCTTGCAGACACGAGCCAGCGACTGAAAGCCCATGAAAATGGTCGAGTTGACCAGGTTCTCCTGTCCAGCGGCGAAGATGGACACCGAATTGCCAAAGTGCGGTTGAGATATTCGAGGCGACCTCAAGCTGGTGACAAGTTCACCAGTATGCATGGACAGAAGGGAGTGATAGGAGCTGTTTTCAACCAAGAGGATCTCCCCTTCACGCAGCAGGGCATTGTACCCGATATTATCATCAATCCTCATGCTTTTCCAAGTCGACAGACGGTAGGACAGCTTCTCGAAGGCCTGTTTGGAAAATTGGTGGCCGCAAGTGGAGTGCGACAATGTGTCACCCCTTTCCAAAGAAGGCCGGCCCACAAATTCATGAATGAGCTACACCAGTAAGCCCTCGCTCTATTACACTCCCACTCAAACATTCTCGTTTCTATCAGAGCGTAGACACATAAAGAGACTTAACATTCGCTCCAATTGTGAATTATGAGTCGACACTTATATATAACACTATATTGATGTCATCCCCCTGTTCAGGTGTGGATATGAAAGAGGAAGCAGCGAATCCATGTGCAACGGCGCCACAGGCAAAAGGCTGAATGCTCTCATCAGCATTGGGGCCACATTCTACCAGCCTCTTGATCACATGGTCGAAGATAAGATCAAGTACCGAGGAAGTGGCGGCCCAGTGGACCCCCTTACTCGGCAGCCAGTAAAGAATCGAAAAGACCTCGGGGGTCTCAAGTTCGGGGAAATGGAAAGAGATTGCATGCTGGGCCATGGAGCTGCGGCCACTCTCCGAGAGCGGTACTTTCTTCAGAGTGACCCCTACATTTTGTACGTGTGTGCATCATGTCGACGGCCTTCGACTCGTAAGGACATCCAAACTCGACGGCATTTCTGTAACTTCTGCAGCACCGGAGAAAAGGTTGTGCAGATCCAAATACCATATGCTTGTAAACTGCTGTGGCAAGAGCTTCTCAGCATGGGAGTCACTATGTTCTTCGACACTAAGCTAATTTATTGATAACGGAGCCCCCTATGACGCCCAACGCAAGACGCTCACCAAGAAGCCACCAGTTTACATACTTGATGATTATAAGCAGAAAACGGCATCCATGAAAACAAGAATAAATCTCTCTGTTTACTGAAGGATTCCTCTTCATGAAGCTGGGTCTTCGCGATGCAGAGATTCTCCAATGCTGTTGTGAATTTTTGCAGTAAACCTCACAGCGTTGCAGTTTGCCTCACCACGTTGCAGAGTCGTCAACCGCCTCCTAAAATTGTAAGAATCTTTTCGAACTGACTCATCGTTCCCTAATCAATGCGTTTCACTAGAGTATATTTGATCTCAAGAATGGTGACATGTACCATTCTAAGTCGTACCAGAAGCTTTCACTTTGTCCTCCGACATCCGAAGTTCATCCTGTCGCTCGTTTCTCTAACATCACATGCATCATTTTCGTGTTCCAAGACGGGTCCTCGTTTTCTCCGGTCGCAATGCTCCAGTATAAGACACTTTGTTAGTCTATTTCGGACGCACGTAAAGAGCTGATGGATTTGAAAGCATCCATGTGCTCTTGTCATGTGTTTATTGAACATATAAAGCTGTTACTTATCAACCCAATTCCCAACCCTTCTCAAACACAAGTTCACATTGTATTGTCATACTTTAAGCCGGAGTACTCTTTTCACTACAATAGGTTGCAATAAAACAAGATCGAGCTCAGTAGGGGTCGCAATGGGGCAGGTATCCATTTGGGGTCTGTCAACCTTGCCAAAAACAAATGCAAAATTGATGGCTGGCTTTGCATGGCTTGGAAGCTGCACTACGGAAGGGACCGACCGACCGATCGACCGACCGACTCTCGCAGTATAGCTGCTTTGTTATCAGTTTGAGAAACTTTCTGTCTGTCAACATTCTCTGCCTTTACACGCAAATTTTCGCTGTGGGCACTCACTGAGCATCCCAAGCAACATACTCGCATCGGTGACCGGAAAGGTGACATGTTTTCTGGGTTGAGATGGTCCTCAATGCCACAACTCAGACAAACATCGCTGTACTGTACTGTACATGAACCCTTGGAGTAGTTTTCCTAACCTTATTTCAATAGATTTAGGGTCAGCACAAATAGCTCGGTCAAGCCATCGATACAAGTGCTAGACATTTCCAAAACGCAGAAGAACTACAGAACGAACTATACCCCATCCACAGAAAAATGAAGCAGATCAACAGCGTGGTTTCGGAAGTAGAAATTTTTTCCCCTTGACATCATCAATTGTCAAAATCTCAACAAGTGACCTTCAAAGGCCAAACAAAAACATAATGATAAAAGAAAGAGCCCTCAAGGAACTCGAAATTACAAACCTAGCTGGGTGGAAGTGACTGACGCGACCAGCAATCCAAACTGCAAATGATTGGCCAACATGAAATCATGCCAGATTCGAGCTCAACAATGAGGAAGAGACCTCATATCCCAACCATGCAAGATAGTTTACCTCTACGAAGCAGCTACTTCACCCTTGGAGGCCTTGGCAACGGCCTCGTTGTGAACTACAATAACAATTCACAGAGAGTGAAGGTGACCAAGATCTAAGATACAAAGGTTCTGGAAATTAGAAATACTTTCCGCTAGACATCATCGATATTCAAAGCTATTGAGCATGAAAACCCAGAACAAAAGCAAAACGATAATTAAACACGCCCTCAAGGAACTCGTGATTACAAATAGTGGAGTAACTAACGATACCAGTTAATCCTAACTGCGAAACATGAGTCAGTATGAAATCATGCTAGCCTCGAGCTGACCACCGGCCACCGACTAAGAGACCTAATAACCCAATAGTGCACGATAGTCTACCTCTAGGATTCAGCCACTTCTTCCTTGGCGGCCTTGGCAACGGCTTCGGCATGCTCCTGGAGCACAAATGTCTTCAGGGACTCCAGATCCCGGGCGCCTTGGTACTTCTTCACCTCCTCACCGTTGTAGAAAACTTTGAGGGAGGGGTAGGAACGGATATCCGCCTTGGTGCACGTCGCCTTGCTCGTGGTGCAATCCACGCTGCCCACTTCGACCCCGGCCTCCCCTTCCAGCGCTTTCCCGAGCTGCTCCCATGTCGGTGCCAGATTCTTACAGTGACCGCACCAGGGGGCGTAAAACTTGACGAACCACAGGGTGTCCTGCTCCTTCAGCTTGTCCGCGTAAGTGGCGTCCGTGAGGACCACCACATCCGCACTCACGGCCATGAAAGTGGCGCCCACGAGGAGGAGGGCGAGGACGCTCGCGGACACCATCTTCATCGCTGTGTGACTCCTAATCTGCAACACAACCACTCGAGATAATTGAGAAAACGATGCGCTAATTCAAGTGATGGCTACCTAAATTCTTAGACTACCGGATCTAATACGTGAATGAAAATAAGGAGCTTCCAAGTGAAACTAGAGAAATTCTCACTCGGAAATCCGCGACAAGGGTTACGAGCAGCAGAAATCAAGTGCAGATTACGGAAGACTGGAGAGAGCGAAAGACCAACCTCAACAAAGACGAAGATCACACAGAAATTTGGAAACGTACGATGACGCACGAGCTCACAGTTCTACACTATTTACCAAAAGTTCTACGAGGGTTGACTGGCAGGATTTAGGGTTTCAAACGTGAGTGATAATACAGAAACTCTGTTCATGAATATTCCTCCTCGTGCCTTTGAATTGATTCCTTAGGTACTCTCTACAATCATCTTGCAAGGTGCAAGGAATTAGCAGGAAGAATGTATTGGCAAGATGGTTACAAAGAGTGACATTCAAACCAAGGATTTGTGGTTGTGCAACTCCAGCGCTTTCGGGTTTTTTCTCTTATAAGTGATTGGGTGTTCATCCAACAATTGCTCTCCTGTCTGGTGATTGGAAAAACAGGGGTCTTCCTGGCTGGTGATTGCAATTCGGGTGCGCTTCGGAACGAAAAATCGAATGCCCTGCACTCGATGAAATTTTAGACCTCTGGATGGTTGGGGATCAAATAAGCTTAGTCGTTTGCGTTACTTCTCGAGGAAGAGAATTTTAACCACTTCGTGAGATACGGCACCTATCGGCCTCAATCTTTTCTTGAGCAGGTTGAGGAAGATCTGGAGTGACGGGTTTCAGAGTTACACTGGAATACGAGGATTCACATCTAGAATAAGGAGATGACATGAACATCGTTAATCATGATGATAAGTCATTTTTCTGGTGTAAATTGATATCTTGCGTACCGCTGATCGTACAAATGATAGCTGGTCGCAATGGCAATCGAGATTGGCATATATCGAAGCTACCGACTGTCATGAGAATGACGAAACCAGTCTGAATGGATGATGCACCAAATGAGTCAGATCACCTGCAATTAGAGTTTCCGGATTGTGAGCGGCTCAGGCGGAGGGTCGACGGAAATAATGCCTTCGAGCATTTGCACAACTTTTCCCATGCTCGGTCGCGCTGAAGGTTCATCTTGAATGCACCAGAAGGCAGTGAAAATTGTTCTCTCAAATTGGCTGAGATCCAATCGATTCCCGAGATTCCGAGCTTGGTCTTTGAAGTTCTTCACGAGGCTGCCGGCGATCATGTCACGGTACACCCAAGTCGGAAACCGAACGCGCTCCGAGTCGCTTGCCGTGGCATCCACTGCCCTCCTCCCGACCACAAGCTCAAGGAGCACCATGCCATAGCTGTACACATCTGCCTTGGCAGTCAATGGCAAATTGGCGCCCCATTCCGGAGCCAGGTAGCCCCGTGTGCCTCGAATGGTAGTAATGTGACGCTCGCGGCCTCGCAACCCTAGAAGTTTCGCCAAGCCGAAATCCGAAACTTTGGGACAAAAGCTCTCGTCCAGGAGGATATTCTCGGGCTTGATGTCGCAATGGACTATACATTCGCGGCACTCCTCGTGCAAGTACATGATACCGCGTGCCGTTCCGAGGGCGATGGAGAATCGTGTCTTCCAGTTCAATGTCGTTAGGGATTGTATTGCATTAGAAGCCGTGCTCCCGCTGCTCATTGAGCTGCTCGAGGTGGTCAAGACATCACCTCCTTGCACCAGATGCTGGTCGAGTGAACCGTTGCTTAGATACTCGTAAACTAGCAATCTGTGCGCTTTCTCCGTGCAATAGCCATGGAGGTGGACCAAATTGACATGGTGTGTGCTGCCGATCACCGAAACCTCAGTTCGAAACTCTCGTTCACCTGCACATTGAGCAAGGACATTACTTCAGGTGGAAGACAGATTTAGGAGCTCGAAGGCAGTTCATGTGTGGTGCATCGCATTCATGGTTACGAATGATTCTGAAGCACGGAAATTCTCATTGAGCTTCGAAACCGTAGTGATGCATCAAAGGTAACTGCAGCAATGGATTAAAAAGTGGCAGCAGGGCGCAATGCAGGGGCTCACCTTGCTCAACAACATCCTCTAGTTGTTTCACAGCCACGACTGTACCGTTTTCAAGCACACCTTTATAGACCGTCCCGAATCCCCCAGCCCCGAGCTTCTCACTGAAATTCTTGGTAGCCTTCTGCAACGCCCTGAATGGTAATCTTACTGGAGCGCCGGGGACGTAATCAGGAGTTGGGGATGGTGGGCGTCTTACGCTGCGCCCAAGTGCCGTTACTTTCTTGCCCATGTTCAGGTACGGCCACGCTAGTAGCAACAGAAGAAAGCCCGCAAGGACCGAGACGCACGCAAGGGCCGCGACAAGTCCGCTGGAATTTCGAGAATTATCGGGGCCACCAGAGAGAGAGTCCAGCGTCACTTCCTGATCGACACAAAGCTTGACGAAACTCTGGGCTGCGATGAACGGCGATCGGTACGCACTGAAGAATTGCGTCCGTTTCAACCTACAGAAAGCAGTGCCAGCATTCTCGAGAGTGGAGGCCACACAAGCAGTGCCCACGGTGTTCACATCGACCAAACATGTACTCGCGCAACTCTCACTGTTGGCGCTGTTCTGGAGGAAGTCGGAATTGAAATCCAGTAGGAATGTGTTTTCTAACTCCACCATCTTCAGTCCTGCTGTGCAATTGAGATCCATCATCACGTGGCATCCTTGTCGCGAGCTTTCGGAATTGATGAGCTCATAGCCTGGCAAACACGAGCAAACTGGTCCCGTCTCCGAGTACGCACACAACCCATTTTTACCACACCACCCGTAAATCTCACACTCATTGGGGAAAGCTTCCCACGTTGCTGTCCAACTAGACGCCGAATCGTTCCAGCTCAAAGTCTCCAAATTACCACTTGATGTCAGCATCGCTCTCCTCAATGGCCCCGTCCCGTAATCCCTGCTCCGGTACGAAGTTGAAACTCCTGAGCCATTGCGCAACTGGAGATCCCCTGAAGCATCAAAGTAAACACTATTTGCATTTGATTGAGTGCCCCCAGAAACTTCAGTGCTCCAGTAAACAGTTGTCTGGTTAAAATAGAGCACCAATTGTACAGCTGTGTCCACCTTGAAGGTAAGTGTATACGGGCTAACGCCGGCGCTGGAAATGTGCGGGCTCACCGTAGCCGTAAGGAATTTTCCTTGATGTAGCGACTGCCCTGGCAGTAGAGTATCAGAAGGAGAATTCCAGGTTTGCCATAAACTTTCACCAGTTTTGTTCAGCAGAATTAAGTTCCCAGAGTCGGTCAAGGTCGCCCCATCCACTTCTAGGCCAGTTGTGTTGCTCGACCATAGGAGACCTTGAGAAGAATCTGAACTGTGAAGTTCAAGGCTGCCGCTGGTGGTGAGTGTGATTTTGGCTCCTACACCGAACGGACCGTCATTTTCCACCAATCCCCACACGATGGTCTGTACTGGCAGCTGTGTGTACCAGATGCCAAGCTTGTAGCCGCTGTCAATAGCATAGAAGCCGAAGGAGAAATTGCCATTTGGTAATGATACCCAAGCCGTGCGGTTAAAGTCGCCTGCAACGAGACTTTCTCCGAGGGGGATGGTCACATGCGTCCCGTTGCTCGATTGCTGGCAGACGACAAGCTGTGTGGCTCGCAGCCATAGGCTGAAAAAGATTAGCAACTTCACCAGGAGTTCAATGGTGTTCATCGGCTGTGGCGCATTCTTGTTCATTTCTCGGTTTCTCTCGCATCTGCTACTATTTACTAACAATCACTGATCTGTGAGAAACCCTAACCACATCCCGGAAGCTCAATGGATACAGAGGCTGTTTGCGGCATTAAGCTTCGCAAATGGCATTTTCAACTCTCTATTCAACCGATCCAAGACCTACTCTTTTCCGGTACGAGAGAATTTCGCCGATAATCACAGTATTCAGCACAAGTTTTAAAGTCCAAACTGACCTCTCTTCTTGTCCAGCCGGACGTCGAGTAATCTACCAATCCAGCTCCATTACTTTTTTGATGATGACAAAGATGAAGACACACAGTGTGCTTCAACTCAACCATCGGCACTACAGTTTTGCCTCACGGCAGTGCAAATTCTAATCAAGAGGCCGTCTCTGGCAATTGCCCCTCATCAGGATGCAGTTGCTCGCTTTGAGCGATACCGATGTTGACACGAACGGCTTCATAACGTCCCTGAAATGAGCATTCCCATCGAACCTCTTCGTGCCATTTCAAGGTTGATCTGAATTCTCAACCAAGACTCTCTCTGCCGCCTATTTACCTACAGGATGCTTTACCGATATACCTGAGTAGAACACAGGTTTCCATCTACGTCGAACTCTCTCGCCACCTCAATGTTTCCAGCTCTGTACGCACAATGTAGGCTCCCATAGACCTCGTTCACGGCTGCAAAAAATAGTAAGCCTTCGATTTCACTCCTGTTTTCAATGTGTCAATATTCAGGGAAACGAATACAGTAGCCTATGGCAAAGAAGGTCAAACTGCTTAAACGCTTTCGCACGCTTCTTTAGATTTAACATCAACCCTAAGCAGGCCTAGGAGCAACTCCTCTTCCAAAGTGGTCTCCAAAGTCTTAACCTCTGGATTTGTCAAGCAAGTAACAACCAAACCTCGCAAACTAACTTAACGTAGTGAGCACTGCAGTTAATTACCTCAAAGAGAAAATGATCACATGTTTCTAAGTAAACAAGACTTCGGTAACCGGCAACAAAAGATAAGTCTCAGAAAAATCTCCACCGCTCCTCTGCCTTGGTGACCTCCAAAGATTTCAGCTATGGAAATTGTCAAGGTAGTAACAAGCAAACTCACAAACTAATGTAACGTAGCGCACGTGCGCTGAGTTTATCTCTTCTACAAAAAAGATCATATATTCTTAAGAAAACGATCATGCTGTGTTTCTATGGAAAAAACTTCGGCATCCTGCAGCAAGACATAAGCCTCAACAAGAACCTCACCAGGTCCTAGCCTCACGAGCTCTTTTTCCAACGAGCACGATCTCCAAAGTCTTCAGCTACGGAAATTGCCACGCAACGCAAATAGAGACCAAACCTGGCAAACTGACGTACCATAGAGTACGTGCGCTACGCTTATTTCTCTTCTAAAAAGATCATGTGTTTTTTTACAAAACGTACGATCATGATTTGTTTTTAAGAACAAAAACTTCATTTCCCGCAACAAGACATAAGCCTCGACAAGAACCTCAGCAGCCTCAACAGCTCCTCTTCCAACGAGATCTCCAAAGGCTTCAGCTATGGAAATTGTAAATAGCCACCAATCTCTGGCAAAGATATTTAGACTGCGCTGTATGTATCTGAAAAAGAAAACGACTACGAGTGACTAAGAAAACAAAGCTTCGGAATTTCCTGCAACGAAACATGTACAAGCCTCGACAAAAACCTCGACGACGACCTTGTATATGGAAATCCAGTGCAACAGGAAGACATTCGGCAGCTGGTCTTCTGGCTATGGCAGAAGCTTGGGATAGCTCGCGACGAAGGACAGACAGAGCTTGTACTGTACTGTGCAGAACTGCGATGGAGAATGTCGTCAATGTGGTCCATGCCCTGATTTCATACACAGAATTGCAAAGCAGGCCAAGTTATCAAAAATAATTGACCATTAGGACCTACCCAGCCGTGGGCGGCGGCAATGAGGTTGGTAATGACCTAAGATTATTTTTGATGACTTGGTCTACTTTGCAATTACTAAACATAATCTCAATGTAGGAGAGTTGAGCCATTTGACTTCTTTGATTGCTTAACCAATCAAAACATGCCACAACAACAAAACTGTCGTGCATTGAGAATATGTTAGGTGGATCTACACTCACTAAATTAATATCAATTTGTAGTAGTAGAGATTTCTCATAGATTTCTCTCACTAGCAAACCAATGAAATTTCTACTTTATACCCTCCATGTTGAAAATTTGCACAAGCAAGTAGTGAGCATTACTTGTTAGTCTTCATTGACTTTTCTTTAACCAATGGAAAATTGCCATGATGGCAAAACTCTCGTGCATTGAGATTATGGCACTACAGAACTTGCAATTAGTGACCCACCTTTCATACTTGTGAATAGACTCAAGTTAATTCAATTAGTGGGCCTTGCAATTATAACACAAACTCACACTAATTATTTACTTATGATTTACTTGACATACAATGTAACTACACCTATAACCACCTAAATAAGAAATTCAACAAGGTTCCCATTATTATATTGAAAAAGCACTTGTGTGGAGGTTTGTTGGTAGTTGGAAGTAGGATTCAAGATTTTTTAAATCTAGAATGCATCTTTTGGACATTATATGAATAAGCTATAAATTTCCAAAGTGTTGAAAATAGGTGTTTCTAAAACCAACTTTGTAGTCTCATGAACAGTAGGAGTATATTTTAGACTAGGGAGCGAAGGTGTAGTTACCTTATGGCTAGTTGCTATGAGTGAGTCACAACAAGAAGTGATTTAAACCTTGTCCTTTGGAGGGGGTCCCAATGGAACCAAATGATTGAGTTTAGGTTGCAAATTCTAGTAGCAATTGAGGTATAGACCTCTTGAGCCCAAACAAGTTTTATAAGATCAAACCTTTCATGCTATCTCAAGGTTGTCAAGCTCGAGGACATTTTGGTCCAATTTGTACTAATGATGTTGGAATGATTACTAATATGGTAATTCATAGTGTTTTAGGTAAATTTAATTTAATTTAGTCTATACTATTTCATACTATCTCAAATAGTATAATCTTCATCCTATTGTCATCTAATTTTAATCCATTTTCATCTTCTTTTCTCCAACTTTCATATTGTACCAAGAATAATGTTGTGGACCTTGCTAAGGGAAATGCACATACATGTAAGGTAGGAGGTTCATAATTAAAAGCACTCATTACGGGCTGAAAATTAATTTGGGGACATAAAATTACTTGAAATATTTTTCAATAAATTTTTCATAAAAAGATAAATAGAATTGACAGCTAACTCAAATCATTTCATATTTTTTGGAACTGTGTGGAATTAGTTACAAATATTTGAAGTTGAAACTTAATGGTCACTAACATCACCCACCTCTTGAAATCAGTACACTATTTGTACATTGCTGGTACAATGAAAAATCAACATGTACACATATAGTGTGTACATTTCAAGAGGTCAATACTTTTAGAGCCCAAGCGCTTCATGGTCCTCCTAACCTTAGTACATGTACATACTTTTAGGGGCCTCGCATTCTAGAAGGTGTGTGGTACGGCCACAAAATGACAAATAAAACAAGACCAACCAACCAATGTACCCAACCAATGTACCGTCTTGAAAGAATAGGTTGCTGGGGATTGTTGTTGATGAGTAAAAAAGTTATTGACTACTCATACAAGGCAACATGATCACTTGGGAAGACCAAAACAAATGCATGAGATGAACTTTGAAAGAGGAACAATGGTGAAAAAAGTGTGCCAAGTAAACAGACATGAATGCACAGATTGGTACAAACCCAAGCAGAAATTATTAGAAAACTTGTGAAGCAGGTGCGGGCCTTTTAATAGCTGATTGCATTTGGGGCAAAGCTAAAATCCTTGAAACAATTTTCAGTATGGGAGGCAACCTCTTTCTGATCACCCCCCATTTCCGCCATGTAGACTATATTTCTTTCAGATCAGGTAGTCAGGAGTGATGATTAATTGTGGCACAGTTCCCAATGTAGTCATGGCACATTATGATTGGCTACAGGACTATCAATATTGCAACAAGCCCTTGGTTGGAAATACAAAAATCAATATGACCAATATGGGTTGAACAGACTCTTAAGCTAAAAAATTTGTAGTAATTATGTTTTGAAAAATAAAATTATGAAAAAATATGGAATCCTTCCCAACTGTATTTTTGTACACAGGAAAATTTCCCCACTTGAGAATTCCACACTCCATATATGTGTAATTGCTTAAGTCAGTAGTTGAAAATGGGTTGTATGCCTTAAGAAGAAAAGTGGAATTAGCATCTAATCCAAGTCGTTTCAGATTTTTGGGACTTTTATGGAATTAGTTACGAATTTTTGAAGTTGAAATGCAACGGTCACTAAAAGTGACCACCTCCTGAAATGTACATTAGTAGTACATTGGAGAAAGCAAAATGTACCTCTCTGTTACAGCAGTCTGGTTGCTTTAACCCCTAAAGGATCAAGTGTCCGTTCAACGTATGCAAGAAATCTCGGGTAGGCTCCTACGAGGTCATTTTTAGTTGGATGTTCATGAAATTTGAACACGTAGTGTAACTTTGTATCTCCTTCCTGAAAATCTAATTTTTTTCTGATCGAGTGCCCAGATCAAAAGTTACGCTGCCCTGAACTTTGTGGGCAGCTCGGACAGTTTTGGGCAGCATGTGCAAAACTCTTCCTATGATTTTGAAATTTGGCGGGTGTGTAGCTTACATGATCCAAGTTGCAAATGTCTAAAAAAGTAACCCTATTTATTGTACGAATCTCATTCTAGAAGGAGTTAAAGTTTATAGGCCATGTTGGGCAAGGTTGGAAAAAAACTTTTTCACCTAACTTCAAATGTTATAATCTTTCAATCCATGTGTTCAAAGTTTCTAAAATTTTTTCCACATGTTCCCAAAGAATTCTAGTTCAAATCTGTACGGTTGAACTTTGAAAAAAGAAAACTTTTTTTGTAATATTTTTCTTGCTGCCCTAAAAAGTGTCAGTTTTTGACAATCTCTGCCCAAAATGTGCCTCAGTCCTTTAGGGGTTAATTAGAGCACCGTACCATTGAGACAGGAAAGCAGGCATGGCAACTGCAGATTGAACTGTGTGGTTGGAAAATTATGAATGCCCTTGTGGGATATTATCAATGGACCATTTGATGGTCCATTGCTGGTCAGTTTCTCAGTTGAGTAACATTCAGGCCAACGTTTGAGCTCAAGGTCCAACACTCCAACTGCTGAAAAAGATGTGCAGTGACTGGAAATGAAGGTGGTCCCAAAACAATGTGATTTTTGGACTTTCACCCTGCTGAATGCCTCACCGTGGAAGTTAACCCTTAACCCCTTGTAATGTAGATTTTGTCTACTCTACAAAACCCAGGGAAATATAATATAAGGGGGTAATTCCTAAGGAAAGGTCAATAAGTCTAACGTTTGCGTGACTAAGGTCACTCGTTTTCGTATTTTGAATACTTATCTATTGTATTTTCTGGCTTGATTCAAGAAACAACCCAAGGAAATACTTTAAATGTCAATTTTTCACAGTCCAAATTCCCAATGCTATATTGTAGACTCAATGGATGACGTCACAGTCCTATCTAGTGTGTGGCTCATGTCAATTCTCAAGTCAATTTGTCAGGGAATTGTCAATTTGTCTTTATGCATGCTCTAGCCACTTAGTATTAATATTGTATAAATATTTATAAAAATATCAAATATCTTGCACATAAATTCAATCCTCTTTTCTTTCTCTCATCCGTCTAAACCGTATTAATTTATTTGCAATTTTTATTTTATAAAACAATTTAGGTCTCCTAATTCCGTTTAATTAAAATTCTAAAAGAAGGATTTAGTTCTTTCCTGGGGCTTGAGTAAATCTTCACATCAGCCCATTCCGCTCCATTCTCCCTTTAAATCAATTTATCTTTGAACTTGTATGAGGTTGAGTGAATTGGCCTGGTTATCCATCCATGGACACACTACCAAGAGACTAGACCTATCACCGTGCACAAGGTATAATGCAAGGACTAGTCGACTTTCCAACTACCTCCAACTACACTGTCGACTTGACTCCCTCATATAGCAAGGCAAATCCAACTACCGGATATGCTTTATGTCTGATTTGACTTAATTTCAAATTTCCATTCTATTACTTCTAGCTTGAGCCATATAATTTAGTTTAATTCAAATATTAATTCCTCAATTTGCATCACATGCTACACTGCTTACCACTGGACCATGTCTATTTGAGACTCTCCAATACAATCTAGCCAATATGCTATCAATTAGACTTAATCAGTCATTTGGACTTACACTGTACAACTTTTACTCAATTTGACAACCAGCCGGGATTTATTACTATCCAGTAGATTGTTCCTTGTTTTATATCTATTTGACAAACTACACACACATTGATTGCATCTCAACATTTATTAGTAATGTAATTAGCATCACAACTTTGCAGTAAACTTGACATAAATTATCAATTTGTATTTCTCACCAGTATGCACTCATGGATACCGTAACTTAGAGATTTAATTTCATAGCAGTATAATTTTGCAGCTCATCAACTGGATTTTTCATACAAACGCAAATTTCACACTTCACACATTTATTAATTAAGTAATTCAAGAGATCGTCAATTTATCTTCATAGTCCCGGTTTGTATTCACAGCTAATTTAACCAAATAGATTATTCAAACACCACTCATACAATCACACAACACTTCAAAATTATATTGACCCTACTTGGTAATTAATTAAGTAATCTACTTGATAATTTTATGACACAATTTTCATGCTCAACAATACACAATCAAATTGACAATATTCTCAGTTCATCACACAAGCACCATTGCACAATTACTTAATCTGTACTTCCAACTACAAACGCTCAACAAGTATATACTTAGTAATCACCAAAGATCCACATACACACAAATTTCAGCCCGTCAATTAGATCTCAGCACAGTTTCTCAATTCTTCCAGTTTCGACTTGACTGAAGCTCCACAGGCAACCACTGCAGCAAGCAAGGCCCAATCACTCAGCCAAATAGACTAGTACTACTTTCTCAACAAAAACAATTCGACAATTACAAATTTTGAACTTGAGAATTTTTACAATAGAAACGCCAAAGTACAATGAGTCATACTACTTGTATGAACTGAGTTAAAAGCAAATTGACCTTTGGACTTATAGTCCCAAAACCGGGAAGATGACTTTTCATAGAGAGCTACAACTATTCAACTTGACTTTAAATCATTATCAATTTGCCTTGCTTCAAATCTTAGTAAATCTACCCTTTCAATTCTAATGAAGGATTTATATTGCTAATTGACTTACTAATGGAAATGGGACGAATTGATAACCCAATTTACACTTGAAAAATCAAATTGACAAAAATTAGAAAATTTACAGTACTACACCCCTCACTGCCCAAGGCCTGAACAGGTCCAAAAACAACATTTTTTTTGGAAGTGTTATAGATATAATTTTCATTGAGTTATAGAGATCTCATCCGTACAATATTCTAGTGCACTTGTTGTAGATTACATGCACCAAATTCGGTGTCATTTGACTGCATAACTTAGATTGCAAGATTATAATGTTTAAGTGGTGAAAAAGGATGCTGAATTTTTCCTAAAAATACATTTGGAAGCAAAATTCGATTTCTAACTCTACTCAAATGAAGAAACTTGAAACTATAAAGTGATTCAAAATCAGCATAAAACACATGGATGAAAAAAAATATCATTCAATTGACTCATTGTGTCAGCAAAATGACTTTGAAATGTCAAAAAATAGCAAGAAAAGTTGCTATAAATACATCAAAAACTAAACCTCCTTCTACTAAAATGCTTCTTACTCACTCATAACTTCTTGGATTGATATGAAATTTTATACACACGAACTAGACTAGTATGTGCAACTTCTCCCAAAAAAATATTCAAAACAAACATTGTATGAAGAAGGAACAAGCTGCCGAAGTTCATTGTAATCCAAAAATGTCGGGATTTTGAACTTCGAATTGCTCCCAAACATTCAAAATAATCTGGATTGACATAAAAATTCTACCACAATAACTAGACTTCAAGGGGAACATAACCCAACAAATTTGATTGAAAACGAACTTTGGATGAAGGAGATACAAGCCCCTAAAGTTGTAGCCATGAAATGCAATCTGTTGAACTCAAATTGAACTTGTGAACTTTGGTTGGCTTCCAAAAATTCAGCAAATCTTGGATTGATCTGAAAATTTTACCACACAAACTAGAAGAGAGAACACAAAATTTCCAATAGGTTTGATTGAATTTGGACATCGGATGCAAAAGTTACAACACTTTGAATTTGACATGAGGACACTTTTGGTCCCCTTGGGCGGTGAGGGGTTAATCCATAAATGTCGACACAGACATTTAGTGTCCAATGGATGACAAGGAATCTCTCTATCTAGGACAAAATTGCAACTATTCATCCTTGGAAATTGGAATATTGTGCGGAAAGGGAAGATCTTCTATAGTACCTTGACCTCCAATGTGTATTTTTTATTTTTTTTAAAGTGGATGATGTCACCCGGTTCCAAAAAGCATGATTTCCACGGTCACCAGTCCATCCTTTAAGGGTTAACCCCTAAAGAACCGAGGCACATTTTGGGCACAAATTGTCAAAAACTGCCATTTTTTAGGGCAGCAAGAAAAAAATGATAAAAAATAAATTTTGTTTCAAAATTCAACCATAAAAATTTGAACTAGACTTCTTTGGGAACATGTGGAAAAAAATTTAGAAACTTTGACCACACGGATTGAAAGATTATAACGTTTGAAGTTAGGTGAAAAAGTTTTTTTCCAACCTTGCCCGACATGGCCTACAAACTTTAAGTCCTTCTAGAATGAGATTCTTACAATAAATAGGGTTATTTTTTTTGACATTTGCATCTTGGATCATGTAAGTTACACACCCACCAAATTTCAAAATCATAGGAAGAATTTTGCACATGTTGCCCGAAGTTGCATGCAAAGTTTAGGGCAATATAACTTTTGATCCGGGCACCGGATTGGAAAAAAAATAGATTTTCAGGAAGGAGATATATAATTACTCATTATGTCCGAATTTCATGAACATTCAACTAAAATTGACTTTGTAGGAGCCTACCCAAGATTTCTTGCATATGTTGAACAGACACTTGGTCCTTTAGGGGTAAAAGGACAAAGCCCCCATGACCAAGGTAGTCAGCAAAACTACTCCGATTATTGGACCAATAGGTGCATTCTGTTTTTCCACAGTCAACAATTAAGTCATCCATCGGACACAAAATGTCCATTTCAACGTTTAACCCCTAAAAGACCGGCCTTGTGTTTTGGGCATCATAACTTTGGGGGGGAGGTACATGTCAATGGAGATTTGACTTATTTAGGTTGAATTTTTTTTATAAAGTGTAGACGAGGAATATCTTCCATGAATGCTAAATTTCATTTCATTTGAGTATACAAGTGAAAAGTTATGATGAAAAATGTTGTTTGTTTTTTAACTCGGGCAGCCTGGGCGGATCTGAAAAAATCACTTTTTTCAAAAATAAAAATTTGAAATTGGTTTTCTAGGTTTATATAGACATTGAGAGCTTTGAATTAGTCCATTTTGATCAATGAGATGAAAGTTATGAGGAATTTTAGTTTGCGGGCAGTTATGGGATCTCTACTCTAAAATAAACTTTGAAGTCCTTTATTTAACTCAATTTTTAATATTTTTTGAAAAAAATAAAATCCTAGGATGTAGATTGGTTATTAAAATATTACAACCATTGGGATTGGCATTTTTCAATTCCATAATTAAATTCTTGACAATTTTGTATTTTGAACCATTCTCTACTTCTTTCTACTTATTATTTTTTTCCTACAATATATGTTGTACAATTCCAAATGATTCAAAGTTTTTCAAGCATATTGCCAACTTGACTTGAAGAATGAATCCAAAGATGCACCACCATTTTGGACATTTTTTCATACAAATGTGACCTTTTTGAAGTGTTGCTCCCTGATTATTTGCAGGGCCCAAAAAATGATTTTTGTCACTTCAAATGTTAATATCTTGCAATCCACACAATGGAAATTTCTGAATTTTTTTCCAGATCTTTTAAAATCAACTTACTACAAGATCCTATGGTTACATGTGTTGAAAAATGTTTTTTTTCCTTAAATTTGGTACTTGTGCTAGAAATGGCAGTTTTGGAATGTTTTTGGTGAAAACATAGTCAAAGAACTTTAGAGGTTAAGGGTTAAATCATCTTTTCAATTGGTCCCATGCGAATCATTTGCTGAACCCGTGAGCGTCAAAAAGAGAACAGCATGAGTGAAGAGTGTTTTTTTGTTGGATCTAGAAAATTCAGAATAATTTGAGAACTACTTGGTTACTAAAGTTTTCATAGTTGAGATTTGAAGCCAACTTATTTATGAGTATGAATCTGCAATTTATAAGAGAATCCACCTTGCGATTTTGAGATTATAATATTTGATGAATTTGGTATTCTACAAATCCTATTTTCTCAACATCCAAAAAACGTCTACTCTAAGACACAGGAGGTAAATCATCCTTTTTGGTACCATGTGAATCATTTGCTTCACTTTCATTGGAACATGCAAAGTCTTCTCCAAAATTGACAATTTCAGATTAATCATTAATAAAGTGTTATTTGGAAGCATGTTTTAGATTTGACTTACAAATATAAATTAAAGTTGTAGATTTTGAGTTGAAGATTCCATTTGTACAGTTAGATTCACCAATGCTATCATCAATATTTTTTTTAATAAATTTTGAAGGGAAAATATTTCTAAATTTCTTCTAAATTCGATTACAAGTAAAGTATTATCATTTTTTGAGTAAAATTTGTTGGAATGGATTTGAAATGAGGTTCTCTTTACACAACGATTCTTTTTGAAATTTTAGTGTTTTGAACCCCTAAGGGACCGAATGACCATTGAATGTACGCAAGTAATCTCGGGTAGATTTGCATGAAGTTGTTTTCAAACAGATGTTCTTCAAATTTTGATACAAGGTGGGAACATGTGTTTCCTAAATGGGAATGTAATTTTTTTCCCTATCGTGTGCCCAAATCAAAAGTTATACTGCCCTACACTTTTTTGGCAGCTCTAGCAGCTTTGAGCAACATGTGCAAAACAGCTCCTCTACTTCTGAAATTTTGCAGGTATATAACTTACATGATATAAGATGCAAATATCAAAAAAATAACCATAAGTAGTGTAAAAATCTCATTCTAGGAGGGGTTAACCCCTGAGTGTCAGAGCGGATGTTTTTTGGACGCTAAGAAAATAGGATTTGTGGAATACTTGGTTCATCAAATATTATAATCTTGAAATCTGCATGGTGGATTCTCTTGTAAATTTCAAATTCATACTCATCAGTACGTTGGCTTCAAATCTCAATTGTGAAAACTATTGTAATCGAGTAGTTCTCAAATTATTCTAGATTTTCTAAATCCAACAAAAAAAGCTCCTCACTTATCTTGTTTTCTTTGTGACATTTAGGGGTTAAAGGTTGCTAGCCCTATTGGGCAAGGTTGAAAAAAAACTTTTTCTCCTAACTTCAAACGTTATAATCTTTCAATCTGTACGGTCAATGTTTTTGAATTTTTTTCCACACATTCCCATAGTAGTTTAGTACAAATTTGTACGGTTGAATTTTGAAAAAAAACTTATTATTTTCATTTTTTCTCACTGCCCTAAAAAGTGGCAGTTTTTCACAATTTGTGTCTAATATGTGCCTTGGTCCTTTAGGGGTTAAAATCTATGACCTCATTTTTGCAAATCCCATTTTGAACTAGAGTCAATGCAATTTTAGCTTGGTCAACTACTTGACATACTTGCACATATATAATTTTAGAAAAATATTTACTCTAGTAACACCAAATCCAACCCTTAGATAGGACAACAACTTGATAAAATATCTCCAAAAATTAGAATGACTTTCATCCAAGCAATAAGAAAAAGGTATAGCAATTTCAATATGTTTCATTAGAAAAAATTTCAGCCCTCAAAGGGGCTGCTTCCCTTTGAGAAGTTCCCCTCAAAGGAACGCACAGCCCCTTTCAGGAATAGTGGTCACTATTCATCATTAATGATGAATATTGCCACAATAAAAAAAATATTGAAAAAATATTGAAAAATGAATATTTTAAAATAAATTATATGAAAATTATATGAAAATAACAATAGCAATTTGACGTTGTTGCACTAATGCCACATTAGATCTCACAATTTTGTAATTTTGAATTTATTATAAGATTAATGTTTTAATTTTTTTTAAATATTTTTTTAAATCTTGAATTGAACTGTCCCCCGTGAATGAGGATCTATAGTTCAATGGTTGGGGAAAAAAAATTAATTATTTATTTATTTTTAATTTTTTTCGAATTTTTTTCCAGCCACTATTCCTTGTCATTCCTTGCTGTCCGAGACTCACAGCCCCTTAGAGGGTTCATATTTTTTCTAATGGTTGTCCACTTTGGAGACATTGGAGCTCTTTAGGGTTAAGAAATAATACATTAAAGCACTCATAGGAGGTATAATTCTTGTGCTATGTAGTGTTGTAAATTTTTCAATTTTGTGTCAATTTGATTTTTCAAGTGTCAATTTGGGTTGTCAATTCGCCTCATTTCCATTAGTAAGTCAATTAGCAATATAAATCCTTCATTAGAATTGAACAGGTGGGTTTGCTAGGATTTGAAGCAAGGTGAATAGATAAAGATTTAAAAGTCAAATTGAATAGTTGTAGCTCTCTACGAAAAGTCATCTTCTTGGTTTGGGGACTATAAGTCCAAAGGTCGATTTGATTTTAAGTTAGTTCATATAGGTTGTATGACTCACTGTACTTTGGCGATTCTATTGTAAAAATTCTCAAGCTTTAAAATTTTTGTAAATTGTCTATTCATTTTTGTGGAGAAAGTTGTACACATCTATTTGGCTGAGTGATTTAGTTGGGTTGCTGTGGTGGTTGCCTATGGAGCTTCATTTAAGTCAAAATTGGAAGAATTGAGCAACTGTGTTGTGATCTAATTGACATGTAGAAATTTGTATGTATGTGTATCTTTGATTATTACTAAATATATACTTGTGTGAGTTTTGTGGTTGGAATTACGGATTAATCAATTGTGTATTGGTGCTTGTGTGATGAACTGAGAATATTGTCAATTTGATTGTGTATTTTTGAGCATGGAAGTTGTGTCATAAAATTATCAAGTAAATTAATTAATTAATTAATTGTCAAGTGTGGTCAATATAATCTTAGGTGCTGTGTGGTTGTATGAGTGGTGTTTGACTAATCTATTTGGCTAAATTAGTTGTGAATCCAAATTGGAACTATGAAGACAAATTGACGATTTCTTAAAATACTTAATTAATAAGTGTGGAAGTGTTATATAAAGGATACATCAGTCCATTTAGTTGTAGGAATGTAAGGTAATATGTATTAACTAATTGATGTCTTCTTAATTTATGGGTTGTTGTATGCCAATTGTCAAATTGTTGGAAAGATCCCATTGTTGAGTATTAAATCTATGAGAAATTCATAATGTATGTCCGTGTGAAAAATTCATCAAATTTGTATTGGTCAACTTAATAGTGCGATGCTATGTGTGTGAAGTGCTGAATTGTTCAGTCTTATGAAAAAATCAAGTTAACCAGTTCAAGTCTTAAGCTGTTAAGGATTGAAATTTCTAATTTATGGTGTTCATGTGTGTGGGTTAGTAATAGTTGTAAATTGTTACTCATGTCAAATTAACTATAAAGCTGTGATGCTAGCTAAATTACTAATAAATATTTAGATGCAGTCAATGTATGTGTGTAGTTTGTCAAATAGGTATAAAAAAATGAATAGTCTACTGGACAATAATAGATCTCGGTTGTATGTCAAATTGAGTAAAGTTGTACAGTGTAAGTCCAAATGACCGATTAAGTCTAATTGATAGAGTATTGGTTAGATTGTATTGGATAGTCTCAAATAGACATGGTCCAGTTGTAACAAGTGTAGCATGTGAAACAAAATTGATGAACTAATTTTTGGATTAAATTAAGTTACATAGATAAATTAGAATGGACCCATGGTCAAATTTTACAGAACGCATATCCGGTAGTTGGGATTTGCCTTTGATATAGAAGGGAGTCAAGTCGACAATATAATTGGAGGTAGGTGGAAAGTCGACTGGGCTTGGTATTAGACCTTGTGCGCGGTGATAGGTCTAGCCTCTTGGTTGTGTGTCCATGGATGGATAACAAGGCCAATTGACTCAACCACATACAAGTTCAAAGATAAATTGACTTAAAGGGAGAATGGAGCGAAATGGGCTAACGTGAAGAATTACTCAAGCCCTAGGAAAGAACTAATTCCTTCCTTTGGAATTTTTGATTGCCCGAAATTAAAGGACCAAATTATTTTATAAAATAAAAGTTGCAATTAAATTAATACGGTTCAGATGGATGAGAGAAAGAAAAGAGGATTGAATTTATGTGCAAGTTAATTGATATTTTTATAAATATTTATACAATATTAATATTAAGTGGCTAGAGCATGTATGAAGACAAATTGACTTGAGAATTGACATGAGCCACACACTAGACAAGATTGTGACATCATCCAGTGAATCTATAATATAGCATTGAGAATTTGGACTGTGAAAAATTGACATTTAAAGTATTTCCTTGGATTATTTCTTGGATCAAACCGTAAAACACAATAGATAAATATTCAAAATACAAAAACGAGTGACCTTAGTCATGCAAACGTTAGATTTATTGACCTTTCCTTAGGAATTACCCCCCTATACTATATTTCCTTGGGTTTTGTAGAGTAAGCAAAATCTACATTACATGCTAGATCTCCCCTTCTCACACAAAATTCTAAATCCTAAATTCTAATTCCATGAATGAACATTTACACTTTTGACTTACATAGAAGGATTCTTTGTCTTCCATTGGATATGTAGTGTCTGCAATGATATTACAAGGTCAACTGGAATTGCTAAAACCATCGCTAAAGTATACACACCCCAATAATCAACCTTGCCCCAAATGTGAACCCTACATTTGACCCAAAATTGTCACAAAAAAATTAGATGATATTACACATGTACACAATCAAAACTTGAAAGCATGTATGAGTTTGTTGGTGGTTCTTCATTAATTTCAAGACAATATTATGAAAAATTCATAAATTATTCATATAGAATCCAAATAATCCATGCTAAGTGCACTAAATTCTTCTTTCAATTATCAATAAGGTTCATTGAATTGAAGAATTTATATTTTATGATAGTAACTATGATAATTATATGTGTTAACAATTTCAAAAGTAATATTTTGGAATTCCATTTTTTTAGCTATAATTACAAACTTAGGTTTAATTTTTGCTAAGTTTAACTACATTTGTGAACACTTAATGTATTTATTATGTTGCCATCTAATTGAGCCAAAATTCACTTGGAATCAAATGTAATGAGCATTTTGCACAATATTAAAATACATTGACATCATTCCTATCTAGGGAATTTTGGAGTGTGCATACAATGATTTATATATCCAAGGTTATATTTTCATCCTTATAAGTTTCCACCCCAATTTGGGCAGTATTATTCAAGTTCAAATCATATTTTAGCCAAATAAAAAAAATACTTTGTTTTCAAATGCAAAGGAAGGGAGTGCAAATGTTGTAATGTATTGAAATTTAAGATACATACACCTATAATATATAATTCCTACATTTGGACCAAAAAGCATGACAAAAACCTAGATATTGATTATATTAGATGTTTACAAACAAAACATGAGAGTCATTGAGAGCTTGGTATTGGTTTTGGGTACACCTAAAGATAGTACTTTGAAAATTCATTACTTATTCCTTCTACTCTAAGATTTGTATTATGAAATTTAGATCAATTTCAAGCAAGTAGATGCAACTACAACAAATCAGATGGTTACTTCATTGCATCTAAAAGAAAAAAAAACTCACTATTATTCATCACAAATTTTCCACATTGTAGACTCTTTCCACTTCCACAATGCATTTGGGTACTTATGGATTAAAGTGCGTTGGAATCTTCTTTTAATTGCCACTAAGATCCAAAAAAAAACAAGCAATTATCACTAGTAGAAAACTACGTTGCCTTCAACAAAAACCCGGTGACGCATTTTTCTGTTTTTTGCCCCAAAACATAAAAATGTGTCATTGGGTTTTTGTTGAAGGCAACGTAGTTTTCTACTAGTGTATACTACGGTTGGCTCTATCCCAATAACATTGGCCCACTTTTCATGTAAGGTACCTATTCAAACTACCTTAGATGTAACTTCATTCAATGCAAAGCCTCTTCCCCTATTGTCTAGAGCCAATCATTTTTTACTAATATTAGTAGCTATTCTAAATTATAATTAGTAACGATTATAGTGCTTATATTTTAAAGTGGGCACCCCCCAAATACCACTTTTTGCTACTATGCCTAGTTTCTAATATTAGACTAGTCAAATCTTCATATTTTCTTGTTGGTAAGTGAAATGAGGTTCCAACTCATTGAAGAACATTACATTTAGATCATGTATGCAAATGTTATGAAAGGTCAATTTTTTTGTGGTCGAGGTTCTAAAATAATTTCTTGTACACAAGTACATATTGATTTTGGAGAAGTATCTAGAGTGATGATGGCAGTTTTGGGTTAGTAGTGCATTTTAAGGGGACCCACCTTACTACACTAAGTAGGGGTTTTAAGGGAACCCATACTAATTAATCAACATTTCACACTATATAAATATATACCTTTATTGTACATTAGTAGTTATTGAAGTGTCCAAGGGATGTACATCATGTTTCAAACATGTGCAACTTTCCACAATAAGTCCCTTCAATTTTTTGGTCCCCTTAAGGTAGGAGGCTCAAAATCCGCACAAGCTCTAAAACTACCCACCCCTTCAAATGTACACTGCTTGTACATGGGTTTTTTTCAACTTTATAGGGATGTACCAACAATGTATATTTGAGGAGGTGGGCGATTTGAGAGCCCTATGCCATTTCAACTTCAAAATTCATAACTAATTCCGCAAAGCTCAAAAAATTATGAAACAACTTGGATTTGATGTCAATTCCACTTGTCTTTCAAGAAAAATTTACTAAAAAATATTTCAATAAGTTTCACCTCCACAAAATTCAGTTTCAGCTCTTAGATAAGCGCTTTATGGACCCCCTACCTTAATACCCCTATTCACTGTAGTAAGTAGTAACAGACAAAGAACAGAAAGGGCGCCGAAGGTGTGAACAGAAACACAACGAGCCGCCCGCCCATTTCATTCCTGACAACCGACGCAAGAATATGGTAACCCCACCCCCCTCCCCCAAGTGACCCCGGCAAGCTTTACTCTCTACAAAAACACACCAAAACTCTCAATTCGGCTCCATCAGGAAGCTTCGATCCAATTCCATTGGTAATATTCCAAGCTCTGCTGATGAAATTCCGCCCGCTTCTCTACAGCCAGCATGCACCCATGTGTTTTTTTTTGCTTGGAAAATTAATGACGGTCATCAGAACGTACACATTGGGTTGCCACCCACCTTCACGGCTGCCACTACTCTACAATCCGGACTTCCAACTATAATTGGTTTTGTCATGGCAATCTCTGAATGCATGCTGCACTATTCGATGTTGAGTATTCTCAAAACGATCTCGGGTTTTCCTCCACTGCTCAACTTCAATTTGTTGTTCCAATTTCACATGAGGAAGGTGCAGCTAGCTGGCTGGCACTAGTTTGATAGTTCACTAGTTAGCGCTAGCTCCACGAACAAGCAGCATTCCCTGTGTCTTTTCCTTGTTTGGTTTGGGAGAATTTCTTTTGTTGGAGCTGACAATGTGGTGCGCTTTCGACGGGCGGAGAGGGAGCGATCAGTTAGTTAGTGCAACTGCATTGGATTTTGAGTATTTTCTTGGATTCTCTTTGATTGTCTTTGAAGGAATGAGTTCTGGGTTCTGGGTTTTGGGTGGTAGAGTGAGAGTTGTTTCTATGGTCAGTGGCTGAGAGTATTTTACACAGTTTATTGAAATGCGTTTCGGATGTTTCTAGAGTTTGAGAAGACTCAGTTGACAAGGGTTCGCCGGGGTATTCTAGTGCGCGACTTCAACTGCAAGGTTGCTCTTCTTTCTTTCCATTCTGAGTCCATGTTTTGGTCATAAATATTTGACCTCATGTAGAATTTTGGAGTCTCATTTGACGATCACCTCTTTTTGCGAAATACCAGTCTTCACTTTGTCTCTATCAAAGACGTGCAGTTCGTCAACATCATTGATCTTGGTTGAGTGTCGGGTGCGGTACACTATGGCTAGGTACAACTCAAAACTAGAGCTTGGTTGTGGAAAATAATACAAACTGAGCCATTATTCAACGGGGCTCGAGATTTGAGTTACTCAAACATAATCTCAATGGTGAATTAAGGAAATCTTTGGACCGGAGTGTTGTAGAATAGAAATCAAAAAGGAGTAGAATGGTCATTCATGGTTAGATCTTTCTTTGATTCCCAGTTCTTGCAAGTTCCTACACGTGCTTCAGGATGTCTACCGTTCATAATCCAGGAGGTGCGAAGAGCTTGAGAACATGGGATTCCCACATCAAGACATAATGCTCAAGCGACACAGTGCAGAGTTCGTAATTTACCGAGTATTATGGCTTTGCTTGTTGCACAGATCAAATTTCTGGTTGCATACGTTGGATTTCGCTACTTCAAAATTTCTGTCCTTCAGATGTATGCCATGTTTTTCATGCTTTTGATGCTATGGTGCTATTTGTTACCCTTTATTGTTGTGCCAATGGCTGGAACAAAGAGCTTGGCAACATGGGATTTTCACTCCAAGATATAATATAAGACTCCAGTGATACGGTCCAGAGATCTGCATCGTAGTACTGCACGTAGTATTGTGGTTTTGTGTTTTCGCTTGTTGCACAAAACAAATTTCGGGTGTACACACCTTGGATTTCTCTACTTTACGTATTTTATAGTTTCTGTCTTTGAGAAGTATGATGTAGCCCAAGTGCTGTTTGTAACCCAGAATTGGTGTGCCATTGATTTAGAACTTTAACGGGAACGACGAATTTTGACTATCAACAGGAGCAGTATTCAAGTAGATATGGGAAGGTTAAACTGTTTTATACTTGCTCTACCAGGTAATAAAACTACAGACTCCATCTGCTGAATTTTTTTAATGCTTTCTTTTTCTCCCGTTCTAAGGAAATAGCTTAAACGACTGAACTTGAGTAGTTTTTTTTTCCTCATTTAATTAGTTGGTCCATGTGGCAGAGATTGAACGTGTACACCTTGCATGTGTTTTTATTCTCAAAGGTGAACCTGTGGGGAAATCTAGATTGGTCCATCAGTGTCCGTCTAGGGTAAGTTGTGACTCTTCTGTTGCAGTTCCGAACCTTTACATATACCCATTTACCCAAGTCTTTCCTTGTCTATTTTTGGGTTATTGTCTCCCTGTCAATGTCAGTGTCAAAATATATCAGCTTTGCAATTTACAATCACTCTTCTTTTCTTTGAACCCTCTTCAACTAAGAAACATACTGTCAGGAATGTGTAAATCGTTGAATTTCTGAGTGCAGGACTTGTTACATCGGTTCGCAACTTGACATATGGAAATTGTCCAAATCAGACATTTATACTGACAGTATAGGAACCTCGCTTGTAAAGTGTCAGCAATTACTTTTAATTAAAATCCGTCCCCAAAGAGAACTATTCCGTCTAGTGGTGAGGTGTCACGAAAGCTGAAGCCGTAGCTTGAGGGAGGAAATCTCTGGACCAACTTATAGAATGTTATAAATCCCCTACCTAAATTAAGGGTAGTTGTTTGTGAAAACACTGAAGATGTATACATGGTTTACCTCAAGAAAGAAAATCAACCTCCAGGTGCACCCTTGTACTAAGTTTCTAGATACTAATATGGTAATATCCCAATTCATGTTTATGAAGCCTTAAGGTTTATGTTTGTTGTGATTATGCAAAGCGTAGACTATAGCCTTCTCAAAATCAATATTGCTTCCTGCTGAATTGATAATTTGTGACAGTATATTTGTTCCAGTTCACTATGAAATTTCCTACCCTTCGCAATTCTGTTTTTTCTAAGCTTTTGCAATTACGAAATTTTCTAACCTTCTCAAATTTCTGTTGTCTGCAATTCTTTTGGTTTCTTTGCATTTCTGTCCTCTCTCGCAGTTAGGTTCAGCAGTTACAAGGTTGTGATCTGACTGCTAAGCGAGGTCAGTTCCCTCTGGATATGCTGACCGGTATTATAGCAACTCTTCTAATGTTTTCAACTCACTGGAGATTTCCGATTGATGAAAACAAAAGAAGAATCTGCGTCAATTACATGCGAGTGTTTGATCATTAGGATGATTTGTCATTCTGATCCCATCTAGTTTATAGAAAAGTTTGCACGTTTGGAGGTAAAAGTCTTTCTCTTTGGGCATCCTGCGACCCCAGCTTTCACCTTGCGGCAAATTTACACCCTGACCTCTTTAATTTGACTGCTTGGGTTCCCCCAAAAAATTGACTATGAATGAGTGACAAGTGAGCTACCCTCCATGAGAGTGTGCTTGATATTCCAAAATGTCAAATTCAAGAGAAGGTAATCCTATAGAGGTATGAGCTGTGTGTACATTATTTTGAAATTCAAGTTTTGCTTATCATCAACCAAGAAATTATCTGCGTTCTCTCCCAAGTCTTTCGTCTGATTTTTAGTAGTGCTGGTGGTGAATATTTCTCGATGCAAGCTAAGTCCATAATAAACTCTGGTTTGAGTGCTAATATCTGTACAATGAAAGAAAAATGTAGTGAACCACAGTGCCAATCTGATGCAATTACATGATTCTGCAATATTGCCCATCTTTCTAGTTATATGAAAAGATAAAAACAAACCAAATTCTTCACTAATTTGAGGTATCAAGGGATGCCAGAGATGGCCTGCAGAAGAAGGTGATCGATTTTAGAGAAAAAACTTTCCACAACTTGTAAAGAGTCCAGTACTTTGAAGAAAGAGGAATTGAATTGTGCCCAAGCTGGTAACAAACCTGCAAATTGTGCACCAAGAAATACAAGGTCTGACACCCCCCATGTACCGGTATAATTGTATTTTTTTTAGTTCAAACTTCTCAAATTTTATCATGTCTGTCCTCTACCAGACATGTAATGTGGAACCTACGTCAACTCTGGGCCGTGGAGGAGTGCTCAAAATATTCAAAAAGTAACCTCTCGATGAAAATTTTGTTTACAAGTTTTGATTACAAATTAGGGTGTGGATGAGTAAGCCTGTTCATATCTGGTCCTTGGACAGCTTACTGAAGTGAGCTGACTATGCGCGGCACTCGTTTAATCATTCAAAAGGTTTCGGTGAAATCGACACCAAAGGTAGCATTTGTTATCTAAGTCCTCTTGACTTGACTTGGTTAGTAGAACTATCCCCAACAAACTCTTCGTTTATGTAATCACAGTGATCTTTTTCTTCTTCTCATAGCAACATCACCCAATTTTGCAGTTCATGTTCAACTATAGTTTCTCAATATGTTATATGTAGAGGCTTCATAACTTTCATTAAACCAATGTCAGGATCAAATGTGCATATATAGAGGATCAAAAATTAGGGATGCAATCTTTCTTATACTGTGACACTTTCCTCAACTCATGGATAGCCAAGGAGAAATTGTTAAGTTTTCATGTTTTTGAATAGTTTAGAATGAAAGACTCTTTGATAATGGTTCGTAAGCATAATTTGTTTTGTTAAATTCAATTCTTAGATATTGCATAATTGTTAGAACCAATTGTCTTTCATTCTCATTCGATTTTGGAAAAAAAATAAAAAATAAGATTCTCTTCATGATTTCTTAGACACCATATGAGTATATATGAGTAGACTTGAGATTCTTATGGTCATAAGGTTTATATTTTAGGTCAAAATCTAGATGGAAGAATTATATTATAACAAAATTGTAGTGGGGTTTAAACTTTTATGAATGGGAAGTAGATTGTTGATGGATTGTAGTAGTAGTTAGCATATTGTAGTTCTTCCCATTGCCCATATAAACCTTTGGCATGATGCTCTAAAATCTCTAGCTTTATAATTCACGAAAGATTTGAACTTTCATGTGTAAATGTTAATTTTCTACTGTACATATTGATTCAATTAGTGTACTTTTTAGTAATAATAGGCAATAATTTGGAAATTCTGCAAATTGGAGAAGCACACAAATATGGAAGTTCACCATATTTAGATAAAATCAATATAATATGGTTTACATTCTTTTCATATTATCTAAAATAATGTGATTGCATCCAACATTCATCTAAATTCATCTAGCAACTATCCACTTCCATCAACATTCATCCAATTTAATCTAAAATTCATCCAAATGTTAATACTAATTAGATCAAATTAATCCAAATCAGTGTAAAGGGATCTTGCATTATGCATTAATTATTTGAAATAACTTATGTGGTAAATGGTTTTAATGTATTATAGTGAGAAGATCAAAATTAAGCACTCTTGCTTATTTGGTAAGAAGGGAGTGCTTAGGTTGACAAATAGATTAAGATTGAGAGTGTAATCAATACCAATTTTCCTTCAATGATTATAAATATAATTAGAATTTGAGATTACAATTGTTAGAATCTCTTCAAATAATTTATAATACAAATACAAGAATGTAAAGAATACTTTTAGTAAACGTTATGTGAAAGGAAATGGAAGTTGCATCTACTACAAGTTGATTTATATTTTTAGAATTCTTGAGGTATTAGTTAAGAATTTTGAAGTTGAAATCACATAAGGCTTTAGAAGCATCCATACCTTGACCTACTCACTATTGGTACAATAGAAAATGCAATATGTGCTAAAGAATGCTTTAAGAGTCTAAGTTGTATTAGCACATCCTAAATTAAGGAATGATTACCCAATTACATCTCTATCTTAGTTGGAGGTCTATAAAGCAACTAGATTTCTAAAACCATTCTCTAATACAAAGGTACATATTAATAGCTTTCCTCAATGTACTAATTGCATTAGCCAATGTGCTGACAATGATCATATGAGAAGGTGGACACTTTTAGAGCATTATGTGATTTCAACTTTAAAATTCATAATTAATTCCCCTAAGGTCCAAAAGGTATGAAATGACTTAGTGTAGATGCTAATTCCATTTATCTTTAAAAAAAAGTATACTAAACAATATTCCAAGAAGTTAAACTCCACCAAATTGAGAACTAATTGATAATTGGTCTCTTTTTGGACCTCCTATCTTACATTTGTCCTACATTTTTCCACTTTGAAATGTAGACCCAATATAGATTGGGATACAATTAGAAAGAAGGTCCATAATGCTAAGTCCATTTTTTGAAGTAGATTTGTAACAATTCCATTGGATAGTTAGAAAAGTCTTATATCTTATAAGGTTGTTGTTCTTTCTATACCCTTAGAATTTTCAAAAATACAAATATGGATATTTGAGATGAATTATGGTTAGTACCTATCAAATCCGGCATTAAGGTGGTCCAACAATTATTAAAAGTGGAAAAGAAGGGTTTGGCATCCATTTTCAAATTTATAATAATTTTGGCTTTCGGAAATTCAATTGGTTTTAAATTTAGCTACTCACCTAAAACATGAATCTCTCACATGGCATTGAAAGTCACTAAATATTTGCAAAGAGATGAAAAGATAAGTTTTTTGTACAAGTGGGGTGATAGGAGCTAAAACAATCCATCTGGAATATGCACATTAGGATTTGTAGGAACTCAATCACTCATAGTCAAGTCCAAAACAAAAATCAGTGTTTTCAAAGTAGGATTTTAAACGTCATTTAGGTATATTAGAATTATTTTTTTTCAAATAAACTTTTGGCTAAGTTTATGTAGAAAATCAAGTTAACTTTCTTTTCTAAAAATCATGCTTGGTATCTTCAACCTCCAATCAAAAGTTAAAGACAAAGTTTTGAGATGGGTTGAAAGCCAAGACATTTCTTTTGACATTTTCAACATCTTGTCTAAATTTTTTCCATAAAGTTTTCTTGGAGGCTCAATCTCAAATAGGATTTTCATAGACAAAATTTAACTTGATTTTCTAACTTTTCTTGGTTCAAACTTTCTTGGAAAAAACTATTCTACTATATCAAAGTAGGGTTTGAAATTATTTCTACTTTGAACACAATATGTTTTGACTAGGATTCTTGATAGATAATAGATTTCATTATAAAAACAACCTCTCTACCCTTAGTTCTCACCAAATGTCAATGGAGTAATTTTTGCTAAAAAGTTGGATACAAATTTTTTGAGGGGGGATATTTGACAGAGCTATTTTTCCTTTTTCAATAGATGAAATCACAAAATGCTACCAAATCTTGAGACGGTATCACTCTATTCTAGATGAATGTCCACTCTAACTCTTGGATGAATAAATAATTTGCCATCCATATATTGCAAGTTTCATCCATTTTGTGGATGTAAATAGCTTCATCACTTTACTAATGATCGCTTTCTGCACTGCCAAAAATAAATGAAAAGACAAACCCTGCTTGGGTCCCAAATATTGCGTGCACAACTGATCAAGTGAAGGTTGCTTGTCCAACAGATCCTCCAACTTCATCAGTCCTCCCGAAGTCCTCGGCAAGTCACGAAGCTTAAAGCGCATGTGTTCAATGTGCTGACAGGAGCCCTTTGACTGCAACAGTGCTCCGGACGGCACTTGTCACTCGCACACCCACGCAGTTGTGGGGGCGCTGCGCTCGCTTTCCAAGCGTCCGTCTCTCCGTCCACCTGCAGTGGTTTCCACGTAAAAGTGAAGATCTGCAAGTTCCACAACTTCAGGAAACAACGTACTTACTTTAGAACACTAACTTTATTTAACAGTAGCAGTGACGACTAACGAGGCTCATGTTGTTTGTTTGTCATGATTTGACCTTCAGTTCCCAACTTCCAAGAGAGAAGAATCAGTACGTCACTAGAATTTCCTCGTCAACGTTCAATTTCAGCACTCACCAGTGACGATCACATGTCTGATTTGAACCACAACTTGTGTAAGTTAGTATTTGGTTCTGTCCAGACCGCCCTCCCTTCAATTTCTTGTTCTGATACAAACTTGTCCATTTCCAATCTACAACCCTGTTTACACTCCTTCTTTTGAACAATTCAACTTGTTGTAAATTCAGTTTTGGAACCTCTTCCGGAATGGAATTTTGAGGGCAAGTGATTGCAAGAAACCCTTTTGTAGACCTCTTGATCGCCTGTGAATGTTTGGACTTCCTGAAATTCGAGCATTGATTCTTTTAAAAAAATGTTAAAAAGTTTATTAGTATTAAAGATAAGTTGAACACCAACTTGGAACAAGTTTTATAGGTTGGAAGTTGAATGAAAATAGTTCTACATATTAACACAAACTTTGACACTTTTAGCCTTTAGTTAGCTTAAAATTTCATTTAAAAAATATATCTAACATGAACTTAGATCTATATGGTAATTGAAAATAGTTCCAATACCAACTTTGATAATGTGTGAACTACACAACATAAATTATCTTCAATTTCTCTTTCTTCCCTTCCCTTTGCTTTTGTTGTGGTTGCCCTTAATTTGTAGGTGTTTTATTGCTGATAAATTTGGTGTAGTTTCTCTTTGCTAGTAGTTTAGCAACTAATCACCTTCCTCATTTTACTTATTGTATTATTTATTTTTAATATTGTTTTAGATCAAATTTTCAAACTCTTTCAAAATTGTAGGTAAAGCTTTTATTGAAGTTATCTTCCTTTCTATTTAGGTGATAACACCTAAAAGTGACACTTTTTCTAGTTCCAATATCTCAAAGGTCAAATTACCAAAAAATTGATGAGGTTATTATCAAAATCAAGAAAAATACAATAATAGGGTGATAGATTTTATGAGTTTCAACTAGATTATTTGATCTAATATATGTATAGACTCAAGTACCTTTTTATACTACCTTCTCCAATATCACATTTTCATCTTTTTATCAAATGAAACAATGGTATTGAGGTTTAATTATCTATTTGATTGTACTCTTCTCCTTGCTACTTTGTTAATTTAGTATGGGTTTAGAAAACAAGGTGAAAATTCCACTTATAATAGAAGAATAGGTGTGCTTCAATAGTATGTCATCTGAGCTATTAGATTCTACAAAGAATAATGCAATTGAAGATGATTGGTGCAATGCAAAAAATACTCAAAACAGACTAAACCACATTTAATCCTAGAAAGACGATGCCCTTGATGACCAAGGTAGTCACCAAAATGCTCTAGTTATTGAATCACTAGGCACATTCTTTGTGTCTACAATGAACAATGAAGTCATTCATTGCATAGTTTGGGTCCTCAACATCCTTTATGGGTTATAAATGTAATGCAAGAAAGGGTTCAACTCTTAACCACACTTCCTTGATTTGTACAAACCCACTTTTCTTTTTTAATTTTCACTTTTACATAAAACACAATATTGTCAAAAAATTTACGAAATTCTTTAAGGCATGCAACCCATTTCCAAACACTTAAGCAATTACGCATACATAGAGTGCAAGTTTCTCAAGTGGGAAAATGTTCCTGTGCACTAAAATATAGTTTGGAAGGATTTCATAATTTTCCAAAATTTTCTTTCTCAAAACATAATTGTTGTGAATTTTTCAACGCAAGATTCTATTCAATCCACATGAGTCATATATGTCTTCCTATTCCCAACCAAGGACTAGTTGCAATATTGAGATGGAGTCTTGTAGCCAATCATAACATACCACAACTCATTACTACTTGAATGGAAAAAAACAATATAAGGTAACTACACCTAAAGTCAATGGAATAAGCAATCCAAAGCAATTCCATACAGTTCCCATTATTATATTGCAATTTTTTTTGTGGCATCTTGTTGGCAATCAAAAGGGGATCCTAGATTATTTTAGAATGCATTTTTGGGACATTGTATGAATAAACTTAACTATGAATTTTCAAAGTGTTGAAAATACTCAAAATAGGTGTTTCTAAAACTAACCATAAGCTCTCATGAATAGTGGGAGTACATTTTAGACAAGAATCTAGACTTGATTGGTTTTAGGAAGTAGTCAAAATTAGGTGTGGTTTCCTTACATAGTGGAAATGGGGGGTGATCAAAAATGGGTTGCCTGCTATATATAACCCATGTGTGCTGTATTGGGGCGTAGAATACTAATAAGGTGTGAGTCCGTAAGAGCATCCCCACTCCCACTCGCCCAAACTGGCCGGGGTAGGTTTGGCCGGGCCCGGGAGCCATAACATTCCCCACTATGGCACGGGGCATAGTTTTCCAAGCACAGGGCACGCCCAATTTTGCCCGGGGTACCTCAGTTGGGCATGCACGGGGAAGTTTTGAGCGAGCCCGGAGTTGACTACTTTTCCAGCATTTTCGTGTCCCAGCTTCAAACAGGAGCTTGTCAAATAAACAGTAGCAGCTCACAACAGTCCGGAATTCAATTTTTTTGGAATAAAAAACTCAGCGACCATAATGGCAGTCCTAAATAAAAGGATGGGCGCCTTTGGGCGGGGCGAGTTGGCCGGCCCACGCTGGGGACTCACGGACCCGCAGTGCCCGGGCTGGAGACAGTGCCCTCCAAGCGTCGTTCCCCGTGGGGATTTGACCGCCCCACGGTGGCGAACAGTGTTCGGGAAACTTTTTGAATTTCACCGGCTAATTTCCTCCAATTCCTATAATCAACCGGTTATTGAAGTTCCCATCCCGGTTATTTTCTCTATTTTCTACTAGAAATAGAAATTTTCTAGATTTTTTCACCGGTTTTTTGCCGATGTTTTCGAATTGCAACCGGATATTTTCCCCAATCCACCAGCTAACTTTGAACTAACTGCCGGTTTTTCCCATTCATTGGTGGCGAAGCTCTAAGTATGACTTTGAAGATACTGAGTTCTGGGTCGTGGACGTACTCTACCGACAGTATTGGGCGCCGCGTTGCCATCCGTCCTCCATCATTTGTTCTATCTCATTTCATTCCGTTTCTTTCACATTGTTTTCCGTTTTTTCTCGCAGGAGTTCAGTGGATTTCCGCCACAGCTGCTGGCTCCAGGAATACAGGCCCAAGTACCGTATCCGACAGAATTTACAAGTTTTCTTATTTAGCAGACAGTTTCTTAAAGGCTACAGTACTAGGCAACTGAATGGAATATATTGTTTTTTCTGTTTGCACTTTGCACTGGACTGTCTGTACTGTAACTTACTGTAGGAATTCAGTACTGTAGATCTAGTCCTCATCAGCAACGAACTGAACTTTTTTAATGCCGTATTGAAGCAAGCTTGTCGGCAGGACCGCAGGACTCGTGTCATTTGGCATCGGAAAAGATCTTGGGTCAAATGAAGTTAAGTTAGAAAAAAGGATTTCAACTCTTTGGAAAAAAAATATCAATCAGCTTCATCAGTTGAATGACTGGCTGAGTGACGGACGGAAGAGTCTGGCTTTGAGGGAGTAGTGGACGCGGGGAGTGGACGCCAAGGAGTTCGGGTAATTAGGCCACGTGAATCCAGATCTAGAGCGGAGCCGAGTAGGACCGGTACTCCGGTTGATCATTTTCATACTTGATTCAACTCCTTCGTCATTTCTATTATAAGAAGTAAGACAGTTAAGAAGAATTCTGATTGTCTTGTTGGGAAGAAGCAAGAGTTGGAAACCTTCTAAGGGAACTGCACTAAATAGTGAAATTAGGTTGCCCCATACTAATTTCTCGACATTTGACACTATATAAATATTTACTATTATTCTATAAGAATGAACTACTTTTGAATCAGATATTGTTGGAATTGGAATTAGAACTCATGAACCTTCATGTGTACAAATATAAATATATATGAAGAAGTTTTTGTTGACTTTGATGGCTTGGAAAGTAACTTTCTTAGGGTAAGGCAACCTAATTGTTCAGGCAATCTAATTTCACTATTTAGTATTCATCTAAAGCTGACCTCTACAAATTCTTGCCTAAAATGTACTCTCACTATTCATGAGAGTCTAGGGTTGGTTTTAGAAATACCTATTTTTAGCATTTTCAAAATTCATAATTTATTCATATAGTGTCCAAAAAATGCATTGTAAGAGAATGTAGATTGATCACCTTTTATCTACCAACAAAACCCCACAATAAGTTTTCCAATAGAATAATGGGAACTATGATGGATTGCTTGTTTGGATGCTTTTGGGTGTGGTTACCTGGCACTAAGGTGAAAAACAAAATCCCAAACCATCCATGTATTCAATTATTTCCTTGACAAGACTAATGTTGGAAGTGTCTCCAAAAGTGCAATGCAATTGTTCTCATAACTACAATTGGTTCATTATTCATTGTTCATATTTCAGTATTAGGAAGACACTATGCCATGGTTTCAGTGGCCTATGGAGTTCTACTTTGAAAATTTTTAGTAGTCACTACATGTCTTATCCAACAAAAAAAAAATTCTAAATTCATTATTTTCAATTGTAAACACTACAAAAATATTTTGTTTTGTTTTAAGAAAAAGGTAACTCTATCACTCTAACTATATTGTATTGTTAGTTTTGATGTTTTTGGGTGTTTTTTCCTTATATTCTTCCCTTAGAAACATTTGAGTTTTGAAATGGATTCACTTAAATGCCAACTCATTATTTCAAATTTGTAGCCATGCTTGTAGAGACAATGGAGTTGGAATCCATAATCAATGATTGGTAGCCTAATGTGATTGGTTGAATTATATTTCTTATGTAGGTGCTATATGGAATTCGCCATTTAGGTCTATAAGGCTTAGATAGTTGAGTCATTTTCAATAGATGCTTCATTCTTACTAGTCTTTTAGGACAAAATTCACCTTCTGATTCTTCTTGTAGGTGTCATATATCAAGTAAAAATTCTACTCCAAAGAAAGTTTGAGTGACATTTTTGAGATTACATGTTTACAACAAGTCGTGATTAAAAGGCCATCATAACTCCTCCTCTTACCTAAAATGAGTTCCAACCCAATTGCAACTTCTAAATAACTCAACTCACTTGTCTTGCACACATACTCAATCATAAATTCCAATTTCGTCGTATGTGCAAATGGGACTTATGAAAAAAAAGTGAATCCCTTACTTAAAAACACTTTATGAAATATCTTATACATCTTAAATAATATCAATGTTTGTAGTGTACATGTTAGATATATAAACTCTCTCATATACTTTATTTTGGGCCCCAAATAGTTAGGTCAGTCAAGTTATATCTTTCTAACATATGGTTTCTATATGTAATACAAGTAGAAAGTATGAAATATATTTCCTTTCACTCTACATCAATAGTAAAAAATATAGTTTTAAAATTATTGTGCTAGTATATTCAATAGACTTTTAGATTGTTAGCAATGGAATTGAAAAAATGGAAATGGTGTGTACTTAGGGTTTAGCCTTAGGAAGTTTAAGTCTCCACATAAGGAGGGTACACCCCAAACCACGACTATTTGCTATTGTGCTTAATTACTATTATAAGATTGTTCAAATTTTTATGATTTCTTATTGGCAAAGTGAAAGGAAGTTCCAACACACCAAAGAACATGATATTTGGATTTTGTATGCAAAGGTTATGAAGGAACAAAGTTTGGTTCTAAAAGTTTTTCTTCTAAATAGGTACAAGCTACATTTTCACTATGATAGTGAGTCTTTTGGCTTTAAATACAACTAAGTGAAAATAACTCTACTAGTTTGATTTTTTTTCACTTCACAAATCTTAAAAATCTAAGAAATTCAATATTTTATTGCATTTTCCATTTTATAGATGTTAAGTACGTAAACAATTAAGAGGTAGTGATACATTAAATTGTGTCGTATCCTATATCAGTACTTGATCAAATGATCACCTTTTGTACATCTCTTAAATCAAGATGTCCCTAGCTAAGTAACCAAAGGGTATAAACAAGTATAACCAATTAGAACTAGTTATCATATTCAAAATTTGACATTAAATTGAAAAAAATAAAAATAATTCTATAATTGTCTCACATGGCTTCAAAAGCCATTTATTGTGAGTGCTTGAGAAGGAAAGACAAGCTCTTCATACAAGTAGGTTGGTAGGAGGTAAAACAACCCATGTGAAATATGTAAATTAGGATTCTAAAATAGGAACTCAATTACTCATAATCAAGTCAAAAACAAGAATTGTGTGTAAAGTAGGAATTTTAGACCTCATTTACGCATAGTAAAATAATTTTTTTCAAAAAATTGTGGACTAATAAAAAGTTGGGAAATGAAGCTAATTTTCATCTCCAAAATCCTTTTTGAGATCTTGAGACTCCAATCAAAAGCTATGGATGAAGTTCAAAGAGTAGTTGTAAGGGACAATTTCTTCGACATTTTCAAGCATCCCATGTGAATTTTGTTCATAACTTCTTTTGGAGGCTCAAAATTACTAACTCGTTTCTGTAGAGGAAAGTTAACTTGATTTTCTAACTTTTCTTAATTCAAATTTTTCTAAAAAAAGTTATTATGCTATGCCCAAGTGACGTCTAAAGTTTTGCTTTGATTACAATTCCTGCATTCTTAACAATGAGCTATGAAGCTCTCGTCTTCAAATTGTCTCATACCCTTTGAGATTCATAGCGGACAATGGTTTTCATCACAAATACGACCCTCTCCTCTCTCTATTCCCACTAAACATCAATGAAGCAATTCCTTCATTTTGCCATCCAAAAAATTCTTGATGGTAGATGGTCAAATGATATATTGGTATTTGACTCAATGAATTGTTATTGAATTCTTTTGATTTTTGACAAACTATCTTCATTTATTTGTAGATTTGGTTGTTTGGTCCTCAAATTAGCAGAAAAATTTGGCATTTAAAAAAATAAAAATCATTTTAAGACAAATTTGCTATTTGAATACAATAGTGTGCAAATTGCCTTGAATTGATGAATTACCTTCAACTTAGTATTTGAACAGAGTTGTAAATTTTATTTGTTGGTTTTATTTTAAATTGATTTCTTTTTTGCAAATTTTTTTTAAAAATGTCTAAAATGCCAAAAGAAAATTAGTTTTTTCACCAAATTAAATGACTAAGCTTAGGCAACAACCGAATGACCATGGGAAACCACTAAATGACATTTGTAAAGAAGCAAAAAAAAGCTGAGTCACCCCATAAATAAAACTCCCCGTTCACGTTAACTTATTCCTTCTTGGACTCTGAAATTTGACCAAATCAAAGCCGAATTATTCGAATGGTGCAAGTGTGAAAAGGGTCGACCTTTTCACGCTTCATGCGGAGTAGGTGAACGAATAAGACAAATATTATTTGTCAATTCTGATGTTCAATGGATAATAGTAAGTTACTCCTTTGACTGAAATCTCACGCATCATCAGTAGTGACTAGTGACTGGTGACTTGTGAGTAGTGACTACTGACTAGCGACTAGTGAGGGTTCATCTCGATTCCTTTCACACTTGAGCACCACCAGAAGTCTAGAAGATTCTATTCTGTCATTGGAAATTCGTTACAATACGAAAATATGAAGATGCTGACGTGGATAACATTTCCACCACTCGATGGGGATGTCAACTATGGTGGGCACCCACCCAAATGGACCACTTACCCTTAAGGTAAAGACAACCAAAAGTGTCCGAGTAGCAATTCATCATATCTCCCATTAGTCTATTGGAAAACTTGTTGTGGGGTCTTCTTGGTAGTTAAAGGGGGATTTTAGATTCTCTTAAAATGCATTTTTTGGATATTGTATGAATAAATTATGAATTTTCAAAGTGTTGAAAATAGGTGTTTCTAAAATTGACCCTAAACTCTCATGAATAGTCGGAGTACATTTTATGCAAGAATATGCAAAGGTCGATTTTAGAAAAAAGTTAGTTTTAGGTGTAGATACCTCTACCCCTAAATGTCGGAGTCATCTCCAAAATTGTCAATTTGAGAAAAATCATTATAAAGTGCTATTTGGAAGTATATTTTGGAATTGGTATATAAATAAAAGTTGTGGATTTTGATTTATAGACTCTATTTGTATGGTTAGATTTCACCAATGCTATAACCAATATTTTTTATAAATTTTAAAATAGAAATTTCAAATTCCTTCTAAATTTGATTACAAGCAAAAATATTATTGGTTTTTTGAGTGAAATTTGTTGGAATGTGGATTTGAAATGAAGTTCTCTTTGCATGGTAATATTTTCAAATTTTTGTGTTCTTCAAATCTATGACCTGATTTTGGCAAAATCCAATTTGAACTAGAGTCTATGTAATTTATTTAGGCTTGGTCAACCACTTGACATCCTTGCACATTTGTAATTTTAGAAAAATATGTATTCTAGTAACACCAAATCCAACCCTTCAATAGGACAACAACATCATAAAGTATCTCCACAAATTGGAATGACTTTCATCCAAGTAGTAAGGAGGATGAAACTTCATTTTCAATCTATTCATTGTCTAGAAAATGGACATTCGAGGGCTTCGGGGTTAACCTCGAAGCCCTAGAGTGACCATTTTTTGGTCGTTGCCCAACTTTGGGTAGCATTTTCGGGCCTTAAAAAATCATTTTTTTTTTGAATTTTTTTTCAAACAAGATTGTTTTTTCTTTTATATCACACTTGTGTTTTGTCCAAAATCCTCGGGCTTTTAGGGTTCAATTGCCATCTTCACTCTATGTACATTTCCAAAATCAAATATGTATTTATATAGAAGAAACTATTTTAGAACCAATGAAACTTTGGTCCTTCCTAAACTTTGACATATGGGATCTAAATGTCACATTCTTGGGTGAGTTGAAACCTCCTTTTTGAGTCTCAACATGAGAATCAATGAAAATTAGACCAATGACTAGTCTAATAATAGCAACTAGGCACATAAGCAAAAAGTGGTGATTTGGGGGGTACCCATCTCAAGGTGGATAGTGGATTAATTTGTAAAAAGTGAAGGGGAGCAAAAGGAACCTCGTGTGACAAGTGTGTTAGGGTATTTATAAATATTTTTGGTTTATTTTCACATTTGTCTCTAAGGTGGGAAAAATATCATCTTTTGATTTAATATGACTAATAGATAATTGTACACTATAGTATACAAAGTCCCATCATCATGCACTCAAGGTGTATAGACTAAATCCTTGACATGCATAAAGTTTTTATTTATTGAAATTGCAATATTTGCACCAAAAAATTCACTATTTTTTTTCCATAGTTAATTCATGACTTCCAAAACAATCAAGATGGATTAGCCCTCACAAAGTCACAATGACACAATTTGTATAAAATAAACATTGTGATAATTTTTTTTAAAAACAATATAGTTTTAAAACCCTTAAAATCAAATCTAAAATTTTGAGTTTTGAGTTTGAGTATAAATTTTTTTTTAAATCCTAAAATAATATGAATATGAAAAATAGAATTATTTCAATTGTAAAAATCACATCAAAAATATTAAAATTAACTCAATAGTTATCGATGAAGTCTTTAAATTGAATGTGCAATGTATTGTATTGTAGACATTTCTTAAATTTATCAAAATAATGCCTTTTGGTGCATTGTCCCCAAAAGACTTATATATTGTAGCATGCAAATACCCTAGAGTACATGGAGGCAAAAAAAGGTAGAGGAACTGTGATTGGAGGTGAAAGGGAGAGATAGAGAAAGGATTCCCAAATTCAAGAAGATGCTAAAAATATTTCTCTTTTAGGTGGATTTCCTAAATAACTCGGTTGTTCAAAGTGTACTATACTTGAGGGTTTGATTTGACAAAGATGTGTTAAAATTGAATTTCCATGCTAGATTTTGAGGAACCCACATTGGGCTTTTGAGAACACAAACACCATTTATTGACTTTATAATTTGAAAATTTTGCATGAATTTTAAGGATGGATGCTATTCATCCTAAACTACATGTGAAGCTTTGTTTCATGTCATTCTGATAAATATTGTAAAAGTTACAAGCTTTTTTTAGATGGATTTTGATGCCAAAGCATTCAACTAAAAATATATTTAAAAAAGATTTGATTTATTTTGCAAACTGATACCTACTTAAAAACCTTTGAACTATTCAATTTCTAATTCTAAAGTGAAAGTTACAAGGAGTTTTATTTTGTAGGCAATGAAGGAAAGAAAAATACATAAAGTCTTCTTTTGGAACTCAATTTTCAAAATTTTCAAACACAATGTATTATGTAGAAAGTGTGTTGCTTACTATTGTTACTAGAACATTCTCACAATTGGGATTTATAAAATAAATTATTAGTGATTTTAAGTTTTCCTTTTATAGAGCACAACCCTCCATCTTATAAATTTTTTAACCCCTAGAGGACTAAGGAACCTCAATTTGGATTTTTGAGAACTTGGGCAAGATTTGTTGACTTCACAATCTAAAATTTTTGCATATTATTTTTAGAATGGATGCTAATCATTCTAATCTATATGTGAATATTTGTTTTGTGTTATTCCAATAAACGTTGCAAAAGTTGAAAGTTTTTTTAAATTTAAAGGGTTTAAATTATTGTCTCACACATTGGTAGGACAAATAAAAAATACAATCCAACAAACAAGCTTTGGAGCTTTGCTCTAAATTTTTTTTTATCTCAAAGAAAATTAGGGAACAAAATTATAAACACTAGTGATAAAAATCTGCAAATTTTGAAATAATATTTGGAATAAGAAACCTTAAAATGCTCTTTAAGAAATCCCAAGCTTCACTAAAAAATTTAACAACCCAAAACATAACATTGTTAATCAAAGTTGGGGGCCTTTTCACATCTTAACCCCTAAATGTATATGACTATGTTTTCACCAAAAACGCTCCAAAATTGTCATTTTTAGTACAAGTATCAAATTTTAGAAAAAATATATTTTTGGACACATGTGACCATAAGATCTTGTAGTACGCTGGTTTGAGAAGATGTGGAAAAAATTTCAGAAATTTCTACCATGTAGATTGCAAGATATTAGAGTTTAACTTGACAAAAAGCCATTTTTTGGCCTTGCAAAAATCCGGGCAGCTGCATTTCACAAGGTCAAATCATTATGAAAAAATGTCCAAAATGGTTGTAACTCTTTGGATTTATTCTTCAAGTCAAGTTTTCCACATGCTTGAAAATTTTTAGATCATATGGAATTGTACAATTTGTAGGAAAAAATTAGTAAGTAGAAAGAAGTAGAGAATGATTCAAAATACTAAATTGTTAACAATTTATTTATGGAATTGAAAAATGCCTATACCAATGGTACTAATGTTGTAATAAAAAATCTACAACTAATGTTTTTATTTTTTTTCCAAAAATATTGAAAATTGAGTTAAATAAAGGTCTTCAAAGTTTATTTTATAGTCGAGATTCCATAACTACCTACAAACTACCCACAACCAAAACTCTTCATAACTTTAATCTCACAAATCGAAATGGAATGATTCAAAGCTTTCCATGTATATATATATATATATATATATCTAAAAAATCAATTTCAAATTTTTATTTAAAAAAAAAGTGATTTTTAAAGAAGTTTTTTTTGTTGCTTGAGTTGCCCGCCGAGCAATGAAAACTACATATCATACAATAACTTTTTAAGCATGTCTTCAAAATTTATGAAAATTATTGGGCCTTTAAGCTACTCCTTGGGCACATGTTGTGTGAAAGTTTGAAAGAAAAAAAATAAAATTTCCATTTGTAGTGAGTTGCCCAAAATTGCTATGTTGCCAAAAAAATCATTTGGTCCTTTAGGGGTTAATAGAAACTAGGAGCTCCAGTATGGCAACTTTCCATCCAACCGATAACTCTCTTGCAACACTATAAGAAAACATGATGTTTTTGGATGTTTAAAAAAATGCGTGATGATGTTGAAGTTGACGCAAAAAAGATCAAGGTTGATGTCACCTAAAATTCGTTATAATTGCCGGGCCAAAAACATGGAAAAATCATTTGTTTTGAGCTTGATTTTTTCTAACATCACAAGTAACATGATCTTTTAGGATTTCCCAAATGCACTATGTGGATGCCACATAAGCACCACATAGGCAATGAGAGCCATATGTTTTTTTTCCATCCAATCCATCTTTGATGTGTCACCTAATGTGGCATTTGACATGGTGGGGGGAAAAGTAACATGGCATGCCTTGTGCCCTAGTCACTAAACTTTTATGTTGTTAAAAATATTTTGTGCTACTTTTTGAGATGTCAAATTAGACATTTTGGAAGACATCAACTAGTGCATATCCTATTCATAAGGCAAGATCAACAAAAAATAATAGCTTAAAATAAATTAAAAGAATAAAATAAAATATTATTGAATTAAAAAAAACTTACCATCTACCATCAAGAGACTTTTTGATGGTAAAATGAACAAATTACTTTTTTTAAAGTTAGTAAGAATGAAGGGTAAAAGGGTCATATTTATATTCATTCTCCATCCATGGTGAGACAAAAGATATGGGATAATTAGAATATGGAAACTTGATCACTATATATGTCAATGTTGTTTTAGACGTCTACATGTTGTTTCAAGCATTTGGATGTTATTTTAAACATCATGATGTTTTTAGAGACATCTTATATGAAACAAAATTCTTCTTTTTCATATCCCATATGGATTGTTTCACTTCCTAGTTCCTACTACCCCAAATTTATAAAGACCAACTCTTTTCATCCATGATGCACATCCATCCATTTTCCTTTTTTTACAAAGCATGCCAAGTGGCTATCCTTTTCCAAAAAATTTCACATATAGTCAAAGTTTTATTATAGATTGTAGTAATTTTACTAATTTACCGAAAGTCAAAATGGAGCTACTTGTTGATATGGCAATCTATGATTTTCGGGATGTCACAAGAAAACATGAACATGTTTTTTCTAACATCACTAAGAACATGTCTGTCTACAATGACATCTACTTGTTTTCCAACTTAGCTACTTATGTTTTCCTCACCATCAAACCAAATTCACATTCCTATAGACGTTTATCATCCAACATAGGGTGTCTTAGAAAACATGTTACATTTTTTGGAAACAACACCAAAAACTTAGTTTTCTTATAGTGCAACTTTCCCTTCAACAATAACACTAGTATTGCAATTTCCTAGCCAATCAATGATTCTCTTCAAATCATAATATAATGAAGTTCATTCCTCCGAAGTAGTCATATATAGGGAGGCATTATCCTTCCTCCAAAGGTGAATGATTCAGTAGGTTGGTTAAAAACCAGGAGCCCCAACATGACAATTTTCCATTGAGTCCATAACTCTCTTGCAGATTTCCCTCAACAGATGACACAAGTGTTGTAACTTCCTAACCAACATATTACATATAACTAAATTCACTCCTAAGCAAGCATATATAGGGAGGCATTATCCTTCCTCCACGGGTACAATAAATGATTTTTTTCTAGGTTGGTTAAAAACTAGGAGCCCCAACAAGACAACTTTCCATCCAGTCCATAACTCTCTTGCGACTTTCCCCTCAACAAATGACACTAGTGTTGCAACTTCCCAGCTAACATAGTACACATAACTAAGTTCACTCCGAAGCAAGCATATATAGGGAGACATTATCTCTCCTCAAAGGGTATGGTAAATGTTTTTTTTATTAGGATGGTTAACAATGTTATCAAGAGGAGTCAAGTTTTCTTTTTTTCACCACGTGAGGATAACCGAAACCGCCTTGGAAGGCGGGCTCCTCGTCCTGAGGACTCGAAGAACGTATCAGTAATCCACTCGTGACCCTCGGCAACCAACCCGGCGTGAAAGGGAAACTCCAGTCAACGAGGGCCCGGCAGTGAGCTCCAAGTATCCAAGCCTACGGGGCTTGAGGGAGCTCCAGCAGCAGCAGCAGCAGCGGCTTTGGCTTTCAACACGGCGAGACCAACGGCAACACGTCCAGGTCTCCCGAATGAACGGCAAGAGCAGTCAAACTGCCCTTTCCAGTCTTCCTTTTTTTTCTCATACCGCCACTTCTGATAGGAAAGGAGAGAGGATCTACAGTACCCCAACAACCTGGGAACCGGGTGATGTGGGCCTGGACCCTCCTCCTCCACTCCTCCAGGTGTTGGATTATAGACGCCTAGTTGTAGCTGTAGACCCACTTCACATGTCCCGTGAGAATCCGCGCAAAAGTAGAAAACGTGCTTATTGGAATTTACAAACTTGCATCTCCCTCTAAAACCACCAGACCGGGCAGCAGACACCTTCGAACTCCCACCTGGACAAACGAAGTCGGTCGCTCTCTCAAAGCTTGTTCTCACTAAGCTTACAAGAAGCTCTGTGTGTCTCTCCGGCGCAAGGCTTGAGCTTCAATCTTCATGCTCTACTGGTTTTTTTCTGGAAACGGTCACACGCGATTTCGTTGGACGTTAAAAATATTAAAGCTTCGTAGTTTCGAGTGTGCGATCGACCTGCAAGTTCTAGCCTTGGGTGGTCAAGTTTTGGTTGCAATCGATCGAAACAATCAAGTAAGTCGAAAAGAATCATGAGTTTGGGTCGCAATTGAATGGATCTATCAACCCGCGCTTTTGAAAGACTTTGTAGATTGAATCACTAGTGCACTAGCTAGCTCATTTTGGGGAGAGTTGAATCCAGCCTGGGGAGTTTTAGGTGTTGAATTTTGCGCTGTGAGTTTGAGTTCGCACCTTGGAAGTGAGTGAGTCCGAGTGGTAGTTTTTGTACGGGGTCTGATTCTGATGAAAGCTGAGGATTGCGAGCGTGACTGCTATGCTAGCGCTTACATTGAGAGCCGAATTGATGAATTCCAGCCTTTCCACTGTGCATTTGTCAAAGTTTAATTCATCAAACGGGAACTAGGTACTGAATTCTCAAGCTAGATCCGAGAAGTGAGTAGAGGACAGGAGCTGACAATGCAGCTTCACTGCAGATATGCGTGAGACTTTTGGGTTTCCAATTCCCGAAGAAATCAAAGACTCTCTGTTTCTCTGTTAGGTCAAAATTATGTAGAATTGGTCAGGTTCAGATTGAGAGTACCAGATTTTCCAAGAGCATACAATCAATTCGTCTTGTAAGTTCATTCCTTGGAGACTGGGATTTCATAAGCTCGTGACTTTGAAAATGAGTTACGGAACCAGCAGTGGCAATCCAGGGCCGTCCGGCCAAGTTGATATTCTGCATGTGCAGAAGAAACTGCGCAGTTTATTGGAGCTCTGGCACTGGTCCTACGTGGCTCTTTGGTCTTTCAATCCCCAGTCAAGGTTAACCCTTCCCACTCCCCTTCCAAGTCAAAAAATAAAGGAATCAATTCAATCCAAAGCCTTTAGTCAAGTCTCTTATTACATCAGTGCCGATTAATAAACACTTTAGAACTGTGTAAGGTCTTCTAATGTAAAGAATCGCCTCTTGACCTTTCAAAGTAGAGCAATTCAATTCAAGAAGGACAGAAAAAGTCGAGAATTTTTCCAGCATGATTAGAGCATGCATCAATACTCTGTTTACTGGTGGATCTACGTCCTCAGATGTGAATTACGTTGGAAACTAATTCTCAATGCTTTGTATGGTTTGGGAAGCAGGGCTAAAAATTTGAGTACTGAGTGTTGCACATTTTGTTGAACAGGAGTCTGGAATGGACAGGGGGTCACTTCACGGGGAATTCATCTGCCCAGACCAACGCAGAAGATTGGAATATACATCTTTTGAATTTGCAGAAGACCTGTACATTCCCTCCAGGCCAAGGGTAAGATCCTGCTGTCATTCTCACATTTGGAAGTAGGAAAACCGAAAACCACACTGAGTACAGTTCCTGTTACAAGACTATCCAAATTTTTATAGGTCTTGTTAGCGTTTTGAAAGAGGATTCCAACGCACCACAGTAAATACCATTTGGATTTCAAGAGAAATAGTTATGAAGGTTCAAAATTTAGATCTGTAATTGACCTAAACCCAACACAAGCTTTGATGTTTAGGTAGTTTTAACGTACTACTCTCATATGTACCCTGAACCCTAAAAATCAAAGCTTGTGTAGGGTTTAGGTCAACTACAGAACTAAATGGTACGAAGTTTAGTATAAACAGACTATTCTCGTATGTACTCATTGTCTCTAATTTTTAGGTATTGGAATTGGGATGCTATTGGAATTGGTTCTCTTACTTTAGCGATTGCCCCGGTTTAATATAAGGACTACAAAAGGATAACGTTCCTTAGAGAAGATTCAGTTGTTGATTGACCTCAATGAGAAACCCAATTAGAGACCCTATTTTGGTTTTCAATTCTGTTTTGACCAATTGTGTAAATTTTTGGTCTGAAAAAGTACACCACATAAATGGCTACAATATACAAATTCTTTCATTATTGTTGCCAGATAAAATGTCTCATGTGAATTTGCAGGTCTGTAGGCAAGGCATATGCAGAACGGACGAAGATCTGGATGAATGGGCCATCGGTGCACCTCTCTGCAGGATCCAATGTGCAAGCCAAAATTTTGGAATACGCCAGAATTGAGGTGTGGATTCAAACTTATCTTCTGATTAGAATCAGTGGTTGCCACTACAATTTGTCGCAATTTGTCACTCCCTTTCCTTATTTGTAGAAAACTTGGTGGCAGGGATTTATCATTCCTTCTACAGTAATTGATAGAGCGCTAATAATCTTTCCTGTATACAGACTGCGGTATACATTCCATTGGCAGAAACCGTGCTGGAGCTTGGCACGTCTGGAAGTGTAAGCACATACTTGATTTTCGGCACTTTCCTGAAAATTTGCTCGAGAATTTTGTGGATTTCTGGTTGAAATTGCATACCACTACACTGATTTATCCCACTAGTGAGGGCACCTGCAAATTAGTCTCCTGCAAACTATTAGTGTCACAGCAAAGTTTTTCTGTTTTTTGTTTTCTTGTGAAAATCTGTACAATCTGTAGAGAATGATCCCCTTAGAGATTGCTTTCAATCGTCTAGCGACATGGATAAATTTCAGCTGATGAATCCTTGAGTTCTCAGATTTAAGTGTTATGTTATAATCACAGGTGGCTAAGGATACGCATCTCATGAACAGTATCTGTGACTTCATGCGGGAACACATCTTGCCAGCGCTTGGGTATGCCCAAGATCCGCCTCCACAAGTTTCTCAATCGCCTCTTGCTCCATTGTTGAGCCATGAGCCACACCCATTTCTGAACCAGAACTTTGAGCTCAACGAGCAGACAGGAAGGTACTGCAACGTAATATTTCCAGCTACACATTTTCTTCAATCTGAAATCTTCCTAGTTGTAACTAATGCAACAAAGACCAGATTTCCAGTAATAATTTGACTGTTTCAGAACTTCTAGACTTCATAAAGAGAATCTTAATTTCCAATTAATGCTTCAGAGGTATATCTCTCTTAAGTTTATTCAGAATGAACTCGTGGAGGTTTCTCTATGCATCACAGGTAGGTCTACATGTGATCACTGCGACCATAGTAGACTTCGTAAATCAAGGATAAGATTATATTTTAGGGATGTCTAAAAATGCATGAAGCAATCTAATTTTGCTGAAGACCCCCCCGTAAATATGCTTACGAGCATTCCGTTGATACATTTTCAAATTGTCATCACTCATTCTCTCCAAGTTTCAAATTCTATGGTAAATCTCTGAGGCAGGATCAAACAAAGTTTAAGTCGGAAGTAATTGGTTCCTCAATTCGTGTTTGCCACAGAACGCTTAGCTTGACCATCGACGACATGCTTTTGCAACACCCGAATGAAGGCGAAGAATTAGGGCTTACCAGCAGTGTTCCCACCGAGCCGACGTGGATACCATCGCCCTCAACATCGCGGCCTACTGACTTGCTTCAATCACCGAACCCCGCTTTACCAGTTTCTGCGGTGATGAGGTTTCAGACCTACAGATCCCTATCCGGCACCACTTCTTCCAGTTTGAGCAGCCTGGAAGATTCCTCCGTCAGGCTTTCTGTGGACTCCCCCCCGGAGCAGAACATCTCCCTCATGGCACCCTCCACCAGCCAGCGCCACAACTCCCACAACAAGGCAAGCTCATCTGCAAGAAGGTAAGCCTTAAGAATTTAAACCAATATGTAGGACTGTGATTATTGGTAGATTACTTAAGAGCTTTAGGGAGATAAATTTGGGTTAGTATAAGTGCCAAATCTGATGAGATGATATTTGATGAGATGAAGTTTTTATCACTGTTTAGGTGGGGTTTTTTTAATGCAATTTCGAAGTGAAGTTTTATGCAATTATTTCAAAGTAGAGCATTGTAACAGTAGACAGTGATATCTCAATTCAAAGATAAGTAGCCATAGACATTCATCTGAGTCATGCATGATTACACCCAACTTGCTAATTGAAGGCCAATCAAATGTACTGGGAGAGAAGAGTTGCTTCAGAACGGTAACAGGGATCTGTATAGGAGACGAGTCCCTCATGGTTTTAGTATCCTTAAATTACTTTATTTTGAACTTTTCCCAACAACATCGATCCCTCCTTAAATCTTTCCATCCACTTCTGACTATTAATTTTCACCTTCACCACCTCTTTTCAAGTTCTATTTGTAGCTAGGTAGTATAGGGTATGTAGTCTTGGACTCTTGGTGTCACTCATCTTTTCTTTCGAGAACTGATGTGGGTTCTGAGATGAATAGACTCCTAATTTACGTCAGCCAAATTTGGTTGGGATTTATTTCAATCTCTGCAATTGATGATTTGTTCTAACAAGAGGGGAAATTTCAATTGGATGATGATACCAGCGAAACACCATCGCATAGTCCCGGCCTTCAGCTCGTGGACACCACAGGAATTCCCGTTTCTGCACCTCATCTGCTTGAAGCTTTCAGACATATGCTGGGTTCTCAGGAACCATGGCCACCGATCAATTACATCGACCCATCTCTGGAACCGGACCACCGGCCGTATTCTGCCTTCAAGACGATATGGGGACATACACACGGCCCGGGAAGGAGGGAGAGAAGTACGAACCAGGGGCTTCTGCGTCGTAGCTTTGAGATTCTGAGACAAATTCGCAATCTGCAACCAAGCAATCAACCCCTTCAGGAAGCTTCGGTGCCCAACCGGGAATCTCGCCGTCTATCGTCAAGCTCCAGCCCCGAGGACCTGCTAGCGCATAATCAGGTATTAACAGCAATACTTAATTAACTGCTAAGTTACTAGCTTTTCTCCATAACATCCTTGTGTACATAGTGCATGTTGGGCTTGCAGCCTTTCTTCTAGCTGCAACACTAAAGATCTAGAAATAGCTCGATCACCAATAATATGAACTAGTAATATCAGAAATCGTCGTGAGGCAAACTTAAAAATCATGTGGAAGATTTAATTTTACAACTTTAGAACCACGCGGCATGTATTCCAATGCGTACGATAACACCTTTAGAACTATGCCATTTATACCATGAAGAAAGTTTGCTTTCAAATGATAGACGCAATATACTGGCAGAAGTGCGTCAACGAAGGGAATTGTCAGAGGCTCTCTCTAAATCTTGAATAGCTTGATCGATTCTGTCTTGAATAGCAAATAAGCACAAGGGAAGAGGAGAATTGAAGAGTGTTATGTATGTACATACCTCGATCAGTTGTTTTCAAATGTGAGCATCGAAGCACACAATCCATACTTCATAATTCCTCAGAACATTCTCCACTTCAGCCAATACCGCAAGAATCTCACAATGGTAATTGATCCTAATGTCCAGGCAGGGCCATCAAGAGGGAGACGACCATCTCGAGGGACTGGCATACGAGGTTCAGGCAATGACGAGGCAGCCAAGCAACACATGCTGTCAGAGAGACTACGCAGGAGGAGACAAAAGGAGAATTTCGCAGCGTTGAGGAATCTGGTGCCCATCATTTCGAAGGTGAAACGTCTCAACATTTTTTTCTGGAACTTCCCGTCTCTTCTCGCCGTCACCCGAACCTAAAAACAGGGAGATACTAATTCAATACAACTCAGAAAACAACATGCGGTGCTTTTTATTTTCTCTTGGGCAACAACTGAGGTACCTGCACCTAATAGTGACCTCTTCCTCAAACCGAACCCTAAAGATTCTTGCCTAAAATGTAATGCTTCTATTTCTGGGCATGTACCTGGTTCAAGGTTCACTTTTGGGCACACCTATTTTCAGCACTTTGAAAAATTCATACTGAGTTTGTTCACACGGAATCCAAAAAAACTAGAAGAGTGAAAGAGAACCTACAATACTCATTTGACTTCCAACAACAAGATCCAACAAAAAAAATTAGTTCATTTAATAATAGTAACAATGCTTAATTCCTTTTTCAGATGCAATTAGGTGAAGTTACCTCCACTGATTTAATTATCAATTCTCATCATGTGCACAGAGGTCAGAGATGCTTATTCGCAATCCCATGGTTTTAAGAACTAACCTTCCATATATCGTTTCCCTTGAGATGAATAGAACGATAAGGCTTCCATTCTGGGCGACGCGATTATCTACATCAAGGAACTGCTAGTGCAAATTCAAGATGCGCAAGCAGACAGAGCTGAAATGCAAAGCCGGTACGAGACCTTGGAATCGTCTCACCAGGAGCTGCTGGAACGAAACAAGCAGCTGGAAGCTATGGTGGCAGCCACCAGCAGTAGCCGAGCCAGCTCTATTCTTCCTCCACCTTGATGATTGGCAGCGCTTGAGTGTTCCGTTTTGTACTGTGCAGTATTGCAAATGAGATTGGTACGTATGGCTTTGGATTAGCAAATTATAGGCAGTACTACGGTTGCAATGAATATTTTATGAATTGGTATATATATAGCGCTTTGAATTAGCAACTGGGCAACATTACGTTTGCAATGATTCAGTACAGAATCTTATGACTCCGAATTAGCGACTTGGTAGCATTAATTATGGTAGCAATATTCAGGGGCATGAACAGAGTTTATGAAGACGATCATTCCGAAGTAGGCGGATGATCGAGGTCATTGATCGAGAGTCCCTTGCGAAAAAAGATTGTGATGATCATGATATTTGAAAGTATTGAAGCTGAGATTTGGAAGAGATGTTCTTCTAGTACACTTGCCATTCTAATAGACTTGCAGCTATTGTATAAAGGAATTCTAAAAACATTAATTCTATATTGTGTGAACTCCACAAAGTCTATACAAAATAGTGAAATTAGGTTGTCCCACAGTCCCACACTGCTTTCTTGACATCTGAAACTCTATAAATATTTTCAGTTATTGTGCAAGAATTCACTACTTTTGAATTTGGTATTGTTGTAATTGGGACCCATGAACCTCCATGTATACAAATGAGAATATTTTTAGAAATATTTGTTGACTTTGATGACTTATAAAGTAACTTCTTTGTTGAAAGGCAACCTAATTGTTAAGGCAATGAAATTTCACTATTTTGTATAGTTCAGTATTGTATTGTTTTGGTATCACATGTTGCAAGTCTCTCAATCATGTCTACTAACATAACTTTCGAAGTATAGAGCTCATGGATATGAAATTTAAAAGGAAGATCCATGGAGACATTTCCATGATTGAAATTTTTTAATTTTTAACTTAAAAAAGTGGAAACAATTTCTAATTGAAGTTTAATTTTGCTAATTTATCGCACTTCAAGTTTTCATAGTTTTTTTAAAACTTTGGAGTGCCCAAAATCATTGATCTGGGGTAAGCTTTAAAGGCTATATTTCCACTCTTGGTGTGGAGTGATTGTACAAGGAGCATCTAAAAATAAAAAATATAGTCCCATCTTATCATCTAGCTATGTGCAAAGATAATTTCTTTGCACTCATACTTCTTGACATCCAAAAAAAGCTAGTCTCTAATTCTTGAATGGAATCTCATCTCCCAAAGTTCTTAAGAATGGATTATTTTTAATTTTTTTAATTTTTAATTTTCTATTTATTAATGATTGAAATATTGGTATTTCCATTTTCTTGAGATTTTGCATTGTTTTAGTTCTCCTATTAATAAAAATCATTTTTTAGACTTGGTCGTCTAAAGTAGACGTTAAATTTTTTTTTCCATTTTATTTCATTTAAAAAATTGATTTTATAATTTTAAAATATTCCAAAAAAATCATTGATACTTGACCAAAAAGCAAAAAATGGTACAAGTGTTTTATGGATTCACCCTTTAGTATGCATTTTTAGATGTAGAAAAAATGTTTGGGTGATTCTCTTATTATATATCCATCTTCATAAAATTTGTTACAAATGAAATTTCATAATATTAATATTTTCCTGTATTCTACTAATTAAAATGGCATTATAAACAATATTCTTCTTTAGAATTGTGTTTTATTATTGATATCGTCAATGCAAATGATTGTTCTTTGCATGATTTTCCTACATCACAAAGTTTAGAACCTTCAGTTTGTCAACAGTTATCATGTGGTTATCATTTTTTCATGGGTTTGCATGTTAATATACAATTTAGCGCATCATTGCCATGCATTACTATACAATTCATCGCATTGTTACGATGCATTACTTGCAAATGAAAGTAATGCATTGTATTCACAAACTACAGGTTCTAAACTTTGTGATGTAGGATACAATCTTCATTAAGTTCAAACATTGACTATATTGTAGTATAGTTTTTTCTAAGACAAAACCAAGGCAATTCCAAAAAGGTTTGTTTAAGAGGGAAAGCTCAAATTAGCTTAGTGTTTTAATTAGCTAATGTCACTTTGTAGGTAAATCTCTCTTCTTTTTAAATTCCAAACATATTATTTGTTACCACAAGTTATGTTAGTAGGAGTTGGGATAAATGGCTTATGTCTATTTTCTTCACACTAGTAATCCGCCAATTAGCAATTTCTAGGTTTTATCCCACTATGTCTATAAATCTATCTTCTCAAACAAAACCAAAGTAAATAAATGAGAATCAATAGTCAAACACAATTATCATTTTTCAATAGTCGTGAAACAATAGCCACAATGTTAGTATTCATTTTCAATTGTCATTTAGCAATAGTCATTTTTCAATAATTGCTTTTAACAAGTAATCAATCAATAGTCACAAATCGATAGTCTAATTACACATACAAGACAAATAACATTTCATTTAAATTTAAAATTGTATAACCACAAGGTAAAGTGCATACAAAGGAATGTATCAACTATTTATGGAGAGTTGGAAGTTACAATAAACTTGCAATAATTTGACTTAAATGAAAATACAAGAACTACACATGAAATATAACAAACTATTTGATAGTTTTAATAATAACTTCTAACTTAAAATGCATAAGTTCAAAGCTAAAGAAATTTCATGTGGGATACTACCACTATAACATTAACAATTTCTAAATTGCCAAAATCTATAACTAGTTGTGATATGGATTTTATCCACAACAAAAGTCCTTGGTCTTCACTGCAATTTCAACCACATAGAAAATATTAAACACTACTATACTTAAGCAATTGACAAATACAATAGTCTTATTTTCAATGAATCTTTTCAATAGTCAATTTTAGTAGCTTGATTATTCAATGGTCAATATTCAATAAACTTTTTATGTGTAGAAACAAGTCAACATAGCAATAATCGTTTCATCAATAGTCTTTTGTACTTGGCTCAAAAACAAAAACTACAAGGATTATACTAAGTGTTCTCACAATATAACTCTTTAAAAATGAACAATTAATTCTTTAAGCAATTACAAATTTCTCTTTACCCTCTAAATCAATAACCAACAATTATCTCTCCAATTCCTTTGGCAAAGATAATAAGAATTACTTTATAAATTAATTCCTCTCACTTAACACTCAACAATAAGGCTCCAATTAAATTAAATTGCATTATCCTTCACAATGATTAATAAATTTTAATTACTCTCCAAACTTTACTTACAATTAAGAAATTATGAAACATACTTAATAAATTAACACATACACACACAATTGCCCTCACAGCAAAGATATTATAAATCACACAAAATTACTTAGACTAAGCTCAAGCTATGGACACTCAAGGAAGATACAACAATTCACACAATGATATAAAAGACAAAGAATGCAAAAGAGAGACAAGGGAAGGAAAAAAAAACACTTATACCAAAATCAAGATTTGAAGAGACATGAGAGACAACCTCCCAACTACAACTACCTTAACTTGATTTTAATTTCATTCATTCAAAATAAAATCAACAAATTTAATTCATTTCCATTCATTTTAAATTATCCCTTTAAAATTTAACCATGTTCACACAATAATTGCAAAAATGAACAAAATATAGAGTTAAAAGTCTCACATATATTTATTTAATTTAATTTAAAATTCCCTTCTAAGTTTAAAGTATCCCAAGAAAAAAAATTAGGAATATTAGATCCAACAAACACAAAAAATAATATAAGTGCTCTAATGTCCATTTTCTTGTGATGAATAGATTGGAAATGGAGTTTCATCCTCTTTAGTCTTCACTACTTGGATGAAAGTTGTTTTAATTTATGGAGATACGTTATCAAGTTGTTGTCCTATCTAAGGGTTGGATTTGGTATTATTAGAGTACATATATTTTTCTAAAATTACAAATGTGCAAGGATGTCAAGTGGTCAAATTGCATTGACTTTAGTTCAAAACTGGATTTGCCAAAATGAGGTCATAGATTTGAAAAAAAAAATTCAAAAAATCACCATGTGAAGAGAACCTCATTTCAAATCCATTCCAAAGAAATTTACTCAAAAAATGATAATAATTTGCTTGTAATCGAATTTTGAAGGAATTTTGGAATTTCTCTTTCAAAAATTATAAAATAAGATTGGTAATAGCATTGGTGAATCTCACTCTAGAGATGGAATCTACAGATCAAAATCTACAACTTTCATTGGTATATGAATTCCAAAATATGCTTCCAAATAGCACTTTTTAACGATTTTTCTCAAATCGCTGATTCTGGAGACGTTACGTTTAGGGGTTAACGTCTTAACCCCTAAACCTGGACGTTTAGGGGTTAAGGCTCTCAGTCTCTTCCGTTCTTCAAATGATATAGTAGGTGAAGTGAAGGTTTGCCTACCGGAAAAATGCTGAGGATGTCGACATGTAGGTCCGCTGCACCGGTGGTACGAGGATGCTGTCTGAAAATTTTGCTGCAAAAGAGGAGGCCTGTTGATAATATGATCCTCAAGGTTGTTGCTGACTCCCACTCAATCCTTGAGGTTAGGCTTAGAATTATTGGAAGAGTATCCTTGATGCTTGATTCCTCCCACTGTTTTGATGTAAACGATTTGCTGGTGGCAACCTGTACGTGTGCCAGAATGCTGAATGATGTACGTAGTCGCAGCATGGCAGGATCCTTTGTTGGACGTTATCTGTCACTTTTGTCTTCTCCAAGACTTAGTAGTTTGATCAAGTTCTGAAGAGGCCGCTCTTTCTCAGAAGATCAGTATCTGCTCATTCAGAGGATATTACGGTAAAGTACCGTGTTTTTAAACATAACCCTTGTAACGTCGCTGTGGTCCGATGGATGACAGAGAATCTTTCTATGTAAGGCAGAAGTGCAGATGTTCATCTTTAGAATTTTGTGTGGAAAGGGGAGGTCTTACACAATAAGTGCTCTTGGTTTTTTTGAAGCAAATGATTCTCACGGTACCAAAAAGGATGATTTCCACCGTGACCAGCCCGGCCTTCCAGGGTAAAGGTGTAAAAACGTGTATGCATTTGATTAATATCAACACCTGTTTTAGTATCATAGAGTTCACATAATCTCTCCAAACAAGCCACTGCAGTATGTGTAATACGGAAGCGCTATCGTGTATCCTCCTTCCCCTCAACGTAGTCCAATTTTTTCAAACCCTCGCTTAGCAAAGACAGTTTTCTCAATTACTCCTCCAGCTAACTTCATCAATGGTTTCCAATTCTTTTCCATTTTACCGCGTTTTGGTCACTTAGATTTAAGAGCAGAAGCGTAATTTCTCTATTCCTTTCACTTCCAGCATGGATCCAGAACATGCTCTACTTTGCAGACAAATTCTTGCTACCTTAGAGTTCTTCCTTCCCTATTGATTCTATATTGAACATTTTGATAGCTTAGTTCATCAGATTGCATTGCGCGTCATTCGAGCATCCCGCACGCAAGATCTACTCGTTGATTCCCAAAGAATTGATAAAAATTAATACAACCAAGGAGGCATTAGGAAGGTGGAGGCAACAAGGTAAAGATCAATAGAAGCCAGGAAATGAAGAAAACCATAAAAAATACATGAAATCTCTCTTGAATCTCATTGAATCTCTCTGCGATTGAAAACCTAACCCAAAACTCTTCTAGAGATGGCAAACTCTTCACAAAAAAAAGATTCAAGGAATTGCATTGGAACCTTCAATCTCACGATCTAAGAATCAACTAGCGGGCATCTTCTTTTGGAACAACAATTCCGGCAACAGTCTGCTCGACATTGGAGCCTCGCGCATACAAGATCTGCTCTTTGTTTTCCAGCAAGTTCACAATTTGAATACAAACGAAGAATTTTGGAATGGAATATGGATGCAACAAGGTTATCAAGATCGATCAGTAGACTCCAAGAAATAATGAAAATCATCAAAAATACATGAAATCTATCTTGAATCGCATTGAATCTCTCTGCGATTAACGACCCAAACCAAAACCCTTCACACAAAACCAATTCAAGGATATACATAAGCTCAACCTTCAATCTCATGATAGATGGAAGTCTCAATGAGCGGCCACCTTCTTCTGAAAGAACAACTCCGGCAACAGCGTGCTCTGCTCCACATTCGAGCACCTCGCGTACAAGATCTGCTCATTAATCTCCAGCAAGTTCACAAAATGAATGCACACCACAATCGCGTCCCCTACCACTTCACTCTCCACATCACCATACTCCACTTGCAACAACATGTTCGGCGCATCCAAGTCATTACTAACATTATCCGGATCCCTCCAAGTCCCCGCAGCTCCGACTTCCGTGACCGCCTGGAAGAAGTTGAAAGGAAAGGCTTTCTTCCCCGGAACAGTGATCACCAGCAGCTCCCTTTGAGTTCGCTGGAGGTGCACATTGGTGCTCTTGTCACCGAACAAGCATGCCCACAGAAGGTCCTTCGCCTCGCGCAGGAGCTTGATGCCTGCAGGAGTGCGATAGGACTCCTCGATTAAGGCTAAGCCTTGTTCAGGGGCCGTGGGCTTCAAATAGCCTTTTTGTATTAGTGAGTCACGGTCGCTGGGCCAGGCTTGCTTCATCCATTGCAGGAGACTGTCTTCGTTTAGAGGAGAGGATTTTTGTAAGCGCTCGATGATGGCGGACTGAGCTTCGGCGGTGATGGCTTTTACTTCCTTTGCACGCTTGGTGTGTACGTGGTGCTGCAAGTAGACCTGCATAATAGGCGTATAATATATAATGTTTCGTCAGTATATAAGAGCTGAAGCCTGAAGCAGTGAGTTTCAAGTGGCCAAAGTTCTAAAAACTACAGTACTACAAGAGGAAGTAGCAGTCGCAACACATTGTCGATCATTCAGAAATTGTTTGCAATGGTTTTGTACTGGTTTTGCTTTACACTCATGAATGGATTGATCAATTGCAAACCATTGCGAAATTAAGTGCAGCAAACTAATTAATGCACAGGTCTTGGGTAAGGATGGCCAGGAACCAATGCATATGTAGCCAAGAACTATTGCAATCTTGAATAGTTGCAAATACATTGCACATTGTTGTACTAACCCATAATTGCAAAAATGTAAATAGGTTTCTGGCGCTCATATCCAGCGAAACTGTTGAAAAAACTTTTGCAATCACAGCCTTCTGTACTAGTGGTAGAATAGGATCGATTCTTTCGTGTCCAAAGCATTTATAACTAGGAATTACAATTGATGAAAGCTGTAAAAACTAGCTAGGTCGGGTAAGGATAGTTACGTGATTGATTTTTTCCGTCATGCAACTGAGAATGGGACGATTTTCAAGTACTGGAATCTGTTGTTTAGAGGTACGAGTATAAGGTTACCTTCTTCTTTTGCAGTATATGTAGGCGGTCTTTTGCGTTGTTGATTCCAACACTGCTCAGAAGCTCATGGTTGAAAAGGACCAGGTCATTCTCTTCGAGGTTGTTGTCCTTGAGCAGTTTGGCGTATTTTTGTAATTTGATGTCGGCCAACCATGAGTTCCAAAACTCCATTGCTGATTACCTGCAAGCGACAATCAAAGCTGCTTAACATTGTTGAATTCCGAGGTAGTGGATACTAAAGTTGATCATGTGACTCGATTAGCAACAGCTCATCGATTCACACTTGCTCAAGTGGAGTAATTAGAAAGGTTTAAAGTGATTGGATTAAATGTCTTGGTCCATTGAACTTTTGAATGGAAATAAGTTTTTTTACTACTACTCATAATGATCTGCAATCTCCCACTTCGAACAACTGCATAAGAAAATTCATACAGATTTTACTTTTGAGAGAGTTTGGCTCATGTACACAACGTGGTCTCTCAAGCAAGCGAGCTTTACACTGATATGCCACCGAAAGCACACTCCTACATATTACGGAGTAATTAATACTCCCGCTCTAACACCCGGCCACCTGCCACCTCAGATTCCAACTACGATTGGCATTTACCAAGCACAGTGAGTGGGAACACAAGAACACACAATGAAGTAAGAGCGACCGCACATAAGGCCAGGTGGGAATGGAACTTAACACAAGTTACTGGTAGATAAAAAAGATCTGAGCATAGATACTGGATCAATATCTCGTAGAACGAATCTTCCCGACTCCCGAGAATCCAGCAGCGCGTACGTCATAGAGAGAGAAAGCTCAAACACTCGTTAGCTGGAAGCCTTACGTCTGTCCTTTGGAGCAGAAGAGCCACTGTCGGAGCACTACTGAAAACGATAAGATCGAAACCCACTAGAGAAGTAACGGACCGATCTAATAAGGCTTCGTCCCTACTATTTTCGAATTCTTACAGGCCCGTGCAAAACTCTAGAAGTGAACAAATGGGTCTTCTTACCCCAAGCAAAAACTCTCTCAGTCTAGAGAGAGATAATAAAAAAGATTTCAAAGAATGGCAAAATAGTCTTCACAACCTCCGTAATAAGAGTCTCTAATACTGGGCAATGCCACAATCCTTGTAGGCATCTTGAAAGTCGGTTCTAATCAATCATTTGATGTGTCTTTCCTACTACATTCATGTTTACGAAGTTCCATACCGAAATCCTTAGCTCCTGATTGCTATATCAATTTCAAACTTGAGAATTAGACTGGATACATACAGTGTTAGAAACTGTGAGAAAGTGTAAGTCTAATCCCTGTGCATGTTTCGCCAAACAAATACACAATGCAGCAAGTTTCAAAGTTCACAACAGCAACAGCCAGCGATTGAAACATCGAATGGGTTTTCTAGACAGTTGAACACCCTTCGCCTGGTTTGGCAAACATGATCTTGTACCAAAACACACGAGGGAGCTTCAAGTTCCCTTCCGATCTCAAAGTTCCAAACGACGCAAAAGTTGCTAGGTGGTGCAGAGGCCTAGGAACATACCAAATTCTGAGACAGATAACAGAGAGCTTCGGTAGTAGGAGCCGGAGTCGCAGCGGATGCAGGATCGGAGCGCGAGCAAGCTAGAGTAGCAGGAGCCGCAGTAATATATAGCAGGAGCGCGAGCAAGCCGAGCAGGAGCCGGAGCGGGAGCAGGAGCACGAGAAGCACGAGAGCCAAGCAGCAGCGATTTCATGAAATCATTTGTCAGATTTCAGTCCAGACGCCGCTGGCCTCCTCTGTTTTTGTCCAAGATCATGTCAATTATTAAGTTAAACTTTTTGAATGCACATGGGTTGCATGCCGGTCCTAACACTATCTTCACTCTGGACTCTCTAGAAGGTAGATTGACTCTGTCCAGCAATGCACATACAGGGAAATTAAAAACTTAAAAAAATAAATGTTTTTAAGAAAAATCGTAATCTGACATGATACCTAATGAAGGGAATCACATGGTACTGTACATGATTTTTTTAATTTTCACTTTTTCTGTCTTTGCATTGCTGGACAGAGTGAAACAGCCATGTGGAGAGTCTGTATTTTCTCCAAGCTTAACCCCTAAACATCCAGAGCCTTCTTCAGAATTCACTATTTGAGAAAAATCATCATAAAGTACTCAAAACAGATATTTTGTTAAAACGGTGGTATTCATACGCCATTTTTCCATTCAATTTTTATGACTGGTATAGATTTCAGACCACACGATTTGGACCTAATTTGCCAAGTTTGTGGAATAACACCATTTTAACAAAATATACATTAAAAGCAGTACTATTCTATTTGAAAAAATACTTCAAAATTCGTATATAAACTAAAGTTGTAGATTTTGAGTTTTAGATTCCATCTGTACGGTTAGATTCACCTATGCTATCACAAAACACAGGCTTTCCTGAACTTGCCAGATCTCAACCGCTAGCCCAAGACTAATACCCGGGGTGTAGGGAGGTGGGTATCTTCTGGGACAGGGCAGGTATCGGCTTACGGTTGGCTCTCTCCTGCTCCTCAGTGCATGCTCACTCAGCTCCTCGCCACCTCCTCCGTGCTGCTCCTCATATCTTCAGCTTCTGCAATTCTTTGTTTCCACTCTCGTACTCCTGGTGTCGTCTCACTTGCCTGTGGTGCTGCTCGCGCCCGCCGTGGTTCCAGTGCTCCACTCTCCACTAAAGCTAACTTAATTGCTCGATCGATCTCCAACCCAGCGGATATACTGTATGTGCTTTCAGCTGAAGCTCTATGAACTTGAGCTAAGCAATTAGCGACAACTACGAACGAACGCCTCAACACCGACTGGAAGCTGAATGATGGAGCAGCAACAAGCGTAGCAGGAACCAGTTTTTCAGAAGCCCGATCCCCTTTGATCGTACACAATACTTGTAAGTCAGATTAATTACAGAGACTTTAGTATCAATCAAGACCTGGCCTACATGTGCGATAGAGTCCCCGGCACAAGCCCCAGCAAATCTGCCCGGCCCCTGCCATCTCTGCTGCAGTGCGCTTGAATTCCTCCATATTGCAACGCAACATCCTTTCAGCGCTCCATATTGCAGGTCTAGTGTCTTTCACGCTCCTCACGTGTTTTATTCTCTATTTGCTCTTCACGTGGAGTTGCTCTCGCTTGCTTTGTGCGATTCGCCGATTCTCCCTGACCAGCTGGGAAGTTTTCAGCTGAATTAATCAGGGGTGGTTGTAATTTGGTGACGAAAGGCAATGAGCTTGTGGTCGGGGAAATTGAAGGTGCCTTCCTCTTTCCGGAGAAATTCATTGCTGTGGACTGGCGCTTTATCCCTAATCCCCAGCGACTGGATGGTGAAGGAAACTTTGAATTCGAATTTCTATTCTGTGTGATTGGAAAAAGCAATGTGGGAAGTGAGGAGGATTTTATTCGGTTTGTGACGTGACTACTGTTGCTTCGGCATGGTGTTTTTGGTGCTTGCAGAGATTCAATTCCTGCTCGCCTAGCTTGACACCATCAAGACAGACGCCTGAGGTTAATATCGTGGAGAACGACGAAACCCTCGGATCCGGTGGTGAGTGATCATTCTTCTTCAATTTCTCCCCTTCAGGACTAGCTCACAGTTCAATTCTAGTTGGTTTCCGGTTGTACGTAGGGTTATCGTGTTCTGGTTCGAATTTCCCATTGGATTCTCGCCCGGGTTCTCGGTATTTGGATCTGTTGTTCTGGATGTCGTTTTAAATTGTTGGGTTCTGGTGCATTGAGCTGGAATGCCTGTGAATTAGAGCTAGCTCACAGGAGCAGAATTGAAGATCTTCTTCTCAGAATTTGGGATCCCAGGTAATCTCTTGCCATTAACTGACCAGCGAATCAAAGTGTGAATCAGATTACTCTGCACTCTGCAGCATGCACTAAGTTACTGGTGTAGCTTCTCGTGTTTTGGCCATCCTCAGTGCATTCGCAATGGTAACTATGCTGAAAGTGATATACATTGCTCCTTGCTCCTGCGTCCTGTGACCCTGCTCCTGCTCCTGTCTTGGGTGGATCCTTGGCCTTCAATTGGTGAAGGGTTGTGCCAGGTTCAAATCTTGACAAGGATGTAATGAAATGTGGAGTTTAGTTTCAAAATTCACAAATTGATTGTAGCCCTTATAAATTTGAAGTTGAATGAAATTGGATGGTGAGAATTTGATAGTAGAGGAAATGAATTGGGAGATTTTGATGAAAGGAAAAAAACCTAGCTCCTTCTGCAAAGAGAGGTTTATGGCGTCTTTGGAACTAGGGTTTTCCCCGAACATTGATCAGCATTTGATCATGTGTGTGTGGGCACCTTCATACCCAAAATACCACCCAAACAGTTACACGGGAGCTTCTGTATTCCTATCCAGATGAGTTTCATCCGGATAGGAAAGAAAATCCCTCCACCAGCATTCTCTATCCCTAAAAATTCAATATATGATATGGCATTTAGGGAATTGGAATGCAATAACCTATATCTCTCTTTTCACCATGCTTTTGTGATGTGTGGTTGTCTAATTTGATATTATTTTCATCATGCTTCTCCAATTTGAGATTCCTATCTTGTTAGTTGTTACTACTTTTGAGCTAAATTGCTTGAAATAGCGAGCTTTTGAGGAAGAACTTGTGGGGCTTTGCTTCCCTATCCGGCTATCCCCATCTTTGTGGATGAAGAGGGAACATAGGGATAGGGTTATAGAAGACCCTTGGTGGGTATACAACTTGAAGTTGTATGATGAGAATTAACTTGCCAAATGGAAGGATTCTGAATTTCACTTTTTTAATGAACTCCAGCAATGCATGAATTAGACTAGGAAGTGACTGAATGTGCAAATGAATAGAATTATGCAATCCATACCTTAACTCTTAAACATCAACATGGCCGTTTTGTGTTTGATGGATGACAAAGAATCTTCCTACATAGGACAGAAGTGCAATTTTTCATCCATGGAATTTTGTGCATAAAGGAGAGATCTTGTGTAGTAATTTGACATCCAATGAATATTTTTGGTTTCTTTAAAGTAGATGACGTCACACGGTTCCAAAAGCAATGATTTACACGATCACCAGTCTGTTCTTTAAGGGTTAGTTCATACTTACATTAGGATGTTTTGTTTGTTTGTTATGATGAAATCTCCTTGATCACATGTCCCTTGGTCAAGTTCTTGATACTATGGGGAAGCTCTCTTCAAGTATGGGTGCAAGGGCTTTGTTTTGTGGCGTTTAGACCTATGGTGAAAAGTTATGGATTTTTGAATTATTTTAAATTGAAAAATTAGAAAATAACTTTTACTTTTATTTTGGTTGTGGCAACGGCATAGGGTACACTAGTAGAAGTTATATAAGGATGAGCAAGTAGTGTATGGCAATGGGACACACATCAGTCTAGATTGAATTGTTGCCAAGAACTCAAATTGTCTCATATAATCCTTTAATCCTGACACATATGGTATGTTGAAGAAGGATAATGACCAAATTGGAAACTATCCTATTAGTATAATAAGTTCGTTCCAAGGGAGACGGTCAAGTAGGATATTTCTATGCTAATAGGTTCTATATCTAAAATCAAATATCTTGACTTCTTCAATACCCCAACTTGGAATTCCATACCCCAAAACATAACTACAACAACATTGCAAACCCAATTTGGATGGTGATTTAAATTAGTACAAGTCACATTCCATCAAACACACCAATTCAGCTTAAATACTCTATTATTTTTATTTCTGAATTGGTGATTAAATCACCGTTACAATCAATGTCCTCTTAGAAATCTCCCATCAATTCTACCCTTTGCTTCACAGCAATCCAACTTGGAACATTCTCCACACTCATTCTCATCACCCAAACATACATTTTTATTTTTATTTTTTATTTATATCTCTATCCTAATTAGAATACTTGATCTTTATCATCAATAATCCCCAATTAGATCTTACTCACTTCTCAACTTAATTTCATTACTGACTCTTTTTCTCCACTTACTTTCACAAACTTCCAACTTGTAAACATTCTCCAATTTAAACACAGACATCATTCTTCCACAAACACACACTCATCACACATAAACCTGGATCATTATCATGACACAACAGGCATAATACATAAATCAACACCAAGCACCCAACTTGGAATACACACAAACAAACACAAATACGCAGTACAACTAGCTGGGACACGATTGGACTCACTCAACAGATGGTCAAGACAAATGGAATAAAAATCAGACCAAATAGGAATTCCCAACTTGGCGGTTACCAATTTAGAAGAGACAACCCAACTACCATCTAACTACCAAATTGGAATTGCACAGGCAATTGTCCAACTACACAAAAAATCCCAAATTGGAATTAACTCTCAAACTAACCAACTGGACTAGACATTCACTCCACAATCTGACTTGGCAAAATCTTCACCCAATTTGGAACACAGATTAGGAAACTTGGAACTTGGCTAGACAACCAAACCATTCCAATTAGGAAACCACCCATCCAAATTAGCACAATCATTCATTCAAAATTCATTCACCATCCAAAAACACACCAAATGGGAATTCAATCAACCCATTAAAACACACAATTAAGACAAACAATTCAAAAACAACCAATCAAAATCAATAAAAGATACATAAAAATCAACCAAAAATTTATATCAAAAAATACTAATCGGTATTCTACATGGTCTATGACCACCAACCCTTTTTTTAACCTTTTGAAATAGTGCCAAGATGGAGATCACTCAAAATTTAGTGAAATATTGTATTTCTGAATTCATCCATATTTTGGACCAAAATATAATTTTCAATCATATTCATGCACTTTTTCATCCAAATTTGGCAACTTCATCTACATTTTTTTTAAATGGAGAAATTTTGGCAAAAAAGGATTAATTTATTTGCCAAAAAGTAGACATTTGTTTTGAAATGGTACAATCTGGACTTGTAGTGCCTAAAAAAAGGGTTGATGACCACAAAGTTGGAGGTTAAATTCCATTTCTATATATACTCTTATTTATCAACTATACATTAATGTAAGATTTTATTTTTATTAGAGATGAAATTACATGTCTTCTTTACTTCAGAAAATATTCTTTTTGTGGAAAATTGATGTTTTTGAGAATTTTTGAAGAAAAAGTGAAGAAAAATTCATATCACATAGAAAATCTAAAAAACATTATAGTGTAAACTCCATTTTTTGTATCATTCTAAAATTAGAATTCAATAGACATTGAAAATACAACCATGAAGTTCAAATCACAAAAGAAGTTCAATTTTAGAATTTTTTTCAAAATTCAAATAGGAGTAGAAGTTAAAATAGATGACCAATCTCAAAAATGCATCTAATCTCTATCTAGCTCATTTGATTGTCATCTGAACACCACTAATTGGCATCTATAGCACTCCAAGTCTCCAAGGTTAAGGACAACAAGGTAAAATGTGAATTGGTTTCCGTAATATCCCTTAAAGTCCCAAGGCCTTTTTTCCTTCAAAAAGCACTCAAAACTACCATTTCTAATGCCAAGAGCAAAAAATTGAATTTTTTTTAATATCTAACCATAGGATCTTGTATTAGAATATTATAGAAATAAGTGATATAAATTTCAGAAACTTTGACCCCATAGATTGGAAGATATTTGCATTTAAAGTGAAGTGAAAAAAAATTGCACCTTAATTGACTAGATTTTTTGGCTTTAAATCATCTTAACTTAAAAATTTTGCACTACAAATTTTGATTTTATAATTCTTCATGTTGAAGAATTGAGTTGAGCATCTAGGATAAAAAATTCAACAAAAGAATACTTAATTTTCACTCATAAAAAAATTATTAAGTCGAAGTAGGTTCATAATTGAAGGAAAAACTAAACCATCAATAGTTCTAAGATGGAATTGAAACACAATAACTCCAAAGTTGAGATTGTTTTAACAAGCAAACTTAACCCTTTCTAACAAATTTTTTTGAAAAATTGTAAGAACTGCATTCTTGAATGAATCCTACAACTTCTTTTTTCAAGAAGATGCTTAAACTACCTGAAAAACAAGATTGTCCATAACTTTCTTATCACTCTAGTCTAAATAGAATGAAACAAAGCTTTAGATGTAGACAAAAATATAATCTTTGAGAAAAAATTAAAAATTCAAGGAATTCAATTTTTGGTGATGTTTTTTGGATTGCCCCATGAGTTTCTTTTTGGACTTTGGGTGGCATAACTTATGCTCCTAGGTACCGATTGAAATAAAAATTATATTGCCCAAAAGATAATGTGGTTTCCTATCCTCTAAAAAAGTTTAAAAAATCAAGTAAAAAATCGAGATCACACATGCCTACCCAAAATCCCAAAAGTCCCCCACATGAACTTTGGGGCTTTAGGGGTTTAATGGTAAATGGAAATTGTTGTATATTTTTGTTGTTGATTCCTTCCTAGCAATAGTTGAAGCTATAGACAATATAAGTCTAATGAAACAAAAATAGAGCAAGCGAAGTCCTAGAAATATTTTTTATTCCCCCAAATATGTTGGGTGTGCTTGATGAACTATATAAAGGGTAATTTAAAAATACTCAATTATTTTTTATGAATAGAAAAAATTCTACAATGTGTATAATAATTTTATGTACTTGAAATCTGAATTTTGGATCTTGTGGAGGTATAAAGCAAAAGTTATGGCCAAAAAATCATATCACCCTGCAACAAGTGACAAAGGAAATAGTACAAGTGTTTTTGGCAATTGCCTTATTTCATGCACTATAAATTGATGGCATGTGTTTTTAAGGTACACTCCAAAAATGCACTCACAAACTTGTAATTTTGAATTTTTGATTTCTTTTTCTAATTTCTTGTGTTTTCTTCTACTTTAACTTTAACAAAATCTTCTTTTTAATTTGGCAATATTTTATGTACATGTCTAAGGGTTTTTATTTGAAAATGTCTATTATTACTTATTAGTGTATGATTCTTAAACAAGGTCATTTGTAGGCCATCACACCCCAACCTAAATAATCATGCACAAGCTTCTTCTATAATAAAATAAAATCTAGGTACAAACTTCTATTAAGTATCTTTCATGGTTAATTCTCCCAACGTTGGGGAAGTTTTTTGAGTTTCATTGGCTAATTTCCTACTATTCCCTCATTGAACCGTTTTTTCAAGTACAGAGTCTAGTTATTTTCTCTATTTTCCATTCATAATCGGGTGTTTTTGGTTTTTTTCAACATTTTTTAGCTAGTGTTTTCAAATTGCAACCACTTTTTTTAACAATTCCACCAACTAACTTTGAACTAGCCACCAGTTCTTCCTGGACATTGAATTCTCCCACTTTTGAATTGTAAATTGTTAAAATTAATAAAATAGTATACTTTGGATACAAATGTACAATCTACAAGTTTTTGTGAAATTTCTAATTTCTAATACTTCTGTATTTAGTATGACATGGGCTCCATTTGTTTCTACATTACAAAAAAATTTATTCAAATAAAATTTAGGGTTGTCTCATACCAACATCTTTTTCCAAACTATGGTCTATCAACAATAATAAACCATTTATAACTTTTGCATATTCATTTTGCACTATAAGTATCATGAAGATCCAAATTACTTTGATCAATACAATCCTAAAATGAAATCTACAATTAAGTTAGACTAGAAAGCTAGACACCTACAAAGATACAACAAATCTTCAAATTTAGCAATTAGCATCACCATAAGAAAATTTGATGAAAGCATTTCCAAAAGAAATTAGACTAGAAAATAATATTGTACATGAGCATCAAATTTGAGAGAGAGCAGTTGCAAAATGGAATTTACTCATCATATTTTGACATATTCATGTCACCTTGCACCAATTATGAGATGACATGTAATACTTTTTTTACAAAATTAATGTAATTTATACCAAATCTGACCCTCATGCAAGGTACTTGTAGAGAATTCTGTAGGAATCATTGATTTGAGCTTCCTTGGCCTTTGATTTGGTGGCTTAATTAAAAGCAAATTTCTAATTTGTCTTTCTTTTTGGCTTCATTACATACTCTAGAAAATCTAAATTTGAAAATTTGTGCGAGAATATGCGACCACTTCATCTAGTCCTCCTTATCAATATAATGTATTGTAATTACTATGAAGGCTTTTTCTTGGCCTTCCAATGTATTTATGTCATTCATGTTAGATGATAAATTTGATTGCAACATCATTGTACTACCAAACAAAGACTTTTGATCCTATCAATGACAAATTAATTCCAATCTAAAATGTATTATAGCATTAATTCTAAAGAACATAGAAAATCTATCAAATCTATCATGACTTAGTTGGGATAGATCATTTGAAAATGGCACAATAAATGTTAATTTATCACAAATTTGGACAAGTTCTTGTAGGTGGAATGCATACCTTATAAGACAAACTATGCTTGAAAGTTGGAACTCAACTTTTAGACACCCTAACCACTATATCCAATGTGTTGATTAGGCATAAATAAAAATAGAAAATCCACCATTATCTTCTTTGCAATATTAAAACAATAGGATTAACTTTCATGAGTTGGATCTTAGATTTATATTCTAGTCATGAGTTTTTATCCATCCATCTCCAAAGAATACAAAGAAGATTCCATTGAACCACAATCAAGGTATTATTAAGCTTCAATGTCAATATTGAATCTATAATGCAAACAAAGTTACAAAGTCATTATCTTTACTTATGGAGATCATTCCCATAAACAAATCCTTATCTTTCACCAATTATAAAAAGTTACATGACATCTTTTGTATTTTTCTTTTGTTTCATAGGTTTAACCACCTATTACTAAATGATCTACTCACTTTGACTTAAAGAGTTTTACTTGAGAAAATTTCTACAAATCCCATCTATATGCACAACTTCTCCTCAACTCATTAGCTACACTATCTCCTTTCTAGAACTATCTAAGCACATATAGAGTACTATTAGTTAAACACACTTGACTATTTGTGTACAATCAAATCATTTTAGCTCTAAAGTATAGCCATAGAAATGATTCAATTATGCACAAACACATTGTGAGGGTTTCTTCTCCACCATTGAGATAAATTGATTCAATTGGGTTCTATTTTGTTGGATTCAAAATTCTAAGATAGGGTGGATAAACCTTGTCCAAATTTGCCATCTAAGTTGTAGACATGCATTTTTTAATAACAATTCTAAGTATTCTAGATTTCACTTAAATCTGATAAAAATTACAAAAGTTAGGTTTTGGGGTTTGGAGAGTAAATGGCTAGTTCAACACTAGAAAATCAAGATCTGCAATAAACAACCTTGCACAAACCTTGAATAGAAAAATCATAATCATTCATTTTCAAAATTGGATTTTTGATGCCAAAACTAGACTTAAAAAAGAATTTTCCAAAAATATAAACTTCTAAAAATAGTAATTTGATAAGGTTTTATTCAACTTCAAAGTATTGTAGACACCAAAATTTGGTACCTTGGACATTTAAGAGTTAAGAGGTAGTTGCCTCACATGTGATATCAATAAACCATGGTCATTAGATAACAAAGTTGAAAGAAATAGATCCAAAAATTGTGGATCTTGGATTAGGCTCCAAAAATTCACTATTGAACAAAATGCCCGGACAATGAAACCCTCAAGATTAACCCCTCACCGCCCAAGGCATGAACAGGTCCAAAAACAACATTCCTTTTGAAGTGTTATAGATATAACTTTCACTAAGTTATAGAGATCTCAACCGTACAATACTGTAGTGCACTTCTTTTATATTACATGCACCAAATTTGGTGTCATTTGACCACATAGATTGCAAGATTATAATGTTGTAGTGTTGAAAAAAGGATGCTGAATTTTTCCTAAAAATACATTTGGAGGTGAAATTAGATTTCTAACTCTACTCAAATGAAGAAACTTCAAACTATAAAGTGATTCAAAATCAGCATAAAAACGCATAGGTGAAAAAAAATATCATTCAATTGACTCATTGTGTTTGCAAAATGACTTTGAAATGTCAAAAAATAGCATGAAAAGTTGCAAAAAATACATCAAAAATTGAACCTCCTACTAAAATGATTCTCAATCACTCATAAATTCTTGGATTGATATGAAATTTTATACACACAAGCTAGACTAGTATGGGAAACTTTTTCAAAAATATTTATTGGAAACAAACATTGTATGAAGAAGAAACTAGCTACTGAAGTTCATTGTAATCCAAAAATGTTGGGATTTTGAACTTCGAATTGCTCCCAAACATTCATAACAACTTGGATTGACATGAAAATTCTATCACAATAAGTAGACTTGAAGGAGAACATAATCCAAAATTTTTTTATTGAAAATGAACTTTGGATGAAGGAGATACAAGCCCCTGAAGTTGTAGCCATCAAATGTAGTTTGGTGAACTCAAATTGAACTTGTTGGAACTTCGATTGGCTTCCAAAAATTCAGAACATCTTGGATTGATCTGAAAATTTTTACCACACAAACCAGAAGAGAGAAAAAAAATTTCCAACAAGTTTTATTGAATTTGGAAATTGGATGCAAAAGTTACAGCACTTTGAATTTGACCTAAGGACACTTTTGGTCCCCTTGGGCGTTGAGGGGTTGAATGTCCAACAATCCAATCACCATAACCTCAAGAAACCCTAATTGCAAGGAAAGAGAAGTCTCTTTTTAAATTTAATCTATTTTGTTCATAAATTTATTTAAACATAAAAATTAGACAAATGCATATTCAAATATTTAGCCTCAAAAAATTCTTCATTAGTTTTTTTATTGTATGATATTTATAAATGTAAATAATAGAAGAATAAAACAAAAAATTGTATAGTATATGGAAGGCCACACAAATATGTCTTTCAACTTTGTTTCCTTTTACTCTTTTTTTGGTCATGCATGGCTAAATATTTGAATATATATTTGCCCATGGATTCAATGGTGGCTTCTTTTTTGAGCTTTATTTCATGATTTTGGTTGTGACTATTCACACCTAGTGCATCCTATAGTTGTCAATACGTAAATAGATATAGATATATGAGATTTAACCCTCAAAGGACCAAATAACTATTCAACATCCTCAAGAGATCTCGAATAGTTTTGCAAGAAGTCAATTTTGGTCATTAAGAAAATAATTTTTTCTGTGAATTGGGTGGTTTGATCAAAATTTGGATGCAAACATTTGCAAAATTTCCATACTTCTGCAATTTGATAGGTGTGTAACTTACATGATACAAGATGCAAACATCGAACAAAATAACTATGTATAGTAAAAGAATCTCACTCTAGAAGGTGTTAAACTTCATTGGCCTTATCAGGCAAGGTCACACCAGTAATGAACTTTTTCTTCAACTTTCAAACATTGAATTTCAAGAGAAATTTTTCTTTTCATTCTTTTCCCACTGACCTAAAATGTGATAATTTTCCACAATTTATGCCAAAAATGAGCCTCGAACCTTTGAGGGATAAAATATCAACTAAACCGATTGGAACCTAAATGTCATCACCAAAATCTGAAGGATTGAGAGGCTACTGGGACAAACTATTGTCCCAAAATATCTGATCATCCAGAACATGGACTACAAAGTGGTTAGGTCTAGAGATACCGCACTTCAATTTCTCAGTTTGGATAACAAAATACAACGGATATTTCACCCTGAAGCATGCTGCAGACCAAAAAAGTCCAATGGATGACTTCACTATTAACCTCCAAGCAGCATAGACAGAACAACATAAGTAAGGAACTTTTGTTTGTTGGATCTAGAAAATCCAGAATAATTTAAGAACAAATTGGTTCCTAAGGTTTTCAGGGTTGAGATTTGAGAGTATGAATCTGCAATTTATAAGAGAATCCACCATGCAGATTCCAAGATTATTTGATGAACCTGGTATTCCACAAATCCTACGTTCTCAACATCCAGATAACGTCCGCTCAAGGGTTAACTGTGGAAACAAGGAAGCACCTATTGGTCCAATAATCCTAGTATTTTGGTGACTACCTTACACAGGGGGCAGCGTCCTTCCCGGTTCGAAAACCACAGTAGAGTTTGACAACCGCGCATCCAGATTTGGGAGCGGACACTATGACGAGTTACACTAATACCAAATTGGACAACTTGAATAGCATCCACTCACATTATACAACCAGAGAAGATACAGAAGAAATCTTTTCTACAATCAGGTCAACAAACTGTGAAAGATATACCATACACACAAGGAAGAGGACGCGAAGTTGATTGAAGCATAAATAAGGTCGCGAACGGAACCCACAACCATTTCACAATCAAAGTATTCCACATATGACCACAAGGTATAGAGGTCTATTCATATATCTCTCTCCTACCAGAAAGACCTGAGCACCTACTCAAGTCTCTCCATAGCTCCGGTCCCTCCCAAAAAAAGAACGGAGGTGAGATTTATAACAAGCCATCCAAAGAGCTAACCCCATGGCCACGTGACTGCCAAAATGAGAGGTGACTTCCTGCCTCTTGCACATCAGCCCGACTCCGAAGCGCCTACTTGGATCTCTGTCTCATCTTTCGGCGCTTGCGTTTCAGTCTCCTCATGCGTTTTTTCTTCCACTGATACGACACATCCAGCAGGCAAACAGTAAGCAACGTAAACAGTAGGCATACATCGACAACCCTCACCTTACACCAAGCATTCCTCCATGAAACCCTAACCACAGGAAAAAAAATAATAATCGCCACTTCGTACGAAAGGAGCCAGCATACTGCATAAGACACAACCCTGTCTCCCCACGAACAGAAACAAGGGGTAAAGAAAACATATGCAGCATTTACTAGCCTACGCAGACAAGAAAAGAGAGAAATTATACAAGAGAACGCTCCTCAGCCCCAACAGAAGCAGACCTGGATAAACGAATACTGTGAACTCTAAGTGAATCGTACAAAGACGGAGATGGGCAATGAGGAAGTGCACGGTACCTTGGCCCTCATGGTTGACAAACGCAGTTGAGGGTGCAGCCGCAAGCAAATGAGAGAAAGAGGGAAAATGATGGGACGGAGCTGCCATATGAAGGAAAAGCTTGACGGGGTCCGTCCGTCGAGCCTCAAACCCTAAATTTGTGCACGTGGCGTTCCAGCGTGGCATGCCACGTGAGCATATCATCAGCGTCTGAGAAGAAGAATTAATTTGGGCTACCGTAGCATTGGGCAGTGTATTGGAAATTTTGATTTCATATTTGGAATTAGAGACCTGAGTTACAATATAAGGTGGGTACCCCAAAACCCGCCACTAATTGCTATTGTGCTTAATTACTATTATTAGACTGTTCAAGTATTTTATTATTGGCAAGGGAAAGGTTTCAACACACCCAAGGACGTGACATTTGGATTTTGTATGCAAAAGTTATGAAGGAACAAAGTTTGGTTCTAAAGGCGTTTCTTCCACATAGGTACATAATTGATTTTGGAGATGTACATAGAGTGAAGATGGTGGTCTAGGGTGATTGACACGTTTTGGGGTGCCCATTGTAACGGCCCAAAATATAGGGAGGTTTTTACTTCTTCCTTCCATATGAGGCCCCACAAAGGCTTGTAGCACTATCATGCTCAAATTTCATTAGTAGACTTTTTAAAATGAAATAGGAGAACCCCAAAGGTTGATGTTAATATTTAACCCTACACATAAGGATGTTGTGAACCTAAAAGGTCCAATCAATGATTTTCATAGTTACCTTGTAGAAACAAAGATTGCACCTATTGATCCAAGAATCAGAGTATTTGGGTAACTATTTTGGTTCAGATAAACCCTTGAATGATTTGATGTCTACTTTTTGGATGACAACATATAGTTGAAAGCGTAGGAAGAGAGTGATTTTTATTCATCCTTTATTGGGAGAATTTAATTTATGGACAACTTTTGCCTCAATCTATAAAGAGTGTGCCCCCCTTAGGTTATATGTTGTGTATAATTTTTGAAAATGCCATAAACCAAAATATATCACAATTTCATGAAAATTTGGCTTGCCTATAGTCACATAATTATGGGGGAATCCAAGAGGATTACAAAATCAATATCAAACCCAAAACAACTATGACAACATTGAGGCTGATGCCATGGGTCAATTTATAAGTGGAGTGAAGAACATTTTAAATATGAAACTAATTTAGTAGCTAAATTCTTAGATGGATTGTCAGTCTTCATTGTCATTGTCACTAGAGTATGCCCCATGCCATTGCTAAGGGATAATAAAATAAAAATAAAAGGAATTTTCTAATTTTTCAATTCATAAAAACTTCAAAATTTAATATCTTCTTTGTCGTGGGTTGGAATGCCATGAAACAAAGTCCACACATCCCTCCTTGTAGAAAACTTTCTACTATAGTACCATGAATATGACTAGAGAATACACTATCCAAATGATCTCACCATAACAAACAAAACAAAGCAAATAAAACAAAACAAACATAACAAACAACTTGATTTAATGTATAGGAAGAGACAACCCAACCATCGGTTAACTACCAAATTGGAACTGCATAGGCAACTATCCAACTACACAAACAATCCCAAATTGGAATTTACTCACCAACCAACCAACTGGACTTGACACACACATCCTTAAAAAATATGACTTGGACAGAACTACCACCCATTTGGATTACAGATTAGAAAACTTGGAACTTGGCTGGACAGCCAAACCATTCCAATAAGGAAAGCAACTAACCAAATCAACACAATCATTCATTCAAAATTCATTCTCCAAATTGGAACTCAATTAGCCCACTAAAAAAACAATTAAGACAAACAATTCAAAAACAAACAATCAAAATCAATAAAAAAACCATAGAAATCAACCAAAAATTTATAACTAAAAAATACCAATCGGTATTCTATAGCAATCGTCCATAACTTGTGCCATGTCATCAATTAACCACATTAGACAATACTTGTCACATTAGTTGTGCCAAGTCACCAATCACATCCACCTCGGTAGACATGTCATGAACCACAAACCACAAACCACATTAGCTAAGCCTTATCAACCATGTTGGTCAACACAACAACCTTGTCAACACTAGAGGTTGATGAAATTCCACATTAGCAACTAGATGAGAAACAAATTGTTGCAAATAAATGACCTAAAATTGGTCTTTAGTCATTGTACAATCATAAATGTCCTAATTGATTGTGTTTTTAGTCATTCAGCCTAGTCATTTATAGCACTATTCTCCTAATTAAGGAGTCAGCTCCTAAGTTCAAAAAGAATAAGCATTTTATAAAGCCCATAAATCACAATGAAATGTCAAAATTGTAGAATTGTTAATTTTGTGACTTCATTTGTGAATAACTTGCAACATAAAAACACCATGAGCTAGTCTACTCAAAGCCCCAATCACATAAGAGTTTATATTAGGTTGACTTAGAAGAATATGATACTAATATTTTCACCTTGAACCCATGAATAGTAGGGGCTACCCTAGCAAAAGACAAATTAGAACAAGTATATATAGAAACAAATAAGGCTTGTTTCTTAGTTGCTACTATGAGATGGGATGTGAGCTATTGAGGGTATGAGATTTCTTTTATTATAAGTGGGAACTAGTTTATTACTTGAAGACCTGAGCTATACAAATCGACCACAAAAGCACCTCATCTTTATTGAAGTGACAATTTTCAAACATGAATATGTTATATTGATTGCTTCTTTGTATCTCATGTTTAGAACTCTAGATAGTGAATAGTAAACTTGACACATCAATAAAGGCACCTCAAGATATATACTACCCTAATGAATTGACAAAATGTCATTCCCTTTTCAAGTCCCTCTCTCTATATTTAATTCAATCAAAGCAATGAAAATTCACAAAGTCCATTGTAATTGCACCACAAAATGCAAATAAAGGCCAAATACACAAAAGTCAACTAATTTTCCTTATTTCAACACAAGATTAAGTGATCAACACTTGTTCTACTCAAATGCAATTGTATATGTAACCTTCATAAGCATGCAACTCTATCCATGATTCCATGCTAATCTGCTTATCTCCATGCATATGCTCTAGCTAGTGTCTATATATCCTAGTGGAAAAAAAATTTGGAAAATGAAATGGAAATCTCACCTTGATTGAATTGTGTATAGTCACTTGAAAAACTTTGTATGTATATTTTATATATATCCCAAACTAGTCTACATTTTGCCATTTTAGAATGCATTCGCCAACTATGAGTTGTAGATGATATCATACGTCCCAAGTAGTTATGAACTCGCAAGGGTGATGGAGGAGATTTGCAAAGGACTCCCATCATTAGGGGTGCCGGAGTTCAAAATTATGCTAGCTAAAAACTCTAATGGGACACCCACGGCTTGCAAAGAGATTACTATGCCATTGTTCTCCATAGGGTGGTGGTGTAAGGAGACTGATTTTGGCAAATTTGAAGGTGCATTAGAGACTCCGTCCATGCTTCCAATACATTGCTACATTTCATTGATTGGTCATGTTGGTTTTGCATGTTGTTATTGTTGTCTAAGATGTTGCAATTAGAAGCATTTGACAACATGTTTGGATTTTGAGTGTCACATCTAGACATTAGTATGAGGGACGGAATGTCAAGATTCAACCCCAATGTCCATCAAGATCTATGATTTTTTTTGGTACAATTCATCTATCTAGTATGACGGACAAGATGTCTAGTATGACGGACAAGACGTCCACCTGACAGAAAGGTTGTCCACAATAAAATAAATGACTAATATGAATCCTAAAGTGTCAAGATGCTTCCTGACCAATGATGACGGACATCCCAACACAAAAGCTAATGTCACATTAGGATAGAAAACCCTATGGCATGTAGTAGTTGCAATTGAACCTTGGCAAAGGAGGTGGTTGCATTGTGGGTTTGCATTTGGATGGAGACATGGGTTGGTACGACATCCTACAACAGATTGGTGGCCTGACGTCTTGTTGGCAAGTCGCACAACCCGACAAATGGCTACTCAAATGCAATGCCACAACATCGTTGCTACCATCGAGTCTAGAAGTACTCTGGGTCATCTATGCATATAGCCTACATTCATGCAACATATACATCACGATTCAAGGTTGGGTGAAAAACACAAGAAACCAATGCAACCATTTTACAAGCTTGAAAAAGGTGGAAACTCCATTATAGAAGCTTTAAAATGATATATTAATTGCTTGAACCAACCGCTCTTACGAAGACCACTCACTTAGCATTTGTTGTTCTGCCATGAAACTTAAAATTTATTGTACATGCTAAAATTATACTTTCTCATGCTATGAAATTCACCAATTCAATTGAATAGTCAAGGAATAGTTTAACATGAAATCAACATAAAGAAACATATGAAGATGCAAATGCAAGCTTGTCATTCAATTTAGACATGCAAACATGAGAACAGACATAGTAGGGACTTAGGTAATTGCAAGCAACTTAATTGCATTGAAACCTTGGTGATGCTCATTCATGTGTCCTCCAAATCCTTGTGACTTCTCAAACTTCATTAAATAGAAGTGGCATTCATATTCGTTTATGCCCTCAATTGGCTTGGCATCCTTGTCTCCCCTACCGTTAGTTGAGGCTTGTTGTCTCCTAGATCGGCAAGTGGCCTCTTGGACTATGACTATAGCAATAATAGCCACCATTCTCACGACCTTAAACCCTATGGATGGAGGCTAAGTTGGGCGTTGGCATGACAACTTCCTCCTTGTTAGAACTTAAGTCTGAAAATTATAAATCAAATTGTAATGGATGTGTCTCCCTCTTTTCTTTCCTTGAATTTTTTTTAGAAAATGCTTAGATATATTTACTTAGAAGAGATCTTAAGTCACTATACTCTTAAATTGGGTGGTTTCTATGGTATCTACCTTATGGGAATGAAAAGAAGAGTAAAGGATTCAACTCCAAATGGTGTCATTAGTGTGAGACTATTTTCCAAGTAAAAAAGTCATGTAGTCTACTTTTCTCTTTGTCACCTTCTTGTGGTGAGTGCAAGGTTGTCTTGCTAAATAAAACATTCTATCTATTAAAATGTTTAAGACGTCAACATGAGCCCCAATATGTCTTATAAAAAAAATTTAGAATATACCTAGAATATGTAGGAATATTATAGCATGTGCCTAGAATATTTGATCATGTACTTGAAATATATAAGGATATTTGGGAATGTCTATTATGTTAGACAAATGTCCAATAAGACCGTTCAACAAGAGTAAGACTATATAATCAACATGGCCCAAAACTTATTTGATAAAGACAATGATGGAAATAATTTGATAGAACCAAATGTTTTGATTTTTAGGAAAATGTGTCTTGAATTCCCTTACTATAAGGTCTCCAACAAAAATATAGAATTTTCTTGGTTATATAGATTTTCAAAGTATACAAGAGTTCCAATACTATTCATTATGAGAAAAAAAGAATTATGTGTGTATTGAAATTCATGTGTAGGGGGTATCAAATGCATAGCTCTTGATTTTAATCCCTAAATTCCTAATCAACCATTTTATGGTCTCTTCCTAACTTTAGGGGCTTCTTGGATCTCATATAATTTTATTTTTTTGAAATTTTATACTTTTTTCATGTAGTTAGTTAATTTATCTTTCCAATTTTAGGCATTCACAAAATTTCAAATTGAAGTAGAAACTATATTTAAGAAGCTTCATTTTATTAATGTCTACAATTCATATCAAGAACAAAGATGTACAATTTGCCAAAATACCTTAAAAGAACATCCATTTTCTTAGCATCTTCTTCAATAGGGAGGCCAATATTTCTTCAATGAGGGAATTTCTACTACCATTTTCTACAACCAAATTCAATGATGTAATAGAAATTTTGGATGAAAATCTACAATCCTTCACCCAAATTTTGCATTTGAAATCATCCATGAGTTACTTTTGGCTTCAACTGCACTCAAGGTAGCCTTATTAGGGCACATTCACACCAAAGGTGTCTTAAATGCAAAGTATAAATTTTAACTAGTGATGTTAACAAGAGTTTAAAATATAATCCCAATGAAGATAAATATTCCAATCAAGAATGAGGGTTTATTTGTACAAACAAGGGATTGAGCAAGGAACAAAAAGACCCCATATTACTAATGGGATTCAAATACCTTCTTCATTCCCTTTCTACCTCTAATGATTTTGAAGATTTCAATTTCATGGATGCAAATTTCAAACTTCTAGAATTTATCAAACAATCTAACCACTAACCATGCCATGCACCACATTGGATTAGGATGACGAATCCCACCCCATATCTACATGGCCATGGTGCATGCACTTTAGTTGAATTGAAATCTTAATTTATCTATAGTATGAATGTGTCCTAAATACTCAACCATCTATTAGGAGAATGATTAATGTTTTTAAAGATTGAACTTGATCCAATCAAAATTCACTAAGGAAGCATCAAGAAAATGTTATAACATATCAATGTATTTTATAAAAAAAAAAATAGTGCATATAAATCAATTATTTGGATACGTTAGAAAGGATACACTCATTCATTGTAATTTTAAGACTCTAAATTCCCAAGGACATTTTATTTATTTATCAAAAACCACTTAGTAATCTAATTTCTAATGCAAAGAACAAAAAATGTAAACATTTGTTTCTTTTAAATATCCAACCATATGATCTTTTATTGTACTAGTAAAAAAATGTCTGGAAGAAATTTCAAAAACTTCAACCATATAGATTGCAAGATATAAGTGTTTATAGATATGAAATTTTTTTTTGCACCTGGCCTCAATAGATTATAAGGCTTTGAATTCTCTAAACTTAAAATCTATGTAATAAAGATTTTGAATTAAAAAAGATTTATGTTGAAGAATTGAGTTGAAAGTTTGGGTAAAAACTATATACGCATATACACTTCCCCCCTTGATATGCACTCATTAAATAATTGTTAAGTCGAAGTAGATATGAGATAGAAGGAAAAAGTAAATTGATAATAGCTCTAAGATGGAATTGAAACTCACTAATTTCAATAGTGAAATTATTCTACTAGGTAAACTGAACCATGTGGAATATTTTTTTAAATTGTGAAAGTTGAGTTCATAAATGGATTCAATACACTTTTTTCTCAAGAATAAGCTAACATTGCCCACAAAATAAGATTCTCCATAACTTTCACGTCACTTATCCAAATAGAGTGACTCAAATCTTTCCACATTGACCAAAATATAATCTATAAGAATTTCTTCATTTCAAATTATTTTAAGTTTTTTTTTTTTTTTTTCTTGCCCACCCTTACCTATTTTTGATTTGGTTGGCATAAATTTTGCTACCAACCATACATTGAAATAAAAATCAATCTCCCTAAAAGCTAATCAATTTTCCTATTTTGAAAAAAAATTAAAAAAAACATGCCAGAAAACACCGCTACCTTTTTTTTATACGGTACAAATATAATGTTTCACACATTATAGATTTTAATGTCAAAGACTTAATTATGGATAGAATCAAGTACCACATGAAAGTGGTTTGTTGAATTTAAGGAATTGTAGGTTGTTAGTTTATAAATTAAAATATTTGATAATTTATTCAATATTGATGTTTAAAATTTATAAATGTATTATATTTTTAAATTTTAGTCAATTGAAATTAAATATTTCTTTTATATAATATTAGTTTCTCAAAGGATCATTTCAAATTTGAAGGGCCACGAAAATAACATGTTATGTATTCAAAGAAGGATTTGTGTTTTTTCTAAAATATACAAGATGCATTGCTTTCTTTTTTACAATTCTACCCTACTTAAAAATATCAAATTTCTTATATTGAAAATTTTCAATCTTCAAATCTATAAATTAATGAATTAAATTTTTTATAAATATTCTAAAATTTAAATGCTTCAATATGAAAATTCGAATTTTCATTGATATAAATAATTAAATTTGTAAATATAAAATATTTATAAATTTTATAGTTGATTCTTCAACTTTCATTGATTACTCTTGAAACCTAGTCGATTAGTTGAAAATTAGTGGTAGTATACTTAGGTTATTATTCAAGGCACAAAAATAGATGAATAGACAAATATAATTGGTTCTAAAACATTATTTTTTCCTATCATTCCTCCATAATCTTGGGATGTGTCTTGTTGCCTTTGAGTCTAGAGATGACACTAGCATGCATTTGCATACTAGTATCTTTTGATGTTGTCACAATAAAAATAATTGAGAACATTCAAGGGATTAGATGTGAGGATGAAGCAACAAAGTTAAATCTAAATGTATGGATTCATTTCTTGATTTGAAATCTATAAAAGATATTTCACTAACAATAGCGTGAAGAAATAATTTGGTATTGTAAAATAAACATAAAACATAGACTTTGAATTTTGGATTACACTTGCATTACAAATTTTAGAACTTGTAGTTTGTCAAGAGTTATCATGTGGTTATTGTTGTTTCATGGGTTCGCATGTTAATATACAATTTAGTGCATCATTATGATGCATTGCTTTACGATTTATCGCATTGTTATGATGCATTACTTTCAATTGACTATGTTACATTTTTAGACTAATTTTTGTTATTCATTTGTGATGGACTCATCAAACTTCTTAAACCATCCAAGATAGTCGACAAGTTTCTTAGAGCACTTTTTGCTTGTTTTTTTCGGGTTTTCTCACACATGCATGAAACAATTTGATGTGACCAACAACAAGAAAGTGAATAGAATACAACTCCAAAAGGCAAAGCTAGGATAATCGACGAATAAGGAGCAAAACTACATTACAACAATATAGATATTAACCCAAGAAGGTCATATTCATTATATTGAGACTTTTTGTAGATTTTGAGACAAAATGCTAGTTATTGGAAAATTCATTTAAAAAATTAGGAATTGAAACCAAAAATAAAGAATGCTCAAATAGTGATCCTATAATGAAAGTCTAAAAGTTGGTGTTGTTACCTATTTATAAAAAAATACCAGTAAAGAGATAAAATGGTTTATCCTCGAGTCGAGGATAAAATTAAGACTGCGAAAGGTCTCAATATAACAAATATGGCCTTCAAGTAATCTTACTACCTTCCTTGGTTCAAACAATCTTGTGGCAACTTGGGAGCACTTAGGGCCTCTTTATACTAAAAGTGAGAAGTTGTGGATAACAAGCTCTCAACCCAGTGAAAGCTTCCAAAATTGAGAAAATTACAGAATGTGATGTTAGATTGACATTGGATGTAAGGCTATGATCAATGTGATGTTCCATTAATATGGAATCCTACATTAGTATGATGTGTATCTTAGTAATTATGATGTCTTGGAACAAATTCTCCTAACAAGAAATGAAGTGGAAGTTCTTGATGCACAAAGACATGCCATTACATTTAGCAGAATTTATTGTATTCATTGTGGGCTTTGTTGTTTTACGTCCTACAGGATTTGATAGAAGCTACTAATATGTTTGAAGGTAACTTGAAGAGTGAAACCCATGACATGTTGGTGCAAATGCAAAAATGTCAGAAGCCTATTATTGGTGCCATCAATGGTCATTGTATTACAATAGGATTTTGAATTTGCCTTAGGGTGCGACATAGTGGTAGAGAGCACTAGAAGATGGTGACCCATTTTTGATCACCCCTCCATTTTGACATTATGGGTTCTTCTACTACTATGCAAGTAGAAATAAACATTGATTAGTTATAGTGCAATTCCAAGTGCAATTGTAGTGCATTATGATTGGCTACAAGTATCTTGATGTTGCCACTAGCCTTGGTCAATTTTATTTCCAACCTTTAGTTAGAAATAGAAAGACTTGTATGACCAATATGGATTTAAAAAAATCTTTAGTTAGAAAATTTATGGTAATCGTGCTTTGAGAATTTTTTTTTGAAAACTTGTGGAATCCTTCCAAATTCTATTTTGGTACATAGAAAATTTTCCACACTTGAGAAACCCATGCTCCAAATAAGCGTAATTACTTAACCCTTGAATGTCCATATTCATCTCCAGAATAGACGATTTAAGAAAAATCATCATAAAGTATTATTTGGAAGCACATTTTGGAATTGATATACAAATAAAAATTGTAGACTAAGAGTTTTAGATTCCATCCGTGTGGTTAGATTCATCAATGCTATCACCAATATTTTTTTATAAATTTTGAAAGCAAAAATTTCAAAATTCCTTCTAAATTCAATTACAAGAAAAATGTTATCATTTTTTTGAATAATTTTTTTTTGAATGGATTTGAAATGAGTCTCCCTTTCAAATGGTGAATTCTTCAAATTTTTGTGTTCTTTAAATCTATAACCTCATTTTGGCAAATCTAACTTGAACTAGAGTCAATGCAATTTTGGCTTAATCAACCACTTGACATACTTGCACATTGGTAATTGTAGAAAAACATATACTCTAGTAACACCAAATCCAACCCTTAGATAAGACAACAACTTCATAAAGTATCTCCACAAATTAAGGTAACTTTCATCCAAGCAATAATAAGGATAAAACTTGAGTTTCAATCTACTCTATTGCTAAATTTAGTGACATCCATGCAAAGTAAGTGAATTTTTTCTAAGTATGTCTAACCCCTAAACGACGCGGCAGACATTTTTGGCTGATGAACATCAAGGAATTCTCCTCTATAGGACAAAATTGCAACTATTCATCCTCAGAATTAGGGGCGGAAAGGGGAGATCTTCTACAGTAGTTTGACTCCCAATGAGTATTTTTAATTTTTTGTAAAGAAGATGATGTCACACGGTTCCGAAATGGCTGATTTCCGTGGTTGCCAACCAGCCCGCCGCTCAAGGGTTAAACACTTTTTACCTTGTCATAATGGAAATGAAGAAATGTTAATAGTACTCTACAATCATATGTTGAAACTTAATTCAAATGTTTGTCCACCAATACCTCTTTAATGTCACCCAAGTGCACGTGAATCTGTTGTTCTGTGATTATCTCCTGAAATGGGACATACACATACAGATCTTAAGGTGGAGCAGGTGCTCCGTCATCTTCTCGAAGAATCCTCACTGGGAAAGAATGTATGTTGCTTCTCCTACAGAGCTGTAATGGTATGCCCAGTTTGCCAGGGTCACTTAATATTTGTGAATAAATTCCAGTTCCAGTTTCCAGTTTTTTAGGGTTTAGGGTTTGTTGTTCAATTACTTGGTGTTGTCTTGCAGGAACGGGGGGCATGAATATTATGCCAATATGAAGCCTGAGGATTTTGCTGCCATGCAGGAATTTCTTTCTGGACGGTCCTCAAAACCGATACCTAAGCTTGAGGAGCCATTTGCAGGATGCTTGCAAAGTTGGTAGTTATCATAAGTGACGAAATATTTGCTGTCATACAATTTTCAACTGAAAGCTACAATACATACTAGCCTTGGAATATGACTTTGAAATGGATCAGTAGGTTTTTAAATTTTTGATGCTTTCTAGAGAGTACTTTCTCAATAACGTTTCGTTTAACTCCTGCTGAGGACCAAATGCGCTACTAGAGTTCAATACAGTACCGTAGCGGAAGGTCGTGGGGCCTTACAAGGTATTCAGATTTGAATTGATTGAAGATTTCAATTTGTTTGGGGGCAATTACTCCAGAAGGATCGAAATGTTTCATTCAAATTTCACACTTAGAGAAGAGATAGAAGTGAAAACACTGGGCATAAAAACACAAGATTTGCAAATCTGAAAATCCTCCTCCAAATCTCCCAATAATAACACCAATAAATTGAAGGGTGTGACAAGTCAAAAAAGCAACAGAAAAAGGTATCTAATACCTGATTTCTGAGAAGGCAAAGAAACCATCTTGGCCCTCCTATCCACTTTGTCGTCAAATTTACACATCAGAAGTGCATTAGCGTTTGCGATACTTGCTATCCTGCTCGACGTATGACCTCTAAGCATAACTCTCAAGCACAGGATTGAAAGCAAAAAAGCTCCCTTACAGCAGCTTTCCTACATAAGACTAAACTCTACTTCCAAATAGCCCTCCTAACTAAAACCACCGACATGCCTCCTTACACTCAACGGAAACAGTGATAAAATTAATATCTACATTATAGCTTAAAGGGCACCACTGAGTAATTGAACAATTCACTTGATGAAGACGGAGCCTGCTTCATGCTCCTTCTCTCACATCAAAGTGGTGCCGGGTTCCGCTTCAATAAAACCAGAGCAAGAACAAGAATGGTAAGTACCATACAGGCCTTGAAGGGGGCTTCAGTTAGGTCACTGTCTTTGTCACCGAAGATTTTCCGGTCCACAAATCCGAAGGCACCGTTTATAAGGTCCATCATGGTATCCATCATCTCCCACACCACATTCCATATGCATTTGAATGCTACCAGGAAAAGATTCGCACGCTGTGGTTGCCTCGTGCTAGAAGAGCTCGACATGTCTTCATAACCTTCATAGACTACATCACATGATAAGACAAGGTTAGTGGATTGTTGATCAGTTGTCATGACCATAAAATACTCAGGAATAAGCCAACGGCAACACAGTTGGAAGATAACAAACTAAAATGGATAATGCACTTCGGCATCATCAATGTATGCTTGTCAAAGATTAGAAGCGTAAAATAATAACATTCCCATGAACCTCCATTGTGAGAGACGGTCATCGTGCGAGTTCGCAAGAGCTCCTGGACCTTCTCATTCTTCACATACGCATCCCAAATTGCTGGATCCCTAGCGAGTGATACCACTTCTGGCTACATAACACTCACATACAAATTATTTCCCAAGCATCAATAAAATTAAAGACAAGTAAACTGTAGAAAATGTCATGAAGGCTTGATAAATAACAATGGAGAGGAGGTAGGCAGATAGAAAACATCTAAAGTAAGACCTCGTCTCTTATCCATGATGCTTTCGTAGTACCAGACACCGACACCACAAACCTCTTCAGCTAAAGTGCAAAGACTTAAAAATAAAACTCTAAAACTAAAAAGAAAACGTGAATTAAACCACAGTGAAAGAAGGTACCTGAATTTCAGGATCGGTCTGAAGTGAATCGATGTATCGAGTAACGACATGATTTCCACCCGGTGCAACAAGAGCTAGTGCGCTATCCACCAATATACATGGTCCATCGTTGATAATCGGACCAGGGCTCCTGAGAGAAGTTATCCTGGCAGCATCCCTGTTTACAATAACATTTTTTAGATAAATATTTCATGTAAACTTCAATCTATCAACTTCCTGAGGATAATCAGTAACCGTCAAGACACTGGCAAGAGAATTGCTCAAACACAACTACAAGCTCAATCTCATCAAATTAGATAAAGCAAAATCTCTTAAAGAATCGTGGAAGTTTTCCCAAATTTTGATGTGAATCTGCTCTTCCCATGAGACGTATTGCCAAATGTTCTCACAACCCTAAACCCCCCCAAAATGCACTCACATATTATAAGAAAAACAGTAGACAGAAGACGAGAGGCATTCATACTTACTTTTGCTTTCAACTTTCGTGCGGACTCGTCAGCCTCTTCCTGGGAAGGCAATTCGCCGAACTGCGCAAAGTGGTCCGGCATAATTGGGACTTCTTCTGGCAGAAGTCGTACTCATCATCCATGTAGTGAGGCCCTGGAGATGGCTTGGGCAGCCGTGCCGCGGCTCGGTGTCTTGCTGCAGCAGCATGGTCCACATGCGCTACAGCAGGCGATGATACAGTTGCAACAGCTGCTGCCGCTACTGTGCCCTGCAAACCAACAAAAGTTAAATTACAAAAAGCTATCTGATATTTAACCAATAAATGGAATAACTTAGTATGCTTAAATGTATGTAAACTTATATGGACTCTCGAATGTTAAATTCTTTGATGTAAAAGTTGTACATACTTGTGATTCAATATTTGAAGTATTCTGAGTTTACCAGAACCGAACTCGAAGAAACTAACAATGCAACCAGCGAGACTCAAACTAACAATGGAACCAGGGAGGTTCTAAACGCAACAGAAAACTGAAACATGGGCAAGCAAATCTCTCAACCAAATACTTGTGGTCTTCAAAGCATTGTCAACCAACTTTCACTATACCTACAACCTTCGAAATGCTTCGCAACATCTTAAACCCTTGCACCTATCTGCAAGCCTCCAAATTACTCCCACCCGTTAGATCCAACTGCAATCGACCTCAGTCTCCCACACACATAACACAAAATTCAGAACTCTTTCACCCGCAAACCGCACAATTCACGCCCGTACACTCAAACCCACGATAGAACCCAAACCAAGTTAACGGTCCAAGCACCAAAACCCTCCAACTTAACAAAATAGAATCCCCAAAATAGCAAGACCAGGGACTTACAAAACACGCAAAACGACGTGACCGAGAACTTACAGAAAGAAAGTAGAACGATGGAAGGCCGTCCTTCCCCCAAACGCAAACTGGCCAAAGAATTCTCCAATTACTCAAACCCATAATTCCTCCCATCAACCTACACTTCGCTTTTGATCGCAAAATGAAATAAAAAACCCGCAAGAATCAAAATTGCAAGCGTCTGGTCCGTTTCGCAATGATTCAGGATGGAAATATCTTGACAACTTCAGGATCGAAGAGTGTTGCACTCACCAAGCCCGCAGTGGCGGGCGAAGCTGAGCGAGCCCGCAAGGTTTTCGCAAAGCGCCATGAAGGAACAATGAACGGATCATACGTTCATCCGAGTTAGTGAGTGAGACAAAAAACTATTCATCCTCGAATTTCATCCCCCGAATTTCATGTCGCTTAACCAGCATGCATTATGCATGGATTGGTTGAACTCCAGCTCCAAATTGTTTGTTTCTAATTCGAAAAAGTGGAGATCGACTCAAAATGGGAATAGAAACTGGGGCCATGCTGCATGCTGCCTACTTTCTATTACTGAGACTTGCACGTGGGAATCGGCCAGATTGAGTTGCTCCTCTCATCTTAGTTTTCACATCGTATTGATCGGAAGTAGCTGTTCCAACTTGCTGCTGGACAGTACAGAGGCACCAGTTTGTGCACTCGGTCGGGGCTTTTGCTGTGCAGAGGACTTCAGTTTTGTGCTGCACTTGGTCGGGGTTGGACCGAAGGAGTTGCTGATGTAGCTGAATTATTGGCGAAGGTGTGTCTCATCGATCGGTGTGCACAACCTCTTGAAGGTGATGAAATTCCTGCCGCATCCTCTCTGACTCTGACTGTGTCGTGTACTTCGGAAACGATTTTTATTTCTAGAATTTTTGTTTCCTTAACTGTTGTTTGTTAAACGTACAACTAGTCGCATCTTTTTATCAGTAGCCGCATCGAAAGGTGGTTTCCTTTCGGGCTATTCAATGGAACGCAAAGAAGCCGCTTGAGCTTTCCTTGAATGTCTTGAGCTCTAGTGAACTGCATGTGTCTTTTTCCTCATGAAAATCCGTAGAACAAATCTCGTTGAACTGTATCGTTCCTTCTACAATAATTGTGGGTTTCGGTCACCGATTTGGAGGCTACCTACTTGAAGTAGTTTTCCTTGAAGTAGCAGTAGCGGGAGCAGGTACCTGCTCCCACTCTGAAAAAACTTGCAAAGAATGAGAGCATGTAGACTAAGGTAGAGCCCAAGACAAGTACTGTACTGTACAGAACAGCAATCTTCTAAACAGTCTCCCTTCTTCTGCTGCTTTCCTTGCTAAGAATCATTGCAGTATATTTTGAAGTTTCCCCAAAAGTAACCCTTTCAAGTACAGAGTGTTATCTAGAATTGTTGATATGAGAACAACCATCCTGATGTACTAATTGGAAGAGTATTTAGGAATCGATATGCAAATCGAAGTTGTAGATTTTGAGTTCTAGATTCCCTCCGTGTGGTTAGATTGAGCAAGGCTATCACCAATCTTTCAGTTTATAAATCTTGAAAGGAAGATTTCAGAAGTCCTTCGTAATTCGATTACAAGCCAAAGATTATCATTTTCTTAGGGTAAACTCTGTTGGAATAGATTTGGAACAAGGTGGTTTGGAAGAACATTTTTGTGTTCTTTAAATCTATGACCTCATGTTTGCAAATTTAATTTTGAACTAGTCATAGTCAATGCAATTTTGGCTAGGTCTACATATTTCCACCCTTCTATATTTCTAAAAAAATTGTACTTTGATAACACCAACTTCAACCATTAGATAGGACAACAACTTGAGAAAGAATCTCCACAAATTGGTATGCCTTTCATTTAAGTAGTAACGAGAGATAGAAACTTTATTCTATCATTTAATTTTTGGACTTCCAATCACTAAGGGCCAGTTTCAATAGAAAACTTTGAGCATACAGTCTCTATAACTTCAGTTCGAGGTCTCTCACCTATCAATTAAATCTTCATTTGCAAATTCATACAAATTAGGGTTTTAATTCTTCCTAGTGACCTTGTGCAGGTATATGGTACGTAGAGTCCTCTAGGGGTTATATCTTCACATATTGTGACCTTCACTCTTCATAATCTGTAAGTGGTTCTCCATAATATGTATTTGTATAGTGTAGCATGCCACAAATGTGTTTGAAACTGCAATGAATATGAAAATTTGGGTAACAACTATAATGACCTAAGTTTTCCATTTTAGTGTATGCTTTTATGTGGTGAATCTTAAGTAGTAACTCTTGTGTCATAGATTAGTGTCCAAGCTTTAATTTACTTGGCAAATATGTGACTAATTTATTTAGGTTGCAATGAACACATGCAATATTCTTCACAGATTCTAGTGATAGAAGATTTGGAACCTCTTCTAATTATTTGTTTCACAATATGATAAATGAATTTGGTATAAAAAAATCTCAACAAAATGTGGTACTTCAGTACTTCATCATGCCAGCGCCCGATTTAGCTTCTGGACATGGATCTGGGGTTGCGGGAGGGGCGCCTACTATCAATGGAGTCATAGTCCAAGAGGCCACCCGTAAATCAAGGAGACGGCGAGCTTCAACTGATGGTGGGGTAGACGAGGATGCCCAGGCAATTGGGGGCAAAAATGAGTATGAATGCCGCTTTTGCTTGATGAAGTTTGAAAAGTCGCAGGCACTTGGAGGACACATGAACCGGCATCGCCAAGGTTTCAATGCAATTATGTTGCTTGCAATTATCTAGATTCTTTGTACTTACATTCTTAGGTTGGTATGCTTGAATTGAATGGTAGCTTTACATTTGCATCTTGATATATTTCTTCATGTTGATTTCATGCTAAATTATTTTCTAACTATTTAGTTGAATTGTTGAATTCTAGAGCGTGAGAAAGAACAATTTCAACATGCTCAACAAATTGTGAGTTCCGTGGCGCAACAACAACTACCACGGAAGTGGTCCTCGTAAGAGCAACTGGTTCACGCAATTGATATACCTTTTCGAAGCTTTTGTAATGGGTTTACCATCTTTTTCTAACTTGTGAATGGTTCCATACTTGTGTTTTTTAGCCAATTTTGAATCATGATGTGCACGTTGCATGCAGGTCGTCCATGGAGGTGATCCAGAGTCCTTCGAGACCTGGCAACAACGATGTTCTTGTATCGTCACATTTGAGTAGCCATTTGTCAGGAGGTGCCACTCGTCAACAATATGTAGGGCCGCCAATCTCCTTTGGGACGTTGTACCGGCCCACATCTCCGACCAATTGCAACCTTGGGACACAACTTCCTCCTTCACCAGGGTCCAATTGCAACTATTACCTGCCATCAAACGCTTCCAGCTGCAATATACCAAGCAACAACAACAATATGCAAAGCCAACACAACCAACAGCAGCTGCATCAATGGATTGGAAGCATGGACGGATTCTCCAATGGAGCTTCGAATTCGCCAAGATCGGTCTCTTTCCACCAACACCCTGTGGAGAGCAACATGGCGATCTCTTGGCAAGCCGCAGGTGTCCCATCCGAGTTTTTAGCCAACTTGCTCCGGAACTCCAACACCCCTAATGATGGGAGTCCTTTGCAGGTCTCCCCAAGCACCCCCACGAGCTCACAGGCACCTGGGGCCTACGATGCCATCTACAACTCGCAGTTGGCAAACGCATTCTACAATGGCGGAATGTAGACTCTAGTTTGGCTGTTGGACAACATTTTGCTTTGCTGTTGTTTTTCAGGATTTTCATACTGCAGTTGCGGGATGATCTTTTATCTTTTGGTTGAGACCGAGTATGAAGTTGAAATTCATTGTTGATCTGTTTTTCAGCGTTTGAGTTTGTTTAGAAAGGTCGTCAGTTCGGAAGCGTGCACTTGAAAACTTGTACCCTGCTCCCTAAGATTGTACACTGTCTTTGTAACTTCATCCTGGTTGGGATTCTTACGATGACTCCGGCAAACAAATTAAGACGAAAAAAGGATCCCCCAATATAAAATGTTACACGTCAATAAAACGTTACTTGACGAGTTCTTCAATTTGAACATGTTAAAACCCATAAATCCATTGGGAAAACTTTACAGATTCAGTATCAATGTAATATTGCTGATAGGAGCGAATTGCACAATTTGGAAGTACATTCTCATCATTCCATTCACAACCAATGCGACTATCCCTGTGACCGCAAATATACATAAAGTATCTTCACTTCGAATCCATTCTATCACAGCATTCGTAAAAAGTAACATCAGTAAGGGAGCTAAAATACATGAGTATTGAATCACAGCACAGATACAAGTTCTGAATTAAAAGATTTCTATCCTGACTTCGATTGAAACATTTCTAATCTACCCATAGGGGAAAACTGTTGATATCGTCAAGCTACAAAGCTGATCTGACCTTCACCACCTCTCTGACTATCTTTATCAGTAAATTTGAACATCCATATTACTCTCAAAGCTTGATCTTCAGTTACAGATATCATGTCGGGCGTACTAGATATGAAGATATTTATCTGATGCACATAGCCTTCTGTTCAAGCTTGTCTTGCTTGAATTCAAATCCGGATAGTTCATTCCCTGACAAGTTAACCGCTGCAGTTCACAAAGTCATTATTGTAAGACCTTCGGAGCATCCTTGAAATCAAGGACAATTGAAAGCACTCTGGTGACAAACTTAAACGAACACAATCACTGGTATTCAACACCAATAAAACTACAAAATCTTTTCAATATTCATGAGCGACGATGCAGAACAAGAACTCCCAATATATCAGCAGACAAAAATTCCTTTCTTAGCAGAATGAGATTCACCATAATAACAATGACCAAAGTGACAAGTACGAAATAGCTACATTGTCTACAGTCTCAAGTCAATACAAATTTTAAGAAGATCCTGGGCATCAGACCTTAAATGTTGAGGAACGGCTAGTGTTGCACAGCTTTCAGCGGATGCGCTCGTAGTGCACCCAAATCGAGATTGGAATCTAGCTCTTCATCCAACTCACCAACCACACCTCTGCACCAACCGAAATATTCCAATGTGATGAGGACTACACGCTGACTCAAAATTCATCCAAAAATCAAGATCTTGCTTGAAGTGAACTAGCAACAGAAGCTCTATCAGGACATGAAGTACTCAATAGGACCTTAGCAAAGGCCCCAAAGCCACAATGAATTTTCGAGGTGCTTACATATTATCTCCTCGTATGATATGCAAACCCAATACAACCTGCTCTACGCCGGCCTGCACAGACAAAACGACCTTGAATAAGATGGATCTGCCAGAATTGGAAGTGAAGAATTTCAACTCAGGGTCAACACGTCACAATAAAAGATGTAAACCTTATGGCCATTATCAAATGCTGACTGTACCAAAAATATATACCTTTGTAGAGTATACACGCTCATGTGATTCGTCCAATATCAAGTTCGTGGCTTGATCAAAGCCTCTCAACACACCCTGTATACACATCAACAGATTAAGAAGACTGCAGGCTTTCACGCAGGTGTAACCAGCAACGAGATATCTGGAGCACCTCCTAACAGATGGACAATCTCATGTGAACTCTGTGCGTAACCCTAAAACAAAGATAACCAACTCATTGAGATGGACGTAGGAATGAGACACTGCACTTCGAATTCTGCACAGGATGAATCCGTGAAATTGCTACATACCACGATGTTTCGCCCATCGTTGGTTATCACGGATATGGTCTCTGCGGTATCCATCATACACAGAAACAAAACAAAAAATCTTCAGAAAACCATGAACAGATCCTCCATACTCAAAATTTGGAAATAACCTCTAAATGCGCATTGATAGTTAGCAGAAAAATCTGAGAAAACCCATCTTCTCATAAAATGGGCTCTTTCCCAGAACATTATCCAAATGTATTAATATTCGGAAGAATTTCCTCGTAATTAGAGGCCATCACGAATTATAAAACAGATGTAAGTCGGAAACAACTGGGGAAAACTGGAAAAGAGTCAACAAAAAAAATGTGAAAACACATTGATGCGCGTCGTTAGGGCGGATCGGCGCCAACAATTAAGATGTGTAAATCTCCAAGCTCCTGACGCTCCTAGTCACCAACACATTCAAGTTTCATCCATATTCGGAACCCTGAAACGCACTGAGTAACAAATAGGGTTAGAGGGAAACAAGAATGCATAATGGTGAGAATGTAATACATACGATCAATGAGAGACTCCAGGCCGGTGTCGGTCGCCATAGCTGCTGCTGCTGCAATGCGCAGATGATTTCAATATAGTCCGGGGATGAGCGTCGTTAGGGCGGACCAGCGCCTCCAGGATGCAAAATGGCCGGCAGGGAAGAAGGGGCGACGGTGCAGTAGGCCTAGAGCTCCAGGGACAGCCCTCCCCATTTGCAAGGAAGCTTAAACCCTAACAAACATGACTAAGTCGCAAACCCTTTAGACCCGTTCCCACTGCAGTCCTTGGTTTCAGCTAAACCCCTAATTACGCTTAGTCCATTAAATTCAATTTTGAGAAGCTTCACAACCAATTGTAGGTGCATGTAAGTTAAATTTATTTACAATTTTTTGAATGCTTTTTGTAGAATTAATAATCAAAATTTGAAGTTGGAATGCCATGGAGCTCTAAAAGCATCTCCACCCAACAATAAAACCCAATGAAAATAAAACTTTTGTCGTCTAATATTACCTATGCTCAATTGCAATCAATAGCAATTGTAGAAGAAAATTATCTTATTTCAATGTGACAATAGCAACATCTATAATTATTGCAGTTCATAATGTAATCTATAAGGTATCCACACCTAAAATTGATACTTCTTTTCAAACCAATAATTCTAAAAAATTATCATGTCTTGTTGTTAGCAAATGAAAGTATGCAAGTAGTTTGAGAATTTTTAGATTTTGTATGAATATAGTCAATATATTACAAATTTATAAAGTTGAGGTTAAAAAAAGCCCTATTGTTGATCCAAGACTTCCATAAATTGAACATCTTTGAAGCACAAAATTCTTCAATTCTCATTGGTTGCTTCCAGTTACTCTTCATCTTTCATTGTTCATTTTGAAAGCTAGGGTTGAGTCAAACAAATGCTTTGTCATATTTGGGTCAATGAAGAGTTGTGATAAAATTTAATTTTGTAAACTATTAGTGTTACAAAAGGGTGAAAATGAATACCTCAATATTAAATGAAAGAGTGAATTCCAAGTTTAGGTGGACACCCCAAATTGCACCATTGACCCGAAATTGCCATCTTCACTCTGTGTACATCTCCAAAATCATTTATTTACCTATGTGGAAGAAATTATTTTAGAACTAAACTTTGTTCCTTCATAACTTTTACATACGGTATCAAAAAATTGCATTCTTTGGTGCGTTGGAACTTCCTTTCACTTTTCATTTTCTAGTAAGAAAATATGAAAATTTGCTGAGTCTGATAATGGTAACTAGGCACAGTGGGCAAAAGTGACGGTTTGGGGGTACCCACCTTAGGCGCCCGGCATGGGTTGGTCAGAAAAAGTGAGAATTTCCAAAAGTCATTACCCCATTATTACCAATTCCCCCGATCAACGGCTTCGATTGAATATCCGATCATGAACCTCCTATTGGAGCAAAACGAACGCTCATTCACCCATGACCTACGGTCGGTATACTTTCTGCAGTCGCCGACTTCCGGTCACAACCCCCTCCTTCGTCCCCCGTAATCGTCCCGAGCTCTTCTGCGACGCAACAATCCTGTCTTTCCTTTGCCGATTTGCACTGTGTGGGTGCCGATCCGCCTCCCAGATCGCCCCGACGCGCATCGCCGTCTCATTCTCATTCCAATAACTAGTTCCTTCTGTTTTTACGTCTCCGCAAAAGCTTCTCTGTGCAGTTTCTTTCGTTTAGAAGGCTGTGACCTAGCGAACGATTGCGCTTTATTCCAGATCTGATCTCTGAAAGGTGAGGCGCTTTCGTATCGAGGTTGAGCTCCGGGGAGGAGGATCATCTCCTGGGGTTTCATCCTGGGGAGGGGGATGTGTTGACTTTTTCCAGATTCCTGTGTTTTTTGTGAATTTTTTTCATCTTTCCAGGGTTTTGTATTTTTTGGAATTCGGTGGCGTGCGAGCTTGTAATGCGGCTGAATGGAAGCATCGACGGCAGCACTTCTATCTAGGTCCATAGTGGCTTCGTTAACGGTCCCTTCATTAACACTTATTTTGGGCCAGACTTAACTTTCTGTCTTTTTCTACTTCTGAGACGATGGAATCTGGCAAGAATTTGGATTGGGAAAGGGATTTGGAGTTTTTTCCATGGATGCACAAACTTTTTTAATGACATTCTGTAATTTCATATTCCCTTTATAGGAGCAGAATCTCTCGTATTGTGTACAGATTGAGTGGACAATTTTCATATGCTAAGTTGTGAAAACTCGTGGCGATGCATTTCAAAGCTCATTTGTTCCCGAAGGCAGTGTCATTAGAGCGCGTTAAGCATACCTATCAATTTAAAATTCAACTACTATAATGATATCTAATATGGAGTGAAATATTTTCGTGGGTTCTGGTGTGGTTAGTGGGAAGTCGGAAAGAGCTGAGTGATTGGGGGATTCGGCAAGTCGTGAATCTGCGCGAGGAAGAGTCGGGGCGGCGATTGGGATGGGGTGGCGCTACAAGGCTGGATTAGTTTTGATCAGTTCCGTCGTTCTGATATGGGTCACCTCAGCTGAGGTTACACAGGTTTGTCTGTTGGCCACACTCCTCTTCATTAGTCGAAATTGCTGAGTTTTTTCTAAAAACAGGTGAAAATTATGCTTCAGGTTGTCCCCTGCATCCTCTCGTCTACGCTGAAGACCGTTGCAAATTCTCTCCCACAATGTGTTGAAAGCATTGTCACGTACTCTCCTCAAACTGCCCTAGAATTTCTGGTAGAATAGCTGATTCTAGGTCATTTACAAATACCAATGGTGAATGTGATTTCCTGGCGGACCCTTTTCGATTTTTTGTTTATTCAATCAGAAGTAGAACGGGCTTGCCGGATTTAATACAAACCCTTCTCGCTGTACTCCGCGGGTTTTGTGATTTATGAAGGCTCTTATGTTCTACATGCTAGTCCCCCCTAAAAACTCTCCTTAGATCTAGTATATATACAATTATTTCCTTTCATCACTACCATTGGTATGTCTATGTAATTGTTTTCTCTCTGAATCTCATTTTACATTCCAGGGCAAGGATTATTATGAGAAATAATCGAGGAACAGTTCTATTTAGTCAAAAGCTTCTAATTATACATTCTATTGCTCAAATTGGTATTGTTGGAAATCCTCTGTTTAGGTGGTGAGATGCACTTGGGAATCATGTGAATCCCTCAGTTATCTTTTGCCAGAAGTTTTGATACTTATTTTGTCACTCCTAAAAGGTGTATTGTGATGAGATGACGAATCAATCAGAGTTACACCTGAAATTTGCTAAGTGGAACTAATTTGATCAGGGTATTCACGGACAGTCATTTGAGGAACATGTTCAATTTCTTGTCATTAGTTGTTCGAGCGGTGGTGCATTTCTGGTTTCGTTCTGGAGTAAACTGTTTTCTTCACGGTACTAAATTAAGAACGGTGGTAACGTGGCAGAGCATATTTGAAGCCTACAAGCATCCCTTTGTACTCACGTACTTAGGAGCTTCGTTATTAGTCATCTACCTACCAGTGTCGTGCTTGAAGGACTATATCTACGCGTACTACCAAAGTAAACATAGGTCGAATTCCAGAAACTCAACTGGCCATGCCATCAAACTATCTACTTTGCCGTTGTCGCCCGGGCGGGCAAATGGGGTGGTCAAATCGTCTTCCTTGCCGGGATCTCCCATGCGGGTTAATGGTGTGCACAAGAGCTCCGAGGTGGACCTGGAGAAGATTATCATGATGAAGGAGATCAACTCTCAGTCTTCTGACCCAGAGTCTGATCACCCGTTTTTGCACAAGACTAGCAGTTTAGAGGATCTGAAGGACTCCATCGTTCTTACAACATGGGAAATTGCCAAGATCAGTATGATCATGGCTCCTCTGTGGCTTTTGACCGAGGTATGCAATTTTCGAATCCTCAATCTATGAATGAGGTGTGTATGGTTAGTCGGAATTCCCGGTAGAGGACACTACGTGCGTCACTTCAAGAATTTTATCCAATATGTAGGAGAGTGATTATTGGGAGATCAATCTGGAGCTGCGGAGAGATCACTTTGGGTTAAGTGCCAAATCCGCTGAGATCTATTTTCATCACTATGTATGAATATCTTATGCAATTTCAAGTGTGAGGTTGTAGACCACTATTAGTGCCCATAGAGAACCCCATTTCCATTCAAAGATCAGCAGCCATAGACGTTTAGCCAAGTCATGCTTACATCCAACTTGTTAGCGGAAGGTCCATCATGTGTATGAATAGACAAGGTGTTGTTGGTAGCAGGCGTCGATTAGGAGACTGGATCAGGTCCCTAATAGTTTTAATATCCTCTACCTTAAAGCTGTTGAAAGTTGTGCTTGCGCAATGGATTTGAAAGACTCTTGTTGCTTTCGTGATGTGCTAAAACGAGCAGTATCTCTGTGTTGTTGCAGTACTTATCAAATGCTGCATTGGCACTTACAAGTGTAGCCAGCACAACGATTTTGTCATCAACAGCAGGACTGTTTACTCTCTTATTTGGAGTGCTTCTGGGTCAGGATTCTCTCAACCTGGCAAAGGTTGTGGCAGTTTTAGTCAGCATTACTGGGGTGGCCATGACTACTTTGGGCAAGACTTGGTCCACTAACGATACCAGTGATTCTTTGAATGAGTAAGTTGTGATCTTGTCTTAGGTGTTACTTTTCAGTACACTTGGTTTGGGCTTTACAATGACAGGTTACGATTTCTAGAAGAAGTTCTATATCTAAAATTTGAGTCCCGTCCCTTTTTTAGTTGTCGTCTGATTTTTTTTTTCTCTCGGCACATATAGAAAGGTAGGGGTTATATATTTATTTGATGTTATGGAGCCTGCTAAAGTTATTGGTTTAAAGTCCTGGATCATTTCCTTTTGCACGAACAAAGAGTAACAAGGCACTGCAGTGGTTTGTGACAGTCTTGATCAACATTCTTTGGCAGGAGATTTCCTAGGCCTTCTGTCAGCTGTAATGTACGGTCTTTTTACAGGTATGTGTTCAGAGACCGTTCTTATCTTGCTTGAGATGAACTGTGATAGCTTGGAAAAATAAGTTTCAATCTAAGATTTTTTTCCCGTCAATTTTTGTCTCCTGCAGTGATGTTGAAGAAGTATGGAGGAGAAGAGGGCCACGGTGTTGACATGCAAAAATTGTTTGGCTTCATTGGACTCTTCACACTCTTTGGTGCCTGGTGGCTAAGTAAGTATACGATAATCTACATCTTCTATATTATTGGCTTCAGATTTTGAGGTGTCGAATCCTTTAGCGCCACAGGTCTGAGCCATTATTGGTGATGTATATCTTCACAGTTTCTGCATTATTTCCTTTGGATTTAATGAATTAAAATGTCCATAATTGTTATGGCTGTGCCGATGTGTAAAGCATTTGGGATTGTTGGGTGTGTAGTTTGGCCTCTGCACTTGATGGGGCTGGAGCCTGCATTCAGTGTACCAACCTCCTTAAAAGTAGATGAGGTCGTTCTGGCGAATGGCTTCGTTGGGAGCGTTCTGTCAGATTATTTCTGGTAAAATTCTTCTCTCTTGTCACATTTGGCCTCAATTGCTGGCATTCTTTTCTTTTTGTAGTAAGGATTGTTTTCCAGAATACTATTGGGAGAATAATGATAAATGCACGATTACGTACCCAATTGGTGAAACAACAGAGATTATTTCTGTGACTGGAAAAGTTTCTGAGATTAATTTGAGGTCTTGGTATCCATACAGGGCCATGTCTGTTGTGTGGACGAATCCTTTGGTTGCCACACTCGGCATGTCGTTGACCATCCCACTAGCAATGTTGGCTGACATGTTAGTGCATGGACGCCACTATTCCTTCATCTACATACTTGGGTCTGCTCAGGTACGGCTTACAGCTGCTCTTCTTTGCTTCTACGATAGTGAGACTTCCAGTTAAGAACAACTGCTGCTCTTGCATCTCATGATAGTTTGCAAGGCTTATTCACACTGTTTGAATCACTGTTATTCTACTTCTATAGAGTAGATTGTTATGAGAACTTTCAAGAGTTATACCTTACCATTGCTTTTACTCCTGCAGGTTTTTGCAGGGTTTGTGATTGCCAATCTCACAGAACGATTCTCCCGGAAGTTGGGAGTGTAAAGTAGTAGGATCCCATTCCTATACGATTCATTCTTTATAAAGTGCAATAAGTTCTCCTCAGACAACAATGTCTGAAAGGTGTTAATTAGGCACAGGGTTGACGTATCTCCTGTTGATTTACCAACACCATTGCTGCGACCCTCGTTTACTTATACAACTCAGGTGTTCTTCTCTTCCAGCCTACTGTGACGAGGAAGACCTGCAGTGCTACCATGCCAAGGCTGCTTGCCAGCAGAATCTCTCTAACTTGTGAAGAAGAGATTTTACTACTGGATTTTTGATAAGAATTGATTGAGAGGTTTATGATGGTTCTTCAATCTGGTTTGTACCACTAATGATATCTCAGGAAGTTATATTATTCAAGTCGTACTAACGTTCAGGTTCTTCTGAATCACTGTGTCCGGTTACGTGGCAAAGTGTGGCTTGTGGGTATGCAGCTCTCAGTTTCCACACATGAGACAGTATCGATGGATAAATTGTTGCAGAGTCCCGAAATGACTAAGTTAACCCACCTATTGCCACATTGGAATGAACTGAAAGTAATGTGACTGAGCTGAGCTGGAAGTGATCATTACCGTCTTGAGGAGCTACTTCAACAACTTTAGATTAAAATTTTTTGATTATTTTTGTGCAAAATCTTGAGCTAATCTCATGTGCGTATTCAGCTATTTTTGGCGAGTGTATTTACTACCAACAATAGGGTATTCTAGAATGTTATGTTGGAGGTACCAAGAACTACAAGAAGGCAAGTGCTAGCCTCTGCTTGCCCTCTATATTGAATTTCCAACTTTTGAGTCTTCCATAAAGTATGATCACTTAAAGCCAAGCAAATTTCCAGAAGCCTGCCCATAAATATTTTAGATAATTATAGATGCTCATTGCATCAAGTGAATATCATTGAAATTAGGGCATAGATTCTCCAAATCTACCAATGCAACTTTGACCATTTATAACTTTTGTATACAATATGCAAGTGCAATTTGGAGGCTTCACTTGAGTTTAGTATCAATTTGCTAATATTATGAGACTAAAAATTGAGACCTTGCTCATACAAAATATTGGCTTTGAGAATTTCTTTCTTGATTCAAATGATCCTATCATATGGGTTGCCATCTACATTGGAAAAGAAGAATTCTCACAACTACAAAAGAATGATATAAAAAATATTCAAACAACTTAGGTCATAATCAAGAATGACCTTAGATTGTCTTCAATGCAAAATGCAAAGAAGAGCACCTTCTATATTTTGATAAGACAATCTCAATAGTTGCATCCAATGCAACCACTATATATGTATGACTCCTTCACTCAATATTTGATGATGAACATGACCTTTCTCTTAGCAAATTTTTGCTTAGTATTTGAACAACCTTCTCCAAGACACATAACAATATGCAATCCAATCTATGCTTCTAATATAACCACCAAAATTCCAGCAATTGGAAACCATCAATTAGAGGGGGTAGGCTTTGGAAATTCTATGACCAATATCCACCCTTGCATACCTAGGTGCACTAGTGAAGTATGCACTTGCAAAAGATAGCTACTTTTGCTTTTGCCATGTCCATATACTTAAAATTGCATAAGGTGGTGAAAGAATCACCAATGGATGAAGAGAAACAACCAATAGGCTCCAAATTCAACAAGAAGATGGCTCTATCATGATTGAGAGAACATTGCTTCATCTCTTGCTTTGTATGGTTCTTTGTCCACCCTTCCTTAGGATTCAAGGGGAGGAGTCATAGTAGGGGAGTTGCAACAGGCTGTATCTGCAAACTTGTTGAAGGTCAAGGAGAATTTAGTTGTGGGTGCAAAAAGTGTCCCTATTTTGGGTAGTGAATGGGCCTTGGAATTTCCTGGCCAACCCCTTCACACCTATGCGCACCTTCCAAGTAAGCACTTGCAAAAGACAACGTAGAAGGTCAGCATGTGACAAGCACTCCATTCTCCGCATCAGTCCCTTCAGTGAGTTCGTTGACAGGCTTGGACGCTGCCTTTTGGAGGCTTGGACAAGTACCCGGACTCCCCAACCTTGCTGAAGGTCTCGGTGACTCCATTCACCAAGCCACCTGCCTGTCTCTAAGTTATTGAGGATGCAGACTCTCAAAATCTTCATTGAGAATGTCCTCTCCCGTCAAATTCGAGTACTTCTTGTGACTTCCTTTCAAAATCCTCCTCACCAACTCTGCATCTCTTCGAGACGAGTTTCCAAAGCTGCGTTCCCCAGCAAAGCTTCTCTCACCACCATCACCATACCTCTCATCGTCATCGCTGTCCACAATCCTGGTGCTGCTCTTCACCTTGACTGCAAATCTGCGAGGCCATGACATGAGCCTCCCCACACACGATGGCATTCCTACTCGCTCCCTGTTTCGAAAGAATCTCGACTCCGAGAAGCTCCAGCTCGTGGATCCCCCACCCAGGGACGACTTGGCCTTGGAATCCTCCTCGCCGTCTCGGTTTCTCCGCCACCGCCTTCGGGAGTTCATGATGGAAGGGCCTTCTTCGACTTCTGCCTCGGCTTCCCAGGTCTTGGACTTCACCTTACTCGGGGGCGCAACAAAGGGATCCATGTCTGCTGCGTCTTGTTTCGTCTTCTGCACATTTGGATTTGCTCGTGGCTGCTGCTGCTGCTTACGATCTTGAGTTGCAGTTGCTGTTGCTGTTGCTGGGTTTACTGATTGTGAGTAAGGAATTTCCTTCACGAGGTCTGGTGCGAAGTTTACTGTGCGTCTCGGAGTTTTGTCTGTAGATGTTTTGGTGACTGATGCTTTTCCCTGCAACACCAACCAATTTTATTAGAGTTTCACATATGATGTGAATGCTAAATGGTTTGAAGTGGTGGTTTGTGAATTGATTTAACGATGGCGAGAATACATTTTTGAAAAGTAGGAATAAGGTTTGGAAGTTGCGTTGATTGAGTGTCAGTTCTATCTTTAGTTCGAGCAGTTAGGTTTTGGGTGAAAATTGCAAACCTGCATGACATGGGGCGATTGCTAATGTCTTAGAACTCTTAGAACTCTTGGTCTGAATTTCGAAAAACTGCATGATAAGAGGGTTGACAATGGCGGAACTCTTGAAATTTCATAGCCCAAATTGCAAAAAGATTTCGGTGGACTTATCTAACCTGATATGTGGTTTTGTCTAAATTGGGGTTGTCCGTTTGTGATCCACCTCTCGTAAGGTTGCGAACTCGAGGTGGATTGTTGCCGTGGAGGCTGCTGGTTACATATGGCACCCATTTTTTTTCAGATGTGGATCTCCACAAACTGTCACGATGGACCTTGGGACTTTCTTGCTGAGTCTTGGGACTTTCTTGCTTGGTCTTGGGACTGTCATGCTTGATCTTGGGACTTTCTTGCTTGGCCTTGGGACTGTCATGCTTGATCTTGGGACTTTCTTGCTGAGTCTTGGGACTGACATGCTTCGTCTTGGGACCATCAAGTTTGGTCTTGGGACTGTCATGCCTGGTCTTCGGACTTTCAAGCACATTCTTGGGACTGTCATGCTTCGTCTTAAGACTTTCAAGCTTGGTCTTGGGACTGTCATGCTTAGTCCTTGGACTTCCATGCTTAGTCTTGGGGCTGTCAAGTTTAGTCCTCGGACTTCCATGCTTAGTCTTTCCATCTGTTGACTCTGCCATATCTTCGCTCGTAGGAGTATGGGATAAGGAAGGGAGCCCGATCCTGCAAACCTCCATTTCCGTTAGTGGACCATGAATAGATCATAAGTTAACTGCAAAATTCAATTTTAGAATGTAGTGAATAAGGTAAAGTACAAAAACTGAAGAATTTGTAATTTTGGAGAGAATTTTCTAGACACAGATACACAATGCATCTCTTGGCTGCAAATGGAGTTTCTAGTCAAAATCTTGTTGGAAATCTGGACAATATGCCTAAATCAAGTGACTAGAAAACTAAAGCGGTAAATTATCAGTTTTTTCAGATACAGCACCGATACGAATGCCCTCAAGTCACGAGAATGGATTTCCTACCTTTGGTGTAGACTACGCAAAGACGAAGCCTCCTCGGGCACAGGTACAATCTTCGTTGTATCTTTCCATTTGGAATCTGGAGAAAAGAGGAACTCCAAGTCTTCGGAGTCGTACAAAACTCCGCCATCATGTACAAGCCATGGCTCCCAGTCATTCGCTTCTTGAAAGAACCCTAATTCTTGTAACGATCCTGCAACCACACTCTCACCCTCATCTGCTTCAGACGAGGATGAGGATGCAGATGTTACCCCCATGTCCTTGCCAACGCTATATGTGAAAGCTGGAAACGGCTGCTGCAACTGATGCCTGAACTTGGCATGCATGGGTGACTCCAAGTCTGAAGACTCGTCTTTGTACAAGTACGTGAAAACTGATGATGTCTGTAGCTGCTTCTGATGACGCTTCTTTACTCCTGTTTCAGAGCTATCCGAGGTTTCACAGGAGATTTCGTCAGGCTCCTGTGAGAGCACTGACCGAGGCGACTTGCGGAACCCACTCCTGTCAACACATCCCGATTCCCTTAGTACGCCGTAAGTGGAATAACTCATAACATTATATACTAGTATCAATTCAGACGTGGACAGGGTGTATATGCTTTACCGAGATGCCTCGGGTCCAGATATACTGAAAGATTGAAAAACCATGAACCTCAAGGCAGAGCAGGGTCAGAGTAATTACTACTAGAATAGTAATTACAAGTCAGAAGCTCAAGCGAAGAGGAAAAAAGGGACCCTCCAATATTAATATATAATACTCCAATGCAACTGAAAATTTCCACTTACATAGAATTTAACAAATATCACATAAACCACAGTTGAAGAATCAAAGTTTTGGAGTTTTACAACCCAAAACTTCAAAATTTCATAACTTATGCATGTAACATTGAAATAATGTGTATGTTAATGCATTCAAATCCTGACACGTTTTCAAATGTTCTAACAATGGATATCATTGAAGAACAAAAATGTCACAGGAATGGTTCCCCAACCTAATTTCTTCACAAGAGCCACCACGAATTCGGACTGGTTGGAACGAGGGGAACATGTCATCGCTGCTAGAGATGCTCGATCGAAAAGGCTCTTGGTCGTCAGAAAATAACGATGTGGGTGAAAGACCACAGGTGAAAGAGGACGGGGACGGGTAGCCCTGCTCAGAATCGACTTCCAATTTAGATGGAATAACCTTGGATGGTGTAGTTGCTGCGCCTCTTCTTCTCGAACGGGCATCCAAGGTTCTTAGATTCACAAGAGCATCCACGTTGGGTGGTGACTGCTTCTTCAAAATCTCATTATCTCCAAAGCCGTTGAAGGTAGGGAATCCGTTCCTGTGAAGCCACCCCAATTCCATTACTACGTCGTGAATAGGACGCCACTAGAGGAGACTGAAAACTTTACACTTGCCTACTTGGTCTACTCAAAGTTTTTGAACCCTGAGTCAAGACTTCGAAACACATAACTAGGACACGGCCCAGGTGCAAGACAAAACTTAGAACAGGAATGGAGCTTAGAGATCTAGAAATAGTTTCATCTTCAAACATTAGGTCTTGGTCTCCACCCAAGAAACACTTACAACGACGTGGTATAGGGTTATTCTCTTTGGGCTGGGATGAAAATTTTCCAATAGTATGGATCTCAACTCTCTTGAGCTTAGGACAATGGTTACAGGAGTGTTCAAATCTTTGCTCAGCTTCTTCTTCAGCCTCAATCGCAAGCAGTCCTTATGCGTACAAGGTCGACGTAATATGTATTTTGGAACATTGAATCCCCTTGAAAATGGGGACAGGGGACACTCTCCTTTTCAATTCTAATAAGGAAAAGAATCACTCGAACAACTTGAAAGAAGAACGGGAATGGGTTCTCTACCTTGCACTGTCCTGCTCGTCTTGAGATTCCCTCCGTTTCGGCGGTTCCTCGCAATCCCACCGCCGAAACGAAAGCTCCTCTTGAACAAGATCGTTACCCTTCGGCATTGAATACCGCAAGCCCCTTTCAGGCAACTCCCGTTCCACGCCAGTCTTCGCAAGCTTTGGTTGTATCCATGAATACGTCGATTCAAACGACGCAGCCAGCGCCTCCATCTTCTCCATCACCGGACTCGACAATGATGGCGACAACGACGGCAGCTTCGCCAGATCCGCAAGAGCTTCTTCGCCCAACTTCGAACTTCTCGGAGGTGCAGCAATCGGTACCCCTTTGAAATCCTGCACCTCTGGTTGCTCAATCCCCAGCTCTCGCGATGAAATCGCACTCTTTGCTTCAGTTTGCGTAGATGGCAGCTCTCCAGGCTCGTCATTCTCTACGCTTTCCAAATGCTGTGACATTCGTGCAAAACCCTCGTCACTAGGGTCGTTTACATTCGCATTCTCTGCAATTTCTTCACAAAACTCGGGAGAGACTGAGATGGAATCCCTTGAGTTTGAAGCTTCGCTTGCGTCTTCATCCTCGTCTTCGTCCTCTTCTGTGGTAGACGATTCCAAGGGATGGTGTTCCACTCGAATGGAAATTCCACCATCAGCGAACACGCTTTCGAACGTCGACGTCCAACTAGTTGTGGGGGTTTTCCTCCTGATCTGCTTGCTAGGGTTGCCGATGCAGAATGACCACCATTCTTGCTCGAATTCCTGTCGTCCTGAAGCCAAATCTTGCTGCAACCAGTTCACGGGGGTCTCCTCGGGCACCCACGACGATCGTTGACGGGCCTCGCTCGGAGATTTCGAACGAAGGGGTGGTAGAGGTTCCATGTAGAGATCGACTGGCAAATCTTCTAGTGAAGGGCGGCGACTTGGCTTCCTGGCAGTGCGTTTCAACTTCGCACCATTGTTGTTGCTGTTGCTGTTGCTGTTTTTGCTGCTGATGTTGCTGTTGGTGCTGCTGGCATTCTCCATCTTCATGTGAATCTCATTTCCATTACCATTGATCATGCGAGAACTCTGTGAGTGGCCACTGCTGTGGTCTATCCGTTTCGCCACAGGAAGCTCCGGCGGGTGATACTTGTTCTCTAACGACAGATCCACAAGCTCCAGGTTTCCTGTGGGTCGCCTAGTTTGGAACGCCGAGTTGACAAACCCCAGAAGGTACATCGCACCCGTGCGAAATTCATAGGGAGAAACCTTGATAACGACTTGATCTCACTAAAAATTAGAGATCGAAATCTGCCGCTGATCTGCGAATTTCTTCTTGATTTCGCCAATTCAGAAAACTGGAAGGAATTTTTTCTGGACTGAGACGATCACTTCGTTACTACTCACTGATTTTCAACAAATTTCTGCCTAATTCCAAGTTCATCGACACGTCCATTGCACGTCCACGTCTGTGATCGTGTGAGGCTGCTTCGTTCCACACGTCGTCGACATTGCAACACAAAGAAAAACTGATTATCGTACAAATGGTGAAATTGGCGCAGTTTCAGTCACCTCAAATCTCCACTACAAGCCCTAGTTTTTCGAGCACTTGAATCTCCTAAGTAGTTGGCTTCGGAACAAGCCATTTTTCTCAGCGGATCCGTGTCGATAGGCCTGGCCACCCGGCCCTTACCGCCTACAAATCCCTCACAAACTCGAACTCAGGTATCAAAAATCATAATCCCCAAAATCAAAAGTGGCGTGTGTACTAGCCTTATTAGTTTTTGGAGTTCTGGGGCGCTCGAAAATTCACAATATATTTGCGATTGAAACACGCAACTTTTAACGAATACGACCAACCTGACCATCTACAAATCCCTGACAAACTCAACCTTGAGCATTAAAATCCAACCCAAGCCTCCGTAGCTTGAACTAATATCGCGTTCACAACGCTAACTCTACTAAGGTACTTGGCAATCTGCTTCCCCAGCTGAAATTTTCAGAATGTCTAGCAAGTTTACTCTGCTGCCCAAATTGTGAGATGCAAGCTTGTGAAGGTGATGAAGGCACTCCCTCAAACCAGTCAAAGAGGAGTGTACCGGTGAGTGTTGCAAGGGAGAACAGGCAAACGTCGAGCGAGGAGGCAGTTGAAATGGGCAGGGAAATAGGGATTTTTTCCACAACACAAGTTTTGGAACTGAATGTCGCGGGAGTGGCAATCAATACTATTGTTTTGGTGATTTTTTTAAAATATCATTTTTATTTTCGGCACAAAAGACACCCGCCGAGTCTGAATTGTAAAGAATGATAAAACAATAATTGTTTAGTGATTGAAAACACTGGAAATGGGGTAAAACCACCGCAAATTGACTGGGAAAGGGTGGATTGCTTCCATGAAACTGAGGGTGGAATGCTTCCATGAAAATGCTGGCACTACGAAATTGATATCTTTGTGTAAATTTAGCATTTCTTATTAAAAAATAATGGGTTTTCCATGTGGCTGGCTGGGGATTCTTCCTGGCGAGGGAGCAGGGTCGTTGAACTGGTCTTCCCAGTCCCCCATGTGGCGTCTTCATCGCCAGTGAGAGAAAGCAAATTGGAGGGCGTGGTAGCTGGAACTGGTGTGATCAATCAGGACTTTGTCTTGTTCTTACAAGGCCGTAGACTTTTACTTCAATCAGTTGTTTTTCAGTGATTTGAGACAGTGCAGAAAGCGATCTTTGCTAGAGTGAAGAAGCTGTTTAACCCCTGTGCGTCAGAGGGGACGTTTTTTGGATCCTGAGAAAATAGGATTTGTGGAATACCAAGTTCATCAAGTATTATAATCTCGAAATCCGCACGGTGGATTCTCTTATAAATTGCAGATTTGTAATCATCAGTAAGTTGGCTTCAAATCTCAACCGTGAAAACGTTAGTAACTGAGTAGTTGTCAAATTATTTTGGATTTTCTAGATCCATCAAAAAAAGCTCTTCACTTGTGTTGTTCTCTCTGTGACGCTCAGGGGTTAAGGTGGACACCTCAAAAACCGCCACTAATTGCTACTATGCCTACTTACTATTATTAGAATGCTCAAATTTTTATATTTTCCTATTGGCAAGTGAAAGGAGGTTCCAACGCACCAAAGAACGTGACATTTGGATTTTGTATGCAAAAGTTATGAAGGAACAAAGTTTGGTTCTAATAGCATTTCTTCCATATAGGTACAGAATTTGTTTTGGAGATGTACACAAAGTGAAGATGGTGGTTTAGGGTTAGTGGCACATTTTGGGGTGCCCACCATATATCCATGGATGAAGTATGGAGAAGAAGAAGAAAGAAGAAGGTTAACCCTTTAGCGTGCTAAGTGTTCTCTAGGATTGACAATTTGAGAAAAATCATTATAAAGTACTATTTGGAAGAATATTTTAGAATTTGATAAAAATTTACAAAATAAAAGTTGCAAATTTTGATTTTTAGATTCTATCTATACAATTAGATTCACAAATGTTGTCACCAAAAAAATAATTAATTTCTCAAATTGATTACAAGAAAAATGTTATCATCTTTTGAATAATAAACTAATAATTTGTTGGAATGGATTTGAATGAGGTTCTCTTGACATGGTGATTTTATGAAATTTTTTTGTTCTTTAAATCTATGACCTCATTTTTTCAAACCCAATTTTGAACTAGAGGCAATGAAATTTTGGCCTGGTCAACCATTGTATTGACATACTTCTACATTTTGTAATTTTAGAAAAATATGTACTCTAATAACACCAAATCCAACCATTAGTTAGGACAACTTGTTAAAGTATCTCCACAAATTTGGATGACTTTCATCCAAGCAATAATGGAAAAAAAATGTGAATTTGAATTTGTTTGTTGTCTAGAAATTGGACACAAGGGATTAAGTCTCATGGACCTAGACAATGAATTCCATCCTTAGTGACTTTGTTAGGAGGTAGACCCTATAAAGAAACAACATGTTCCTTCCCCGAATAAATTTTCAAGTCTCCATATGACGATGAGAAGGTCATTTGACCAACCACTTTAGTTAGCCAATGGACTATAGTAGTAAGCACTCTACAAATCTCAAGTTTGAATTCATATTCACTTGATTGGTGTGACAAGGTCAAATCCATTGAGCCAAGGTTGTAGGTGTAGATGAAATATGCAAATATGCAAAATATGGATAGAATTTAATTTTGAAAGGATAAGACTGACCACTAGGGTAGTCAACTACAAATGATCAGATTTTGGACCAATGGGTGCATTTTTAATTTCTTGAAAGTCATCCATTGGCCACTTTGGGGGCTCAATGCCCATACCAAGTTTAATTATATATCCAAAAGTATGTAGGAATTTAGTGATTTCATCCACTAAGAAAGAAAGAATATATCGTCAAATATTTTTAAAATTTTTTTATCAAAATATTGTCCAAAAAAGAAACCTACATTCAATACATCTTTATATTCTTGGGTAGAACTATCAAAAACCATTCATTAAGCTAATGTACATAGTTAGAATCACTTAAGTTGTTTGGACTTGAGGTTATTTTATACTTGAAGACGAATGGAAATCATTCATTTTTTTCAAAAAAATTATGTTTTTTTGGAGAACTATTGTAAACTCTATGAATTTTTCAGAGTCGAGAATTGAAGATTTTTTAATCCTAAAAGGATGAGACCTAATACCAAAAAATAATCCAACTATTGAATGATTAGAGGCATTCTTCAATTAAATGGAGTACTTACAACCTTACAAAGTTATTAAGCACCTCTTCAAATCATCTTTAGAAATAACTCTTTACTAATTAAAGACTATTATATTTTAGCTATGTTGTCCCATAAGTAAAGTTGAAAACATTTCATAACCTTGTTCATAGTGGCCAGTGGTTGTAAAGCTACATTGGTTACACTTTGAAAACCCATGTGTAATAGAATAAATTTGGCTTATGTAGAGGATAGTTATCAAAATGTCAACGCAATAGCCAAGACATTTGAGAACGGATGAAGATGTATATGCATTTTTTTAAATTTGAGGAATGAAGAACTACATACTCAAGGTTGCATGTGGACTTTGACTAAACATTACCTCTCCATCATTTTTAAATAACATAGTTTAGATATATTGATCTGTAAAGTCTTACAATTTTAAGTTTTAAGAAAAAAGAAGCTTGATTGCAAAATCCAACTTACCTTCGTTGAACTCCTCAAAGAGTGCGGAACATTTCTAGTAGAAATTGTCTAAAATTGCCAATAATTTTCAAGTGCATTGAACAATAACCAAAAAAGACATTTGCATATGAGTGTTTTAATTCAATCATACAAAATTATAGAAGATTACTATAGGGACATGCGGAAACTTTTCTACAAGCTCTTATAATGTAGATTACAAGATTACAGCTCTTGAAGTTTGAAATAGAAACATTTTTCTAATCCTCTTTGATAGATCAACAAAGTTTGACTTCTCTAGACACTACACATAGTTTTTCTTTGTTGTTGCAAATTACATCATATTAGTTACATAAGCTTTGTTTGAAGATCAATTGCCTTCTAAAAGTGAAATAAAGCAACTAAAACTTGACACCTGTCTTCTATACAAGAGATACACTATTATTGCAACTTCTTAGACATAACCATATTATAGCTTCTTAGACATGAAGAATACATGACCATATTATTTATAGTTTCTCAAACATGTAAGAGGTGCAAAAATTATCCAAATTAGGAGCTAATGTATTAGTGAATGACAAAAGATTATTTTATTTTAATTTAATTTGAGGGACACTTAGAGAATGCCATTGTCACAATGTAGGGAATTTTGATAGTCTCATTAGTATCTAAAAGGACAAGATTCATCCCCCTTATAGTTCATAGCAAAAAGCTATATATTTTTTCTTTGACCACCTAAAATGTAGCTATTTTTTTCAAAATAATTTGAGCAAAAAATTGTTGAACATTTAATGATTTGCATTTTTTATTAAATTTTTTTAATGATGCATTTTTAAATATACACAAGGACCAAACCAAAAAAATGGCTACTAACGTTATTCTTCATCACCCATAGTCAAATTTCTAGAAAAAGAATTTTATTGGTTATGGACTTAAGATAATCGAGAATAAGTATTGCATTGAAAATGACTAAGGTAGGCGAACCCAATACCAACCGTTGACCTAATACCACCCAAATGTAGGATCCTTGTTGATCTTAGAATGAGAATCTCTTAGGGAAGTACATGCCTTAACTTCATAATAAGTGAAGTTAAGGCATGTATTACTATCATAGATTCTCACTTTAGGATCAATGATGGTCTTACATTTGGGTGGTATTAGGTCAATGGTTGGTATTGGGTTTGCCTACCTTATACATGGGAAAGTTGATGAAGGGATTATTCAAAAAGTGAGGTAGGGCTATATATACAACCTGGACTTGCATAGTATAGATACTAGCTACTTGTTTGTTACTACCTCTATCTCAAAATAAATTTGTGGTCTCCAGTAGGAAACTAGTTGGAGTAGTGAGAGTATAAGTAAGGGATGAATGTTCATGCAACTTACAATACTGTAGTGGTCCTCATTTCTTCTCTACAATAACAATTCTAGTTTACACCTATCATATTTTCAAGAATGAGGTCATTACCTATAATCATAAAATTACAACATAGAATGAACATTTGAAGAAAGCTTCACCAATTGTGTAAGTCTTGTTGAGTAACTTGTAGTTTTTTTCTTATGTAGTTCATCATAGTTATTCATCACACCACATATGTAAGGTAATTATACTTAATTGTGACCCCTTTCTAGAACCAAACTTCATAATATTATTAAGAAATGTTAGGGAGTCCCATTGAGGGTCCCATTTTACTCCCTTGGAAACAAAAATCCCCTAGAATTGCAACTTCCTAGCCATCAATAATGACTCTCTGCAACTACCTAGTCAACTAATGACACTAGCTTTGCAACTTTTTGGACAACCAATGACTCTTTGCAAATTAAACTAAATTCACTTCTAAAGATCTAGGAAGGGATTATCCCAATCTCCAAATGGAGATGATTTAGGTTGGTTAATAATGTCATGTTGTTGAACAAATTCTTGCATAAAATGAATTATTTCTATTTATAAGAGCCTACAGATTCTTTTGGATACACCTATTTTCATGGCTTTGAAAAATAAAAGTTTATTCATGAAATGTCCAAAAAATGTATGAAAAAAGAATTTGGAATCTTTGTTTGACTTTCAAAAAAATCCAATAAAAAATTTAGACAATTTCATAATAGTTATAATACTCAATTGCTTATTCGGACACAATTAAGGGTAGTTACTTTATTTGTTTGCTCCAAAGATGGATTTTCTTGTAAATTGTAGTAGCTCTTTTCTTCTTTGTTATTAGGACAAAGTTGAGGTAACCACACCCATGGCATTTGCTTTGTGGCATCATGGGCAATTGGGCATGCAATGAAAAATGAAGAATACAAAGTAAAATCCATCAATGAAGTAAAATGCAAATAGTGAAGTAAATTTTAGAGGCACAATGGGGTAGTAATAAATTTTCTAATGTGAAAGGTTTTATGAGGTTGTAAGTGCAATCTAGATGAAGGACCATTTACACGAGCATTTGCAAAAGCAATTTGTTTTGCTTTTGCACATCCTATCATATATTCTTTTCAATTACATTGACCAATCCTTTTTACTTATAGTCTTATAATTTTGAAGGCCCTCAACATTGCCACTTGTGCTTCTTTCTTTCTCCTTCATATTAAAAACAACTCTAGATCTACTACATTAGAATACATGGCAAAATATAGTTAGGTAGTTGAAATCGTAAGGAATTGCTTGCTTTTCACTTTTTCTAGGAGAAGTGGAATTGGGAAGTGGAGGGGTTTGGACCTTGGAACATGAAAAAATAGTTAAATTTGTGAGTACACTTAATTATCAACCTCAAACCATTTCTAATCTCTTAGCAACAATTGAGAGTGTTTAGAATTTTTCTGATTTTCTTAACTTGGCCTAAGTATAAAGTGTTTTTTTATTATAAATATGTGATCTAGTCTCTTTATCTTGAAAAAAAATAATCCTATCACTTAGATAGTCATCCAAATATTATCATATAAAGGGATGAATAGGTGCCTTTTTTGTCTCTATATTTTTTCCAAAGCCATTCATCCAACATTTTTAGTCTATAGCATCCTTCTTGGGTTAAAAAAAATGACCCCATTCTTGTTTTGACATGATGGACTTAGTTTTGCCAAACACATGAAAACACCCTAAAGGTGGAGTAATTTTATGACGTCCATACCTTAAGTTAGGATGTTTGTTTTGTTTGTTTGTTTGTTATGTTGAGATCTCATGGACTATAGATCCCCTAGTCACGTTCTTGGTACCATTGAAAAGCCCTCAACGAGGAGGGGTGCACAGGCTTTGTTTCATGAAGTTTAGACCTATGGTGTGAAAGTTATTGAATTTCAAAGTTTTTATGAAGAAGAAAATCAGAAAAATACTTTTACTTTGATTTTGATTTTACCAACATTATAGGGCATACTAGTGCCCTTGAAATGTAGTTTATGATGCTAATGAAGTTTTCTTCCACTAGTAGAGATGCTCATACAATTGAAGAGCTTTGACAATTGTAATTGATCCTTCTCAATGGTGAGATTTATGAGACTAATATCAAGCTAGAAGGGCTACCTTAACCTTGTAATGTCGTAGCAGACATGAAGCGTTTGATGGATGACAAAGAATTCTTCTATGAAAGACAAAAGTACAAATGTTCTTCTTTAAACCTTGAACACTGAGCTGGTGACTGTGGAAGTCAACTATTTTGGAACCGTGTGACATCATCTACTTTAAAAAAATAAAAAATAATCATTGGGAGTCAAACTACTGTTGAAGATCTTCCCTTTCCACCCCTAATTCCGAGGATGAATAGTTGCACTTCTATCCTATACAAGAGAATTCCTTGTCATTCATTGGACGAAAAACTTCCACCTTGGCATTTAGGGGTTAAAAATTTGTGTGAAAAGCGGGGAGGTCTTGCACAATAGTTTAACTACTCTTAAACAAAGGATTCACACCGTACCCAAAAAGGAAGATTTCCACGGTGATGAATTTGCCTGGGATCTCTTCGACCCGGGACCCAGGAGCCTGTAGTAGGCCGGTCGACAGGAATCTTCTAGAAGGTTCCGGGTGCTGGTCATTGGTCAAGCTAACTTATTAATAGTCTGGGCTCCGTTACCTTAATCCAAATTAGACCAAAGATAAGATCAATGCACGAAGGAAGTGCACCTTTCGTTCCATCTGTCGGCTCAGCGGATACTGAAGGTGGGCACACCCCCGCAAACCGCCACTTTGGGGTATTGTGCCTAGTGTAGTGAATATTCTTATGTGAGTATTAATAGACTGGTCAAATTTTCATATTTTTCTCGTTGGTGAGTGAAAGGAGGTGAAAGGAAGTTCCAACGCACCAAAGAACACAACATTTGGTTATCATATGCAAAAGTTATGAAGGGTTGAAGGGTTTCAACTTGGTAGAGGTTTTGAACTAATTGTTTGTTCTACATAAGTACACATTGATTTTAGAGATGTAAGGTAAACTAATCCATTCCTAACCAAATAGGAGCAAGCCCATAGTGGGCTAATTTATGTCAGTGGTGTATATTTTAAAACTTGAATGTACACCACTAACATAATTTAGTCCATTATGGGCTTTGCTCCCATTTGGTCTAGAACGGGGGAGTTTACCTTTAGTCATATAGAGCAATGATGGTGGTTTGGGGTCAATGGTGCATTTGAGGGGGCCCACTTTGCCCCCTAAATGTGCAAAACCTTTGATTCTTTGAGTTTTTAGGAGTATATTCTAAACAAAGCAAAAATTTGCCAAAAAATCAAAGACTTATATTTTTCTTACAAAATCATTGAAATCATAACCGAAAGATCTTAATCTTGAAGTGTTGTGGTGGACAAAAAAATATTCATTGATGTTATGTAGGACGTTACTATTGATGTCACCTAAAATTTGGGGGCCTTACAGTGGAATAACTTTCTAAAAATTGTAGAGACAAAGAATGAACCTATTCAACAGAGAATGTGATATGTTGGGGCTAACTACCTTGGTGATAGCTAGGGATGCATCCTTCTAGGTTTAATCCCTAATGACTTGTGCAATCATTTTGCAGTTGTTGCATACATGTGAATAGTGTTTGGAGTCAACAATATTTTTTTCTTTTGATGTTTAGAAAAATAGTTTTTCCTCAAATTAATATTTGACACATTGAAATTCCTATTGCCTAATTTTTTTCCATGAAGAGATGAATACAAAGTATACAATATCCTTGGAGTGTTCAGTTCCTAATCAATTTGAAGTTCAAATTCTAGATGATGAACAAAGTACTTATGGACAATGTTATGTCCAAATAGCTTTTCATTCATCCAAATTAATACTAAAATCTTTAAAATACAACCTTTCTTTGTGACATAGTTGATGGAAATATGTCAAATGATTTATTTGTATTTAAATATGAGAAAATTTGTGAAGAGATTCAAAAAATCTAGGCAGGAAAGGATTCAAACTTATTATAAGAGGAAAGTAATCATACTTTTGTGATGAAGTCATCAACTATTTTGTGCAAATCAAGGAAAGGTGATATTTTTCAAATCATAAAATTAAGGATACATGATATGTACAATAAATTGTCTATGAAAGGTGAAAGTCATCAAAGATATAATTGTGTATTGAATCGTACAATGCAATGAAATGTGAAAGGCAAGAGCAATATGCAAATTAGAAAGCACATGATTGATTGTTTAGAATTGGAATCTTCAATATCCAAATACATCCAAGTACATGTCCACATATACATATGGATGTGAATACGCATTTTAGTGTATCTTTCGAACAATCTGAATTGAACATCTAGAATATCTTTCTTGAAAAAAAATAGAAACTATTCTCCAAAATTGAGAGCATATTGCAAGTTTCCTTGGCCTTCTCTCCACATAAATTTCTATTAGAATTTTTGATTGAGTTTTATAAACTCACCTTTCACATGTGCAATCTTGACAAGTGAGTTGGATTTTCTACAAGCCATCATTTAATTGGAAAACTCATCCTTGTACAAGAATAAATCTCAACTCCCTTAGGATTTGTTTCCATTCCGCTTCAAGGTTTAATGAATTGTATGTGGTCTCAAAAGTGCCATTCAAACTCAACTTGTAGCAAGACTTTTAATGTATATATAGGACCTACATAATATTCAATTCAACTAGATTAGGCTACAATTAAATTTGGATGTCAATTCCATTGCCTATACAAGGCTTGGTTTCATATTTGCAATAAGTACATAGATTGAAGTGGGATATCTTATCAAACCAACTAGCAACTTTGGGAAGGGTACTATATACTCAAATATGCTTTCAAAATTGAACCACTATGAGCACAACAACTTTAATAAACTGAACTTACTATCTCAAGAATTTTTAGAAATAATTGTGTGAATATTAATCACAGCAAAGCAAGATAAGTATGATGCCATAAAGAGACCCTCTTATGATTTCCTACTTAGTAAATGCTTATGTCAATATATTTCTCCTTATGTCTTAAATTGATCTTCAAGTTGGACAAATTGTTTAGGACCTTGACCCCTAAATGCCCAAACTGCATTTTTTTGGCAACATAGTGATTTGGGGCAGCTCACTATGAATGGAATTTTATTCTTTTTCTTTGAAATTTTCAAACAACATATTCTTGAGGAGTAGCTTTAAGGCCCAAAAATTTTCAAAACTTTAGATTACATGGTTCAAAAGTTATTGTATGATATGTCATTTTCATTGCTCAATGGTGAGCCCGGGCAACCCCTAAGAAAATCTTTAAAAATCACTTTTTTAAGAAATAAAAATTTGAAATTGATTTTCTAGATTTATATACATGTGGAAAGTTTTGAATCATTCCATTTTGATTCATGAGATGGAGGTTATGAGGAGTTTTAGTTTGCGGGTAGTTATGGATTCTCTACTCTAAAATAAACTTTGAACCCCTTTATTTAACTCTATTTTGGATATTTTGGAAAAAAAATAAAAGAATAGGATGTTAATTGTTTATTACAACATTATAACCATTGGGATTGGCATTTTTCAATTCCATTATTAAAATCTTAACAATTCAGTAACTTGAATCATCCTCTAGTTCTTTCTACTTACTATTTTTTTCCTATATGTTGTACAATTCCAAATGATTTAAATTTTTTTCAAGCATCTAGACAATTTGCCTTGAAAAATAAATCCAAAGAAGCACCACCATTTTGAAATTTTTTTCATACAAATGTAACCTTGTAAAGTACAGTTGCCCATTTTTTCGCAGGGCCATAAAAAAGGATTCTTGTCCATTCAAATGCTATATCTTGCAATCTACAAAGTGAAAATTTCATGATTTTTTTCCATGTCTTCTCAAACCACTGTACTATAAGATCCAACAGTTACATGTGTCCAAAATTTATTTTTTTTCTAAAATTTTATACCTATACTAGAAATTGCAATTTGAAAGCATTTTTGGCGAAAATATAGTCAAATTCATTTTGTAGGGGTTAACCCCTAAAGGACCAAGTGTCCGTTCAACGTATGCAAGAACTCTTGGGTAGGCTTCTACAAAGTTATTTTTAGTTGGATGTTCATGAAATTTGGACATGATGTGTAACTATGTATCCCCTTCTTGAAAACCTAATTTTTTTTCCCCAATTGGGTGCTTGGATCAAAAGTTATGCTGCCCTAAACTTTGTGGGCAGCTCGGGCAGCATGAGCAAAAGTCATCCTATGATTTTGAAATTTGGTGGGTGTGTAGCTTACATGATACAAGATGCAAATGTCAAAAAAAATAACCATGTTTAGTGTAAGAATCTCATTTTAGAAGGAGTTAAAGTTTGCAAGCCATGTCGGGCAAGGTTGAAAAAAACTTTTTTCACCTAACTTCAAACGCTATAATCTTTCAATCCATGTAGTCAAAGTTTCTAAATTTTTTTTCCACATGTTCCCAAAGAAGTCTAGTACAAATATGTATGGTTGAATTTTGAAAAAGAAAAACTTTTTTTTTCATTTTTTTCTTGCTGCCCTAAAAAGTGGCAGTTTTTGATAATTTCTGCCCAAAATGCGCCTTGGTCCTTTAGGGGTTAAGTTGAAAATAATATTATTTCAGTCCATTCCAAGCTGTGAGTAATCAGAGTTTGATGCTCTCCTATCATCCTGCAGCTTTGAGTTTTGAAGCCCTTTTCAAAGTGCAGTATTATGCTTATTGCAATAAAATTAAAGGGAACCAGAAGATCGATTTGGGACAGAGGGAGGCTATACATCTTGGTCACTGGCTTTCACTCAATTTCAATGAATGGAATGAGAAGTTCCGTCTGTATGATTGACCGACTTAATTTTCATGTCCCTATTGCACACATCCTGATGATTGATGTCCCGGCAAAACTCGAAGTCCATTGCTATTCAGACAAGTAGTCATATTCACCAATGAAATTCCATTGTTGGAATTTGGGTCACATTGATCAAAACTGTTGTAGACTCGTAGGCCAAGGACCCCACTCAAGAGTACAATCTAAGATAGCATCCAGACATAACTTAACTTAAGTTATATCACGCAAGTTTTGTGAACTCTATCATTGGAATTTGGTCACATTGACGAAGGTAAAACCACTCCCATTACAGACAGAATTAGTACTGAGTTTGCCCTCATGCCATTGTTGAAATTAAAATTTAAGAAAAGGATTCCATAGAAAAACAGATGTGAGAAACAGCGAGAGCATTTGAAATCATATTTTTTCAAGAAAGTGTGAATTAGTTCTGAATTTTTGAAGTCTCTTTACTGTTTAAACCAAAACAATCTCTCCACTATCACTAAACCAACAAAAAGTGCATATATAATGGTAATCATCTTGTTCACCTAAAGTGGTCATAATATTTCCTAACATGGCGACAACAAGAAGACCTAAAAAAGTCACTTCTTGCAATGAATTTACACTCAAAAGGTGAAAGTTCCTATTGGCAAAACGTTGAAGTGGTCATTCAAAGTTTGCGTTTTTATCTTTGGGGAAAACAATGAAATTCTTTATTTTTGCCATTGACCCATAAAATTTGGAAATTTTGAATTCAAATTTGGATTCCAAGGCCCCAAATTAGCGCAGAGAAGTGAAGAACAGAGAAAGAGAGGTGAAGAATGCAAAACACTAAGTAACCACAAAAATAGAGGTAAGTTTTTACATTTATCCTTGGCTAGGGGAAGACATGCTAGGGTGGATTGACCCCCTCGCTCATCCCCTCCAAATCAATTCAAGGGTGCATATAAATAAAAAGACCCCCTATTTTGTGCTTCACTAATTTATCTTCTAGATGCCACCTAGCTAATTTGGGGTCTTTGATTGCAAATTTGAATTCAAAATTTGCAAATTTTATCATGCCTAACAAATAAAAAAATTTCAGTTTTTTCTCTTGGGGACGAGCGAGGGGGTCAATCCACCCCATTTTGAAGACAAATCCAAGACACAAACATTGAATGACCACTTTAACCCCTGAAGTACTATGACTATGTTTTCACCAAAAATACTCTAAAATTGACATTTTTAGTACAACAACCAAATTTTTGAATTTTTTGGGACACATGTGACCAGAGGATCTTGTAGTATACTAACTTGAGAACATATGGTAAAAAATTCAGAAATTTGCACCACGTGGATTGCAAGATATAAGCATTCAAATTCATTGAAATCATTTTTTTGGCATTGTGAAAAACAGGGCAGCTACACTTCACAAGCTCACTTTTCTACGAAAAAATGTTCAAAATAGTGTTGCTTCTTTGGATTCATTTTCCTAGATAAGTTGGCCACATTCTTGAAAAGTTTTAGATAATTTGGAATTGAACAACATCTATGAAAAAAATAGTAAGTAGGCAATAGTAAAGAATGATTCAAAATTATTCATTTTTAATAATTTAATCATGGAATTGAAAAATGCCAATCCCAATGGTTGCAGTGTTGTAATAAACAATCTACATCCTATGATTTTATTTTTTTCCAAAAATATTGAAAATTGAATAAGATAGAGGACTTTAAAGTTTATTTTAGAGTAGAGAATCCAAACTTGCTTGCAAACAAAAAATCTTCACAATTTTTTACTCATTGATCAAAATAGAATGATTCAAAGCTTTCCACATATGTAACTCTAGAAAAAATATTTCAAATTTTTGTTTATGAAAAAAGTGATTTTTTCTAATCTACCCAGACTACCCATTTACCAAAAAAAGTAACATATTAGGCCATAACTTTTGATTCATATTTCCAAATGTCATGAAATTTAGTGTATATGAAAGATATTCCTTATTTCCACCTTCTATAAAATTTTGATCCAAAATATAGAAATCCTTAATCACATGCACTTGCCTAAAATTTCTATGTAGCCAAAAAATGCATGTTGGTCCTTTAAGGGTTAACATCCAGGGTTCCTAGTGTTGTCACTAGTCACTTCATTATAGTCACCTAAAACATTGATTGTGATTACTGACTCAACCCAATTAGTAGCCAAAATCTCATTTATTGAGAAAAGGTTGTTATGAGTTGATGTGAGACTTTGATGGATCATTCACTAGTTAGGGGTCTATAATGGGTCTTTTGCTAGTCATGGGGTGGTTTACCTTATCATTGTTGAAGGTAAGTTAGTAACTTATCAACTAGCAAAACCAATGTTAGGAATATTTGAATATAAGTGGTAAGTAATCATCTTGTAAAGGTTCCTGATAATGTTGTTTTACTAGAGACTACTCCAAAATTATCATTTTGAGTGCAAAGAAAAAAGAAAAGAGACAAAAAGAAGTTAATATTTGGATGTAACCTTAAGGTCTTGCTTTAAATTACAAGGAGAATGTGTGGATTTTTTTTAATAACATTGATTGCATATATATTGCAAGAATATCAATAGTGTTTGAAACAAAGGAAATAGATATATTGCAAACTCCCAAACAAGATTATAGACTTGGAATTCTTTGAGCTTAAATTTTTTTGCACTATAAGGATTTAAGTTGTTTTTTAATTATGTTGTAAAACTAAGTCAAGAATTCTTAAGAAGGAAAAAACACTATAAAAGTATTTTCATTATTTCCAAAACCACTAAGTAGGAGGTTTGAGACAAAATTTAAAATGAAATTACAAATAACTTTGGGACAAAAAGGAAAAATCCCTATAGTAACAATGTTGTTGCAAGTAATCTCAATTAAATCCATTTTGATTTTTCAGACTGTAAAAATTGAATCAAATGACAATCGTATCACGAGGAAAAAAATATATGATGTTTTTTTAGAATGAAACTTATTTGCAACTAAGTTTGAATGAAGTCCAAGAATGGCATTCACATGTAATATACATAAGTTATAAGAGGTCACTAAATTTGAATTGGGAGATTTTCTAAAACTAACTTTAATATCAACATCTCTATGTCAAACATTGTGCAATAATCATCTGCTAATTCTTTGAATTGTATATGCTAGTCTTCAAAAGAGAGGAGGTTTTTCCTATATGAAATGTATGGAGCTTACTTTATCAATGAATCTAAGGATGTTCAGATTGGTCTTTACTGAAAAAGCCGGTCATTGAGCTAGAGCCAATTCTCGAAGATGATTCTATTTATTAGACCTCTTAAAGTGTTTTTCTAAATGGACTAGAAAAATATGATCCTACTTTGATCCCTTGTAGATACATTTCCTTCTAAAAAGTTTGGAACTTTCTCTTACTAAGAGAGGAGAAGATTAATATCATACGTGAAGGTCAGATTTGACACCCAGGTACCCAAATTGAATTTCTACAGCAAATTCTCTAGGATCCACATCACCTCACACCATTTTCAAGATGACATGTGGAACTTTTTATTATAAAGAAGACTTAATTTATTCTGAATCTGACCTTCACATAGGTCAATGAAGGATGTTATGTTTCCAAGTACTTTGAACAATTGACAAGTGTGCTAAGTGATCCTTATAAATACCTTGAAGTAGTTTTTTTGACATGCAACTCCAAGATTTTACTCATCGAGGAATGTGTTCTTATTTCACAATTTGGTTTCTCAAATTATTGATTTTAAAAAAATGTATTCAATTTTATATTTTTGCGTAGGATTCCAAGCCTGCGCAGTCCAAAACTTTGTTGTAAAATCAACCCTATTGAGTGTGCCGATAGCATTCAAGAGGCTGAACGGTCTAAAACTTTAAAAAAATAAAAACAAAAATAAAAAGTCTGGAAGACAGACCAGCTGAAACGACACAAGCAGTGTATATTTTAGTGGCAAAAAATAACAAGAGGGCCAGTTGTACTTCTGGTTTTCCACAAAAATGTTGAGCAGGTCCATCAAGTTGGGGATCATCATGCCTGGGGTCCTTGCATGTGTCTTAGGCCCTCATTGCACTCATGCAATAGCAAAGCAATTCATCCCACGAGAGACTTTAAACCTTTGAAATTTGATATCCATCGAGTTTATCGAGTTCATCAAATTGCTAAGCATGGCATTGATGAAGGTGTGTACCCCCTAATCCACCATTTTTTTGATATCATGCCTAGTTATTATTATTATTATAACAATAAAATGGTCAAATTTTCATTGATTTTCTTGTTGGCAAGTGAAAAGGAGTTCCAACGCACCAAAGAAAAGGATATTTGGATATTACATGCAAAAGTTAGGAATGTTCAAAGTTCTTTGTGGTAGTACTAGATGTTCTCAAATTGCTTCTTCAACAAATTGCACCAAAGAACAAGACATTTGGGTACCCCATGCAAAAGTTAAGAATGCTCAAAGTTCTTTTGGGTAGTAGATGTTCTCAAATTGTTTCCTCAACATATTGTACCAAAGAAAAAGACATTTGGGTACCCCATGCAAAAGTTAGGAATGCTCAAAGTTCTTCTAGGTAGTAGATGTTCTCAAATTTCTTCAACATACCATACCAAAGAATAAAACATTTGGGTACCCCATACAAAAGTGAAGAATGCTCAAAGTTCTTTGTGGTAGTACTAGATGTTCTCAAATTGTTTCTTCAACATACGGCACCAAAGAACAGGAGATTTAGATACTACATGCAAAAGTTCAGGAATGCTCAAAGTTCTTTTGGCTAGTAGATGTTCTCAAATTGTTTCTTCAACGTATGATACATATTGATTTTTAGAGATGTACACAAAGTGATGATGGCGGTTGGTTGTTTGTAGGGTCTGATTGTTTGGGGGTACCCACCTCACAATGCCTGGAAAGTTCATATTTGCTACGAGAAGTTCTCGGAGATAATGTATTTTCAGGCAATTGAAGGACCAAGGACTGAGGACCGAGGACCAAGAAAATTGATTTGCTTCCATGAGGAAAGCCGCGGTGCCATACTTGTGTGCAGATCAGTCCATTTCAATGATCACCACGCCATCAAAAATGCTGGGTGTACAAAATGTTGGGCTCCGAAAGCTGTACAATTTTTACATCTCACCTAACTTCAACAATTTGTAACACCAATGACCACCATACAATCCATGAGAACACAATCCATGAGCGGGACAGCCTGGCTTGAATTTAAACAACATATGTATTGAAAGTCATATTTACAACATGCACCAAAATGAAGGTATACTAAATAGTGAAAATTGGGTTGCCCCATACTAATTTCTCAACAATTGACACTAAGGTGAAACAACCCATTGTCATTTTGGTCAAAGTTAGGAGTTTGCCATCATGCCATAGCTAAGTTTCAAAAAAATTCCCACAAAAAGACAAGTGTGAGAAATAAAGAGAGCAATTGAAATTATCATTTTTTGACCAAGTATGAATTTCAACTATGAATTTTTGAAGTGTTTTGCCCATCATGGCCCAAAAGAGTGTGTGGACCACCCTAGAACCAATGAAAATTGTATGCATACTACTCATCTTACTCACCTAAAGAAGTCACAATATTTTTTGATGTGGAAGGCCTAAAAAAGTCACTTCCTACTATGAATTTACTTTGAAAAGTTGAAAGTTCCTAATGAGGTCACTAATCACTCTATTACTATTAGATAAGACATCGATTGTGGTCCAAATCTCATTTATTGGAAAACCCCCGTCATGGGATCATTCCCTAAGTGTTGTCTATGGGGTCTTTTGAGTGCAATGGGTTGCTCTACCTTATATAGATATTTATTGGTATTGCATAAGAATGCACTACTATTGAATTAGGTATTGTTGGAATTGGGACTTATGAACATCCATGTGTACAAACGAAAATATCTGTAGAAATATCTATTGACTTTGATGACTTGTAAAATAACTTTCTTGGGGTAAGGCAACCTAATTATTCAAGCAACCTAGTTTCACTATTTAGTATAAGGGAAAGTAATATATTCTTGTGACTTGAAGGTCCATTCTAACCAAAACTAATTTTTTGCAATGTTAGATAGACTTGTACTAGAGGTTTTGAATTAAAGTTTAGAGGTTGATTATGAGTTCACAACGGGTTGGTAGAAAAAACTTTAGGAAGTTGAAGGAAATCAAGCATGAAATTTAATATTGATTTATTTAGGTTGTAACCAAATCTTTTGAAGAAGAAGATCTATTATTGATTTATATCATTCAATCTTCCTCTTGGGGATTCAAGATGGATTAGAAAAGACTTCAACAACTTCAAAGAGGGCAAAACTTGAATGTACAATTGGCAAGCTTTACAATTGCTATAGTATATCATTGAATATATATTGTTTGGTTTCCTAAATAACTTTAAAAAAATGAATGAACCCATTATCAACTTCCAACCTCCATACTTCTAATTCTATACCCTCCTATGTTTGAATGAATAAAAACTTGAGACCATAGTTGGACTAATTTTAGAAGATTGAGACTCACATATTACATACACTAACTTATATAAGCTAAAGAAAACACACATGAAAAAATAGGGATGGACTTAACGGATATCTCTAATAATTTTCTCATTTGCATTGAAGGAACACGCGTATGTTTTTTAAGACTCTAGAGTGTTACAAGTGGCTTAGAATGACCAATTAAAAAGTTGGATTCATTCAACCAGACTTGTTTGGTTTTGATTTATTAGCATTTGCCCATAAACATTTGGTGGTATTGATTCCTGAGTACGAATTCACCTCTTAAATAAGCGGTCTTCACAATTGTCTGTCTTGTTATGGAATTGGATATATTGTAACACATTTCTTTCTCCAATTGAAAGTACTAAGGTCAGTACACCTAAAATCACATGAATAAGCTATGTGGCATAACTGATATGCTGCTCTAGCAATAAAATAATAATTTTTGTACATTGGTGAAGGACCATGAATCAAAATGCACGTGGTTCAATAATTTTTGGAAGTATTGTGAATTAGTTACAAATTTTAAAAGATGTAAGGTGTAGGAGACTAAAAGTGTAATGCATGTGATGCCAAAATCCATTTGATTCATATTAATAAATGACACTAGTAGTATCAAAATACGTCATAGAGAAAAAGTTAAAACAAAAGAAAGTTCATCCCAAATCAACCACTTGTAAGGTTGCCACCTCCACAATACTAAAAATAGAGTTGTTCACTATCCGAAATGGTCTCCAACTCCACCTTACACTTGTCCTTCTATTTCTCACCATTTTGAGTATCCTCCTTCTTCAATGTCCCTTCAAAAATAGTGGGCAAATTCAAGAGTGGTTGATTTTAGTTGTAGTTACCTTAAGTTGGACCCATCATAGACTATTGAAACATGATTCTGAAAGCACACGCTAGGTTACACCCCTATTGGCCTAGCAGTAGGTGAACCCCCAAACCACTTATCCTAAACCAACACCACAAGTATGGGGGGTACCTCCCAAACCACGCAATGCCTTAAAACTACACCCTAAAATTGTAGTTCTACTTCTTTTCCTTCTAACACCTTGGAAGGGGGACCTTATGCATGTGACTGCTCATTTCAATGCTCCCTATGAGTTGTTTCAAACACTCTACTTCTAGAGCTTTGTACCCCTATTGTGGTCTTATATTTACCAAAATTGAAGAATACATTGTACATTTCTTACTTTTCTACACATCTCTTTACTCTCCTATATTCATTACTTAACCCTGAAATTACCCACAACCCAATTCGTGGACGTTTTGGGTGTACCCACCTTATATGGTTTTCTAATCACCGAGGTGTGTGTTTCTAGGTTAGTAGTAGAGAGCAGGTGCATCTCACTTATCCTTTGTAGCCACCTGTTTTATTAGTTGCCACTCGACTGACTGCCGTCAGTATCATGCAGCTTATTACTAAGGTTTATGACTGAGTTAAGCTTACAAGAGTTTTGAACTTTGGACTTGTCCCCTCTCCTCGGAAATGACAATCGCCGCACAAGAATTTGCATTGCTCAATCAACAGAAGCAACGTACAATATCAGCGAATAATTCTCGATGCCCCAAAATGACGGCAGATACTTCAGAAGGCGAATGATGCTTTATTCATTATAAAAAAACATACAATCAGAGTGGGACCCCAAAACGCATTGCTCCAACGCTAACTTCAGATACCAGCTTGACAACCAGAGGAAGTCAATTCCAAATACTCCGTCTGGAAATAAATGTCTGAAACTTCTGACACCCATTTCCTTCACTATGCTGTAAAACTCATAATTCAAGCGGGTCCAATAATATTATATCATGAGAATCGATAATTGCTTGTGTTGGTCACAACATGAATAAAAATTGGACAAAAGAAAGTCCCCAAATGACCAACTCCGATCTAACTTACTGAAAAAACATGAGTCCCAATTCGGACACTTATTTCTGGACAAAGGCAGAGACTTACAACTGGTGATCCCCCATGCAGATCGGCCAGAGGCATGTGCAATTATATATGACTACTGCACATAATGGCGGGTCAGAACAGGTTCTCAGGATCGGAATTCGAGGGGAAGACACTGACGAGGTGTCTCTCAGTTAATCATACAGGAGCCTCTGGTTGGTCACGCAATGGAACTCCTGCTTTCATGCCCTTCACAGGATCCAAGTACTGCAGTACTCGCTCAACACTAACATATGCACCCCACCAACCTAAACCAACATATTTCATCCGCCTCCATCTGAAAACATCAAATTCTTAGTTCAGTAATAACTTCGGGAGGATGAAAAGAATCACATTCCTTGCATCCAAGACAAGTAGAACACAATTATTTCGAATAAAAACATAACAAAAGATTGGCAAAGTTTTAAAATTTAGGTCATAGGCATTAAATTCATCTATTACTCAGGTTGAGGTAATGTTAAGTTAATGTTCTTGTAATGCAAATGCTGATAACTAATTGATAGTGCAATGTTAATGTCCTTGATGTTGTATTGGCAACTGTTCAATGAAGTCAGCATTAACTCGAAGTTAAATAATCTTTAGTAGTAGTCTTGATCTGATGTTCTAGTAGATTAACATTAATTTACCATTAACAACTTTGTAAATCTAAAAGGGGAATCTTTGACATGAAAAGCTGGTAGAGAGACCACGATCTTACACAGAATTGTAAGGAAGGGCCATGCAGTGAAGATGAAGATGGTCGACACTGTTGAAAGGAGGTTTGTGAAAGCCAAATCTGTTAATAATGTGCTGAGTTAGGATGAAGGCCCTTCTCATACAGCAAGCAAACCGATGAAGTATTCACTGGCACGCTAAAATCAGGACAGGGTAAAGGCTATCACAAAAAACATACTGGAATCCATCAAAAGTAAGCAGTCTGAACCTGTAGTTAGGAGCATTGGGCGCGTCACGCTGCAACGTTGACTTCCCTAGCTTGAGCATATGAGATACTGCAATTATCAAATGCACAAGTAAGGTAGAGGATACTAAAACCGATAGGGACCTGATCCAGTCTCTTATACCATCAGAAACCATCTCTTCATACACTTGCATGGCCTTCAATTAAAAAGTTGGGTGTAAGCAAGACTGGGCTGATTGTCTGCAACCAGTTATATTTGAGAGGAAATAGGGTTGTTTTGTATCACTTATAGTGGTTTACAACCTCCCACTCTCAAACTGCATGAGCAATTCATACAAAATGATCAAAATTCGATGTCAAGAAAGTCTGGCTCTTGCACTCAAAGTGAACTCTCCACATCTCTGCAGTGATCTCCCCAAAATCACGCCTACGCGTTAATTTCAGTGCTTAAAGTGACGCAAACAGTGACCTCTAAATTTAGTGATTTACTCTGCATAACGACTGCCAAATTGGGCGCTCTCCACGGTTAGGATTTCGCAAGATAAAACTTCTCTACTCTAGATTCAGGTTGATTGATTACCCAAGGCATAATCTGCTTCGCCAGGTCGAAGATCTTTGACAGTCTTGATGTGGTTATTCGGTACCACAAGGTAATGCCTACGAGGGTCAACCAGCAGAAAAGGATTCAGACGAACTACAAAACAGTCTAAAATACCTTTTGAATTTTCCTCTTCTCTTCAATTACGTCAACAATATTAAGGCAAAGCTAGACAATTTTGAAAAACAATGACTTTTCTTTTTCAGTCACTCTATCACTGGTTCCGATGATACGATTCCAATTGCCTAAAGCTTCATCAAAGATGTACAAAACTTCAATGCTTATTTAAATACCACTATAATAATGTTATAGCATTACAAAGATCCCTTATAATATATCATGTTAAAATGTTAAAATACATATAATCCATTAGTTAAAAATATTGATACCATCAGAAATTATATTTTTATTAATTTATAATCAATATGTATCAATAATCAGAATACATGTGCGCCTGTCGGCGGTTACCCCATACAACACAATCCACTTGCAATTCTAGAATATTGCTTTGGTCCACATGTCATGCGGAAGTACAAAAGCAAAACTCCTAAAATATAGGAAACAGAATGATTGAAACATACCAACAGTAGCAGGAATGTCAGATCAGCTTCTAGCATTATTGCACTATGGTATACTCAACAGGATCGGGCCTTACCGATGCAGTCACCCACCTATAGGCAGACGGATTGCGATCAACGAAGACAACTATTTGCTCATCCTGTAGTCAAAGCGGTTCACTTTTGTCAAACACAATGGCACGCTCAAATTCCAATTCCTGAAGGTATATCTACAAGACTACTTATCCAATCTGATCGTACAAGTTTTCGATGCTACTTTCACCATACCACTTCAGCTGCATATTGAAATGCTCATCAATTGCATCTAATTGGTGAGCATCTTCGTATAATGTGGTGTAAATTTTGTTGCAAACGACGACTACAGGAGTAAGATACAATCAGCATCAGAATTGAGACGGCGCCATGCTACAGAAAAACAATCAGCATTATTGACAGCTTCTCATGAAGTCTACCAAAACTTGTGTTATCAGCCACAACAAATTTCGCCGCAGAGGAGCAACCCTAACGGAGTGCTAGCCAACTTAACCCCTGAGGAACCAAAGGGCTAAAATTTCGCCTCATGTTTTGTTGGCAATTTAGCGTAAGTCATACAGAGAATTTCGTATGTCCAATTATCGAATTATCGAATTTTTTTTCCATTTTATTTTACCAACACAAATAAAGCTCTACCCTGACTCTGGTGATGCGAAATTTGCGCAGAGACGAATTATATGATTCAACATATGATCAATGCAATTGGTCATTTTAGAATCATGACTCCCCATGATCCGTTAGGAGAAGAGCCAGGTTCAAGGATGGACGAGAAAAAGAAGGAGCAACAGCAGTCAGAGCGAGCACTGACAAACTCTGAACCTTCGGAAGCATCTACAGCTTCCCTCTAAGAACATACGAAAGTTGGCTGTGTCAGGTAAGCTTAGTTCATAATTTTCAGACTACACAAAGTGGAGAGAGGGTGAATCCTCCGCCTTTCGAAACCATGGAAATTTCCCATCTCAAATATAGTCACCCCAAAACCCTAACCCTACCTCTGCGTAGAGTTCCAAAATTACAGCGACTCCTCGATCCTTCTGTCTCAGATCCACCAAGAGATTGCAAAAATATATACATAAATACGAAAATGCAGAAAGATGAACGAGAGAGGGAGAGAGAGTTATAGATTGCAAGTTTTCCGGACCTGGAACAATACATTGGGAGTCCGGCCTTCGGCCGATCCCGAGGCCAGAATACAAAACGGGCAATCCTGAGGCTTCTTCCCCTCCGGAAACAACCACTTCCACAGCGCCATCGCAAAACAAATTCCAACTCGCACACGATCCGTCCATACGATTTCAAGCGCTTGCTCGTGACGCCCTTCCGTACTATCCGGCAAGCTTCGCCATAGCCAAGAAGCACGAGCTTGGGACCCTAGCACGCGTTTGGGACCTAACCTATCGCCTGAACCCTGAACCCTATGTCCACTTTTTAAGTTCTTCTCTTTGAATGCTCCCATTTGCAACTAAGGTAAAACAGCCCATTACGGTCCAAATGGGGGATTTGCCCTCTTGTCATTTTGTTATGAATTCTTGAAGTGTTCAGCCTAAAAGAGTTTGTAGACTACCCCAAAACCAACCAAAATTGATCTATAATACTCATCTTACTCACCTATTCCAATCACAATATTTTCTAACATAGAAGACCTAAAGAGGGCACTTCCTACAATGAACTAACACTAAAAAACTTAAAGTTTCTATTGTGGTCACTAATTACTCCATTCCAATTAGCTAAGACATTGAATGTGGCCCATCTTAATAACTAAAAAAATATCATAATGGGGTCATTCTTAGGAGTCCACAATAGGTAGAAGGTCCATAATGGGTTGTTTTATCTTATGGTATGTTCACACTTGATGGTAGGGGTGATGTTTGCAACATAAATACAATTCAAAAGTAGGGCTAAATTTGTTCTAAAGGCCCTTAGTAACAACACTCTTTAACACCAAATACAAAAATACCATTAGGTATGATTTTAAGTTTTTTATTTTTATTTTTTAGAGATTTGACATATCTTGTGTCATTAAGGGAAATTTGAGGCCTCTACATGCTTGTGAGTTCCAAGGCTACGGGGAATGCAAGAACTGCGCCACTTTTGCAATTTGACATGCCCGAGACTATGCCACATCAGAAAAAAATGAATTTTTTTCCAACTTAGTTTTGCATTTCAGAACTATTATTTTTTATTTTTTTGATATTTATTTTATTGACAACAACCAGTTGTTCCCGGACAACGTAGGGAACATGCAAGGGAACAACCTTGAAATGGGCATGTAGATGCCTCAAATTTCCCCTAATGATGTTCTAAAATTTTCAGATTTAATTGTGAAAATTTTTAATTAGTTTGATTTTTCGAATGAGTGTGAAAAAAATTCATATAAAATAAAAATATGCTAAAAATACCTGAAAATTTCTTCATATGTGTATGTATTATTTTAGAATATCATGGTGCAAAACATTTATTGTGTCATTCCAAAATTAAACAATGAGGTAATAGATCCAAAGTTCAAATTGCAATAGAATATTGGATTCTAGGTCTTTTTCAAATTTTCAAATTGGCAATAGGAACTAGACTTGATAAACTCCATTTTGGTAGTTGGACTCACATTCAAAAAAGATCATTTTCATGAAGATGTCAAAATATAATAGACAGTGATATGAGGTTTAAGCATCTTCTTATGTAGAAAATTGAAGTCAAAAATACTACAATGAGGCAATATTCAACACTATTATCAAAGTATACCGTATGCCGAAGCACCTCCCACAAAAAAAATGGATTAAAAATTGTGTTTTTCCACCCTCTAGACCCTCAAAAAATCATCCAAGGACCAACTTTTGGTTGATGTAATGTTATAGGGTTAATCATAAAAGAACAAGACTTATCACCAAAGTATTTTGGCAAAAATGATATGATTTTGGACCAATAGGCAATGCATTCTTCATTTCTACAATAATCTTCAGTTGATTGAAAGTTATCCACCAACCATTTTTTGGCCTCTATAGTGCTTCAAGGGTAACCCTAATTAGAAAGATGGGCCTATAACCACTTTTTCAAATTCCAAAGGCCTCTCTGTATGTTCCTATTTTACAACTATGTATATCAAACGAATTTTCTTTTTTTACTTTTTAGATACCTATATAGTCACATATATTCTATAAGTCATTAAAAATTTCAAACATTTTGTGAAGATTTGAAATTAACCCCTAAAGGACCAAACGGTGTTTTTTGGCAACATAGCAATTTTGGGCAACTCACTACAAATGGAATTTTTATTTTTTTTCTTTGAAATTTTCACACAACATGTGCCCGAGGAGTAGCTTTAAGACCCAAAAATTTTCATAACTTTTGAATACATGGTTAAAAAGTTATTGTATGATATGTTGTTTTCATTGCTCAGCGGGCAGCCCGGGCAGCAAAAAAAACTTCTTCGAAAATCACTTTTTTTAAAATAAAAATTTGAAATTGATTTTTAAGATTTATATATACATGAAAAGCTTTGAATCATTCCATTTTGATTTATGAGATGAAAGTTATGAAGAGTTTTAGTTGTGGTAGTTTGTGGATAGTAATGGAATCTCTACTCTAAAATAAACTTTGAAGACCTTTATTTCACTCAATTTTTAATATTTTTGGAAAAAAAATAAAAACGTGAGGTGTAGATTGTTTATTACAACAATTGAACCATTGGGATTGATATTTTTCAATTCCATAAATAAATTATTAACAATTTAGTATTTTGAATCATTCTCTACTTCTTTCAACTTACTATTTTTTTCCTATATATTGTACAATTCCAAATGATCTAAAATTTTTCAAGCATGTAGCCAACATGACTTGAAGAATGAATCCAAAAGTTACAACGATTTTAGACATTTTTTCATGATAATTTGACCTTGTGAAGTGCAGCTGCCCGGGTTTTTGCAGGGCCAAAAAATGGCTCTTTGTCACTTCAAATGCTAATATCTTGCAATCCAAACGGTGGAAATTTCTGAAATTTTTTCCACATCTTCCCAAAACAGCATAATTCAAGATCCTACGATTACATTTGTCCAAAAATGTTTTTTTTTTCTAAAATTTGGTACTTGTAATAGAGATGACAGTTTTGGAGCGTTTTTGGTGAAAACATAGTCAAATACCTTTAGGGGTTAATGTGAATTTTAAAATAAAAAGTGAAAAAAAAAATCTAATATTGAGTACTCCATATAAAATAGGCTTAAAATTTTTTTAATTTCCTCTATGGGAAATAGTATAGTACGAAACATTGTAGTGCAAATTAATTTAATGTGTCAAACTAAAACTAGAACTCCATAGTGATAGGCCTAAAATTCATAGTTATTGAATTATAGATATTCTAAAATTTTAAAATTGGTATTAAAACAAGACTTGATAAGCTTCATTTTACTTTAGTTGGTCTCAAAGTAAATAAAAACTTACTCAGATTTATAGAAAAAAAGTAAAATACATTACATGGTGAATGTAGGAAAGTCAAAACAATATCATAAGGGAAAATCCTACACTATTCATTGAAAAGGAGCTCATTCACAAGCAACTCAAAAAAAATTCGAAGAAAAATCCATCATAAGGTCTCTCTCAACCATCCTAAGGGCACAAAATGTCCTCTCATGTATCTTAAGCCCTTCACTAACCCCTAAACCTTAAATCCTAAACATTATGTTTTTCTGCCTTTTTCTCTTAGATTGTTTTTCGTAAAGAAATTTTTGAATATTTCTCACATTGACAATTTGAAAATCGGAAAATGCAACAAGTATGTCATCATGTTACTCTGTAAGATCCTACTTTATAAAACATTGATATTTGTTTCACCCTACAAAGAATTTGCCATTGAAAATTTGAAGAAGACATATTGTGTCCTCATAGTCCTTGAGGGGTTAAGAAGATTCAAAGTCAAATAATTGAGTTGAGCAATGTGCAAAAACACTTGTTTTCTTCACTTTAAATGCAAATATCTTACAATCTACAAAGTCAAAATTAAAAAAATATCTTCCACACATTCTTTCACTAGTCTACTTCAAGATCCTATAGTTAAATATGCAAAAAAAACAAGTTAAATTTTTTTTTCTATTTGTAAGAGACATGGCAATTTCGAGTGATTTTTGATGGTAAAAGGCCTTGGGACTTTAGGGGTTAATGTGACTTTGCAAATTTTGAGTGATTGTTTTGTAAGCAACTTTTCTTTATAACCCAACTCAAGGCTTGTGATTTTGATGATAGAATTAATTATAAGTTAATGTGAAAACCTTTATGTATTTAGAGCCTCCTTCAAGAATCATTTCAAATAGAATTTGAATTCTATTCTCATTTGAATTTTATTGGAATAACAATGTGGCTTGGCTTTGTCTAAGTATTTGATTTATTTTGAATGACAACAAGGTATTATAGCTTATGGTCTAATCAAATCAAGTTTTCTTCTTAAAGGGAGGTCTAAATTTGCACCACTTGACACCTCCATTTAGGAAGAAGCCAATTCAATGTGATAGATTGCATGCAATATGCTTTGTTGACATTCAAATGGAGTAAGCCATGCCTTGTTGTCATTTCAAAAACATTTAATCCCTTAGTGCTCCAACATTCCAATTTTGAATGATAATAAAAGAGGTTGTACCATTACAAGGCCATTTTTTACCACAAGACTTTCATTTCATTAGAATCAATGCTTGAGTTCTTAAAAACTACCTTTTTGTATGACAAATTTGATTACATTGAGGTAAATAATACATACCCTATGCTAGGGTTAGATTTGTTAAAAATTAATTCAAAAGATAAATAAATATGGTACATAATGAAATTTTCAAAAATTTAAACGTGGCATAATTGGATAGTGGAAAAATAGTAATACAAAAATCTTAATCCTCATGGTCATAAAATATTCCAAACCTTGTAAAATGAAATTCTAGAATTCCTAAATCAAGTTAACTAAAGGAAAAGAAATTGAAAAAGAAATGATTTTGTACAAGGTGTGATAAATCTGACCCCAACATACGGTATCCATAAAGATACAAGCAAAAGTATGCAAAAATTCAAGAAAGAATTTAGACTCACAAGGATAAGTAACTTAAGAACTTAAATGCATTCTAGAAAAAATATTACAAGAGGCACTATAAATAGGGAGTTTGTATGACTTTACAATTAACTCTATTACACAACAAGAGGCCAAATACTTTTCTTTTGCAAAAGTATAGGAATGTCTTGATATATTGCCCTTGGTCCTCATCATATTTATTGAAAGTGCTATGCTAATCTCTTAATTTAGAAAAATTGGATGCCTACAAAGATACAACAAAATCTTCAAACTTAGCATAACCATAAGAAAATTTGATGAAAGCATTTCCAAAAGAAATTAGAGTAGAAAATAATAGTATATGTGAAGGTCAGATTCAGCAGAGAAGTGCCAAAATGGAATTTCCACCTCATATTTTGACATTTTCACATCACATCACCGTGCACCAATACTAGATGACGTGACACAGTGCTTGTCAAGTAGGAGTCTACAACAACGGGGATTTCATTGTCTCAAATAAACTGATAACTTATCTGTCATGTTTGTTACAGTTTGTTCAACTACACGGATTGGCACTTGGGAGCCCCTCGGTCGAGAAGACCCACACAGAAATTTGAAGTTTGAAGAAGTCAATCGAACCATCACCTAACACGGCGGTAAATAGCACGCTTTTGTAATAGCCACAAGAAGCTAAGAGTTTTTTCCAACATGTAAGATTCCCTCAAAGCAAACACACTACGATCTGGAAAAAAGATAGTTTGTCAGCCTCAGAAGATTGTGGCCAGTATAAGTGAAACGAATACACACAAATACTCAATACAATTGTTGAACACATTGATAGACAACAAGCAACACGCATTGCATTGGAGAATCAAGCTCTAGAATGGGGTAGGCAGGAAGATGGAAGGATGCCAAGGTGAACATGAGAAAGCTGGGAAGGTCCGAGATCAGGTATGAGTGGAACGCCGTGAAGGGCAGCTTGACAAGCGTACGTCCGGGCAACAGTGACGCCGGGATGAGGCAGGGCCTAGACAACCTGAATTGCTCAATTGGGGTATGTAACATCTCGGTAAGCAATGCACTATTTAATCGTCATGCATAAATAAAGAACACACCTGAATAAGCACAAAACACGGTAGAGTCATAGAACGACACCTATTCAAAGACTTCTCCTATTTTTAAGGTAAATGCAGCCAAAACCAACAAACTGAGAAAACTGACACTATCTTATGAAACCTACACTCAGGTACATCAAATGATCAAGAAGAATACTTGACTTAGTGTCGGGGTTAGGGATACTTATGAGATTTTTAGAGGTTTTCAGCATCCCTCGCCTCATCATTCATGCTCATATTCCGAGGAAGTAACTGGAATAAAACAACTATTACACCAGTTATTATACGAGTTACCAAGCTCGTTGCTTCTAACTGTGCAATCTAAAATGGCGCCCCTTTGCTAAGGTTGATCTTAGAGACTTGGACTCACAACTAGTCTACCACTATCATTCCTTATTTAGGGCAAGATACCACCAATTGTCACTAAATAGTCTAGTCTAGAACATGCTACCACAAAATTTAAAAGAGGAAAATGCAGTAGTTCAGTCATTTTTTCAGCAAATATGTGAAATCTGTTGTACATAGCCACAAACTGGATTGTCACTACCAAATGAACAGGAGCATTATGTAAACTTCGCCATAATGGTAAACTCAACCTAATTGTAAGTTGGAAATCTTCACTGGGAGGATACTATACCATTCGGAAGTTAGTTAGGCTCTACCAAAAGCAGACCCTAAATTCGAGCCCTAAAAATCCGACTCGGGGACATAAAATCCGTTACTGACACGCAAAGAAAAACTGCAGACGACGCCGATTGGCTTGAATACTGAACGTTGGGGGAAAAGGAGGGATGGTTCATCGTACGAAATGCTATGAAGACCCTCCAGCACAGAAAGGAACTGCGAAAATCTTTAAGGAAGCAGGAATGCAATAATCAAGGAAGAATCAGATGCAGAGTGTAACAAGAACACGAGGTCTCTGTAAATTAGAGCTTCCATTTCAGGGGAAGCCAAGAGGCAACACGACAAAGCATCATCAGCTCTGGTTAAAACCCTAATCCAAGGTCCGATGTCAAACCCTAAGCAGTCAAAATGACCGCACCCCCGGCATCCTTGATCTTCTTCTCAGCCAGCTTGGAGAAGAACTTGGCCTTCACGACCATCGGCTGCGTCGGCAAGTCACCCTTTCCAAGAACCTTGAAGAACCCGTGCTGAGTGACGTCCAAGAGAGGAGCGCTGCTGTCGCCATTTACCTTCTCCTTCACGGCCGCCGGCACCAAAGACCACAACTTATCAATGTTGACAATAGGGCAGTGGAACTTGTTCATCGTCTTGTGGAAGTACCTCATACCAACCTTGCCGAAGTATCCTGGATGGTACTTGTCAAAGAGAATCCGGTGGTGGTGCATACCTCCGGCATTACCACGACCTCCCGGATGCTTGCGGTGCTTGCCCACACGACCGTGCCCGGCGCTCACGTGTCCCCTTTTCTTCCTGTTCTTCTTCAGTCGGGTCGTCATGGTGATGTTCCTGGCGTTGTCTCTCGGAGCTCCTCCGAGTATACCACAGGAAAGCAAACAAAGAGACCGATGTAGTTCAGAACCTCAGCCTTTGTGAGCTCCGAACCCTAATTTTCCGTCGGACGGCCCAGATCCATCCCGCGATGGCATCGCATCCAAGCCGTCCACATTCTGCAGTGAATATCTACGGCTTCGGTTACGAGATCGTGTCTAATCTCGATATTTGAATGAATGAAAAACGTTGACATTCGTTAACCCTCCATTAGTTTAATGAAAACTAGTACTTTGCAATACCATCCACTTAAGTAATTTCACATATTTCTATGCACAATCAACACATGAGACTATTTTTAACATATTGGCTACTGAAAAAATGATTTAAAAAAAAATAAAAAAAAATAAAAAATAAAAAATAAAAAAAATTAAAAATTAAAAATAAAAAAAATTAAAAAAAATAAAAATAAAAATAAAATAAAAATAAAAATATATATATATATATTGATGAATATATTATGAAATTATGAAACTATTCAACTTTGTGAAGTATCCTAAACTATTTTTTGCATTCATGAGAACATTTAGAACATTTGGACTACTTGCGTGTGGATATTTTAAATATGGATTAATGATTTAACTTTAGTTTAAGTACTTCAACCTTAATAATTCATTTTAAGCACTTCTATTTAATAAATAATTTTTGAATCAAATCAATTTTTATTTCCATTACTTCTGATGATTTCTTGTTTAAGTATAATAAAAGTGAAAAAAAAAAATTTTAAATGTATGTTGAAAAGTGTCAAGCATCATCATTACCTCAAAAGAATATAGTTTTAAAATACTAGTGGTTTTTTTATAATAATTATGAACTAGCATCCAAAATTCAAGTTGAAATGTCGGATTGAGTAAGAAAAAATAAAATATAGTAGTATTGTATTAGAATAATATGATACCTATATCATACCATTTTTTGAAAAATTTGATCAAAAATTTTGAAATTATCTGAAGTAATTTTTTAGTTGAAAAGAAAGAGCCAATGTATAATTCTTTCAAATCTACTTTGGATTTTTCAAAATTATAAATACAATATTCCAAACTACACCGTAACATTGATCCCATTATTATATCAAGCATACATCTTGGTATCTTGTTCTATGTTTAGATTTTACACAAATTTAGCAATTTGTCACCTAAAATTGAGATTCATCTGTTAATCTAGAAAACAAACTATGAATTATTTAGAATCTTCACATAATTTGATGGCTTTCAAAGTTTGAGGATGGAAATGTCTTCTTATTATTTCAAATTTTTACAAAATGAACCTTAGTGATTACATAATTTAAAAGAAAGTGAATTTAAAAGAACATAGCATGAGTCACTAATATATGTGTACAATGATAACTTTCAATATCATCCATATTGAAATGTGCCACCAAAATAACATAAAACAAAGCATCCATAAATAGAATATTTGGTTTAATTTTAAAATCACTATTAAAGAAACTTTTGTATGAATAGTCAATCAATCAACAAATAACCCATCACTAAGGAGTTAACTTTGTTTTTCTACTAAATGGTTGGTTTCAAATATATCCACTAATTCATAGACTTTAACCCCTACATGCTTGAGGCATCATATTTTGGTATTGACAACAATTTAAATTTCAATAAAATCTTATAAAAAGTGCTCTCTTTGCTGCCAAATGATCTTCTAATTGGACAAAATGTTCAAGATGAAGGTTGAAAACAACATTACTTCAACCCATTTCGAGTCATAAGTAGAATTTTTGGAGCCATATAATTTTCAAAGTGTAGTTTTTGAGTACCCAAAGGTAGAATTTTGGGGTGTTTTTGAAGAGCAGTGGTACACTTAATTGTTGTGAGGTTGTCATTTTGTAGCTAGACAATTAGTATGGGCCTAGGATCATGTGTAGACCTCTATTTTGATCCCTAGAAAGGTCTAGAGCTTCATCTCCTTCAATTAGGCAATATTCAACAAGTTGCAAAAAGTAAGAACGAATAGTGTTGATCGATCCCTTTAGTCATTTTATTTATCTTTAGATTGATGATTGCACAAATAGAGGAGGAACTACTACTTAGACATTAGGGGGGAAATGAATTCATTAAGAGGCTTTGAGTTTTCTTACTGATTTTAATACTAATGAGGTGAGTATGAGGGTGGCCATATCATTATTAATAATACCATGTAGAAACACTTGTGGCGACTTGGCTTGTAAAAATATGTGGGAGGCTTGCAATCCATCCTCCATCAGATTGAGTACCTCCATTTCAAATTGTGGACCATTGATTTATAAGATTTTGGAGATGGATTGGGTAATCATGATGAATATTTGAATTCATTACGGATCCCACCGTGCAAATCTTGGCTCAAATACTGAGTTTGGAAGGTTCTTTCCACATAAATTTTTGCATAACTAAGCACCCCTTCTTGGGTTCAATTTTCCCCAATGGTTCCTTTATCAGTCCCAAATAACAATCAAAAGTTAAATTTGAGTGATCTGCAATGTCACAATATGTAGCTACAAGATCATTCAAGTTAATTGCAAAGTCCATCATGTGTCAAAGGAAGGTTTTAACTTAGAGTAGTACAAAACAAATATGGCACCAAACTCAATGAGACTTGAGTTTTGGTGCTCCAAGGAGTTTCATCCTATGTTTTTTCCAAACTCCAACTCCTAGTCCAGCAATGCATGCACTTGATGATTAACTCTATTATGGGACCAAAAAATTATAGAGAATCGGAAGACCATTTGAGATAGAAGGAGTACTATTTCTAATATTTCTACTAGAATATTCATCAAAGCCCTTTCTAAACATCAAAATTTTGTTTTTTGATTTTGACAAAAACTTGTTTGTTTGAATAGTCAATCGATTGACAAAAATTCGATTTTTATTTTGTTAAAATAAAAATTTGCTTAATTCAAGATTTTGTGCTAGCTTGCTAGGAGTGCATTAGAAATCTTGAATTCCTAGTGTTAAGGGCTTGTGGACATAAGGCCTCAAATGCATTGGATTTCAAAGAAAAAATCACATTAGAAAGTCATTCCAAAAAATTGTAGAGTAGATTTTGAGAAGAAGTAATTGATTATGGTTATCCATGTTACATTTTTTCACCTCATATTTTGTTCATGACCACAATTTTAGATTTGACATGTAAAAAGAGATTGGAAGACTTTTATTTACTTTCAAGTTTTTAATCCCCTTGTAATCAAACATTATAATCTTCCAATCCATATCTAATATTGTTGGGTTTTTTTTCTGAAGTGATTCATAATATATCTATTAAGGTAGCCAACCCATATCTGATCACCTCCCCATTTCCAATATGTAGCATGCTTTCTTTCTATGAAGTTGTAGTGCAATTCTTGAGTAGTTGTGTCACATTATGATTGGTTGCAAGGCTCTCGATATTGCAATTAGCATATGGTCACAAATAGAAAGCTCTATACCACCATAACAAGTCAAAGAGAATCTTCCACTAAAAAATTTCATAGTAATTACATTTTGTATAATAAAATTCTAGGAAAATATACAATCCTTCTAAACTCTATTTTTACACATGCGAAAATTTCTACATTAAAAAAAACTCTGCTCCAAATATGCACAATTGCTTAAGTGGTTGGAAATGGGTTAGCCACCTTATAAGATTATACAATTAAAATTTTCAAAAACTAATAAAACTTATCAAAAATTTAGCTTCAAGCATTGAGGGATTCATCACTCAAAAACTACACAAATTTATTTGAGGAATACTTGGTGGTAGATTCCCCTATTACCAATGGATGAAATAACTCAATTGCTACAAAATCTAGGGGCAAAATCGCTCTAGAGAGGATTCAGGCGCTAAGGGTTGTCGTCCTCTGCGCTTTCAAGTTCCGCCATAGCCTTGGCGATGGCGGTGCATGTCCGAATTCGACGTTGAACGTGCTGGCCTTCGGTCATGGGGGCCATCGCTCCTTGCTGGTCGCATCATCTTTCGGACCTCTCCCCTCTCCTCTCGTTTTCCAATTTCTCACAACCATCACCGGGTGATCTTTCTGTGAAATTGAAGAGGAAGCATGGCAGTCTAGGTCAAGACTGTTCCACGAATTCGGCCGAAATTCATGAAAATTCGGGACACCGGAGGCGTATGCCGAGATTGATCTCGTCCTTGCCCTTGGGGATTGGGGGTGGACTAGGGTGCTGGAATGCTCGACTGGAGCTCAGGTATGTAACCTAGCTTTTGAAATTCTAATTGGGATTAATTTTTGGACCGACGCACGCAATGCTCTTTACTGATTCAGGCGGTGTAGAATTCGACTCCATCTGAATTATGTTATTTTCACAATCGAATTGGTCGTGTTCGAGCAGTAAAACCCTTGGTCATTTAGGGGTTAAGAGCTGTCGAGGGATTTTGGGATAGGGTTAGAGTGAATTTTGGTCTTTTCTCATTGCTGATGGTCGTTTCCTTTCTTGAATTCCAAGTCGACCACAGCAATGTGGGTTTTTTTAGGATTCATGGCAAGGTTATCTAATAGAATTTTCCCAACTTCATGACTCTGTAAGAATCTTTATTACCTCAAGGATCAAGAGGTTCCATATGGGCCAAATGATCTTTTGGCAGGTTTGAGTTGTCATATGGAGATTTCATATGTTCTAATTTTTCGTTTTTGGACCAACGCATGAAATGTTCTTTACTGATTCTGGTGTCATAGAATTTGGTCCCTTCTGAATTCTGTTATTTTCACAATGACTAATCGAATAAACCCTTGGTCATATTTAAGGGTTAAAAGCTTTCGAGGGATTTTGGGATAGGGTTAGGGTGACTTTGTTTTTTTCGCACAGTTGATGGTCATTTCCTTTCCTCAATTCCAACTTGAACACCACAATGTGCAGTTCTTTATACTTCAGAGCAAGGTCATGTAATAGAATTTTCGACCTTCATGGATCTTTTTTACTGCCTGCATTCTTTGAACCTTACGCCACTGTGTTCGTGAAGGTTTACGAGTCTTAAAGGGTTGATAGAAATCGAGAGAAAACCTTTCAATTTAGCTAGAAGGTGGTGCATATACAAGTCTAGGCTTATTTGTGCTGCAAGAAGAGAAGAGGATGGCGGGAGGCAAGAAAGGAGCTACTCAGAGGAAGTTGATGTGGTGGATCATTACAAGGTGCTCGGCTTGCGCCGCCAAGCGACAACCTCCGCTATTAAGTTGGCCTACAGGCAGCTCGCTCGCCAGGTTCAAAATCCACTGTCTTCTTGAATCACGTTAGCATAGCCAAAGTTTTCTGAAATTCTTGTCGATTGCCAGCAAGATTTCTCATTGGATGCAATCTTGCTTGATCCTAAGCACAATTGATAGATCAATAAATGCTCATATATGCAGATGGGAGCAATTTTATTTTTTCGCAGGCGTTCCAGTAAACACAATGTTTTGATTGACTAGAGGATAAACTGAAAATGTTGAGATTGAGTAATGAACTCAGGAATAAGTATTTATACGTTTGATGGTGTGCAGTTGCATCCAGATGTGAATAAAGACGTGGATGCCAATGAAAAATTTATGAACGTTCGTCTTGCATATGAGGTGCGTTACCTGCCTATATGTATATCTCTGATAATCTTTTCATCGCTTTATAACTTCATATTTTTGGTTAAAGGTTTACTCGATACATGTAAACATATATTTTGCATTTAGACATGAGAGCGCAAGCTCATATAAACCGTACCATTGTGTAGTAATTGGGTTTGTACTTCAAACTTCAGCAAGGACCCAATCTTGAGCCTGTGGTACTCTTGAACAATGAGTACTGCATTTACGGTGCATCTCATGGAAGAATATTTGACTGTGATTGATCCTAGAAGTATCTTATTTCTTACAATTCACGTGTTTGGATGCCACCTGGATTGTAAATGAGTACCTTTTCAACCACGGAAAGGGGACCCACGTAAATGGGTTCCCTACTTCAAGTATCTTCTCTGAGTGCTACCTCTAACGACTTGGTTTTAAAATGTCTTCAGGTTTTATCTGATGAGACAAGCAGGAAACTGTACGATAGCTCTTTGCAGGAGCAAGTCAAGGCATCTCGAAGGAAACAGGTATATCAAAGAAGAGATAGAGACATGTGGTCACGTTCACGTCCCAACAAATCTCATTACAGAAGAGCCCCGTGTGAGAACGAGGATTGGAGTTATTCAGTGTATTCCTATGAAAGCGAGTATTCTAATATGGAGAGTTACTATTACAACTACCCCACTAGTGGCACGTTTAGCAGCATCAAGAAAAAATCATCCAGAAATTACTCAAACCGTAGCAAACCCCCTGAAGAAGAAGATATCAAGCAATTGGATTTGCAACGTATCGGAAGGGAGGGGTTGTTGTTTTTATGGGTGGTTTCAGCAATGTGGCATGCCTTGGGTACCCAGACTTCTCTGAGTCTACTTGTAAGTGCATTGGCCCTTTGGAAAGACTTTGGAGTAGGTTACAGGCTTGCTTCTGGAGTGGCGTGGTTAATGGGAGGAGAGAAAGGTCTTGCTCTTATTGTTGCACTCATAGTCACCACCAGAGTCTTGGGAAAGGCGTATCATGCTGTAGCTGCTATTGTTGCCTTGGCACTCTGGTTAGGTGGTGGAGTTCTCAAGGCTTTTCCTTTACCACATGGAGCAATCCTTGTGTTGGTGTACAAGTGCATACAGTTGCAATCATCGATTTAAGTTCTTGCTCTCAACTGAGTTTGCAATTCCTATGTAGTGGTCAAGCTCAAGTTTCGACAAGGTTGGATGATAATGGGTAATCCTTCATGAATGCTTATATCAATGAAAACTTTGCAACGTGATACTGTAGTACTTCTACAGTGTTTTGGCGTTTTCTTCTGTTGTCATCGAAGTCAAAGAAGTCAAATACCTCGGTGTTTTTTTCTTTACCATTGAGTATCTTTGAAATTTATGTCATATTCTGTTTCTATAAAGTGCGCTAAAGAGCATATTGGGCAAGAATCGTCGTGGCAAGTGCCGTGAAGTTCACGTAGCATCTAGCAGTATTGAATCTTTTTAGGGTGATTCTCTGCTTTGGTCGGTGGCAGTACCGAGAATGGAAGCTACTAAAAATTCTGCTCTGAGCCATTTGGTCCAGGGGAAATCTTGAAAATGAAATCGATGGCTTTGTTGAAATTTCGTGGTTGAATGGCAGTTTGCTCCTTGATCTGCTTCAGCTGATTAGAATTTAAACTACTTCCTTCAATCATCTCGAATCACCCAGTGTTGTGCATTCTGTGTATGCCTTGAGAAACTTTCATGTTGTGTACAAATCTGATTACTTTCTGATAAAGAAATGCTTGCAACCGTGTCTTTATCAGAAACCCTAATCAAATTCAAAAAAATGGAGTAGCAAATTCATGTTCTGTCCAAAAAAATATAATATCAATTAAAACAACAATCTTCCACAATTTTTTTCGTCCGAGAAATATTTTTCCACGGACTCAAAGAATTAGAAATTGTGGTTGAAGAAGAATAGTTTACATTAAGATTGTATTGTTTAAAACCCCAAAAAATTGTTGGCTCTCTCCTTGGAACATAGACTATGGCATCAACCCTATGGTTTTTGAATCTAAGTTTCCAAATCCTATCTACAACTGCATTTACATTGCACAACTTGATTAGGGTTTGGTTCCAAGTTTTCAAATCCTATTTACAATTGCCTTCACATTGCACAACACTATTAGAGTTTGGTTGAGTGAATAGAGCCTCATAGTCACATCATTCTTGTTTTAACCCTTGAACAACACAATGGATGATTATTGTTTGATGAATGACAAGGAATTCTCTTGTGTAGGATAGAATTGCAACTATTCATCCTCGGAATTAGGGTTGGAAAGGGAAGATCTTCTATAGTAGTTTGACTCCCAATGAGTAGTTCTGGTTTTTCTAAAGTGGATGATGTCACACGATTCCAAAATGGCTGATTTCCACGGTCACCAACCCGGCGTTCAAGGGTTAACATCCATGATTGAAATTTAATAAAGTCTAATTTTATTTAATCACGTATAGAGAAATTGAAACTAAACCAAAATGTAATCTAAAAATGACATTTGAATACCATGCTCTAGTTACAAAAGAGGCCAAAAATTGAATTGATAAAATTTGTATACTAATTTCCATGTCTACTTGTTGAACATACTTCAATGAGCATGTATTAAGTCTCAATTTGTTGGAAGATACTTTTTAGAATTCACACATGCTTTTCAATCATCATACTTCATCATTTAGTTCTCAACAATGATTAATCCTATTAGGGAGAGTGCAAAATTAGTAACAATTTCAAAGATTAGTGTTACTACAAAACATCTTCTTTTAATAACATGTTTGCAATACAAATATTAATGAACTTGTACTACCTTAACCCCTGAAGGACTAGATTGCATTTTTTGGCAACATAGCAATTTGGGGGAGCTCACTATGTATGGAGTTGGGTTTTTTTCTTTGAAATTTTCATACAACATGTGTCCAAGGATTATATTTAAGGCTCAACAATTATCATAACTTTTGACTACATGGTTATAAGAAGTTATTGCAAGATATGTAATTTTCATTGATCTTTAGGTAGCCCAAAAATTTCTTTAAATAACATTTTTTTAAGAAATAAAAATTTGAAGTTGGTTTTTTAAATATATATATATGGAAATCTTTGAATCATTCTATTTTGATTAATGAGATGAAACTTATGAGGAGTTTTAGTTTGTGGGCAGTTATGGATTCTCTATTCTAAAGAAACTTTGAAGTCCTTTATTTAACTCAATAATCAATATTTTTTGAAAAAAATAAAATCATGGGATGTTCATTATTTATTACAACATTACAATCATTGGGATTGGCATTTTTCCATTCCATAATTAAATTGTTAACAATTTAGTATTTTGAATCATTCTCTAGTTCTTTCTACTTACTATTTTTTCCTATATGTTGTACAATTTCAAATGATCTGAATATTTTCAAACATGTAGCCAAGTTGCCTTGAAGAATTAATCCAAAGAATAACCACCATTTTGGAGTTTTTTTCATACAAATGTGGCCTTGTGAAGTGTAGCTGCTTGTTTTTTCATAGGGCCAAAAAAGAATTTTTGCCAATTCAAATGCTAATATCTTAACAATTTACAAAGTGAAAAATTCTGAAATTTTTTCCACATCTTCTCAAACCAACGTACTACAAAATCTTATGGTTATGTGACCAAAAATGGTTTTTTTCCTAAAATTCGGTACTTGTACTAGAAATGACAGTTTTTAAGCATTTTTGGTGAAAACATAGTCAAAAATATTCAGGGGTTAAAGCAATTGTGCCTTTGGTAAATGGGTATCACTAATTATTTAAGTCAGTGAAAGTCTTTTTGGTTGTCAGTCTTCTTTCCATTCAATCTCAAAAGAAAGATGATAACAAAAACTTGAGGCAAGGTTTCCTTTCTTGTTTCTCAAAAAGAGAAAAAAGAAAAAAAAAAAAAAAAAAAGGACTTAAGGATTTCCTCTTTGTTTCACGCTCAAAGACAAAAAAGACTTGAGGGTTTCCTCTTTGTTACTTATTAAAGAAAAAGAAGACCTAAGGGTTTCCTCTTTGTTACTTATTAAAGAAAAAGAAGACCTAAGGGTTTCCTCTTTGGTTTCCGAAAAAAGAAAATAAAAAAACATGAGGGTTTACTTTTTTGCTTGCAAGTACAAGAAAAAGAAAAAAGAAAACATGTGCCGAGGAAATGGTCGGAATCCGAAATTGACGGATGATTTAACACGTCCGTCAGGAGTGAGTCAATTCATCGTAGGGATGAGTCTTCAGCAACGACGTCAGGAGCATGACGTCAGAAGTATGACGTCAGAATAAAGTTACAGAAGAGAGGCATCCATTACTGGTGAGCGGACATGATATAGAAATTACTTAGAAGCGGAGAGCCACTTGGTTGGATGATTCAAGGACCCTTCGCCACCATTTTGAGGGTAAAGTGAACACGCCTTTTACCGAGCATAATTGCTACCTTGGAGAAGCTATTTGTCAATTCACGTATTTTTTGAAGAAATTGAAAAGTGTAACCCTTAAAGGATGGATTGGTGACCTTGGAAATACTCCCTTTTGGAATCATGTGACATCATCTACTTTTTAAAAATAAGAAATATTCATTGGAAGTCATACTACTATTGAGCACATATCATTTTCTCACAAAATTTCAAGGATGAATAATCGTAGTTCTATTCTACATAGAGAGATTCTTTGTCATCTATCAGACACAAAACATCCTTGTCAACGTTTAAGGGTCAAGAGAAACCATTTGCAAGTAGAATTGAGGCATTCCAACAAAAAATGGATTTTATGTGTTTTTCCAAAGTTTATTGGGACTAAACATGTAAAGCAAAGGTAGATCCATGGTAAACCACTTGTTGATGTGTCCCCTCCCCCAAGTGCATTTCACTGTCATGATGCTAAAGGGTTGCTAAGATTGTAGTAATGGATGGGTGAGTGATGCAAACAAGAGGGTCTAAGAGATGTTAGAATTGGACAAATGACAGTATTGGGTTGTTCTACCTTTCATAACAATCTTTACCTTGAGAAGTTGTTGGCAATAGAAGACGTCCTTTGGATGACTTTTACCTCAAGCTCTCTGGAAAAAGCCCCCCATTGCATTAGTACTATTGCAGTATTGTTGCAATATGGTAGGTAGTTTCCTAATGTACATAGGAAAAAAATGTTTTTTCATCTATTTTTTTGTCAAAGTTGCTTGAGTACATTTTTAGTGAATAGTATTGCAAATTCCCTCATTATGGTATTATTGACTTCTACAAAGAAGAAGATGTTGAATCCATAGATAATTCTTGTAGTGTATTTTGGCCATTTCTTGCTATTTATTTGTGATGTGAATTTTAGCCATAAAACTTAGATTTTTTTGTACTTAAATCCAACTAAGGAAACAAATCTTATCAAGTGAAGTTTCTATTCTAATTGAAATTTTCAAAAAATTCATAAATTTTTGTATTTTATAGGTCCATGAACTTTGGACCTATAACCACGTTTTGTTGTTTTCTAATTTTAGAGTGACATAGTAACTTTGGTTTATACCATGATTTTATACTCTATACTATATATCTACAATAAAAACTTCATAATTTTTTTGTATGTTTTGTATTTGATGTGATTTTTTTTTTCATTTTTTCTTAAAATATTCATTATAATTCCAAAAAGATTTGAGAATTTTATGACTTCTAGTATACATATGATTTCACCTTTTCAAAATATATTTAATTTTTTTCATTTATTTATAGTTGCAAAATGGCAACTAAGAGAGTGCTAGACAATGAAGCTTGAAATCAATAGTTATGGTTGGTCCTTTTAAGATTCACCCCTCATAAGGATCCCTCATTACAACTTGACAACCAAGAATTCTGCAAACAAAATATGGTTTTATGCATTAGATGGGATTTAGTTGCCTTGGAAGCTTGTTTCATGTTTATTCCCCAGGGTTGGCCAAAATTTCAAACTATCAAAAAAAAATTAAAATTTTTATTAAATATTAAAAAATATATTTTCTTATCATTATCTGACATGGCCATCACCTAGCCAAGTCAACAAGTTGCTATGACCGAGTTTCCACGGTCCAAGAACTTGTGGGAACTCATGGGCTTCCATAATAGCTCATTCTCTTCTAATGATTGATGTATACGTGCATTGAATGGTTAGGTTCCAACAAGATTTTGTTGGAACAAAAGAGGCTTGTGTGCCCTCATTGAATAGGCTCATTTGTAGAGGAATTGACTCTAGACATGTTGAAAATCATCTAACAAGAGTAATAAATCAACAAACTCACACACTCTATTGGATTTTAAACCATTATTGTCAACCACATATCTAGCCACGTTTTTAGAAAGGATTAGAAATATATGGATTAAAAAAGTTATGTAGGTTGGCTTGTGCACTTAATTTAATGTGAAACTCTTGCTAAAACCTTGCAATTTTTTAGGAGCAAATTTCCCCCATGTCATACTTTTTGGGATACTAACTACTTTAACACTACAAAAATGGTCAAAAATGTCTAATGAAATCATCAAGTTTGATTCCTCTCAAAAAATTCATTTTGGTAGTATTGGATGATAGTCACTGATAATTTTGGAAGGGTGAGGGGGATACATTTGAATGACTCTATAACATTTCTAAATATGTAGAATTGAGTACCCATTCTATAATAGCACTATGACACAAATATATTGTGTGCTACTATCTCCTGTGATTATAGGAGAGAGAGAATTGGTTCCCCTAATCCCCTCTCCCCTCAAGGAAAAATGAGGGCCGTCGATTGAGGGATGAAGCCATTGCCCTTGCTACTGATTCTAGTTTTTTGGGAAAAATAAATTACAAGATTTCAGGATTTTTCATTGGCCTTGCCCTGCCATTCCCTCCCCCCCCCATTTTTTTCCTGGCTATTGATTTAAAATAAAAAATAAATTGAACCCCCCCTTAATGACATTGATTTAATACAAAATATATATTGAATATTGAAAACATATTATATACATATAATATACTGTATACTATATACATACAACATATTGTATATTGCATACACACTAATTACTAAATACGTAATACATAATGAATATGTTGATATAACCCATATCGTTTGCCAAATAAACTGCTCATTAAAAATACAAGTATGTGTGGGAGTGGACATCAAAAAAAAAGTTTGTTAATTGGGGTAATGAAATAGAAAATCAACCCCATTGTCTTTTAGGTGGATACCTTTGCCTCACTATTTGCTCAAAAGACACAATTGTCTACAATGCTATAATTTTTTTGATTCGGAGAAAATTTTGTATTCAAGAATTTCTTCTTTGACCCATCCATCCATTAAAAGTGAGACTTAAAATCCATCTCCTCTTTCTTTGCACCTTTGCACCCATCCATTTATTAGAGGAGAATTGAGGACTTCAAGAGCCCATTTTAGAGTTGTTCCTTGTCCTGCCAAAATTTGGGAACTAGCCTATTATGGGTTAAATTTCCAAATTTTTGGAAAAAAATTAAAAAATTAATTTTTTTCCAAAATTTCTAAAAATTACTGATGAAACTAAAACTAAATTAATTAATTTTTTTCAAAAACAAATTACAAATTATATTCTTTTCTAATGTGGCAATGTCTATGCCACATCATATTGTTGATGTGGCGAGTGCCCACACCTTGGGAACTCAAAATAACTCATGGCCTCTTCATGCCTTCAAATCTCTTCTAATGTAAGCAAATCTTTTGTCAAGTTTGACAAATTCTTATCAAGATCCTTCATAAGGTGAACTTCAATAATCTTGGGAAAAATATAAATGTAGAAGCCAATGGGACACAAAGAAAAAAGAAAGGTCCTTCCACTTGTTCAAAAATGTTAGATTATATCCATTTTTTCCTAACATGTATGCATTCTAGGGTGTTAATATATTGGGTTTGCTTGTATAATAGGGCATTCTAATTAATCATCCATCCCTGAAAGTCTTTATCCATACAAAATTGTTCATAGTTGGTGGCTTCTATGGGGATGATGTTGCTCCTTGTCAAATTTTTGAAAAATAGAGCTTTCTTGGTAAAGCTTATTTTTCCCGGAATTCCTTTTTGGACGACAATCTTCTATAAGCTCTACAAAAAAAGGGGGCCCTAATCAACACAATTTATGTTGATTATGAAATTTTTTTTGGGGGGGGGGGATTCTATTGATTTGGAAATCCTCTAAACATCAATCAAAATAATTTTTTTGATTTGACCTGCAAAAATTTGCTCAATTGATTTGGCAATCCCCTAAACATCAATCAACTAAATTTTTTTGATTTGATACCAAAAAACAAGATAGTAATCATTTCAAATAGTAATTTTATAAAGAGTGAGTAAGAATAAACAAAAACAAAGAGCCTATTATGTTCATAAACCTCCAAGCTTGATGCATTGGTTAGAGCTAAGTTTAACCACACATGTGGTTACGGGGTTCAAAGCAATTGGTGGCCTTGTCCACATGGTGGGATTGCCTACTTCGCCACCTTGCCCATGTGGCAGGTCTGTCTACATGGCAACCCTACCCATATGGTGGGTAGTGATTTTGTCTATGTAGGGGATTATAGAATAATAATTTTTTTGAATTTGACCAAAGAAAAAAATAAAAAATAAAAAATAATGTTGATTATTGTCCAAACCAGAAAACTTTAACCAATTGTCCAAATCAACATGCATTTTTTGCTTTTCTTGTTGAATTGGACATTGAATTTTCTAGTTGTGAAGGTAGAACAACTCAAAAGGTCAAAAATCCATTCAAGACACCTTGAAAACGACCCCATTATAGGGATTTTTTTCCCCTATGTGAGATTTGGACCACAATCAATGTCTTAGGTGATAGTAATAGAGTGATTAGTGATTACAATAGGAACTTCTGCCTTTTGAGTATAAATTCATTACAATAAATAGTTACTTTAGACCTTCATGTTGTTGCCATATTAGAAAATATTGTGATTACTTTAGGTGAGTAAGATGACTATAACAGATACAATTTTTGTTGGTTTTGGGGCAGTCTAAAGACTCTTTTAGGCCATGATGAATAGAACACTTCAAAAATTCATAACAAATTCATACTTTGTTGAAAAAACATAATTTCAATTGTTCTCATTATTTCTTACAATTATCTTTATATAAAAAAAATAATTTTTTTTAACAATGGAATGAAGACAAACTCCTAATTCTACTTGTGATGGGTTGTTCTACCTTATGTAAATCAATACAGCATGAGGGTTATATTCAATTTCTTTAAGGGGTGCATAGTGTGATTAGGGTTTGGATGCACATTACACAATTCACCCACATAATATAGTATTCTTCTTTCTTCATCTAAATCCAATTTTTTTCATCCATTTGAAATTGTTACAAAGTTGGTGATTTATGCATTGACAATGAAGCTCTTCATTGAAAGTTATAGGAAAAAAGCATTTCCTTATGAAGCTCTAGCTCTTTCTCAAACCTTGATGTTTTAGAATTTTCTCCTTGTTGGATGTAGCCCTATATGAATTTTTAAATTTTTGATGCTACAAACCCCCATTTCTTTGGTTGCCCTTTGTTTTCCAAAATTTCCTCTATGTTTGGCATTGCCTTCTATATAGCAATTTGCTCTAGAAATCTTTGTAAGATATTTGGCTCAAAGTTCATCCACTATGTACTATAGTAAGGAAAGTCTTTTCCATGACACCAAATACCACTTACAACAAGAAAATATAGAAGAAATAAAATTTGGTCTTGAAATTGGTTGACTTCTATATGAACTCCTACTTCTACTATGCTCCCACATCTCAACCATTACCAAGCCTTGTTTCTTTAAAAAATACTACTTTCAATGATACTCCCATGTTTCAACCATTGCCAAAACCTGTTTTTTTTAATTGTTTTCTTGAATGGTGTTGAGCTAGCAATCCCTTAATATTAGTGAGGCATTGTATTTCTTCATTCATTCATCTATTTATGTTAACAAAAGATTGCACTTTTATTTGGCCTATTGAAAAGCCACTTTGTTTTGAAATAGTACAATTTGGCCCCTATTGTACATGGTGATTGCAAAAAACTCTACTATTCCAACGACACGTGATGCTCCTCATTGGATGGCAAAGGTAGGTGGCAATGCTTAATTTGCCATAAAAACATTTTACATTAGTAGATTAGAAGCACTACATGCCTCTACCAGTACTATAGAGTCTTTATGTGTACCTTGAAATACTATTTTGAGCCACAAGCTATAATTTACAGTAGAAAATCAGACTTCCATATTTTTATTTTTAAAAGTTAGAAAATGAACTTGAAAATTTTATTTTAAAAGTGGACATTGTTGCCAACTAAGAGAAAAGAAGGAAGATCAAAGCTAGAACTAAAAAAACATTTTTCATTCAATATAAATTCAACCTGAATATAACACACTTAAGGCCAATGCAAAACACACTTGGGACATGTTTTTGGAAATCCCTCTATTGAAAAGGTGTATTTCTATTAGAAGAACTAGCTTATCAAATTTGACAATGTAATTCTTCAAAAAAGGTACTCAATAGTATTAAAAACCACCAAAATCATATATGTGACATATATTTGAAATTCAATCTCACCAATTGAATTAATTTAGGAAAAATTGAAATAATCCAAATACATTTTTTATTGCTATAGGAAGCTTCCTTTTAAATTTCATGTTCATTCAATCATTTTTGCAATACTTATGGTGCAAAACAACTTCCACATTGAACGTGTGATAGAAAATAGGACATGGGTTTCTTGTAATCACTCTACAGTGCCTCTCCAAAACCAACTAGGATTGATTGTTATATTCCACATTTTTTAACATTCTTCAAATTAGGCATGTATTCATTCTACCTTCTCTACAACTTGAGACTCTAGAATAGTACTTATTTGAAGGGTGACTTTTTGGAAATCGACTACAAAGAAAAGAAAATAACTACTTCTTGTAAATGAATATTAAATAGTTTTCTCTGGGGGAGGAGTAATGACAAAAAGTAAAACACTATGTGCGTCTAATCGAATGGTGCATTTTGTTTCTTGGACCTAATAATTATACTTTGGAGAAGTTATATGTGGTCTACAAGATCACACACGAATACATTATTGGAATATTCTAAAATATTTTTATTTTAAGGGCATTACTTGTAGGGTGCTATAATATATCCCTTGGGTTCACAGGTGTATATCCAAAACTACATATAGTGTACCTTCCTCCCCTCTAGATTATTTTTGGACTATATAGCTACATTATTCCTCTATTGTAAGACCAATAGCCAAATTTTACCTTCGTATCACCTAGTTCTCACATAGATATCATCAAGCCCAGGAGCCACCTAATTCTCATATAGACATCACCCAATATCCCACAAACCACCTAGTTCTCATATAGACATCATTGAGTATCACCCAAGTATCCCACAAGGTGCCTAGTTCTCATATGGACACTACCAAGTTATCATTGAAGTATTTCAACCAAGAGCCAGTTAGTTCTCATATAGACACCACCAAGTTATCATTGAAGTATTTCAGCCAAGAGCCAATTAGTTCTCATGTGGACATCACCAAGTATCACCCAAATATCCCATGAACCACCTGCACTAAATAGTGAAATTAGGTTGCCTTGACAATTAGATTGACTTACCCCAAGAAAAATACTTTACAAGCCATTGAAGTCAACAAAAATTTCTACATGTACTTCCATCTGTATACATGAAGATTCATAAGTCCCAATAACAACATTATCTAAGTTAAAAGTAGTGCAATTTTGTAGAGTAATAGCAAATATTTCTTTAGTGTGCGGCAACCTAATTTCACTATTTAGTGTAGTTCTCATATGGACATCACCAATTATTGCCGAAGTATCCCACGCATGAGCCGTCTAGGTCTCATGCACTTATCACTAAATATCACCCAAGTATCCCACGAGCCACCTAGTTCTCATGCAGATATCACCACTGGTATCACCCCAGTATTCCCCCAGTATTCCCCGAGCATTGAAGAACTAGCTGGACCTTTCTCCCAAAACGTTAAAAAAAGCGCTGCTCACCGGGACGCCAGTGACAGCACTTGCTTCGCAGCTGCTTCCCGGGCACCTCCCGAAAGAAGCCACATTTGGGAATTCAGGGATGGTAGCTTGGTCCCTCAGAAGGTGCTTTTTCCTGTTCTCCTTCTTCCTCCGGCCACGCCTCGCCCCTCGCCCCTTGCCTTGGGCCTCCCCCTCCAGGATCGCCATCGCCGTCACACCCCGTCTTCTCTCGTCTGCGTCTTCCAGTTGCTCTTCCCATTCAACCCGTCCCACTACTGTCCTGGTTTGAAACCACTCGGGGAGCAGAAGAAGAAGAAGAAGTTGGGAGGACTTCCGTCGGGCGATTCCATTCTCCATGCGTCGCTGGAGTGGTGCGACGAGAAGGAGGGTTTTTCGGGTGGCGGAAGGGCAGGGTGCACTAGACAGGTGGGATCCTGGACTGGACTGGACTGGACAGGACTTGCTTCGCTTCGCTTCTGTTCGCTTCTGTGGTTTTTGAGTCTTGGGTGGTGGATTTCAGCGGTTTCGTGGTGGTGAGGTAGGGTTTGTGTAATGGGGTAGTGAGGGTGGGGATGGCTGGTTTGTGGGTGAGATTTTGGCAGGTTTGAAACGAGTGAGTGTTTCTTTGAGAGTGTTCTGTGAATTTCTCGGTTGGGTTATGGATTCTTTGGTTTGTGGTGGAAGGGGAGTAGTTTCTGAAGAGGGCTAGGTTCTCGAGGATTTTAGGCGAGATGTGCGTCTGCGTTGTTGTGGGTTTAGAAGATGTGTGCGTGGGTTGTAACCGTGGCCTTCAGAATGGAAGTTGCTTTGGATTTATGGGTATGTGGTAGCTTTCGTTTTGTGTACGTGTTTTGTGTTGTTCAAGTGATTTCAAGGCACGATATGCTGGCTACTAACCTTAGTTTCCTCTAGGTTTGCTTTCAGGTCGTTCACCTACACCACACGATGGTTGCAACCTTTCTCAGAGTATGCGATATGAGCTTGGATGTTATGAAGATTCTCTTCCGAGTTATTTGGGATTCTCAAATTTTAGAAGGATTGTTAGTTTGCTTTTTGTTTTGGACTAGAGCAGGCTGAGTACTTGATTAACAGTACCAATTTGTTTCGTGTTGTCCATGTACAGGCTTCCCCAGACTGAACAGTCTTTCAAACAGAGGATGAGCTTAAAAAAAGGTCAACAAGCAGTTGAACGCCTACAGTAGGCCAGCGACTCGCTCTTCTATCAAGGTAGCGAAGACTTTACCCGACCCTCTCCCTAGCATGCTTTTATAACATTTCTCAGATCTCGAAGGTGGTATTTGGGTGTTCATTCTGACCTTCATCACGTTGGGAAGGTTGATTGCATTGTTCTTAGGTCAGTTGGATTAGCTGTTGCTTCTGAACTGAGGCATTACTATAGTTGTGAGAAGAAATCGCCGAACTCGGGGAGTGATTTTGGATGATGCAAATCACTGTCCAGTGCACTTACTCGTATGATTTGAATGGGCGCTGTGCAGGAAATTTCGACCTGTATAAGGAGCTTCTGAGGCGTCATCCACCAGAAGGGCACCTTGCGAAGTGGGTGCCGGTGCGGGTGCCGACCCTCCCGCTTTTTCCATGCAGTCGACTAGCGGCGAGCATTTGGCTCTCTTCTCTCCCGGAGTGCTCGATAGCAGCGGCTATGGCGCGTGGAGTGGGGGCTTCACCGCCACGCCCGTCGGCTTCCCCGATGTAGATACAAAACGAGCCCCGAAGCGCAAAGACCGTGAGATTTGGAAAGATGGTGTTTCATTAGGATTCGACGAGCATGGCGACATGGACTACTCTTTAGACACAGGGACATTGAACTGGACGGACCAAGGCGAAGTCTGGAAGGAGCACCCGAGCATGAAGACCGTGGGGGACGATCACGGCAAGGGCAAGCTCCACCGGGGGAAGAAGCCGGAGCGCTCCTCCAAGCAGCACGACGACTTCAGTTCCGACGGAGATAGGAAGGGTGGCCGCAAGCGCAAGCGCAAGGAGATCGAGACCGCCGTGCCCTGGACGGAGGAGATGGTGAAGTACTTGTTCGAAACCTACGACGACGTGCACCGGCGCCTCTTCATCGAGAGCCGCGGCAAGGTGAAGAACCAGAAGAAGTGGGACCCCATTATCAAGACCATGCAGGAGAAGTTCGGCAGGGAGTTCACCAAGAACCAGTGCGAGAGCAAGTACTGGAAGGTGCGCCGCGAGTGCACCAAGTACAAGCTGCGCCTGGAGAAGCGCGCTGCGCACGAGAGCAACGCGGATGTGTACTCCGGCAAGGCAGTTCGTGAGCTTCTGAAGCCGAAGTTCTATGATGTGTGGCTGGAAGTCGCGAGCGACATCTCCAACCGCATGCCTGACATTGAGCTTGTGGACTCGGGATCCGAAGATGACCTGCCAGAGCTACCCAGCAAGGTGGGTGGGGGCGGCCATGACGAGGAAGTGCATAATGGTGAGACAAGCCAGCATGAGCACCGCCATTCGTCCAGCTGCGCCATTGTTCGTGAAATGCAGCAGCTCATAACTGTGAGGCTGGAGGCGTCGGAGAAGCGCGAGGAGGCGCTCAACATCCGCGCCGAGCTCACCATGGAGCTTCTGCGGCAGCACATGGAGAGGATGGAGCGCACGGGGCTGACGGGCGATGATGCGCGGCAGCGGCAGCTGCAGATGATCGAGGGAGTGGACAACAAGCTGGACCGACTGGTGAACGGACTGGGCACTTTGAACAAGAACATTGGAGCCATCATCGGCAGAGTGACGTCCATTCAACGATCCTAGAGTTCCTCACAGATCAGAGTAAGGTGCAAAACAGCTATTTCCATCACTTCCAGGATTTCATGTATATGGACTATTGGGAATTTTGTTATGCTCGTAAGGGAATTGAAATTTAGAAATTCAAGGGGAAACGTAAACTGTTTTTGACCTAAGAACGTATCTTCTGTGAATTATCAAGAGTGGATCTGTATGGATGTCCATTTCTATCATCTTGACCGGCCCTTTTGCATGATCAAGTGAACCTTAGACCATCCCCTAATACAGGGTTCAATTTGACAGTTTCCTGTCACTGTTTTTGACACATTCTCACTTTCTTCTGTGGATGGATTCAGGCCAAGGGACGGAGATGGGTGTTCCTTGCTTAGCAGCAGATGCTGTGGGTTTTGCAAGTTTACAAACCTCGGAGTGTATTGCAATGACCGAGGCTGGCAAAACTCGCGAGTACTGTGGGCTCAAAATTACTGTGACGTGTGAGGCGAGGGCATTGAGACATGCCCTGTTGTAGATAGGGAGACTTCGTGGAGTTTTTGGAGTCATGGAACGGGAAATGGAGAGAGTGATGAGCCTTCTGTGACGAGAATGGCTCCTGTCTGACCTGCATGAGAGGAAATGGAGGGAGTGATAAAGAGCATCACAGTTGCAATAAGCAGTGCCATACTGCCATGGCCTTTAGCAGCAGCTGTAGCAGCTGTTGCGATGGTGATGCCTTGGAAGATATTTGAAGGCCTGGGAATGGGTTATGTAAGACAGGGGTTTGTTTATTTTTGCATGTCTGGAGAGAAGGACTTCAGAGCCTTTGATGAAAATGTACATGCTAAGACAACTTGATTGTGAATTCAATTAGAACTTTGCGATTCCTTTGCATTAACTTAGTGGAGTTGTTGAAGTTAAAATATGAACAGTTTGATCTGGATCCGTACCAGCATTGTCTTGTCAGACGCATTGTCTGTCGTGTATGCCATTTGTTGAATGGTGTCTTCCTGAAAATGTGTCTAGTATGTTAGATGTGCTCATAGAATATGCTAAGATGAATAGTTTGAATTGTATTTTTAAATATTTTTAAATATTCTTGGTATATTTTAAGAATAGACATGCCAAGCTATGTTATACTATTCTAATACAGATGTCAGTCTAACCTTGATTTATACTGTAGTTGACTGCGGGTATTCTGTGTAAAGGATATCACCCATTTCCAACCAGCCTCCCATTCTTGCAGGTTAGGTTGCTGAATTTCCGATCAACTATTGTGTAGGGCTGGGGTGGATTGACCCCCTCGCTCATCCCCAAGGGAAAACCCTGGAATTTTTTATTTGTCATGCATGATAGAATTTGCAAAATTTGAATTGGCTAGGAAGGGTCTAGAAGATAAATTAATGACGCACAAAATAGGGAGTCGTTTTTTTTTACATGCACTCCTGGATTGACTTGGGGGATGAGTGAGGGGGTCAATCCACCCCGGCCTTGTGTAGGTGACTGAGCGGGAACAGTAGAAACAGTAGAAATGTCTTGGAGGTGAACATTGAAAGCTTACAATGATCATAACATGTACATTGAAAGCTACAATGATTACTTACATTGGTTTTCTAACTAGCCTATGGTTAAGGAAATAGGTTAGCCTACATAACAATAATGGAGCAAAGAGAATCTTCATGAAAGAATTCATGGTAATTTTGTTTTTGAAGAAAAAAATGTAAAAAATTATGAAATCCTTTGGAAATCTATTTCTCTATATGGGAAAAAATTTTCCTCAACCTTCCCAATATTGAAGATAGGCTGAATTGTTTAAGTGGTCGGAAATAGGTGATCATCTTGATAATGGTATATCATGTCACAAGTGACTTTGACAATTTGTTGGTATGGATTGCTTTTGTACAATTCAATTTTTGACAATTTACAATAGCATTTGAACAAATATGGAATAAGACTTGGATCAATAATTACATTTTAGTCCTTCAATAAACTTCACTAAACTCGAGCAAATTTTTGGTTCAAATCTGGAGATATTAACCTTGAAGTGCGTAAGCCTTTCATAGTGTATTTTTTGTATGAAGAAATAACATGGGCTTTGAGTTATTCCCAATGAGGCAAATTATTTTTTTTTCAAAATCTAACTATAGAAATGCTCAAAGAGCTTACTCATTAGTGTGCATATTAGTTTTGAACGTGAAATTGTCTAGGAGTTGTGAGATTATAACAAGAGAAATGTATGCATCCCATTTTTAGTATGTTGCCTTGGCCCACAATGTTTAAGAAATTTGGATTTAAAAGTTCTTGGATTGGAGGTGACATGAACAACTACAAATAGTGTTAGCACACTAAAATGTACTCCCAATAACTTTCAGTTCAAATGAAGAGCTATCAAACTCATTACACAATCTACCTTGCAATTGTTGAATTGCAATTTTTTTTAATAAGTAGAAATTGCAAACACTTCCAAATCAACATTATTATGTCAAAATTTTCAATGGTGAAAATCATGAAAATAATTCATTTTTTTTATGGGAAAATTTTTCAGAAAACAAATGGATGAGTACAATTTTTTAGATCTCAATTCAAGTAAAAATTAGCAAACTTTGCTCAAAGTTGAGAAATGAAGAAAAATTGGTAAGCTTTACTCTTCCACAAATGATATATAGATGCCATTGACAAACCCTTGAAAATCAAATAATGATGTTTTGGGGTGAAAAATAAAAACTTCCAATATTTAACCTTCGAAACTACTCATAAATTTTTGTTAAACAGTCAAAAGAATTTAATAGCCCACATAAAAAAGAGCCTAAAATTTTCAATTGATCATAGATAGTTGGATAGGCAATAAGGAGTTAAGCCCCTCAAAGAATGGATAGGTATGATGCTAATTAAGAATTTTCTTGAAATAATAGACAAAGATTGTTTGTTTCTCAACAAACCCATTCACTCCGGATTTCATTTGCATTTCATTCACTCACCCCAGGTTGTTGATATACTAGATGATTCATAGACATAACATTGTTCACTACTAAGCCTTGTTCCCTTAAACTTGAGGAAGAGCTAGGTATCTAGGAAAGAATGTCATGATGTGGTCAACCCTCAAGGGCATACATTAGAAATAATTTCATTTTTAAGCCAATATTCTTGGGCTTCAGGGTGATTGCAAGAAACACTTGTCCTATTTTTTTGTCCCCTTGTCCTTGGACATGTGGTTTTTTTAACATAACTTTTGCATTGTAAGTCTATTTGTCTTGAAATTTGGAATGAAGGTACACATAAAAGTTTCACACATTTTTTTATTTTTTATTTTTTTATTTTTTTATTTTTTAAAATTACTTTACTATTTTTAAGGTGCCCTGGATTGTGTGCCTATCTTGGCCATTTTTGGGGGGTTTGGTCCGAAGTTGTACTAAAAAATGCAATCTGGAAGCCACAAATTGGAAAAGCTGGAGGTATACTTGCATTCCAATGAGAGACAAAGAGTTTTTTACAAAGAACCTTTGAATGAGGTGTATACATGGGGCCAAAGTGACCATTGTTTGCACGCATTTTTCAGGTAGAAGAAATTTTTGGTGCAATGTGAGAGTAGGCTTGTCTACGAAAATGTCTTTTTTTCTAGGAATTTTTGAATTTTTTTTGAATTACTAAAAATAAAAAGATCTGTAAACCCCTATTTTGCTATTTTCGACTCCCAGTGGCTTCTATAGTACTTCATAGTATTGAATCAATGTTTAAGATTTGTAGACACCCAAAATTGATGGTTGAGATTTGTAGGCGTAGTCTGGTATGCGAAATTGATAGTAGTCGGTAGTATTGCTAGTCCTACAACCAAAAATTGGGTTTTTGAGCCAAAAACGTGAAGTCTTTCTTACAATCACCCTTCAATGGTGTTTTGGAAATCACATACTATGTTTAGCAATATTATCTAGTTGAATAGCAGTTGGATCAAGATGCTAGACATATCAACTTATACTAGTCTAAGTCATAGTTAAAGTACAAAGTCCTCTTTTCCTCACTAACAAGTGCTTTTATTTACAATTGCAATTTATGAACTTCTAGAATGTTCCACTTTAACCTTATCAAGATGATGTGAACCTCAAAAGTTCTAATGAATGACTTCATTGTTAATTATAGAAACAAAGAATGCATCTATGAGTGTTTAATAATGGAGTTTATTGGTGACTACCTTTTGTCATGAGGGCCTACATCCTTCAATGGTTAAGCATAAAATTTCAAACTTGATGCACTCCCAAAACTAGCACCCTACCTATCCTAAAAGAGACGGACCCCAGCAAGCTCCCCAAACTCAAACCTCTCCAAAATCTAAAAAACCCTCGATGTCCACGTGTCACCCCTCAATTGCCTCAGACCTCCCATAAATCCCCCGTGGCAACTCTTCACTTCGGCACTTCCGTGCGACAAACCCGAGCGGCAGCGTACACCAAGCCCGGGCGACAGAACGAGTTCAGCTGCGGCGCACAGTGCTCATCCGTCTGGCACCGACACAGTCCGTCAATGGCGCAGTGCGGACCGAACTCGGAAGGATTCTTATTATGAAGGCCGAGCAAAGCGTCCGTCCAGTCGCTGGAGAATACTCCTCTCGGGTCAAAGCTGGCTTTTGTTTTCAGGAAATTCCCGAGGTTGGAGTACCGCGAGCGGACGCCCTCGAACACGTAGTTCCGGTTCTTGCCCCAGTGAGGGCGAGCGCCGTACTTGAATACGGCGATCTGCTCGAGCTCCTGGAAGATGTCGGTGTCGAGGCGAGGGAGGGAAGGGTTGTCGCCGCGGGACCAGGTGATGTCTATCACCACCATGTCTTCCTTCTGGGCAGGGCCTGCATGCATGGGACTCAATTGCTTCGGTTAGAGTTACATCGTTACGTCGCAGCTAGGGAAAGTTGATTGTACTGAATTTTGAGTTTTTGTTTGTAGTGCGGTAACACGCTTGGGCCCCAATCTAGACTTGAGCACTGAAATTTCCAGTCTAATCGTCAGCTTCAGTAAATAGGCGTGGTGTTATGACATTCGTTCATCTAGGCGAAGCTCTGAATACTAGGCCGGACAGCTGGGACAGGCCTTTGGATTCACGATTCAGGCTACTCACGCCAAAATCTGCCTAAGTACGTACGCCTTTGAAACATCGACAATTTAACGTAATCGTCGTTTCTATACATGTACAGCATTTCAACTTAACCTTTTCCACCCACAAACACCAAATTTGTATGCATGCCAAATAGCTGATGAACCAATCCCAAAGATAATTTATGATAATTATGGCACATTAATTTCCTCTCTGTTACAAAATTTAGCTATCCTTCGATGTGCAGAATCCTTGGTGGGGGCAATTTAGATCTCGAACAGTGTCAAGATTACGTACATAGCTAGCTAGACGACTGCACAGGAGGAATAGGAATTCTAATGGGTAACTTATATGAACAAGAAAATATTCGAAAGTATGGTTCATGGTCAGAATTATCTCGAGGGTTGTCATGATTACGTACATATACGACTGAGGAGTTATTGTATTGGAATTTAAATGGTTACCTTATATGAAAAAACAATATTCGAAAGCATGGAATATGGTGACTGGCAATGGCCAACACTGTACCTAGATAGGCACTCGTCTTCTTAACAAATCGCATGTAGATCCCAGCGTAGAAATCCAAGTCACAAAGAGCCGCTACTGGTGCCGCGGCACGGAGGAGCTTCACGTCGGCGATGAAGGCTTTCAAGTTCCTAACTGGAAGCGCCAGGCCATTGTCGAAGTACACGATGCCTTTGATCCTGGGTTCCCAACTGCAGTAATGTTGGGGGAGGTCAATTCGCTGGCACCCCCCTGCAGTCATAATCAGGTTCTGCGGACCCACGACGGGGAAGCCCGTGAAGGCCACGCCGTCGTTCTCATATCCCCAGCCGGCGGCTTGTTGTTGGGTCGTGCTTGCCGCCGCCGCCGTGCATTTCAGCTGTCGGTCACGTGTCGCTTCCACGGTGTCCACTGCAGGCAACACGAACCAAATTGTTAATATGTTGACGATCTTGACCACTTAATACATTCTTTTATTTATTCACAGTAACGTCAATTTCATGAAATTGGTGAAAATCCATGAAAATAGCGTGGTGAGCCATGAAGTAGGGAAACAAGAGGGACGGGGGTGGAAACCTATCCTGTGCTTAAGTAGCAGTTTACAATTTTGTTGCAGATGAAATCCAAAGTGCATATTTGATTTGCATGTCTAACTATCGGCGCAGCTAATGTAAACATCAAAATCATGCATAAAATACCACCAGTAATGGTGTATCTGTCAACGTTACTCTCGGCGTATCAATGGTGAATCAGTGGTGTATCTTCAACGATACTATATGTTGACGTTCAACGGTTTAGCAATGGTCAATATGCTGTATCTGTCAATGGTATATATGTTGTCAACATTACTCTAATCGTCAATATTTGTTGAATTGGCACGATTGTGCTAAAAAAATTGTGACATTCATCTTCACAGAGCTCTAATAAGAACTAGGAAGCGTTGCGTACCTGGAAGAATCTCTAGCGAGAGAGGGATGCGAGGGGTACGTACCAATAGATCTGGCTTGCTCGAGAGACGCCTGCGGTGCGGGCTGAAACGCAAGGAACTGATTCACACCATTACCGACGGCGTTCTCCGAAACGCGATGATCGTAACGGTACATCACTTGTCCCAAGCCTGGGTACCAGGTGGCCTCCCCAAACTCCTCCTCCCTGGCCACCCGCAGAATCTCGTCCGCCATCCCCTTGTGTTCCGCGGTCAGGTTCAGCGTCACGCTACGCTTGAAAGCAGGTTGCAACTGCAACGTTACAGTGGAAATCACGCCCAGAACTCCCAGGGAGACTTTGGCCGCTTTCAAGTCTTCGTCCTTGCTCCCCAGATCCCGCACCTACGACAAGTCCCATTCAATGGATGCAATTTTCAGTTAAAATTCCGAAGTACAACAGGAAGTAGCGGTTGTAAATCATCAGGAAGTACTTTGTTTTGGAAACGTAGGTCGTCGAAAAGTCATGGTTTGAAATTCTATTTCCAAAACCATTGCAAAGGCGCTGCCAACTTGTTACAAATTATTAAAAGTCTTGTGCATGAAACGAATGCACATGCATGCCTAATTAAACTGTTACTAAAATGTTAATAGTTGCTAATATGTTGCGTAATGGTGTACTAAATCATTATATTATTAATTGATTATAGATATTTGGCGGTCGTTGCAAAACCGTTGCAAAAACTATAGCAGTCTCAGCCTTCAATATAGTTTTGCATTTTGCACAACTGAACTGAACTTATATCTATACATGTCCATCTTGTGCACCTCATAACCTCAATGGAGTCAATTTCTGTACGGCATAGTATTTTACAATCTTCTCTTTTTTTAATCATTAAACGTCAATTTTGTAGAATTGGCGATATTCCACAAGTCGAAAATTGTGACATACTGACACATATCTTCACAGAAGTTGGACAGGCCACAAACTAGGACTTATAGATTTTGGTTTGAGGCCGCACAGACTGAAACGCTCCAAAGTAATGGAATATCGCCAATTTGACGAAATTGACGTTTAATGGAGTAGACCATTGATGATCTGACCATTGAAGGTATGTACTGACAGTCCTATGAAAGAATGGATTTGTTGTGGAAATAACACCCCTTCTTACTCCCGTGGCGTGATTTTTCTCAAGACGATTCAAAAGAGTTACGAATACCTCCACTTGCATATTCCCTACTTCTTTCTTCGCAATAAGAAAATTGCAAAGTTGGTGCAAATTAAATGGCGTACCTTGGCATACCCTTCATACGCAGGCGCAGGCGTGACGATGCGCATCCCAATGACATACTCATGCACAGCACCCCCCTTGCCAAACAGGGAGCTGCCATGAGCGCCAGTGCTGAGCACTCCACCCAATGTTAGCCCGTCCCACAAGGGCGACACCGGAAGCGCCACGCCAGCAGCGGCGACAGCATCAACCAAGTTCCGGAGCAAAATCCCGCCCTGCGCAGTCACGGTGCGCTTCTTCGTGTCGATCTTCACTATCGCGGTGTACTTCTTGACGCTGATGATCAAGCCCGTAGTGGAGCCTGGGCAAGGGAGCTTGGAAATGCCGTGCCCGTATGTCGTCGACACTTTGATCTTCTGGTTCTTCTTCACGGCACTCGCCACGGCTTGCAAGATCTCTTTCTCCGTTGTGGGGTAGACCACGGAAGCCGCCTGGGTGACAAGAGATTCATCGGCGATGAAAAAGTCAGAAAGGCCATGGTTGGGAGTACATTTTATATACTAAGACGGTTTTAGTATTGCTGACATTTTTAGTGAGAAGAGATCAAGGGCGTTGATGGAATGAGACGCGTTGCCTAAAATTTCCGGGTTCTTTTCCAATGGAATCTGCAATTCGACTCACATATCATTGTGCATCGATTCAACTTATGAGATTCAAGCTGTGAACTCACTTCGCTGAATCATTCTCTCCTCTATTGCAAATTTGAATTTAAGGGATACTGAAACTTCAGCAAACGGATCTCCTGGAAACGTACTATATATGTTCAAGACTGCTGGAAACTTCTGTTGAAAGAACCGAAGAAGAAGTGTAAAGTTTGGCCTTTGGATTATAGTGAATGTAGCGTTTGTTTAGGAGAAAGGCAAAATCCTGGTACCGGGAGCGCGTGGTAAAGCACCCAGTGCATCCTGCGGCACTAGTATAGCATTTCCTATAGATTTCTTGTAGAGGAAGTCATATCAAAGAGGACAGAGCACAGTTGCGCATGACAGAACTGAATGAACATCACTGAACTCGTCTAGTCACAACGTTTGTACCTTGCAAATAGATCTATCGGACCAGACATTATAAGCGTTTGAAAGAAGGCAAGCGCCGCCACCAGGACATCGCTCCACCGGAGCTGGAAGCTCTGCAGAAGAACCGTTCCACAACACAACCATGAGCACTGTCCAGCAAGCTTCAGAAATCGACAGGCCATGGCTGACCTTCGGCTGGCGCATTATTGGAAATAATAAGCTGCTGGGATCGATCGATCTCCAAGCCTGCAAAACCTGAATCTCACTGTGCAAATGCGGCCACTTGAAAGATGGAGTTGGACATGAATCCCTCGGCAATAAACTGATGGATCACCAGTATGGTCCCTTAGCCTCCTAACCCTGTTTCAGATCAGCCAAGTGTGTCATGCTGCAATTTGAGCTTTCATCAATCCTCGTCAGGGGATGCCAGTATTCACCACCTTCAACACTGCTTCAGGCTCAGTGTTGAGTCTGGATTTTTCAGAACAGATACATGTGACACTTGTGGCCATTACGAATGCATGATGGTGGCAGGAGTTGGTCAACGCAAGACGCTAAATCCTGCAATCGAAGTGGGGCCCTTGCTGACGTGGTGCACGGGCTCCACCACAATTTCCAACGCCCATCACAGGGCCTGTCTTGCCCGCTCCTGATGGCCTAACGCCCTGTGTCGCGAACTATGCCCATTGCAACCCCGACGAAGTAGACGGTGACGGAGACAGAGGCGGAATGCAGACTAGACAGAGACAAAAGTGGACGTTAAACAACCCGAAAAGACATCTTGCGCAGGACGACATCATTTATGTCCTGTTAATTAGTTATGGGTTAGGGTTCGTTCTAGGTAAGGGTTTGTTTTGGTTTGAACATTTTCTTGTTTCTTCTTCACTCGTGCAACGTTTCACCGGCGCTTTGCTTATATTGTTAGGGGCGTGAGAATTATGCTACGCCGCCGTTTTTAGTTTAGGGTTACAATTCAAGCATTGTTGTAGTTATAGCTACTAGTTGAATTTGCAGTGGTTGTGCTGCATTTCTGGGTAAGGTCTTCTATTTCTTAAGTGCTTTGCTTGTGTTGGTTGTGCTCTTGCCTTGAATTGAGCTGTGCCGCCGCTTTTAGTGTAGGGTTTTGTTCTAGTCGTCGTTGTAGTTCTTGTTGATTGTCGAGTTTGTGGGTTTAGGTTTTTGTCATAGTCATGCCACCTCCACCACCTTTGCGTGACCTCTGCATTCTTCTTGGATGCATGGCAGTTATTTCATTGTTGAGTACTTTGAAGATGAAGGTGTAGGGTTGTGGGCTTCGCGTAAAAGTTCAGATTGTTTGAGGATTTAGGGTGGACGCTCCATTTCGGCGACTATGCAAACAATGGTGTCACCGGCTTTATCTTATTTGTTTGTTGTTGTACCTTAGTTTTTAAACTTCTTCGATGCAATTTTGCTACAGTGTCGTGACATCATGGTGGAACCATCTTCTACTAAGTCCAACTACGAGACGGGGGCAGAAGAATCAAATGTGCAGGAACGCAATGAATTGAGCAACGACATAGACATGGGAGGTAACGAGGCAGAAGAGGAGGTGCCGAAGCAATCCGCAACAAGTAGTGCTCGGCCGCAGAAGAAGAAGAACCTCTTTGCGCATATAATTGAGCTACAGGACGGCAAAGTCAAAAACTTCTTTGTTTACAACGATCTTGACATGGCTAGGTGGCTAAGACGAGGCACTTTTACAAATGTCTTCCGATTCCATCTAACAGAATTAGTCGAAAAGGTAAATAGAACTTGTGCTTCGTAATTGATGCTTGCTTTTTGTAGTAGTCATCATGAACCCTGCCCCTCTTGATTCCATTATATGTATTATTCATTAGGGTTCACTTTCTTTTGTTGCGTCCAATTCTTTGAGGGTCTTTCGTATCATGCTGCCTCATTGTCATGCAAAATTTCTATATTGGTTGAGCTTGGAATAGGACAATGCCTTTAGTTACATGATTATGCTTTGCTTTTCTAGAACTATGTCAACAATGTCCTACAATTCTTGACACTCACGGTCCAATGTCTTGGCAATGAAACTATAAACACCATCTCCTTGCCCAATATGAACTAGTACATTAGGCTTGACATTCGTGGTTGTTTTGTTGAAATGTGGGGATAATAAGAACTTATGGCTACATAAAAGTAGTATGATACACACTTGCTACAAGTGTGCATGCTTGTACACGGAGCCGCAATACGAGAAGCTAGCTATGGAGAACCATTTACACTCGTGGTATGAAGAAGCCAAACCAGATCGGAATACCTGATTATGCCTACATTAGGGTTTTGAACAGTGTCCTACAATGCTTCCATGAGTTTTACGTCTCTTTGTGCATCGTAAGGTCCATGATGGTCTATTGGGTCCTTTTCGATCTCAAGTGATTCAGGAGCTTGCTCCATGTTCATTGTAGAGAAATAAAGAATGCTATCAACTAAATACTCGAAAGAAATCTTATGGATGACTACAATAGAATTTCATACAATAGATGTTAGAGCATCTTAAACCCCAATGACAAAATGTCTACATGTAATGCACTCCTAATACTCAGAGCATATGAAAGGAAGCAAATACATACTATGTTGACAAATTATAGGCAACAAAGTTTTCATGAATCAAAACCAATGACATCCTCTACCCCCATGAGTGAAGATGCGTTTAAAACTGCTCCATTCTAAGCATCATTTTAGTCTACACATGTAACATAGAAAATGAAGGGATTCAACCCCTATTGCCAATATAGGATGGTAAAAATGGTGAAAAAAACCCCTTAATGCTCACGAGCCCCTAAACTGCCACCACAAACCCTAATACCATTTATCGGTCTCAACGGTTTTGCACATGGAAATCAAGGTGAGTTTGAATTTCAAATGTAGGACAGTGAGCTATTCTGAAGTAGAAATTCACACAGTGTGCTTGTGCACAACACAAAAAACCACCCCAATATTACCGCCAATTGAAGCACTTAATCCTAAAATGATTAATTCCACACAAAACCAAGGTGAGTTTGAATTTAGAAGGCAAGACAATGAGCTGTTCCAAAGTAGGAGTTCGCATAATGCACTTGTGCAGAGCACAAATATTTGTCCCAATTTTGCCACCAATTAAGGACCTCAAAGTTAAAATTATTTATTATCCAATCTACAATTCTTGTACTACCATACATTGTGCTTCACAGTACTGGAACCCATTGCTTGTCCTATTTTTCAACCCAAATTAGCAGGACATAAATGGTGTCGTCCTGCAAAGGATATTTTTTTGTGTTGTTTAACGTTCACCTCCGTCTTCGTCAACCACGGACTCCGCCTCTATCACCCTACGTTCCACTTCCATCTTTGTCGCTATCCGCTCCGTCAGGGGCACGACGGGCATGGTTAGCGACGCCGGGCGTCAGGCCATTAGGAGCGAGCGGGGCAAGCCCTGTGATGGTCACTGGGAATTGGGGTGGAGCCCATGCACCACGTCAATGCAGGCCCCACTTCAATTGCAAAATTTAGCGTTTGCCTTGGTTAACTAGGGGAGGCAATCCATTCCTGATCACTCCCCCTGTCCCCCATTATGGCCCATTATAGCAACGTAAGGTGTAGTAATTTCAATCAGGAGGTGATTAACACATTTAATGCTGGCACAATTCCCGGCACAGTTGTGGCGCATTATGATTGGCCTCAACACTCTCAATATTGAAACCAACCCTTGTTGGATTTTGCAAAGTATTAGTCCTTGGTCGAAAATAGGAAAGTATGTATGACCAATATGGGGAGGAATAAAATCTTCAGCTAAAAATTTGTGATAATTTTGTTTGAAGAAATAAAGATCTGAAAATTATGGAAATCTTATGAACTCTATTTTTGCACATGGGAAAATTTCCCACTATTAAAAACTCCCTTGCAGATACATGTATTTGCTTAAGTGGGTTGCCTCCCCCAATCCGGAAGAGAACATAATATTTGGTGATTCACACTTTCGGTATTGAACGTTAACTATACTGAAGTGGATGGGATGGAGACTTTTGCCAAGCATCTTCTCATGACTGCGTTGCCGCCTATTGGAATGAAAACTACTCATCATCCGTGTCCAATCTGTGTGGTGCGGAAGTGGCAATATCCGAGCATTCCGGGTTGATCTAGTTGGGGTACATGCACAATTAGGAGATGATCCAGAGATGTAGAGCAACCGAGTAGGACTTGCAACATCAAACAGAGTTGGGTAGTCTATAGTAGCGGTGACCTCGCCAATGGCACCACTAGAGTGAAACCCGTCGTTTTTCATTGAGGAAATCCAGAGCTGTGTCGCTTCTCACTGAAAATGATCTATTGTTAGTATCTAAGTCGGACCCACAATTTGTCCCTTGAGACTTTTTTCACTCACCCCTCGTTTTGTCGCTATTTCAAGGAATGAAAAGTGATGGGTTTCACAGTAGTGCACCGGGAGAATCGCCAGGCGACCCCTACCCTATAGGGCAAATATGAAGGGGGTTGAGGGGTTCATTAGTCATGTTTTTTTGGTTTTATGAAAAATATAAAAAATGTTAGAACATTGGGGGGGCGAGCGGGATGGATGTCCTTCGTTTTTTGGACAGAGAGGTGGGGTGGGAAGGCACTCACTCGGCCATTCTTCCAGCAATGGCGACCGAGGTCGCCGCTGCTACAGGTGTCCCAACAGAGTTTATAACAGAGGCATAATTTGAGATTTTGAGTAATTTCACAGTGCTCGTGCTAGTGATATATACTGTAGTTCGACGCAGTGAAAGATAAGTGGAAATAGTGGAAGATAAGTTCGACGGAATGCTCGTGCCTTGCACTTTTGTTTGAAAAAGCATGACCAGTGCAGTTCGCCAGCGGTCCCACCGTATGATGAAAGAACCCATACTGTCATAACTTTCGGAAGACTGTTTTGCTGGAATGGATTAGAACGTGATCAGTGGTCTCCGGAAAGAACTCATTCTGTCAAAACTCGTGGAAGTTAAGTCTGTTTTGCTGGAATGGATTAAGTTAACTTAGAGCACGATCAGTGGCATGCGGAAAGAACTAATTCTGTCAAAACTCATTCTGTCAGAACTGGAGGAAGATTGTTTTGCTGGAATGGATTAGAGCATGATCAGTGGTGTGCGGAAAGTCGGAAAGAACTCATTCTGTCAACACCCGAGAAAGCTTTTCCATGTTTGAATCTCTTGTTTGTCTCACGGTCCATGCGGTGGCCAAACGATATTTACAGGTGGGCAGATCCCGAGGAAGCTTCTCCATATTTTGTTTTGTTTTTTGACACAAATGAAACGGAATTTCATTGCAGAGGATAAAAAGCAAACCGGCCAGCCACAAGCGGCCTGGCCGGGAGCACCACCAAACAAAAACTGAAATACAACCCGCCCCAACACAAAATCAGAAAGCAACCCGGAGAGCAGGCAGGGCACAGAGAGGGGCCCCTCACGGCCAGCCAAAGCAGACAAGGTAACCGCCAAGCCTCGCCGGGGAAGTCATTCACGGTGATTGAAAGCTTCTCCATGTTTGAATCCCTGGTTTGGCCCACCCATGCCTGAGTGGGCAGGAGTCTCAACGAGTTTCAAATCCGGCCTAGAGAAGCTTTAATTTTCATGTTTGAGTCTTTTCAGTGTTTGTCCCAACTCTGTTTTTCTGTTCAACTAATCGGAAGCCTCTGAATTTGCAAAAGCAATAAGAATCTTCATCATTGCTGATCTATTGAACTATTTGTAAAAGAAAAAAAAAAAGTAGTTTTGACAGAGTTTGCTCTCCACCTACCCAATTGCAACTTTAGCCATGCCCAAAAGAGTATTTGTTTGGATTCATGCATTAATTGCACTCAGTTTCATCCACCAAAAGGAAGAGCTAGCTAAAATGGCAACTATTGGTCACACTCAAGATTCCTTGTTTGCCCCACTCAAGCAATCTACTATTTGGAATACCAACTAATCACAAGTCTTGTACACAAGTCTTGTAGTGTTGAAAAGCAAAAGGAGTTTGCATCATTTTGCTAATACAATGAAATTTTTTTGTTGAAGAGAAGTTGCCTTCTACAAATGCATAGTGCATGGGATTCCCTAACTATGTAGGGGTTGTAATTGGCCTTGAAACAATTTGGTCTGATCAACTCCAAAATAGAGGGTTTCTTTCATAGTACGCAATGTGGACATGTTGTTGCATCATCCTATAGAAGAAAAAGTGACTTATGATAGTCTACTCTAAATCCACTTGTCTTCTAAAGATTGTCCCTAGCCAGGTTCTAAAATGGACATTAACAAGTTGTAAAATGCACATGTGTAAAGCAATGAATGTTTTGTCAATATGTCAGAGTGGTTTAAAATTTGTCAAACATTCCTTTATACTTTACTAGTGGATGGAATAAGAGCCAAGGTGGGTCCATTTCTGAAATGTTTACTTGTGTTCAAAAAAACTTTTCTCCCCTAACTTTGAGTGCTAATATTTTTCAATCTGTATGATCAAACTTGATAAAAATTTTACCACATGATCTCATTCAAGTATAGTACAAGATCCTACGGTTGGATTTGTGAAATTTGAAATTTTTTCTTTTTTAAAAGAACACAGCAGAAATGACAATTTTGAGTGATTTTTGTCAAAAAATAGGCCTTGGTCCTTTAGGAGTTTAGTTTAGTAAAGCTCGCATTTTGGAACCCTGTCTATAACTTTCTACATGCTGCAGCTCTTGTTTATGGTGAAGCCATATCTTTTTTCAGACTACACATGTGTGGGTTTTGTAAGGCCTACGATCAAGAAATAGATACCTATGGCAGAATTCTTAAAAAATTCAGAAGTAATTCAAAAATGCTCCGAAAAATATGAAACCACTTGGGTTAGATTCCACATCAATTTTTCTTTGAGTGAAAAATAGGGTATAATATTTTCGTGCATCGAAGAACCATAGAAAAGGCCGACCAGCCCTTAAACGCATGGTTTATGAGCAGACTACCTTAGATCAAGTTGATCAATTTCGACAAAATACTATTTTAGGTATGCCCAAGGGAATATTTTGGCAAGATCTTAAATTAATTGCATATATTTCATCCATAAATGGGGGAGTTGGCTTATTTGATGTATTGTTGGCCTTTTGGCCACTTGCTCATAGAGTGTATTTCCATGTTCTCCCATCCCACCAAATTTTTTGGAGGATGGGTCAATATTTAAAGCTAGTCAATCATTCCAAAATAAAACAAGCCTTACAAAGAGGAGAGGGCAAACCCAGCTTAAAATTAAACAAGTTCCACTTTTCTTTAATTAATTGATCATTATCAAGTATGTTGTCTAGAGTCCAAAAATATGGTTTTATCCAAAAAAAATCATTTACATAATTGCATATGCACTATTAATGTATTATATTAGATCAAAAGCCTAAGGCATGCAAATGACCCATCTGAAAGTTTTCATTATTTACCACAAATGATGAATTTGGAAATATAGAACCTGAATTAGCTAGGAGTGGTTAAGAAATACAAAATTATTCAACATCAAAATACGGAATGAAAATTTTCACATTTCTCTCTGAGAAAACATGGAACTGCTGGAGAGGTTCTCACCCATATCCTGATAAGCTTACTTAACATAGTCCACATTTTAGATAGCCTTCCTTCGGAGGTGCTGCATTTTATTTATATATAATTCAAATGTTTGAACACTCCAAGAATCAGTCACAACTGAAAAATTCGCATTGCCCAATAACATTGTATAATGTTGTTGAAATGGCATATTCAGCAAGGACAGAGCTTTGAATTTATGACTGATGTGAAACCAAAACATAAGTCTTCCTTTTGATTGGCTCTGAACTTTGGACAAAGACTATGGCATTGACTCTCAAATCAGCTATGGTTTCTGAATCCAAGTTTTCAAATCCTATCTACAACCGTATTCACACTATACAACATGGTTAGGGTTTGGTTGGAGTGAGGGGGGCTGACTAGTTGGACTTCCCTTTCTTGTTCAAGTCATTGGATGGAGGGGTCAATTCATTTTTTATTTCTTAAAACTTAAAATTAATTAATTTTTATTTGCTTCCATATCATTGATTCAATGTTTTCTTTGTTTAATTTTCCCACTATTCACTATCAAAAAACTAATATTGTTGTTTACCTAGGATACAGCCTCACGATAATACCATTCTTGTTTATATTTCTTCTAAAAATGCACCTTTATTTGTACAACATTGTTCAACGAATGGCATGAAGAGAATATAGAGTCATCTTGGATATAGGTAGATTCTAAGAGCATCCTTAGTTTCAACCTTTATAGAGGCATGGCAATGGCAAATCCCATATGTGTCCCAAAGAAATACCTAGAAATTTGTCTTCTAATGCTAATAGCACCTCCCACATTACCCTTGATATTCCCTTTGTGAGTGTGGTATAGTCTAGCTTTTGCATGGCGTTTTCTTTATTTTTTTTGGTGCTCTCCAAGTGAGCCAACAAAAACTATAAAAGCTTAACTCCTAAAATCGAAAGGCCATTTTTCTATCAAAAAACACTCAAAACTACCATGTTTGCTACATTCATCCAAAAAAACAAAAATAATTTTTTTTGTTAGAATCTAAATGTAGGATCTTGTACTGGGCTTGTCTTAAATCATGCTTTAAAAATCTCATGAAGTTTGATTGTATAGATTAGAAGATATTAGCATTCAGAGTTGGAAAAAAAGTTTTTTTGAATGTTGTCTTGCAATTTTATATGACTTTGACTACTATTTGTGGAATTCTTTTGCAATACTTAATTTGAACGTAAATTTTTTATGTAGAATATTTGAGTTGAAAGTCTAGGAAAAAATTTCAAAAAACACACTTTTGATGTTCATTGTTTTAAAAATTGTTAAGTAGTAGAATCTAAGATTGAATGAAATATTAAATTGTTAATAGCTCTAAGATGAAATTGAAACACAATAATCCCAAACAATGAGATTGTTCTAGCAAGCATACTTAATTCTATCGAACATTTTTTTTAGAAAATATGTGAAAATTACATTTGGAAACAAATCTTATAAGTTATTTTCCAAAGAAGATGCTTAGATTGCTTGAAAAACAAAATTGTCTATATCATTCTCATCACTAGTCGAAATAGAATGAATCAAAGCTTCACACATAGACAAAAATATAATGTTTTAGGAAAAGAAATTTTCCTTTTTTTTAAATTTTAAAAAATAAACTACATTGTCCACCAACCTCTATTTTTGGCTTATTATGCCATAAATTTAGCTCTTGGATACTCATTGAAATAAAATTGGTATCCCCATGAAGCCTATGTGTCTTTCTAACTTCACAAAAAGTTTCAAAAAATTACGATGAATATTAAGATTGTATGAGCCTACCTAAAGTCACATTTTGGCTCATGTAGGGCCAATGGGACTTTAGAGATTAATCATATGTGACTTAGCGAATGAAGGAGCGAAAGGAAAATGGAGTCAACTAAAAATAATTGTCTTTATGATGAATCAACAATTGCCTACTCTTGTGAAATTGTGAGCTTCGAAATTGTGTCCACATTAGGAGGCTTCTCCCTCCATCACAATTGCTAGCGTGTGAGCCTAGGATCTTGAGCCCATGCACTTAGGAATATAGGCTCCTACGTTATTGGTACCTTCCATAGTTATAGGATATTCATATTATAGGTGTCTATATTGTAGGTATCTATGTTATAAGCACCTTCCATGGTTATAGGATGTTCATATTATAGGTGTCTATGTTTAGGTACCTATATTATAGGCACCTTCCATGGTTATAGTATATTTATATTATAGGTACTTATGTTACAAGCACCTTACATGGTTATAGGGTACTCATATTATAAGTATGTATGTTATAAACACCTTTAATAGTTGAAGAATATCTACTTACACCTAGGCTCAAGGCTCATAGGCTCTCATTTCTAGGCCCACATGCTAGCATCATTGCCCCCTACATTATACACTTAAAAAGAGGGTCTAAAAGGAGGTAGTATTGCACCTTCCTTTTGAAAGTAGTCATATTAAAGTAGAACAATCCATTATGGTCAAAAAATCCATTCTAGTCATCTATAGAATTATCCATTACATTTTTGTTTCAAGAAATGAGATTTGGGTGACAATCAATGTCTTAAGTGAAGGTAATGGAGTGATTAGTGACTACAATAGGAACTTCCACCTTTTGAATGTAAATTTGTTGTAGGAAATGATTGTTTGAAACCTTCATATTATGGCTATGTTAGAAAATATTGTACATAAATGCTTTAGATGAGAAAGATGACCATTATGGATACACTTTTTGTTAGTTTTGGGGTAGTCTAGATTCTTTTCAATCATTATTGGCAAAAAGCTTCAAAACTTCATAAAATTTCATACCTTGTTGGAAAAATATAATCTCAATTGTTTTTGCCATTTCTGACACTTGTCTTTTATGTCAGATTTTTTATAAAAAAAATCAACAATAGCATAAGGGCAAACTCCTAATTTTGCCCATGTACACATTGAGGTTGCTCTTAGTAAAGGGTAGAAGTAGAACTATACAATGTTTATGGGTAGCTTCTCAGCTTCTTTAGAGATGCTACAAATTTCACCTAAGGTTGCTCTACATTATGGTGGAGAAGTGCATTGGTTGAGCAAGAAGTTTTGTCCAAGACATAGATATTTGAGGCAACTGGTGGGATGTTGTATAGGATGGAAAGACAATAAAGTAATTTCTTAAGAATTTTTGACCGATTATAGCGTAATCATTGACTGAAGAAGTTTTTGGGCCAACTTCTCAAATTGAAGTCCACCAGTGACCTTCACCAACAAGAGAGTTTTAACTGTTTGTAATAGGACCCGGGTACGCAACTCTTGTATTATATACAAGGGTCATCGGCATTGAAACAACTCAGAGGACGGCTTTTGTTAAAATTATATCAAATTAAAAAGACCCAAAAGCTAGGTGAAGACTAAATTAAAAGAAAATTAAATGTAGAAAATGTTGAATTGCATACATTTTAGAAAAAAACTCACAATATATATGAAGAATTGGAACATCTATGCATAGTTTTTTTAAATGCATACAAAGAAGTTGGGTCGAGTTAAAATTAAATTTTTATTAGAAAGCCCCAAAAGTTGCCTAGCTCGGCCTATGATATATGTATTAAAAAAACTCATATAATTAGGTTTTTAATGCTATTATTGTCTTCAAAAATATTTGTTTCATGTATATATTTACATTTTTGGATTCCTTGTTAAAAGGGCGACAAGATTATTCTACATTAAAACAAATTATATCCCTTAAGATTGGATTAAAGTGCATTATAAGTGATTATAAGTAGGGCCATATAATATGGAAGTTGCATACCCAAGTAATAGGAATTATAACCCATAATGGGCCCCATGGACATATTTTGTACATTTTTGGACTATAGTAAACTTTGAGAAGCTATAAATTTTGCATTTGGTTCTTGAATTTAAGAAAACTTGTTGGAAAAAAGTCATCTACTTGTCTAGTTTGTGTGGTAAAATTTTAAGATCAATCTAATATGTATTGAATTTGTGGGAATCATTTAAGTATACATGATTCAATTTTAGTTTATCAAAGTACATTTTGATGGCTACAACTCTAGGGCTTGTTTCTCCTTCATCCAATGTCTATTTTCAATAAAAATAAATAAATTAGGAGTAGATTCCCTTTGAAGTCTACTTATTGTGATAAAATTTTCATTTCAATCCAAGTTCATATCTAGAGTAAATTTTTGAAAAGATAGTTATGGTCTTATAGGGATGAAGAGGGGAAATTCCATATTCATTGTATAAAGAACTAGTCAATCTTCTCCACTATACAATACATATCTTCTTGTTCCTCCTTTTTAATTCTCCTCTCTTTACATTGATCTATTATCATATCTAGGCATTGAGAAGAAGAGCTAACCAATGTCAAATGTTGTGGAACAAAACAAACTCTTAGAAACTTCATTTTTTTAGATTTTTTCAAAAGCAAGTTTAAGAGGAAAAACCTTGTCGTCATGAAATGCATTGGATAGTGTACTATTTTTTTGATAAACTATCCCATATAAAATGAAATAAGTCAAGAAAAATGTCTTGAACTTAAGTCAATTGTGTAGATATAGCATCAAAGAAGTTGCACAAATAAAAAATGGTGAAAATCATTCATTCTTCAATATGCACAAAGCCTATTGGACCTTCCAAAGGACACAAAATGTCATTGGCATCTTTCTAAGGTTAATTATTCAACAATTAAATTTTTCCTTTGATTTTTTTCCTCTACAAATTTTCCACTAAAATTTCCACCAATTTAAATCCTTCAACCTCAAATTAATTTCAACCAAATTTTTGGTCATTTTGAAATTCCATTCTACTCTAAATGGCATGGCAATTCTCCTTGAATGTTGACCTTAGTTACTTCAAAATCTACATAAGAGTTGTTAGTACCACTATTGCCATGTTGATTGATTGATCAACATATAGAAATAGGCATTGACATTGATTGTACTAATGTAAATCATATACATAAAAACTTATACTAATCAATCATATGACTCAGAGAGATTATAGAAAAGGAAAATTTAATGAAATTGGAGTTTTCTAGAGATCGAGTTTCTTGTAGGGTGTGTGTGTGAGTCCACCTAAGAAACTTGACCTTTGAAAACTCTTCTTTCAAAAAGTGTTGCTACATAGGCAGTCATGTCATTTTCTCACCCATGCTTGAAGTTCTCCATCCATAACATTTAGTAGCTTCTTTTAGGGCTGAATTTTGGTTGATGCAATTGTCATCCATTGAATTCATTCACAATTACATGGTATATAGGACAAAAGTTAGGTTGTTATTTGTTGTCAAAAAGGTTAACACATTGACATGGCTACAAACTTCTTCCATCTTTGTTGTGTTGTGTTAGTGTACAATGGGCTATAGTTCATTTACGAATTGCCAATTTGAGCCATTCAAATTTTCTTGTACAATGTGGATTATAATTGGCATATTTTGGTAAACATATTATCATGGCATCCTTACACAACCTGAATCACATAACAAATTTTCAGTTTCAAGAAACTAAAACTCCATTTTTGGTTATTTTTTTCATTTAATATTCATGGTTTTACATGATAATTCATTGAAAAACATTGGTGATGAATTTTTTTAATTCAATTGCATAAATATGTAGGGAACATCCATACACACATGTTTCATATTAAAACACCCCCTGAAGTAACAAGAATATTGTCTATGAAGTATTCAATGTGAGGTGCCATATTACCCAACTTTGTAAAATAGATGTCTCTATATTTTAACTAAATCTTGGCAAAGTTATTGTACCATCGTGCTGAAATGTACAAAGCTAGTATAGTGTAAGGGTTACATAGCAAAATTTAGTTAAAATATAAAGATTTCTATTTCACAAAGTTTAGTCCTATGACTCTTTATATTGAACTCTTCATAGACAATATTTTTGTTACTTAAGGTTTCTTTTTTTTTCATATGAAACATGTGCATATGGATGTTCCCTACATATCTATGCAATTGAATTAAAAAAGATTCGTCACCAATTTTTTTCAATAAAATATTATGTAAAATCATGAAAATTGACTTCTAAAATTCACCAAAAATGAAATTTTGCCTTTTTGAAATTGAAATTTGGTATGCTTGATTACGATTGGGTAAGGATTGAGTATTAATTATAGAGGATGGAAAATGCCAATTTCATTCTTATATTATATACAAATCTTTGAATGGCTCAAATTAACAATTCATAAATGAACTGTAGCCCACTGCACAATAGAATACTTCATCTACCCGGCCATGACACACAACACTTAATCATTGCATTAGTGCATCTTGCTTAAAGTCTAGTGCAAAATCATTACTAACAAATCCTTATAATCTTGTGCTACTCTGGAGTTGTGATCTACACATTTCCATTTTTGCATTCTGACATTTTTGCTAAGTGTCCCTTTAGTTACTGATATGATGTGAAAAATTCCCCATCATTTCATTGGCCGGGGTAGATTGACCCCCTCGCTCGTCCATCTAGGGGTGCATGTAAAAAAAAGCCCCCGTATTTTGTGCTTCAAGAATTTATCATCTGTACCTCTTCCAATTCATTTGGGGCCTCTAATTGCAAATATGAATTCAAAATTTGCAAAATTTTATCATGCGTGACAAATAAAAATAATTCACGGTTTTCCCTTGGGGACGAGCGAGGGGGTCAATCCACCCGGCCATTTCATCAAGGGGGAGGCAATGCTTAATTTGACTATTGAATGTTATGCCAAATGAATCTTGGCTGTAGCATATACCCAATCCAATGTAGAATGAAATTTTCTCCAATCATATTGCTCTATTTTCCTACAATTCTTGATGAGTGCACTTCTTCATCATAGTATAGAGTTGCCCTTAGTACCTATTACTCTAGTGCCTGAGCTCATGCTACACTTACTGTATTGAAAGTGTAAGCTAAAAATCTGAGTAGTTGTTGCGCAAAATTTATACACAAAATATTGTAAATGTTTGAATATGGGTATTACAAGTTATTGCTATTTTCCTTTAATTTTGAAAATCTCCCTATCTATATATTGAATGCAAATTCAAAGAAAGACGGAGTTGTCCATTAATGGTACGTTCCTGCTAGGCGTTTGCAAACATGATGAGCTTAAAAATAAAACTTCGTCATTAGAAGAAAATAATTTTTTTTTCTGGTAAGGTAGGAGGCTCGAATCCTGTTCGGGCATTTTGAACCGACCCTATAAAAGGATCAAAAATGGTGCAGTGTGCACTTGAAATGGATGAGAATTTTCTTGGCAAGACACTGTCATCCTATGTGTGTCATTATATAGTATGAATGTGGTAATAAGTGGTATCCTTATGTGCAGTTTAAGCACAGAATGAGGATTGTATTTCACTTAGCATAAAAAAGAATTACGGTGATAGAGTGCAATCAATTTTGATTGACAATGGAAGGAGAACTAAACAAGGGCCTCTTGTGCATCGTTTTTCCATTGCTATAAAAAGTGGAAGGCTGACTATGGTGTCAGAACCATTGATAAACATGCCAACTATGGCTTCTTCATAAATTAAATGAGCATGGTTTTCAATGCAATGACCGCCGGTTTTTCAAACGTTGCTGAACGATTTCATTAAGGGAAATAAAACATCTTAAAGTATATTTAAGAAAATGTCACATGACATGGCAGTTGAGCCTCCAGACTAATAGAAGGTGCATGCAAAAAATGCAAAAATCCATTGTTTGAGAGCAAAAGGCAAACAAAGTTGAGAGACTGTGGTAGCTTTAAGTTTAGCAAAGAATTACAATGAATTCTTAGCTTGTGAGATCTCATCTTTAAAATCAAAGTGTATGCATAGGATTCAATGATCTGATCAGGGAAAAAAACAGTAACATTTGTGGGTGCACCATGAGTGACTGTAGTCTCTCTGATGAAGCTAGTAGGGGAGATAATGAGAATTGGCAGCAACACCGTGACTGGGGTAGCAACGTCTTAGACTATGCAGGCAACAAAGATGAGTATGGAGAGGAATAGAATGCTACATTATTCGAGCGGGCTAAGGAAGAAGCTAAAAAAGAATCATTTCGAGATCTGCTCGCCATGGGAGTCTTCGACGATGACGCCACATCTGAAGGAGAGTGTGGAGCTAGAGTTGAAGGAGAGCATGGAGCTGGAGCTAAAAGAGAGCGTAGAGTTGGAGCTGAAAGAGAGCGTAGAGATGGAGTTGAAGGAGAGCATTGAGCTGAAGCCAAAGTGCATGAGAAACGAACAGTTGTATGCAAGCAGCCATGCAGACCCTCCAGAAGTCAAAAACGGAAGAGTTTGAGTGACAAAATACATGTGTCCTTCGTCGACCAACAACAAGAAGGTGATCCAGGCGACAACCAGAACGAGGGCGATCTAGGCAACAACCAACAATAGGAGGGCGATCCAGGCAACGGCCAGAAGGAGGGTGATCTAGACGACAACTAGAAGCAGGAGGGCGATCCCGGTGACGACTAGAAGGAGGGCGATCCAGGCGACCACCACCAATAGAAGGGTGATCCAAGCGACGACCAAAAGGAGTATGGCAATGCCAACACTAAAGTCCTCTACGGTGCATCCAATCAACGCACAGAAAGACGACAACAACCTGTGACACCAAGGTCCACAGTTGAAGATGCACGGCCTTGAGGACGCACCGCACATGCCCTTCACTTCATTGAACCAAACGAGTGCGAACTTCAACTTCCTGATGACAATATAAATAGTGCTGGCAAGCACAGGACGTACCCGACCAATCTAGATGGTACTACAGTGCCACCTACATCAGGTACAAATATTCACCGCAATCCCAACCTGCAACCTTGCCCACAACATCAAAGTAGGTCAAATCAAAAGAGAAAAGTAAATGGTAATTGGACAGGACAACAACTCGAAAGTGCTATTGCTACTTTTGATGAGGGTGTGCCCTTGAGAGCTATGGCTAGGGAATATGGCATCCTTGCATCAAGTCTTCACGGACATCTTTATGGGACCACACTTCACAGGAGGAGAGGTAAAAGGGGTGTTCTCACGGATGATGAAGAAAAAGAACTTGTTGAATACCTAATGAAAATGCAAAATTTAGGATTTCCTTTGACCATTGGGCAATTGAGAAAGAAAGTTGGGATTCTTACTCAAGCTAGGGTCACCCCTTTCAAGGATGGGATACTAGGTCCACGTTGGATCAAATGTTTCAAGAAGAGACATGAAGAAATTGCCATGAGAAAACCACAAGCCTTAGAGTAGAAAAGAGCTAGAAATTTATGTTTTGACACTGTCGCCTCCTTCTATGAAAATCTTCAAACATTGTACAACAATCACAATTATCAACCACAACAGATGTGGAATTGTGATGAAAGCAACGCCCAAGCTGGCAAAGATGGAGGAGGATACGTCATTGCCAAGAAAGGATCAAGGAATGTACATACTGTCACACCAAATCAAAGAGAGTGGTTATTTGTTCTATCTTGCATCAATGCCAAAGGAGAAAGTTTACCTAACTTCTATATTTTCAAGGGCAAAAGAAGAACAAGGAATTTCTTGAAGAAAACAGGAGAGAAAGGAGCATTGATGGCAATGCAACCTAAGGCTTGGATGACTCACTACTTGTTTAAGGCATGGATGTTCCATTTTCTTTATGTTGTTTCTAAATTATATGGCATATCTCCAACTAGTAGACACTTGCTCATTCTAGATGGCCATAGCTCTCATGTCACATTGGAAGTTATCAAGCTTGCTATGGCTAGAGGCTTAGATTTTCTCACCTTGCCTTCACATACCTCACATGCCCTACAACCATTAGATGTGACATGTTTTAAACCATTTAAGCTATCCTTTAGAGCCTACAGGGACAAGTGGATGCTAAGCCACAAGGGACAATTACCTATCAAGGAAGATCTTGCACAATGGATATCACATGCATTGAAGAGAGCCTTATCCATTAAGAACACAACCAAGGGGTTCGAAACCACAGGCATCTATCCTATAAAGCCAAGTGCAATGCAATTAAAAATGGGGCCTAGTGAGGTTTATTACACAACATATGGAGAATCAACGAATGAAAACAGCTAGAGGAGTCCAACTAAACTTCAACAACAAAATCAACTTCAACAATGGGAAATGGAGGAAATATTTGAAGAGATACCAGTAGACTATCCCATCTGTCAACAGTACTATGTGGAAATCAATGGCAACGAATCAAAAGTTCAAAGGCAACAACAAACTAGTGACATTTCTAGTGATGAAGGCATAGATGAAGTCCAAATGCATGAAGGAGGACATAAACCAGATTTCAGTGAATTGCTAGAACTTCCACGGATATTGTTGCCTCCCATGTCCAAGACACACACGGAACCACAGATAGATTATCACAAATCTATCCTACTCACAGAAGAACAATACATTAGAGACCTTGAAAATGTCGCCGCCAAGAAGGAAGAAGCTGCCAAAGAAAAAGAAAGAAGGAAGTTAGAAATGGAGGCCAACAAGGGAAAGAGAGCAGAAGAAAAGAAGAACAAGTTACAAGAGAAGGAAGAAAGGGTTTAGTTGGCAAGATCCAGAAAGAGGCACAAGGAGATTTGGAGCTTGAAAAATGTGAGCGCACTTGGAGAGAAATTGCATATTGCAATAAAAGCTAACGCCCTTGTCGATGGATATAGAGCACCTTATTGTGGCATTATACCTCAAGTATGCAAGGACAACTAGAGAATAGCATTATAGAGGAGGTGTGCGAAGAAAAAGGGGGAGGACATAAGTAACATATGTCAGCTACAGGAAGTTTGACTGTCTGGAAGCACCTCTACTTTTGGGTAGTAGCACAACAACGGCTATGGGATTTACTGTGGCAGCCAAATGCTCAACACTCCCAATGTGATGATGCCACCGCCTTTATTTGTTGGGGCAACATCAGGATTTGCTACAAACAAAAGTACAGGAGTTACTTACTACCGCACATTGTCATATCCATGATGAGTTTGAAGAGGAAGGTTACAACGTTGAAGTGCTGAAGTATGAATGCATATAGAAAAATTACTAGCAGTTACATCGATTGGAGACAAATTGTAAGCAGTCTAGTACAAGGAAGTGTTGTGGAGCAACGAGAGATAGTGTTAGAGATCGCAGTAACGCTCCTGGAATTTAATCTACACAACACTGAAGGAGATGAGAAAGACCGCAATGATTCATGAGATTTCAATTTTGAATGCAGTAGCTTTGAGCAATGACTACAGATAACTCACCAATGCGACCACTACTTTGGAATATGGCATTACAAGTGCATGTGATAGCAAACAGGAACCCATTATATAGAAACTACCATTGCTGGGAGGTGCAAGCACGGAAGGACATGGTGGGAGGCAAAACTCTACAACAACAGTGCAAAAAATTAGAGACAGATTGGCGTCGTTGCTTTGCAGAAGCACTGACATCCCTAGACATACAACATCAAAAACAAGAAACGAAAATCGAGATTGAGGACAAATCGGTGTGTCCTGGACGAAGATGGAATGACTGAGAGGCAGGTAAGCAATACTTAAGCAATTGGAGTGCTTGTGCCAACCTCAACTGCAACCGCGACCTCGGTGAGCTCGGCAGGGGAGGGTGCCACAACAGAAGGGAAAGGAGGGTACCACGGTGGAAGAGGCAGGAGGGTGCTCCATCTCGCAGTGGAAGGCAACGGCTACTTCCCTACAGCACACTCTATGTCAGACCAATCGGTTGCTAAACTTGGACTATTTTCTAGAAGGGGGAACAAATTCAATAAAATCGCATTGCTACCTGAATGTTTTTAGGGTTATTGCAGATGCATTGAAGTTTCATACGGATGCTTTCAAGACCTCCATGGGGCAACACAATAGCACATAGCATTTTATACAATATTTAAATAGTGAGTCCTCAGGCTTTAGAGCAAGCGAGATCCACATGTGCGAGGTTTTGTTTTTGGAACTTTCAACCATGCATTAAGGGCTGGCATGAATACCCTAAGTACCATCATCATCACTTTTGAGACTCACATCGTCTATTTTAAGGCATTTTGTAATTGATGAATGCAACAGTCTACAAACAAGAATAACTACCTATGAGCCTTTGAATTCTGTAAATCGTATGTAATTCAATTGGGGTCATAAAATTTTGATGAAAATTGCTACTCATTTCTTTCTCATTTCTCTTCCTAGCTTAAAAATTCCCAAATGTTTCAGTTGACTCAGTTGCTCACAGACCTCTGTTTTCCCTTATGTGCACACTTTATGAGCCTCCTACCTTAGTTTAGGTTTGGAATTGTAGTGATAGTTTCTTGATGAGGCTCAGTTCCCACGTGCTTGGTACTTATCATGAAGGACCTCACGTCCCCCAATTCCCACACAGCTAATTACCGATTTTGATCCAACGGCCAGAAATATTCTAAATTCTTAACTATGAATGATTTTAAAAATTAGCATGTCCCATCCCAAATCTACGGACAAGAAATAGTATTGGGCATATTAGAAAACATTTCACAACAATTCAATGCCAACACATGTGCTCCATGTGAGGGGTGGAGAGATTGTTTTTATAATGAAATTCATTGTCCATCATGAATCTTCAAAGGGTATGGGACAATTTGAAGATGAGAACTTGACCACTCATTGTCAAAACGCAGGAATTGTGTGCAATGTAGAACTTCAAACCTCATGTAGGCATAGTAGAATAACTTTTTCAAGAAACTTTGAACTAAGAAAAGTTGGTAAATGAAAGTAACTTTCATCTCCAAAAATCCGTTTGAGATTCCAAGACTCCAATCAAAAGTTTTGGGACAAACCCTTAAAGTTTCATTGCATATTAACCCCTCAGTGCCCAAGGCCTTTTTTGAGCTTCTTGAAACTTGCTCTAAATTGAACTAAAAGCCAACATTTTGATAAGTTCTATCAATTTTTTTTAATTGTAACCGTACAAATTCAAACCAAACATGTTAAGTTTCAAATGGGAAAAGAGAAGTTAACAATATCACTTGTGAATTGAAAGATTGTAATGTTTGATCATGAGGGTGTTCAAATGATGAAACCAATTTGAAATCTTTTAATTGTCTTTTTATATGTCAAATCTAAAAAATTGGTCACCAAAAAAATATGAAGGTTAGAAGGTAGAACATGCATAACCCTAATCAATTTATGGCTTCTCAAAATTTGTTCTTTTATTTTTATCAAATGAATTTTTCATGTGATTTTTTTTGGAAGATCTAGTGTCTTTGAGAGCCTTAATACTAGAAAATCAAGATTTGCAATGGACACCTTTGCACAAAATCTAAATATTTTTTTATGTTCAAAACTTCAATTGAGAGTTTTGGAAAAAATATTTGAAGAACAACAACTTTGATTTTCATCCTTTAAATATGTGTTTGCGTAGAAGTAGGAACTAGATAGAAATATAAACTAATTGGTTAATGATTCTCAAATGGAATTAAAAGATACTAATCCCAATGGTGAGATTGTTCTAGCAAAAAAAAACAACCATGTAGAACATTTCTAGAATTTATTTGAAAATTGAGTTAAAAAATGAATCTTATAAATATTTTTTGGAAGAAGATGTTCTAATTTCCCCTAAAATATGAATCTTTTCATCACTTTCTCATCACTAGTCCAAGTAGAATGAATTAAATCTTTCCATATGCACTAAAACTTTTTCTTTGAGAACCAAAATAAAAAATATATATTTTGAAATTTTGAATTTTTTTGTGTTCTCCATGATGAACTCTATTTTGAACTTAGTGTTGCATAACTTTTGCTCCCATGCACCAATTGAAACAAAAATTCTGTTCACATAAAGCTAATGTAATTTTCTATATTCAAAAAACCTAATTAAAAATTGAGATAATATAACTCTATCCAAACTTGCATTTATCTCTCAATGAGACAAAAGGTCCTTCTAGGGTTAAATAATTATTCAACAAAGAATGTTGGATTCGCCTTCCAAGTATTGTAATTTACTCTTTTGGTCCCTCCCCTTTGTTTGTAGGTTAAAACTATAAAATACTCTTGCCTCAGTCTTCTTTGTACTCTCCTTTTCTAATAGAATCTTCTTCTCATCACTTCCATCTAAAATACAAAATAAATTCATAAATAAAAATCTTATTGCAAATCACAATTTTCATTAACCTTGAAATGCTAGACAATCCAAAAGTGACTAATGGATGACTTTCTATATCACCATAAAAATGAAGAATGTATCTAATGGTTTATAAATTAGATCATTTTTGATAAAGTACCTTGTTCATAAGTCTCCTCTTTCTTGGATTAAAGATTTTGAAGAAGTGCACTTTGTGGATGAAATAATGAAAAGTATTACACTTCTTGTTGCACAAAGTCAAAGAAAATGTTCTTCCCAAATCCTTTGTGAATTTTGTCCCATATTTTTGACTAGAGGATCTAAATCTTAAATGGATTTTTTAGAGATGAAGGTTACTTTGATTTACCAACTTTTCTTAGTTCAAAGTTTCTTGGAAAAAGTTATTCTATTATGTCTAAATGAGGTCTAAAGTTATACATTGAACACAATTCTTGCATTTGACTTAATTAGATATGAGCGGTTGAGCACCTACTAATCCTATTCACATATCCCACTTGGATTGTTTTACTTCCCATCACCCCACTTGTATAAAAACATTTCCTACACATCTTCCCAAACTCAATTCAATAGAGCCTTACAAACCTTTGGGAAGCAATAGCTGGAAATTATCCGAATTCTTGATTTTTCCTAGATGGGTCTCACTAATTTTGGCTTTGGACAGCCATTGTTCTTCTATAATGGGCTTTGGAACTGGCATATAGGTAATAGTGGCTGTCAACTAATGGAATCTTTATTTCTGAAAGATTTTTAAGTTGTTATTACAATCTACTATTGTTGTGGTGGTCCAACGACACAAAGGTGTTAAATGGTCGTAGGAGCACTCTCATGTCGATGCCACCTCAACTGCCAAGTAGGTTCGGCAAATAGTGGAGTACTCTAGTGGGAACACACGTTGATTTACAACTGATTTATTGCCATTGTAAGACCTGGTGGGAACGTACCATTACTGTCAAAATTGATTTTTTCCTAGTCAAACACTATAATCTTTACATTCAATGAATGTTTTGTTGGTTAGCTTCATTACTAGAAGATCTTATAGATTACTTCTATCGAACTACATCACCAAACTTCATCATATTTTGCTTGTAAGCAAAATCCTGACATGATCTTTAGCAGATGTTGGATTATTGAGGATGTGAGGTGTTGAAGTGAAGAAAATAACTATGTTGAATCAAATAATGAGTGATAGATAGTAGGTGTACAAAAAATTAGGACAATCCATTGTTAGCATGCTAGAATCTAGAGTTTTTGGACAATGTATAGTATGTTGTTGAGATCGACAAATGAAAAATGAGCAAATACAAGTCAATGGCAATAGCAACTTTATGAAAGATTCACTTTAGGGACCTTTGGATTTGGTAAACATTGCTTTCATGATTTATACAAAGCAATCAATATTGAAAAATGAAAATTTAATGTGTAAAAATACGTGCTTAATATGAGAAACATTTGACATGGGCATATATAAAATCTTTTACTTGAAATTCACACAAGTTTAGTTGTGTTTCTTTTAGGATTGATCATTGCTTAAGGTAATTACACCTAAAAATTATCAAAATAAGCTATGTGGCATAATCAATATGATCTAAAAAGCAAACAACAATTTTTGTACATTGGTGAAGGACTATAAATCAAAATGCAAGTGGTTCCATAATTTTTAGAAGTATTGTGAGTTAGTTACAAATTTTCAAAGATGCAAGGTGTAGGGGGCTAAACGTGTAATATAGGTGATGCCCAAATCCATTTGATGCACATTAACCCCTGTGCGTTAAAGTGGATGTTTTTTGGATTCTAAGAAAACAGGATTTGTGGAATACCAAGTTCATCAAATATTATAATCTAGAAATCCGCATGGTAGATTCTCTTATAAATTGTAAATTTGTACTCATCTACAGCTTGGCTTCAAATATCAACGGTGGAAACTTCAGTAACGGAGTAGTTCTCAAATTATTTTGGATTTTGTAGATCCAACTAAAAAAGCTCCTCACTTATGTAGTTTCCTCTGTAAAGCTCAAGGGTTAAGAAATGACACTAGTAGCATTAAAACATGTCATAGAAAAGAAGTTAAAACAAAAAAAAGTGTACTTCAAATCAACCACTTGTAAAGTTACCATTCCAACAATACTATAGATAGAATCATCACTACCCAAAATGATCCCCAACTCCCAACCTCACACTTGTCCTTCTAATGCTTATTATTTTGGGTAACTTCCTTGTTCTATTTTCCTTCAAAAGTAAGGGTTGATACATTAGATGAAATTCAACTAGTCTATAAGTTGTGCGTTCCCTTGAGTTTTTGGATTGTACAAACTCGGCCACAACAACAAGCTAACGTGGTAGAGCAATTGCCACATCAAATAATAATGAAATACTACTACTATTATTATTATTATTATTTATATTTTAAAATATTTTAAAATATTTTTTGATAATTTTAAATTTTGTTTAGAAGTGACTACTTCCTAGCATGGAGAACCAACCTAAAACATAATTTCAATGTAGTTGAAAAACATCTCATGTTTAGGAGGGGCTACTTTTGGATGTGGTTACCTTCAATAGAGGTCGTTGAGGCCAATGTACAACAATAGTTAGGAAAAAGACCTAGAAAAAACATCTTATTGACCATAATACTTAATAAAAGTATTAAAAATAGAGCTATACATAGTATTATATATTGTATATCTTTATGGCAACCTTCTTTCCAAAAGTGTATATCCTTTATGGCATCTATGTATTACTCTTCCCCCCCAAAATGCCAATGTTGTTCAAGCATTAGTAGAAAACCATGTTGAGGAAAATAAATTCTAGATGACGTTTATATTTTTTGTAACATGTAAATGTCAAATTCAATGCAAATTCAAATTTGGTATTTGATTTGATGTTTTCACATGTGACAAAAAATACACCCAAAATTTCACCAATAATTTGTTTTCTTCAACACAATTTTCTACTAGTGAAGGTGTTGAAGGACACATTTTTTACAATTCTTTCCATACACTCCATATAGTATACGGAAATTGATATACATATTTATGTATAAATGCAAATAATTGTTGCTTGTAGTTATATTTTCCAAATCTAATTGGTTCAATTCATTCTCTATCAAATGAATTAGTAAAGTCCATTTCCTAACTCACTCTAATATCTCTCACATTATAAGTTACGGAATATTTCTTTTTTTTCAAATTGCGGAAACTAGTTTGTGGTTCCTTGGGACCGAAAGGGTTTAGGGTTAAAACTTGAATTTGCAGCCCATGACCCATCAAACTCTCCAAATCCGAAAATAAAGTGACCACGTGTCACCCACCGATTGAGTCAGTCTCATGAAGAATCCGACGTGGCAAAAGCTCTCCTTCGTGTGGATGGCGGGAACATGCGAACGCCGGAAATCATTTGGGAACTTCACTTGGGAACTTCGTCTCGCACCTGGTACGCCTTGCTATCGTATTAGGTCTCCATTCCTGTTTTCGGAGTTTCTCTGCGGGGCTAGCGACGGATCCTTGTAAGCGTCGAATTCCCTGACACCTTCATGCCTTTGTTGTCTTTCCTGTATTTTGTGACTTGCATTCCGTTTCATTGTGGATGAAGGTGGCGACTGAGGTGGAATGTGCGGAGAATTCTCGCTGGGGTGGACGTGTTGTATAAATTTGGAGTTTAGGTTATGCGTTAGACTTGTAGTACGATGGTTCCTGTAAGTATTTTGCAATATGGTGATGAGTTGATCACATCTATTTACCGTCAAGCATCACGAACATTAGTCTGGTCTTCAAGAATGCTTTTAAAATCTTCTCTCCCACTTCTCCGTTTCGTATCCTCTCTTCCCGGAATTTTCGTTTCCGTCATTTCTCGATCTCTCTCGGCATTTCTTGATCTCAGGGTTTTCTGTTATGTTTTATATTGTCTGACTGTTGTACAGACAGAGAAATATGTAAATGCTGACATTGTTAAGTTTCAGAAGGAGTAGGTTATGCAACTCAATTTTTTGCCCTTAGCAATTATGATAGCATTTATAAGGCAAGTCAAGGGAATGGGGGCGAGGGGGAGTTTTTGGTTGGGGACGTTGGAAATCAATAACTATGGATTTTTGGAATCTGTCGACTACAATTGTTTTCATTGTTACATATTAGAATGAAATTAGTTGTGAATGATTTTGCATCTTTAGTCAACCTGTTGTACCTGGTATTTAACGTTTTGGGATTTACTGCTGGATAGAGGCCTCCCTTGAGATTCTTTGATATTTTTGTAAGCACCGCTCTACATTTGTATATGATACTCTCCCTGTATGCAGTGTTTTGGTATGCTTCTTGATAGCGTTGTGGGTGTGAAATCGTTTATTCCCTTCTGGTTCCTTCTGCTGTAAAGTGAATTTTAATTTGTCCTTGCGTTTAATTAGGTCGGATTTTCTTGCCGTTCTTTTCTTCCCTTCAAGCTGTGGTATAAACATTTTTTCGTTGCATCCTTACTTTGATATCTTAGTTTTCATCGTCGCTGCAAGGTTCCTCTCTATTATAATTTATGTTGTGAAATCATTCCTCTGACCATCCAAATGAAGTATTGCTTGTCTCAAATCCACTGCAGATACGACACTACCTTGTGAAGGAGACACGAACCGCAGAAGTCACTTACAATGGTGAGGACATACACTTTTGCCGCGATGGTGGCAGTGACGTATGGCTTGATCACCAGTGGTGATTACGTCTTTCGTTGGATGGCAGAACGTCAAGAGAGCAAGATTGAGCAGATCAAACTAGACAGGCAAGCAACGAGGATGAGACGAGATTTGCTACGAGAACTGGATGAAAAGAATGCTGCTGCATCATAGTACAGTATCCAATTCGTTTCAACAGGATCTTCTTAGTGACAGATGAGTTGACGAGCAGCCAACGGGATGCAGTCAGCTTCTGGCCTTCACAAATAATGTGCAGCATCTGATGTGTGGAGCAAAGATGTGATTGACCTACTGATGGAAGAAAATTGTTTCTGCACTTTCTTATATAATTCAGGCATGTTGAATTATTTTGAAGAACGACCACACAACTCTATTAGCTCCAGGTGCAGACCGTGTCTTGTGTTGTTCTATATATAATGTAATGGTACTCACATGGTATGATTGAAAATTGTGTTCTTGAAAATTGTCTGCTTTGAATGCCATTGTGCTCGAATTTGAATAGTATCAGGCCACTATAGCATGTGGGATTTTACTAAAACACTAGTTACATTCTTGTTGCTAGTACGCGGAAGCGCGGAGCTGCTGAAGTCCTATTTTCTACTGAGCAATCTACACGGCTTGCGTCGCAAATCGTGAGATGCCTGTCTGTGGGTACACCACCGGAGCCGTCAACTTGACATAACATGTTGTACGCAGTTATCTCTGGAAACTATTTTGCATGCCTGCTGGACTGTCATCTTGTAGTCTTTCTGTATAATGGATCATCCAAACAAGACTGGTAGTAATAATGGTCCATTGCTGTGTTACCGATAATTTCTAAAGGATTAGTGATTGCATAATATCATTATTAATTCATTAGACATGCACTTGTATCAATATCGGCATCTCGCGACGATTCCGTTAGACCACGACACTGCAAGGCGCCTTTCTAACGGAATTGCGTTAACGGATTCCAAATCTGGTGCATTTTGATTGACATTTGAAATTGAACTTGGCATTCCTTTGAGCATCTCTCCATGGCATTTACCAGGTTCAACGAATGACACCGCGCCAGTTGGATACTTTGGCTGGGGACTTCTGGCCCATTCTGTCGGACTATGATCCGCCACCGCCGGGGTCCACTAGCTCCTGATGATGACGGGCTGAATGAGACCTCCACAGTCCACACCAATCTCGTAGTTGCGTCAGTATTCTTACTTCTCCGTCACTGTGCTTCTCAGAATATTCTGGAGACTTCAGTGCCCATCAGGCGGAGTCCGTCGTCCAATGGCTTGTGTCCTTTTTACCGACGGACTTGACTTGGGGGACTCTCACCATGCATACTTGCCTGTGTTCGATTTCACTACCACCATTTGTTGTTATGGTGGAGAATTTGTTATGTGTGCCTATGCCTGCGTTTGGGTTTGGAGCTTTGATCGTATGGGGTTGTGATCGAGCCTCCTCTGCTGTGAACTTTCTAGTAAGTGTGGAATGCCGTGTCGGTGGATGTTGGGAGGAGTTCGTGGCGATGTTGATAGTTAGTACTTGAGGTGATACCGTGGTTGCATGAGCCTTTAAGGGTGGTTTTAAATTTGGGTAGTTTCTTTCCCGAGTGTTGCTGTTGTGCTTTTGACTTGCTACGATATATTGCAATTGCTGGTGAGGGTTGAGAAAGGGATAGATTGCAGTTGCTGGTGTAGGTTTAAGAAACTGCCACGATGATGGGAGGGTACTATGCACCGCGTGGAGGCTACGGACCACCGCGACACCCTCGAGGTTACTACAATCGGCATTACCACACGCAAGGGCCATCACCGTGGATCCCCGCAACAATTCTGGGCGTGATCGTGCTCATCACGGGCATGCCTTACATGAGAACTCCAGATGCCACCACGGCATACTACACCGCAGTGCGACCCTCTTCCAGGTTCCCAGGAGCCGTGCTGTGGATTCCCGTGCTGGGCGTCATCGCTCTCCAGTTCTTTGGGGGTCCATGGTACTACGGATATGGCCAGGCTTATGGGCGACACGGAATGATGAGAGCCCCAGGCATGTTTGGCTACCCGAGTGGCGCCTTCAGGGGAGTGATCGATCACAGAGCTCCTTGGGGCGGATCATGGTGGCCGTGGTCTTCGTCTTCGTCTTCATCGTGGAATCCCTACAACCGGTATTATAACATCCACCAGCAGAGGGGAGTGATGTCGACTTTCATGGATTACGGAGGGCACTGGCTTCTCATCTTCCTGGGAATTGCAGTGTTCACGCTTGTCAGTGCCAGTTCTGTTTCTTCCACTCCCGTTTCTTTCGATCCTCACTGGCGGAGGTGGTTTTTTGGTAGGCCCAGTTACACACTGCGTTGATCACAGAGCTGGCAGAGAAGTTAGGTAAATGAGTCTCCTGGGAATAGTTAGATCTTTCAAGTTATTTTCTAGCTCTTCTTCAACATAGTAGTCAAATTCTTGGACTGGCGATTCCCCCCTTCTTCACAAACGCTAGGTAGGCCTTGCCATGGTGTTGAAAGTGGAGAATCAAACTGATGACATACAAGGACCTTGACAACAATGTTGTCTCCCTAAACCTGCCTCTTGACTGCCAATCCAAGTTGATAGTCGGGTGTGGCCAGGGCATGAGAATCATGACTGTCGCTGCGGTTGCCATTGCTCACCCAATTTGCCAAGTCTCCAGAGTTTGCCTTTGGCGAAGGGAGCAGTAATCACTTTCTGGATTTCTTGACAATCCAATGTAGACTGGTACGGTCATCCTTGTGATGGATCTCTCAATTCACATGCTTGTACAGTACATAAGCTTCAACAAGTGTAGTTGAAGCATCTGACTTTCTTGTGTGGGAAACCATAGCTTTTGAGAGGAAGGATTAAGTGTGTCACCTGATGGAATCACAAACGGTGACATAACTTAACCCTCCCCTGCAAAAGTGTATTATGGCCGAGATTATGACTCTAAACCTCTTTCCCTGCTTTCAACTGTGCTATGCCATGTGGCAATGAAAGTAACAGAAGAGGGTTGTGCAACTCACCACCTTTTGCTAGTGACTTAACTTAGTTGTGGTTATTGATGTGTTTTGTTAGTGACTTAACTTAGTTGTGGCTATTGATGTGTTTTCCTAGTGACTTAACTTAGTTGTGACTATTGATGTAGTGAGACCATTCTTTTAGGCATTGTTAAATCAGGTCTCTTCTAGAATTAAACCTCTTGTATTTATAGCAACTTTGAAGAAATTGGTGTGTGTTCATTCTCCTTAGATATCACTTTACATCAAAGTCATTGAAATGTTTGGTTGGTAGCAATAGTCATGGGCGTATTCCATCACAATGCACTATATACAAATCCATTCATTCATATCGAAGAAGTTGACCACCATTTTCTCACCCCATGCTCCAAGCATCTTTCAATTCTTTAAGTTTTGAAGAGTGCCCTTGAAAGTTATGTATTCATGGGTAATAACTCCCATATGATAAGTCTATGATTCTTATTTGTATGTATTTTGAATCTTAAAATATTGTAATTTTTTATTATTAGTCATTGGTATTGTGAAAGAGAGATTTTAGGAGATTTCAAAAGATATGCAACTTACTAAAATATGGTAAATATGATATCATTACATTCATGTACTAATAAGAAGAAAACTTACCAATATTGCATAGAGAGGGGTAAAGTGTGTGACCATTTATCACATCTAGCTACTAGCATATGTATGTGAAGGATACAAGCATTTTGACTCTTCATTTGTCATAGAAGCTCTATATATTTGGAATGTTCACTTTTACCTACTATAATCAATTGCCTTTACAATGAGACAGTGTTGAAGCATAAATTTTTGGATTTTTAAAGATTATTCATACAACAATAAGTACAAGAAGAAGGCACTTGCTTATGCTATAGTTTTCTTTTGCACTTCTCAATAATTTTCATTATTTTTTTTATTATATGGTTTGATATAATAATTTTTTGGGCAAATGTGTGACCTTGGCTCAAATGGAATTAGTGAATTGCTCTCCAAAAAACACAAAATTCTAATACTATTGCTTCCATAAAAGAACTCACCAAACAAGCAATCCATTGCACTAGATTAGCATTGCAAACAAGCCCAATTAGTATTAGAATAGTAATACTGTAATAGTACTAAACTCAAAATAGTATATAAACAAAATACTATATGAGCCACCATTCCTAGATACACATGTACTAAAACATTTTCACAAATAGATACATATAGAAAATTCCACTAAAATCATAGATGAACTAAATGAAGCTGTAGCTAAAGCAAAACCTCTAGCGATCTACATATATTGCATGCACCATATTAATTACATCTTTCCATTCATTGAATTCAAAAATCTCCTCAAAAAATACCATTACACAACATCTAAACATCATATATTCATATACACCAAAACCACCCTCTACACTTCAAACTACAAAAGCCAATCCTTCACCATTATAGGACATAGCTCAAAAATCTACCAACGTATCCACCTAGTACACACCAATCTCACCATGCCCTCAATATGGAGAAATTAGTCTACTAAAGAATAATACGGATAACTCTTATACAGAAAAATGGTTTATACCACCTACTCCTAATGGTAAAGGTTATACAATAGAATATGGAATTTTCAATAAAGAAAAATAAAATATTAGCCTAAGACTCCTTAGACTCCAAAACATCCTTAGAGTTGGACTTACAAAATACTATGAAACATTATTTCTCATACAAAATTTAACATTGATTTAACCTATGTATTTGTAGATATCCTCGACTCCCTCTACCTAATAAACATACAAACCAAACATTCTACATTTCAAAACAATCACCCAGAAACCAAAGTCTCCAATATAACTCCAAAATATGCTCAAACCATAGAAAGATTCCATTAGAAATCTCCCAAAATACTCAAAAGAAGAAAAAATTGGCACACAAATATTTGAAGCAGAATAGTACACTTATATGAGTAAATGGCTCAACGATGATGAAAGAGATAAAATAAAATCCAATAATTTTTGGAAAAACACATAAATAACAAACAAACAAATCTTTCCATTACTCCAATTTATGGTCAATACATAGAAAACACTAAAAAACATCTATTCAATCCACTTGAAAATCCAAATAGTAACCCCCTGATGGACCAAGTGTTTGTTCAATTGACATTTAAAAACTTGGGTATAGTCATACAAAGTCAATTTTGATCAGATGTTTACAAAATGTTGACACAAGGTGTGAACATGTTCTCCCTTAGAGAGTTAAAAATTATTTTCTTATGATCAAAAGACATGTTGCCCAAAAAAATTTGCGAACTCTAGCAATTTGGGCATCTTTGGGGCATCTTTTTCTAAAACCCTCATCAACTTTTGAAATTTGTCATGTATGTAACTAATAAAAAATAGAATAAAATTTTCAAAAAAATCCAAATGATAGCTCTCAAATCATATTCTAAGAAGCATTAAACTATGCCAGATATGTTGGGGTAGTTTTAAGAAAAAATATTTTCTTCCAATTTGAATCCCTGTTATCTTGCAATTTGTGAAGTCAAAGTTCTTTAATTTTTTCCCACATATTCCAAATGTGGGTCTCTAATTTTGAATTTTTTATATTTCAAATTAAAAAATTTCTCATTGCATAAGAAATCATCAAAAAATGACTAGTTGATTGCCAATTCACTCAACCTCCTTGCATTCTATGGTGATTTAGAATAAACTAGACCCCATATTTGTTTTTGAAATTTTGCATAAGTGTACCTAATAAGATATAGAACTCAATGGTTGAAAGACTCAAATTTTTCAAGAGAAAAATCTTTTACTCTTAAAGGGCTCAAAGTCCACTAACCACATTTTGAAGGAATTATAAAAAAAAAATTCACTTCAAATGGTATAATCTTTCAATGAAGGCAATCATCTATAGGCTGAATTTTTTTTTACACATTGTCATAGTAGTATACTACACTTTCATATTGTCACGACCCTCATCACAAGGCGTGCCCGTGCCACCTTGGTGAGCAAGGGGGACATTGGGGGTGACTCCCCAAGCCTTGCAAGAGATGAGGTGAGGGGGACTAGGAGTCCCGTGCAATCAGAGCGATGTAGCGCTCTGATCCGGACGAATTTGGGGGCGTGTGATATACGCTTGGAAAGGTCTTGAGAAGACGCTTCTAGCCATCCAAAGAACGCGTGATTTGGACTTGCGAGTCAAAAGTTATGGGCGTTCAAAGTTGGGGGTGTCCCGGTCGCGCCGGGAGTGCCCTAGCCGCGCCGGGAGTGTCCCGAATCTTTGGAGGGCGATATCTTTGCGAGTACTTGTCCGAATGGAGCAAGTGAGTAGTCCATCGGCATCTAAGCGTCGCGTAGATGTCGAAAATGGGGTCGCATGTGCGATTTGGATCCCGAACCGCAAAGTTATGTCGGGTGGAAGTTCGGGAGTCCCAAAGGAGTGCGAATCGGGAGGAGGGGTGGTCTCCCTCCTCACTCCTGGATGGTGCCATGGTGAGCCTAAGTGGCCCCAGGTGGTGAGGTTAGTGTTGGAGCCTCACCACTACTTGTGTGTTACCATGGAGTGCTTGTGCACTCCTTGATACCGGTTGGGTGGTGTCCCACTCTACACTAGACCATGGTGTGAGTCCCGAAATGAGTTGGGTTGGGCCTAGTGGGGAGTTGAGTCCCATTCAAGGGCGGTTAGCACCGGTGGGAGTAGTGCCTCACCAAGTGCTTGGACATCAATGGAAGTTCCGCCCCATGTCATCAAATGACATGCCCGGTGTCTTGTGGGAGTTAAGTATTGGAAGAAAAGGATTGGGAATCACGGAGGAATGGGGAACCCCGTGACTTGAGTTGGAACCTAACATTGTGGGTGCGTGGCATGTGCAGTGTTAGGAGAGCGTGAACCTTGGTGGCATTAAGGTATTAAGTGTTTGGAAAGTGAGCTTAAGGGGGTAAGTGTTACTAAGGGGCGCGACACATATGGTTGAAGTTAAGAAAAAACACTTAATTTTAATTTTGGGCAATACATTGAAAAATGACAGTTTGGGACAATTTCTCTAGATAAACACCCTTGGTCATTTAGGGATTAATTGCACACTTAGCAATATCCAACATTTAGATACTTGGCTCTATTTTTTCTTGTCTTTTTTAGAAAAAAAACCATGTGCAATCTAAAAATAACACACCATGATTATAACAATGCATATGGGAATTACATAAATTGTTCATGAGCATAACAAAAAAGATGTTACAATCTAATGAATGATGGAAAAAAGACAATCAATCCTAAGACAATATTAATCCTTTTTTTTTAAAATTTTTAAGAAAATTCCATGACATCTCATGATCACTTGAAATTGGTGAAGCATTGTATTTCTACATTCATTCATCTTTAGGATCAAAAAACACTTTCCATCATATTCATGCACTTTTTCATCCAAAATTGGCTACTTCATCCACATTTTCAATAGAAATGGAAAATTCTTGGCAAAAAAATATTACTTTTATTTGGTGAAAAATAGACATTTATTTTGAAATGGTGCAATTTGGCCCCATGGTGCCAAAAAATTTGGGATGGATGATACAATCTTGCCTTAGCTACCATATTGACTTGAAATTGCATAAATGCTCCAACATCATGTAAGTGTGAAACAACACTAAAGCACATCATATCTCTAGTATTAAGCCCTAAAGGACCAAGGTACATTTTTTGGCAACATGAAAATTTTCAGCAAGTACGTGTGACTAGAGATTTCCATTAATAAATTGTTAATAACTAAGTATTTTGAATCACTCTATATCTTTCTATTTACTATTTTTTCCCTATATATTGCACAATTCCAAATGATATGAAAATTTTCAAACATGTAGCCAACTTGACTTGAAGAATGAATCTAAAGAAGCACCACCATTTTGGACATTTTTCCTACAAATGTGAGCTTGTGAAGTGCATCTGCCCTGTTTTTTTGTAGTGCCAAAAAAATGGAATTTTGTCACTTCAAATGCTAATATCTTGCAATCTACATGGTGAAAATTTCTGAAATTTTTTCCACATCTTCTCAATCTAGCATACTACAAGATCATATGGTCATATGTGTCCAAAAATGATATTTTTCAAAAATTTGGTACTTGTATTAGAAATGTCAGTTTTTGAGAGTTTTTGGTGATAACATAGTCAAGAAACTTTAGGGATTAAACCACTTAAAAAATAACTGAGCCACCCATACAATCAAAACTCAGCATTATAATAAAATTTGGGGAATATTGCATATTGTCAAACAAATACACAATGAAAGCCCTTACTCGCAAAGAAAACAAATATCAAACATTACCCAACCATACCAAAAATCAAGGATGGAAAGTTGCACCACTATTAACTATCACAACTAGAATTAGAGGAATCATCCACAAACAATGCCATAACAATTGAAAGACTATAGAATACATAAAACTTAAACAACTTCTAATGACCATAGCAGTTAGAGAAATCCATCACTATACAATATGAAATACTATCAAAAAAGATATTAGAAAATAACTAGCCATGAGGCCAAAAAATGGTCAATGATTGACTTTTAAGATTATTGTAGAAACAAAGAATGCTCCCATAGGTCCAAAAATCAAATCTTTTTTGGCTCACTACTTTGGTGATAGGTCTTTTCCTTTTAAAGTTAACCTTGGAACGACGCTGAGGACTAAAATTGTCCAATGAATGTCAAAGGATATCTCTGTAGTAGACAGAGATACAATTCTTCATTTATTGTTTTTATGGTGGGAGGTGGGGGCATGGAGAGTCTTCTTAGGCACGAGTCAACACTCATTGAAGGCCTTTCTTTTTTCAGAAGTACAAAGATTCAATTTCACCAAAAACCAAGAGTACCATTGCATCGTTCCAAGGTTAAACCTTGTTGATTCTTTGAAAAGAGTTCAAAACAATTCAATGAAATTTCCTTCCAAAACGCCCCCAACTTAGAACTCGCTCCAACCCACATAACATTGTATAACCAGACAATGGCCCTGCCCCCATCATGTTGGAAAGGTATTATCCACCTTTGCAAGATTCCTTGGAGGGACTTTCCACTTAATTCAAAGATTGGGGTTGGTTGAGGAGCCATCAATAAGACCATTTTGTTCACAATACAGGTTCCCTTTTCAGGAATGCAAAAGGGACTACTGTATCATTATTGGTAAACGATGATTTTGACTTTCAAAATGCCCGTGGTGCTTTGGCAATGTTCTGTAAGGGTTAACCCTAGAACAATGCGGAGGTGCTCTTGGTTTCTGCTGTAATTGAATCTCTGTACTTCTGAAAAAAGAAAGGCCTTCAATGAGCATTGATTCATGCCTAAGAAGACTCTGCATGCCCCACCTCCCACCATAAAAACAGAAAATGAAGAATTGTTTCTCTGTCTACTACAGAGATATCCTTTGTCATTCATCGGACGATTTCAGTCCTCAGAGTCGTTCCAGGGTTAACTTACTTTATGGTCAGGTTACTCAGGTATGACTTGAGGTTTGTTGAGAGTGAGGACTACACTGTAGAGAGGTAGAACGGAATCACATGAAACATACGGGCAAATATGAAAAAAAAATCCGATCACAATTAATTTACTCTGCTTCAGTTTGTTGACAATTGCAGACATGCCATATGACATTTCTAAAAAAATATGCCCAACAGCTGGACTAGGCCAAGATACCGATGTAGGAAGTTAGTCTTTACAAGATTACTTTAGATAGACGTGTGGTTGTGGTGTCACTATTCCCAGGGTCCCCACAAAAAAATTAAAATTCAGCAGACACCATTCCAATACACAGTACTACAGTACTACAGTATACACGCCTTGTCTGGTTCTCTTTAATATCACCATCCGTAATGTCACATCGTATGGAGTCTTGCCAAAGTAGGAGCATTGGTGCCCCAGTTTTAAAATGAAATATATGGCTCTCAAAGTCAAAGCTCTTCACGTGGGCTAAATATGGTAAATTACATTCGTCAACTCTAATTGATTAATTATTAGACAAGGAATGCTGCCGAAATTTGGTTGCCCCACACTATATAAATGTTTACTATCTCTCTGTAAAAATGCACTACTTTTGAGTTAGATATTTGTTGTAATTGGGACTCATGAACCTTCATGTGAACAAATGAAAATATATGTAGAAATTTTTGTTGACTTTGATGGCTTCTAAAGTACCTTTCTTGGGATAAGTCAACCTAATTGTTAAGGCAACTGAATTTCACTATTTAGTGTAGGCATGGTATGTTTCAAGAATTTGAATACAAAAGCGATAATAAAGAGCGAGTTATGTATGTATAAAAAGGTTCTAAAGCATCCTTGGAACTCCTACAATCCCCAAACTTTTGTAACCTCTATGATAAAGCTTGTTGAAATGCAAAATGGTTTTAGGGTGTTTAGGGCATCCAAAATTGGATACCGGCATTTTGCAATGAATCTAGTCCTTTCGAGGTCAAAGGGGTTTCGATTGTGCTTTCTTCTAGGCAATACCCTGACGCCGAGCAATGATCAGAAAAAATTGGCAGTTAGTTCAAAGTTAGCCAGTGGATTTGGGAAAAAAACCAGTTTCATTTTGAAATTAAAGGATGCTAAACCGGGAAGAAATTTCTAGAACTGGAAATCAACCGGTGCCACCCAAAATTTGGAGGATATTTGACCACCTCCTTAAAATATTTGGGGGATTTCAGCTGCCTTGCCCAAAAAATTATTGGCTAATATCCTGCTAATGAAGGTCTGTTGCCATTGGATATCAACCTCTGCACTTGTGCTAAAGGCCCTAGTATGAAATTTTGATTACTAAAAATTAAAAAAAAAATTAAAAACCTTACTAGCTCGCAGCTCATAGAGTTGTGGCTTGCCACCTTGTAGTGGTGCAAGGCACCTCTTGAAGTTGCTAGAGGAAAAACTTCGAAATCGCATGAAAACATCCAATTTGGACAGTGTCATGCAATTGGTGTTAGGAGGACCTAACAAAGATTGTGACAACATAATAGAAGAGGCCATAGACTTGTCGAATAATTCTTCTAGGTTTTACCATTTATATGCAAATCCTGTGTGGTACCTTACACGAGCAGCAAAAGAAATATTTGAAGAACGTAAAATTAGTACTTCCTGAACTCTTTTGATTTCATGCAACCTTTTCATAACCATCCTCAACTCCATATTGCATGGGTTGGGGGATCCTTGGCCTTCAAGAGGTGAAGGACTTTGTCAAGTTCAATTCTTGCTAAGGCTGCCAAATTAATTAGTAATTTCATTTTTAATCTTTTTTTCTGTATTTTATACAAATTTTGCAATTTAGCGGGTGCCAATTTCAATTTTGGGGAAATTTGCCGGTGAGAAATTGAAATTGGAGGAAATAAACCGGTACTTTTTGTGATTGAAAGGATGTAACCGGTGCCCATTGAAAAAAACCCGGTTCATTTTCGCGGAAGGAGGAAATCAGCTGGAGGACCTTGAAAAATTTCCCGAACACTGACGCCGAGTATCACCGTACTCGTCCTGGGGCGCTGACTAGGTTTTGTTTTCGGCAGGCGAGGCAGCCGACTACAGTAGTTTCGTAATCGATCCTAATGTCTGCACCTTTCGGGATCTCATCTCCTCGGACTTAACTTACAGCCGACGATAAATCTTATTAGCTTCGAACTTCTTCTTCTTCCACAACGCGTGAGAACTCTCTACAGTACAGTATTTCTCTACAGCCGGAGCGCCTCCCAGTTAGCTAGGAGCATTGTTGCAAGATCAGGAATAGAAACTCAAGTTCACTTTGCTTCAGGTTTTGCTTCAGGTTTGCTTCGGAACTTCACATCGATCGGTCCCATATATGCAGGTGCTCTGTCAAGTCGGAGTGCAGGAGATCGATTCTAGGTTCTAACGACGTTAGCTTGAATTGACTGAATCTATACATCGAACTCGACTGGTGGATGGAATTCTAGTTCTAGCTTGTTACCGACAGATTTCAGTTTCAGGTCAGTGGAACGGTTGGTTGCTGGGCAGCTTATTAGGGTTGTGAGCGGATGGGATTCCAATTCTTCAGCATGCTGTAGTCTTGGCAACGACGTTTTGAATCAATGTTTTTTGCGGTTGTGTCGGTAAAGCTTTTGGTTTCGGAATCTGATCGATGGATCTCAGTTTGCCTGGTTTTCAAACTTACAGGTGGAAGCCAGGAGGAAGAACTATGGTGAAGTATCTCCAATTGACGCTCATTAGAGCCGTCAAAATCAATGCCTGCACCAGTTTGAGTAAGTCGGTTCGTTTACATTCTTCGCTTGTTTGGTCGTAATCATTGAACGACCTTCAAGTACCAATGCCAGAACTTTGAGAACTTAAACTGGCCAAGTTATCGGGTTCAGTCGGACGACTGAAACTGCTCCAATGGCACTGAAATTCTCCATTTCGACGATTATGAGGTTCGGAGATCATATTTGTTGATATGGCGTGTTTCAAAGCTCTGGATATGGGATGGTCAAGCTCTCAGAGCTTTGAAAATGACGACTAATACAGATTTCAGGTTTTAGTCGGTCGGCTGAAAGGGCTCCAATTTTCACTCACAAGGGAAGTAGAAGAGGTTACCATGTGGGAGAAATTGGACCATTACCACATCTTTACCACCTCTAAGAGGTAAACTACTATGAGTTTTTCACTTAGAAGGTGGTAATGGTCCAATTTTTCCCACATGGTAACCCCTCCTACTTCCCTTGTGACTGAAAATCCACCCCCGAACGGCATTGGTATGAAGTTTTTGTGGTTTTATTTGCAAAAATGGCGTGTTTCAGAGCACTGAAGTTGTGATGTTTCAGTGTCCCGTGACTTGAAATCTAGGACACGGCAAGATGTGAGGTTTCAGTCGCCTTAGTGAGCCCTCAGAATCATTGGAGCAGTTTCAGTCGGGCGACTGAAACCTCATATGAAGGGCTCACTGGAGTGACCCGATGATATTGAAACCCATCATTTCAACGAATTTAAGGTTACTTTGGTTGGGAATAGAAATATCTTATTTTCGTCGACTTCTCTTGTATTCGTTAAATCGACTTGTTTAAAAGTGCCAGAATTGTGGCAGTCAAGTGCACAAAGGCTTTAAAAAAAAGGAATATTTGATATAGATCTGAGTTTCTAGATTAGCATAGACCTGAAAAAGTTCCAATTTCTTGGACTTCAATTTGCCATTTTGTTGAACATGGCGATTCATTTTTCCGAAATTCCACATCTGTATTAACAACTAAGGTGGTGCTTCCACATTTGAATGCAGAAGCTCGAACGAGGGTATACGCAAAAGCTTCTTACAAAAATACCGTCCACACAACCAGTCCAGTAGTAGGTATGATCCAGTTTTCCTTTCGCCAAATTCTGAAGATTCTACTTGTGTTGGACGCGTGAATTCTAGTGTGTACGTTCTGTAGAGGAGGCTTTCTCAGTGAGCTTAGTGCCGACGTTTAGGTTTAGGGTTTGATTATCTACAAAAAGTAAAAATGTCGGAAGTACTCCAGGCTTGATCCAGTCCTACGATATAAATGGAGTTATGAACTTGATGGTATAGTACCTTAGTTAAATACACACCCAATTGTGTAAGCCTGTGATGTATGGATTGCTTGGATTGGGGTGGTTGCAGATATGGGACAGAATCCTGTATTTGCGGGGGACGGAACCAATGTGTGTCATTTCGTCTACGAGAACGAGGCTGAGTTCATCACCCTTGAATTATTCAACAGGAATGACACCTGTGTTGGAAATTCGCAGTAAGTTTCGTTAGAAGAAATTCCACAGGTTTCATTTGACTCCCAAGTCTCTTAGGTCCCTGTATTCACTACTGCACTACCCCTCACCAATTGGTGCAACCCCACCATGTGGAAAGTATCAACATAGATAAATCGCCAATTTCATTGAATTGACATGGTTTTTATAGAACTTGACATTCATCTTCACAAAGCTTTGAAAACTAGCTAGGATTGGTATATATTTACGTTGCAGGCAGTGCCCTAACTCGTGGCATTCCGCCAATTTTACTAAATTAACGTCATAAACAACCTTGAGATGTTGCTCCAACCTTCCCGCTTGGTTGAATTATCCCTTCGTAGTTTTTAAAATGTTGTTCAACGGGGGTTTGTGGTAGTGTCCGGAGAACTTCGGTTTTGCGTGATGACAAATTTACTGTATGAAAAAAGAAAATTTTGATGACACAGAATTTGAATCTTGATAAGTTTTATGGCTTTTTGACACATGGATGATCACCTAATTGGGAACGGAACGACACTTGCGCACCCAATCTACAAAGTTTCTTCTAATAACGGCATTCCTTTATGTTCTCAGAGGAGAAAAATGATCAGAATTTCGCATGCTTGTTAGTTCAGTTTCACTTCTGGTTGACAAAAAGGGCCTAATCTTTGTGGAGACAATCTGGCAGAATTTCCTTCACGGAGCTTGCAAATTTAAAGCCGGAGCAAGACCCAGAAGAGAAGACCTTGCCAGTACGGGTCGCTTCTGGTGGCTACCAGAAGCCGTTCGGAGAATTAATCTTGACTGTTCAAATTAAACAGCAGAAGGTGAGGAGATTTAAGGTTGAATGGTTATAATCTGTTAAATTGGATTGTTCTAAAGTGCCAATACTGTGACATCCAATTGCACAAATCTCTAAAAACTGGGAATGATATAAAATAGGAATCAAATAGATCTGAGGTTTCAGACATGGAAAGAGACAATTTCTTAGAACTTTGCCAATTTAACAAACATGGTGATTCGATTTCTGTGCAATTTTGTGAGTTTCTGTGAATGCATTCTGATGTTTCTAGAGATTTTACTCCTCACAATCGGAGAAAATTTATCGTTGCATTGTTGTGGACAGGCTGAAGGGAAGGAGGGAAACCTAAATGTTGAGCTTAAGCAAGGAAACATCAAGGGGCTCATCTCCATTTTCGGATGTAATTTTGTTTGCCTTTGATCTCCACTTCTTTTGTTATCAGTTAGGTGGAGGATGCTATTTGTGTCATTTTAAAAGGCATTTCTACATACATGAAAGTGTGATTTTTATGTAGATTTTATGTGGTTTTTTAGAGCTGGTGCGATAGTAGACAATGAACCTCATTCAATGATGAATGGCCGTAGAGATTTAGGCAAGTCATGCTTACAGCGTCTTGCTAATTGAAGGCCCAACTAAGTATATGTATAGGGTTCAGGAGTATATGAATAGCTGAGATTCTTTTGTTGGTAGTAGGGTCATTACATGAGAGATCGGGTTGAGTATCTACCTTAAATGCTATTTTTTGATGCTTTTGATTTGTACCATAGAACCCATATATTAACTCCTCGTCCATTAAGTCTATGCAGTGATATTGGTGAAGGTACTGAACCACTATTTTTTGTTTTATGCAGCAAGGACAACTAAAATGAATGCGAAGCTCATCTACAAGCACACTACATTAGCAAGTGGAATCCTCGAAGGTGAGTTTACATGACACCTTGAAAGATGACGACTCGGCTGGAGTCACACTTGCACTTGCAACTCTGAATACCATATTTGTCTGTCCATAATCCTCTCGTCTCTTTCATCTCGCATGATGCGTTGCGCTTGGATAAGCGATGGGTCTAGAGCCGTCTTCTTGTTCTTAAGAGTCATAGATCTCGATGAAGATTGTTAAGTCTTAAAGATCTATGGCTCTCTGAAAAGGGATGAGATTATGATTCGGATAAACCCTACTTGTCTGCTAAACCCTCCGTGTTCCCTGATGTCATGTGCATTGCTTGTGTGAGGTGTGTCAGGGATGGGAAACAAATTTATGTGGCACGCGAACAACACGTTCACTTTCTTAATCAACTCTTCCGACCCAGAAGATGTACTTGAAATTGAGCTCTATAATGGATTAAACAAGGTCGGGCAATGCAAGTAAGTGTAAACATGCTGTAAATAATCCTTGAGTATACCTTCAATTCTGTCTGTCGTGTCTTTCGAGGTCGGTATGGCATTGTATTTGAAGCTGCTTTAGAACTGAATAAGGCACACCGGCTTCCTGATTGATCTACATTGTCGTATTTCTTAGATGATTGGCAACTTTTCAAGAAATTTCCAGATGCCCTTCATTCTGGAACCTTAGATCTTTATCAGTCTTATTATTCAGAATCGACTGTGCTGACTTGAATGTCACAATTTTCTAACACTGAATCGCCATGCCATTTTAACAAAAATGGTCGGTCACCCTTGTGTGTCAAATGCAGGATTCAGATGTCATTGCTCATAACAGGAGAGGAGGGTCTCCGAGCCGATCCGAGGAAGGCGGTTACTCGAACAGCAGATCTGCTCGTGAAAAATAAAAAGGTTGGATCTATCGAAGTGGCTGCCACTTTCACCAAAACTCCTGTAAGTCCACTGCAACACAGGGTTACAATGTAGTAACTATAACTCATCTGTTTGTAATCTTTATGTGCTTACTAGAGTCAAGCCTGAAGAATGTAACCCTAAAATACCCAAATCCTCATTTGAATTTTGTCATGTTTTTTTTACTTACATCTTTGTTAAAATAAATTAGTTTTCTCAATTTTAGAAATGAAATTGGTATTATATAAACGATTGTTTTCTCAAGATTCAAACAGTACCTTGCATGAATGAGAAGCGGCATCACCCTGAATCACTATGTTCATTATCTAGAAAATTTCAGTATTTAGAATACAGAAGCAATTAAGATAGAGGGTTAAAGACAGAGGATCCTTCCCATCTCTAAGTGCTTACAATTCGGATTTTACGGTTCAGGTAAAGCACAGTTTACTCCTTCTCATTCTAAGGAATGTGAGTTTAGTGTTACTGATTTTGTTAAATTGGCGCAATACGGATGCCAAAAATTGTGACAAACATCTACACAGAACTCTAGAAACTAGGACAGGTAAAGATGTGATCTCCGTTTCAGGGCTCGAGTTCTGGAAGTGACAAAGCAGTGGAATACTGCCAAATTGACGTTTGAGGCTAACCTTCTTATTGTCATTCTTCTCCAGATTGGTCGAAGAAATTCTTATCCTCAGGATCACGCTTCCACGCTACCTCTGTATCCCCCTTGGCCAGAAACACATCTGCATCACGTCCACCACCAATCACAACCCATGCCTAACATCTACTTTGGAAACCCAGTTGAGGGCTCGCCGTCATCTTCCGTTCCTCAGTCTCCACACCGATTTTACCCCCCCGAGCAACCGCATCTCGTGCAACCGGGACACATACCTCGGGCGGCAACGGGGCCGTATGAACCATCTGCACCGTGTGCTCCGCAGGCAATGTACCCCCCAGAGGCACAAGTTCGTCAGACTGATGAGGCTCACGGGGCTCCCGCGGGCCGAGAGGAGAAGAAAACCTACTTCCAAAACGACCCTGACATTGCAGAATTTGTGGGTCATTTCCATTAGAATTAGGGTGGTGCTGCTGCTGCTGCTGTGGTTTGGCAGTGTTGACTGTGTGACTGTTGGAAGCGAAGTTGCAGTCTGTGTGTGAATATTAAAGTAGTTGTCAGTTTTCCAGCTGTAATTCGAGCTGAGGAGTTGTTTACAGTAGTCCGCACGATGATTTTTTTTTCGAGAATTGAGTGCTTCCTTATGCTTTTGTGACGGAAGGCGGGTTTCCCCCAAACCGACACTTTCTGCTACTGTGCCTAGTTACTATTATTAGACTGGTCAAATTTTCATATTTTCTTGTTGGCAAGAACGTAACACCAAAGAATGTCACCAAAGAACGTGACATTTGGATACCGTATGCGCGTGTATGCAAAAGTTATGAAGGGTTAAAGTTTTTGTGAATAGAGGTTCTGGAATCGTTTCTTCCACATAGGTGTACATATTGATTTCGGAGATGTGCCCACAGTGATGACGGCGGTTTGGGGTCTTAGCGTTTACAACACTCCCCTTGCGTTGAAACTTCATCTGATGCGTTTTGCACAAGTTTTTTGTAACTGTAATTGTAAATAGGTTGTATAGTCAAATTAGTCTATTCAAAAACTTCTAGACATCATCATGTAGGATCTTCCTAATGATTCCTGGGGAGGTTTTCCTATGATCAGTGTTCGTGTGGAGTTTTTTTCCCCAAGTATGATCATAGAGAGGCCTCCATAAGATCGATCACTGACCATTGGGAATGTTGTCCGAAAGTTTTGGAAACAGTGGCAATGGGAAAACTCTGTTTGTAAATGTATCCGAGGCATTTGAGTTTTGAGAAGAGAGATTTGCTTTCATAACGATTTTTTTTAGCGAAATTGAAGAACCAGTTTCTTGCCCACGAGTAGGGGGCAAGGTACCTTTTGCATTACTTGCTCTCATAATAATTGTCATCTCAAAGCATGCGTAAGAAAGCCATCTAGCTTGTAATCTGACAACAAAACACAACCCAATCAATCATCACAACAAAATTCCCCAAACCATCGTCATTACTTTAAATCGAAAGCATGAATCAACCTTTTTACAACAAACAAGCAAACCCAGACCAAAAAAATGCCAAAATCTCGATTATTGTGTAACAGATCCCATCACCAATTTCACGTACTGGCTGAACCACATCTTACTGCTGTTCTCGCTCCAGTACAACGTCAATTCCTTCAAATTGGCAGTAATCCATGCGCCATTTTGACATTCGAATTACCTTCCTGTGCCAAGAGATCCGGTGACAGATACGCAGATTAATTTGCAAATTGCATTTCCTCCTCAACATTGTGCACCTCTAAGCCAAAATTTCTAAACTCCTGTCCCTGCTCCCTAAATCAATTTATTTCCTTCCTTACGCCATTTTTATGGAATTACGTCCGCCAATTAATTTAACGAAATTGTCGTTGCCGCCTTCAGTTCCTTTTCGCGTCCGAAACAATCCATCGACTCAACCTACCTACCTTCAATTGCTACCAGAAAAGAAAAACTCCCGCAACGACCAAGCAAGTGAAAATCACCTCCAGGTTAAACTCGCGACCCATCTTTCCAGTATCATAATCATCCGAAGGCGATGGAGCTGGTGCGAAATTCGAAAGAGCAGGAACTGCTGCGAAACTCGACGGAGCAGGAGCTGGAGCTGGAGCTTCACGGACTCTCATCGGTGGAGGAGCTGCAGGGGATTCATACGTCTGGTTTCGATGAGAATTTCGTGTTGCTGGTGGACGTCGTGACGGCTTTGGATGAAAATCTGGATGGGAATGGGAATGGGAATGCGAATGCGACTGGGGTGGTGCAGGTGAAGCTAAAACTGGAGGAGGAGGCGAACTTCGAGGCGGTTCTGGAGGACCAGCTAACACTGGAGCTGGAGCTAAAGGGTAGAATTGCCCAGCGCTGGGTGGAATTGCTGGAGGAAACGGCTGTGGAGGGGGTGGGAGAGGGTTTGGAGGAGGTGGAGAATGGGGTGGGGGGAGAGGGGCAGACCGCAAGTGGGGTGGAGGGGGATTTGGAGGCGGTTTTAGCGGTACTGGTGGAGGGGGTTGATTTGGAGGTGGAATTAGCGTTGTTGTGGATCCCGTCACCACCAGCTTGATTAGCATTCCTCCTCCTTCGCAGTGGCCAGCGAATCCACAAATGAAGCAGTATGTGCCTGGATACTCCAAACTGATGAGGTCGTGGCCGGACTGGTATTGCTTGATGGGGTTTGAGGTATTGCACGTCGCGTAATCGCTGATGTTCACTTGCTGGACGTTGTGGTCTGTTGGATCATACCTAAAACCTGCACCATCACATCACAAATTGAGGTTTAGAACATTGATGGAGAGGTTTTGGGGACATTTTTTAGAAGAAACTTGTGCCCAAGATGATGCAAGCTTCATCATGTGGGGGTGACGAATTGTGAGATCAAGAGGAATGGTGGGAATAGAATAACGCCCAAAGAATGAATAGATGAATGAAGAAATGGACACATTGAATGAAGAAATGAAACATAATGGCATCCTAAGCGACACCCTTACCTCAAAAGAATGACACCATAAGTGTCATTCAAAGTTTTGGTGTCATTCTTTGGGGTGTCATTAAATGTCTCCAACCTTTGGTAATTGATAGAAGGTTAACTTAGTTTTCAATAAAATTAGATTATTTCAAGAATTCCATTAGAGAAGTTTTGGACTCTCTAGACAGCTGCTAAGGTTTGATAAGCCACTTTCTTTCGAGACCCCTGCAAGGCTATTAAAAAAACATAATCTTTGACAAAAATAAGATTCACCTTGTGTGAATATCAGGAATGAAAGGGAATATATCTTAATTTCCTATTCTCTTTTGAATATAAAATTGAAGTTGCCACAACCCTCCTCCATTAAACTACTTGTGTACCAAAGCTTGAGTACCAATGCTCTGACAATTGGCAAGACAATGATTAGCAGAAATAGGGGAAAAATTCCTGTGTAGACAAAAAGAAAGTAATGTTGGGGTCCCTTCTGGTGCTTCTCGACAGCCCTGTGGAGAGTCGAAATTTTCTCTAATGCGTTCAACAATGTCATTGATCAAGGGGGAGCAAGCTAAGCATGACGTAAATCCTGGGAAGATCTCTCTGCCTATGACTCTCTATGTGTTAGTGACAATATTTTGTGCTCAAGCTTTCAGCGATTTTAACGAAATGAATATAAAACTCTGCTCATAATTGACCTAATTCTTAAATTTCCGCCTCGTCGTCGTACACATCCTTACGATTGATGTCCCAGAATCACTGAAAAAAGTTCCAATTTGAGGTGAGTCTTACTTAGTTTATCTCCAGGCACAAAAGTGTTTTCAGAAGCCCAGTCGGAGTAATAGGAAGCTGTGGGGGCGAAGTTCCATCCCGCGGGTCCTCCCACAATATACACCACGGCGACGGCCACTTGCACATGACTGAGTAGAATCGTGGCTTGCAGGAGATTCAACAATATTGTGCGCGCCATCTTCAAATGCATCTTGCAACCACACTCATCCCAGCTGCATTTTTAAGCAGGTTATACTACAATTAAGCACCACAAAAGAAATCAGAATTGTTGAATCAGCGAAATCACTTAACATTATTATTATTACTGCGTAATACCTGGAATTGACAGTGCTTTTACAACTGAAATAGGCTAACAAAACTGAGTTATTTCAGAAAAAAAAACCAGTGGAAATTAGTGCAGGGAAATACGGTGTTTGTTCGGCAATAATTTGGGTTTGACAGGAGTTGGGCGCATAAATAGAGTTAGTGTGGGCTTCCGAATCAGTGCTGCTCCTAATATATGGCATGTACCTGAAAATGGGGCGCCTTGTATTTTCAGCTCAAATCAATGCCAATCTACACACTTGTGTGCTCATCACTGTTTCACCTCACTGCTCAAAATAAAAGATGCCGCCTTCTTGGTATCGAAGTGAGAGCCTCTACCTCAAAACGGAAGCAACGGAAGCAAGAGAAGTCCATTATGGTTAATCGCCAAGAAGCGCAAAACGCAATGTACACGTGAAGCTGCAATATGAACACTTTCGAGACTATCACTCGAGCCGAAATTATCAGCAGCTCCTACAAATGTGATCGATCCTGCAGCCGCATATTTACATTAATGAATGACTTCTTTCACACCAATTTTTTTGATTCATTGCCCAAGTAGCTAGCCTTCTAGTTGCCTTCATTCATGTCTTTGGAAAATAAATAACCCCTTCCATGTCTTTGGAAAAATACAGGATGTCCTGTCCTGACACACATGGAGCGGTGGTTAGAAAGCTAGAGCACAGTTTTTGGAGCAAGTTGGGTGTCACTAGTTGATGAGAAAAATGATTTCAGTGGTGAAGAGGAAGGAAGAGAAGGGAAGAATTGATCTGGAGAGCAGGGGCTGCTGCGGCTCCATGATGGACGGGTGGGATTGAACTTACTAATGAGTTTTTCAGTTACTAACCTGAAAATTGTTGATTGATATGATACGTCTCATTACAGCCTCACCTCTCTAATGCAACACTTTGTGTTCCTACAACTGGATTTTGGAGAGCTCAATCTGGTGAGGAATGATTCCGTGACACCTTTACATTTGGGTTCCCCAAACGTGTCATATTAGAGAGGTGACAGGGTACTGTAAAAATATTGATTGCTTGTGGTATTTTATCATTACAATCTCACCTCTCTAACGTAAAATTTTACCATAGTAGATATTCCTACAATTGGGCATTTGATAATTCAATTTTGTGAGGGATGATTCTCTGACGCCTTAAAATTGGGGTTCCCAAACATATAATATTGGGTGAGACCGTACTGTACTGTAGTTTGCACGATCACTTGATGAAACAAGTTAAAAATGCTGATTGCTTATGGTATGTCTCATTAACACAAAATATGCACCTTCAGCCTCTCAATGAAAGCTTGATCATTGATGCAATTGGGATGTAATACCTCATCATCAAAAAAAAAGCTGATGCACTTATCAATAATGAAATGTTCATGTGGTGTGTTTCAGAGCACCAAATTAGAAATGCTCTAGTGCCTAGAGCTTCAATACAATGCCTGGAATCGAATACAGATGGAGTTGTTTACTGTCACAACGCGCAGTCAACAACCTCCCATTTTGAAATTGCATACCACTTCGTGGTCTTGAGCTGTCTTTAGATGACCAACTTACACCGTGTCAGGATCTTCCTGTGGAATTGATCATTTGGGAGGATGTATCAAGAAGTTGTCTATGTGACGATTATTTGCGAAGGATTTGAAGTGGAAGCCACGGACGTATTCTCCATAGGTGAGGGATCTGTAAAGAGGGGGGTTCCTCTCAGACAGCAGCTCCGGGAAGGGCTCAATGACGGTATCCTCTATGGGTAGCAAAAAGTTGGGGAAACTATGTCTGCCCTCTGTAGTGTTGGTCCGAGCCCTGTGCATCACGCTTTTGTACTTGGCGTTGCTGATAATCTGCAGAACATCCACCCAAAATTCATTTATCAGCCTGTAGTTCAACACTTTAAAGTGGAATTTTTAATCTGCAATTAAGGTTTAGACTTCTTCAAGTCATACCTTTGAAAATAGTCAAAATACGCAATATTTACAAAAATTCTCCAAAAGACGTAGACAATGACGATTTCCATCTATCTATGAGTAAAAATAACCTCTACTTGTAAATTTTGATTCTGTCCATAACGTCAATTTTGTTAAATAAACAGCGATCCATCAAATTTGGCACTTTCAGACAGGTTTAAAACGGAAATCTAAACCGGATTTAGTTTTGAAAGCTTTGTGTAGATTCCTGTCACAATTCCTGGCGCAGGATCACGCCAAGTTAACGAAATTGACGATCCATGCACATAATCTCGGCTGAATATTTGTTGATAGTTCTCTCTGGCTTAAACAAGAGGGTTGTGAGACAAGACTGCACGTCGTTAAACAACAGAATAGTTCAAAATTTGCAGCTTAAATATTGATGGAAAACTTAATGAAAGTGAAGTCACCTGCAATTGATCTCCCACGTTGACAACGAAGGCATCCTGGAGCGGCGGCACCTGAAACCACTGCCCGTCTTTCAGAATGTCCAGTCCAGGCACTCGGCCGTCTTGTTGCAGCAGAGTGACGATGCTGGAGTCGGCATGGGGAATCAATCCCAGCACGAGCTCTGGTTGCGGGCATGGGGGATAATAGTTGCAGGAAGTTCGGACCCCCAGAGCTTCTGCATTCACACGCTCTCCTAAGACATGCGCCTCCAGGCCCAACGTTACGGACAAAGCTTCCAGGAGTCTGTTGCACAGCTTGAAAACGGACTGGGAGTAGGTATCCACCACTTCTCTGCATCACAATAAGCATTCCTCATTCTCCAGGTTCTATTCCACATTTTATTCGATTCCATTGACTTACGTAGTAAAGCCTTAAATTCAGTCATCTGGGCTTCGTAAAGCCTCAAATAAATATCGCCAATTTCGTTAAATTGGTGAGGTTCCGGTGCCAAAAAACGACAAACATCTACACAATGTAAGCTCTTTAAACAAGGTCTGAAATAGATTTACGTTTCAGGAAGTGCGTCTGTCCTGGTTTTGCCACTTGTAGTAGTGGTATATTGCCAATTTTCTTACCGAAATTGACGTTAAATTGGCTCATGTTTAACTGTAGAAAGCGTTCGACCCAGATCGTCAATTTCGTATGTTCAAAACATTGGCGCTTTTGTAGGTGGGCGCCTTCAAACCTATGTCTATACAAGTTTAATTCCTAGAGTTTTGGGCTGTTTAATATCGTAATTTTGGCTCTCCAACTTGCGCCAATGTAATGAAATTGATGCCCAAGTTTGTTGATCTATTTGATCAACCTCATTTTACTTAAAATAGCGGAATTTCATGACTTTTAGCATTTTCAGTCTTTCAGGACGTGCGGACTAAAACACAATTCTACATCAGTCCTATTTTTGGATCCTTGTGCAGATGAATGTCCCGATTTGGGGCCCCCAGAATTGCGCAAGTTCAACTAAATCGACGACAACCTAATAATAATGCGACGATTATCTAACTAAAATCTGATTATCTATCGAAATTGACGATTATCTAATTAATATTGCAGGATAGATCGCATGTAACTTACCTGAATTGCTCGGGCTTTGATGGCATGCAGGGCTCGGCAAGTTTCTGACGGTCGCCATAAGTCCACAGAACGAGGCGGTCAATCCAGTTGGCCACACTTTTCTTCGTCTCGAACAGTCGTCCATAGCCCACAGTCTTCCCAGGCTTCATGGCGTTCACTTCCTTCTCCTCTGCACTCATTGCAAAGAACTCTTTCGTTACCTTCAGGAACTCTGCCATCAAAGCTGGCGGCACTCCATGATTGATAACCTGCAATTCCTCATAGAAACACACACTTGTAAGGTCTACTTGAAATGTCATAAGTGGACAGTCACTACAATTGGCTGGGGAGAGCAACTGAGAACGACACTCGGAGCAACTTCCTGTCCAATGTCATTACAAGTTGTCAATTTCCTTAGATTGATAATATTCTGGGAGCAAAAAATTGTGACCTTCATCTGCACAAAAATTTATGTTTCAGGCCTCGCGCCTTGAAATGAGCCGAAGTCGTGAAATTGCGCCAATTTAACGAAATTGATGTTAAAATTGTAAAATTGTCACAGACCCTCGAGACACACTTCCCCGGCGGAGCAAGCAGCTAAATCGCAGGGTAATCATACAATCTAGTTGCTGGCTACCACAGGGTAATATGTTTCTCCCGGTGTCTCCACAGTCCCTACATACATACTAAACCGCATGAATGCACTGGGATAACATGATTCCATTATAACCTCATTAAAGCTGTGTAATTGTAATCGCCTTCTCCCACTTGTGTACCGGTCGTCAACAAATTGCCATACTGATTCTAATTCCCATGCTGATTTTAATTACCACGCTGACATGAATTGTTTAGTGCAAAGGCTCTAATTCATAAGCGGGAACGGAGTTGTAAAGCAAGATGTCAAGCCGGCGAACAGGGAAAATCATTCACACATTCAAAGTTTCAATGTTGGCAACACTCAAACCGGGAATGGCAATCCGGGAACCAGAGTAAACGAGCAGCTAGCTACGGAGGCTCTGCCCCTGTAGCATTAGAAACGAAACAAATAGTAAGGAACAGTGGCTCTCTTTTCATTCTTTTAAGTGTATTGGTTTTCAAGTTAGGTACTTCTCAATTTCCTCATAACTAATAGCTTCTGTAGATCTATCGATGCAAAGTCTCCTCCCCGTCGGTCCAGAGCCAATCAATCTCTCCATGACAGTACCTGAAAGAAGCCCCATTCTTCACAAGCCGCAGCCATCTGGGCCAGGACCTCATCCCTCCGTTCGCCACCGTCCAGCAACGACATATCAATGACAGGAATCTGGGAGCTTCCTATCGAGGGACCAGCTCTCTGATCCTCAGGCTGGATAAACCTCGCCGGCACTTCCTTAATCCCTTCTTCCACCAGCGGTTGCACCATCGCCAAGCCTGGCGCTTGCCTTGCGCTCGCCTTTAAGGATTCTAGCTCCGGAGCAGCGTTTACCATAGCTACTAGTGGCATGGCTCTCAACGTAACTCTACACTGGCACCAGCGTGCAGAGGGAGAGCTCAATTGATCGTTAGAAGTCTCTAAAATGTAATAAGACGTGATTAATGAAATTCAGTTCTCACCGACATAAATAGAGAATCTGAAACTAGGGCTTGGGCGGCATCTGAAACCCATGCTAGCTATTCCCATGGTCTTGAATGGACCAAACCTCGTCATCTTATGAACAATTGTAGAGCCACATGCTCTGAAATAGCAGAAACAATTGAAGCTCAGACCTGTTGATCCTTGCACCACTGAAAATCTGTGACTAACAGTGAAAACAAGCTTTGTCAATGTCGAGACGACAGGAGAATAATTAATAAATCAAGGATTAGTTGCAACAAACTCGAAGACTTGTAGAAATTGATTCTAAAGCGCAGACACTTCGGCAGCTGGGCTTGCAGCACTACACTGTAGATCTATTCTCAATGATAGACCAGGTGATTCCGATACAACGCTTCAACCCGGCTCTTCACTCCTCGACTAGCCAACAACAACCCAAAAAAAACACGAATATTTTACAAAACACTTTAATACGTTCTCCAACCTCTCCGTCAGTTTTATTTACTCTTGAATTCAAGTGCCGGAACCATTCGACTCGTGACTGCTGATCGACTCGCAGCCTGCTTTGGGGACAACACACGGGGCCGCAGGCACTAGCTCCAGGTATCTACTGTGCGCTTAAGTTATCACATTATTCTTAGGCAGGGGTCACTCTTGATCACTTTCAAGTGGCGTGACAGGGAGGAATTGATGAATTGGTCAAGCAACGCATGCAGCGCTGGCTGCAAGTAGGCCGGGAAATAAGTTTGGTAACAAGTGGACGTTCGCTGGAATACATAGAGGTGGGTGCGTGGAATGTTTTTTTAGAATATATAATAATACGGTAGCTGCTCTTTTATCTGCTGCCCGGGTCTTTACTTATTACCAATGGGAACAAAATTGATTGATTTCGGCAAACAGTACATGTTCAGGTGTCGATCCGTCCTTCAGCAAGTAACTTATCAGTGTATCGTATCGATCCAGCCAAATGGAGTTGAGTTCCGGCCAGAAACTAGTGCCGCGGTCCTAATTAGATCTAGCGAGCCCATTTTGATATTTCGCAACTATGAATAGCTAGTAATTGTGTGTGAGCTCCTATCGGTGAGAAACAATGCAATGGCTTGTAAAGTTCAGTTTTTCAAAAGCATAACTCGTGCAAAATAGTAGAGAGTTCATTTTTGTCCATGCTTAACTGTTCACCCAGATCTAGTGACAAGAATTTTCCACGTGGTGGAAATGAGAATAACTTAACCACTGTCCTGTGACGTTGAAGATTAACAGTGGGATGGTCCGACCAAGACGCTGTTTACTGATGTTCAGTTGTGGAATTGACTGCGTCGGATCTGCGGATGCGGGTGGCGCTTTTCCCGAGCATCTTCGAGGAATCGTCGAGCATATTTTCCAGGGAACTTGGGAAAGGAGTTTGGAGAGGAACTGAATTACAGGAAAGGTAACAGGCAAGCAGGTATAATATGGGAGGTTTTGCCTCTGAAGCACTACAGTAGGTTGCTAACAGTCAGCCCTCCACAAGTGGTACTAGGGGGTCAGGCGCAGACATTACTCGTAACACTTGTAGAGTATTAACATTTACGGAGTAACACTTACGAAAATTGATCTCGACAGTATGTAACATTTACTCTGTACAAAATAAAATTTATAAGATTTCAAAAGGAGTTATGTAATGTTTAGAAATAAAGGTATATTCACACTTGGTGTTAGGGGTGATGTTTGCAATGTGAATTCAATCCAAAAAGAGGTCTAAATTTGTTCCTAAGATTCTCAGTAACAACACTCTTTAACACAAGCGTGAACATAACTTAAAGTTGAAAGTACAAGAAATATGAGTCATCATTCATTTTAGTTGGCTAAAAGAAAGAATCTATACTAAGTAGTTTGATGAGATTCTTCGACACTCCAAGATCGTACTTGCTTCTAAAGAGCTTGGATATTCTTTATGAATCACATGATGTCACTAGGTTTTTGCTCAAAAAATTTCTTGAAAGTCTCAAGTGGGCAATTGGAAGAAACACTTGTCCTATTTTTTATCCCCTTGCCCTTGGACAAGTGGTTTTTTGCTCATAACTTTTGCATAATTTGTTCATTTGGCATGAAATTTGGAATGAAATTTGGAATGAAGGTACATGTGGTAATTTCATACATTTTTTAATTTTTAAAAAATTTTAAAAATTATTTTACTATTTTAACCTACCCCTAATTGGTGGCTATCTTAGCCATTTAGGAGGAGGAGTCCTATTTTTGATCCCAAAATGCAAATTTGAAGCTACTAATTGGACATGTTGGAGGTCTACTAACATGACAAGGATTGACAATGATTTTTTTATGAAAATAGAAACATGTCAGTTGCCCACTTAAGGCCAAAGTAACCTTCCTTTGCACAAAGCCGCAAAGTCTACAAAGAGGGAAAAAATTTAGTAAATGAATTTTTTGGTGCAATGTGAGTGCAATCTTCTCTAGCAAATTGGATTCTTTATGGAAATTTATTGAATTTTTTTTAAACTACTAAAAATGAAAAGATCCACAAATGGAGAGATCCGTTTTTAGCTATTTTCTACTCCTAGTGGCTTTTGTAGTACTCCGTAGTAGTTTATAGTACTGCACAGTATTGCATAATACTAAATCGATTGTTTAGATCTGCAGGCATCCCAAATTGACGGTTGAGATTTGCAAGTGCACATTCATGAGCAAAATCGATAGTAATCCGTAGTACTACCCGTCCTATGGCCAGAAATTGCATTTTTGAGCCAAAAACGTGAAGTGTTTTTTGCAATCACTCAAATCTTCTTTCAACATCTTTCAATCCTATAACTTTTTTCCAACCTTTTTCAACTTTATCTCTTATCAAAGTCAAATCAATGAAGTAGGAAGCTATACATTTCATATCACTTAACACTTGATAGTGTATATTTTACTAGAGCACAAATCTCCATACACATGAGATTCTCACACTTATGGATGTTACACCAATAGAAGGTTGATTGTATAGAGACAATTGAATAAGGTAACTATCCAAACTTCTTGAGGTAAGAGAGAGAGAAATAACTCCAACATTATATCAAGGTTGGCATAAATTAATGCCTTAGTGCTCCAAATATCTTGATTTTGGAAAATGAACAAAGAATTCAATGGGATGTTTAGACCATAGAAATTCTCATTCATCCAAACCAATGCATGCCTTCTTTTGACTTTTTATATGGTGAATTTGATGAAATTGAAATAAATAATATACATTTATAAAGATATAAGGCAAAATATATAGAAATAGAAAAAATGATTCATCAAGCACTATAGATTATGAATTTATTCATTTAAGGTCCCACCTTAGACCTCGAGAAAAATGAAAAGTGACACCAAGACCACATCCCCTTGGTCAAGGGGAGATTATTTTTATGAGAGTAACATCTATCTATGCATCCCTCCCTTTGGTCAAGTACCAACAATAGGCAATTATTTGACAATTGACTCCTATCCCAAATTAAGTGTCCCATTTTAAAAAAGTCCATGAGATTATGAAACTCTAATTTATTTTACATTTAGAGTTTAAAATCTAGGTTATACAACTAAAAATTTAGGATCTTTTGTCTTTTAATCATTGCAATATTGTATGATTGAAATAATGAAAATCAACAGTGGCAACAATTACAAGGTGTCGCATATGGGAAAGGATTGCGTAGAGCATGCTGAGGAAATACCTACTCACCTTTCTTGTGATGCACATTGTTCAATGTATTCATGATTGAGGCAATGCAAGGCATAGTGGACACTTAATTTGGAGCAAAAAAATACCAAATCAAGGACACTTAATTTGGGATAGAAGGAATATATACATAAGAGCCACTACAAGTGTGAATTTTTCTTTCTTCTTGTTTGAGATTTTTTTTAAGTTAGTTTTGTTAATACTTCAAGGTCCAAGAAGCCCAATTTGGGATGCAAAATGGTATTTTTTGTATATTCAACATACAAGGTGCATAAATTGACATATACAATAGTTACAAAAGTTTCTCTTCATATTGAGCCAAATGCAGTGATATATAGCACTTCCAATTTAGGTCAGTATTGCATCTCCTACATGTCTAATATGTTGCAAAATGAACATGTATTGTGCATGTATGTTGCCATATTTGAATATGATAACATTTAGATATTAAAAGGACCTCCATATAAAAAATGTTAGTTGTTGAATTATCAATACAATGGTGTATGTCTTCTCATATTTTAGTACATACTTTGTATTCTAGAGTAAAATACAAAATTGTATATGAGGTTCCTACAATCCTACCAAACCTTGAAGGATTAAGTTGGTAGCTTGAAATTAATGTAAATCTATATCAACCCTAATTTTAGAGTTTTGCATAGATTGATGTTACAATTTTTGTCATTAGAATTGTGTCAATCTAAGAGAATTGATGATGGAAGTGGCTTGTGGGTGGCTTTTCATCAAATCATTGTTATCTCCTAATTTCAAGTAGGCTATTAATTCTAAATTTATGCAAAAAGTAGTCCCACTAACTTACACCTTGATCCTCAAAGCAATGAATATTCTAAATTCACACTTCAAAACAATTATACTTTTATTCATACTAGTGTGCCCTATATGGTTGCCACAACCCAAAGTACAATAAAAGTGATTTTCTGATTTTTTTTTTTTAATTCTAAAAAACTGTGAAATTCAATAACTTTCACACCATAGATCCAAACGCCATGAAACAAAGTCCATGCACCCCTCTTTGCACAGAGCTTTTCGACAGTACCAAACAGGTAGGTACTCGAAGGACGGCCCTAGAGATCTCGACGTAACTAACTTAAGGTATGGATTTCAATTTAACCCCTAAAGAACTAAGGCACATTTGGGTCACAAATTGTGAGAAACTGCCACTTTAAGGGATAGTGAGAAAAAATGAAATAAAAAGTCTTTTTTCAAAATTCAATTGTAAAAATTTGTTCCGACTAAACTAATGTAGGAATGTATGGAATGAATTTTAGAAACTTTGACCACATAGATTATAAGATTGGAAGATTATAATGTTTGAATTTAGATGAAAAATATTTTTTTTCCTTGTCTAACCAGAGAGGGCCATTAGACTAAAATTCCTCCTAAAGTGAGATTTTTATACTATACATGGGGGGGGTTGAAATTTGCATTTTGTATCATTTAAGTAACATACTTGCCAAATGTCAAAATTATTCAAGGAGTTTTGCACATTCTACTCGGATTGCCGAAGTTGCCCCCAAAATTCAAGGTAGCCATAGCTTTTGATCCAGACACTTGATCCAAAAAAAATTATGTTCTCACTAATGGGGTAAATGTTCACACTTTGTATCTAAATTTTAAGAACATTCTTTAAAAAATCACTTCATACACACCTAAATGATATCAATTGTTTATATTCAATGGTCATTCGGTCCTTTAGGGGTTGAAGTGACTCAATGACACTCTTCACATGTGCTTGTTATTTAGATCATTTATCTTTTATAAAGTACGGCTTATTTAGCTAAATGCAAGACATGATTCTATCACTTGTGTAATCAAATGCAAGGATTCACCCTAATCTATTCTTACAGATTTTTTATCATGATGAAGAAATATAAATGACAAAAGTGTTAACTTCAACTTGAGTTATTTGGAAAGAAGATGGTCAATCTCTTAAAAATAGTGGGTCATTTCACAACTTTAGCACTACTAAGGTTCAAATCATGCAATCTCAAATGTAGACTTGTCCTAAATTTCTGAAATCTATATATATGATTGATGGTGTAGATCACATAGTCTCAAATCTATAATAGATCTAGATTTCTGAAATCTATATCTGTCCTAGATCTCTCTTTTACAACTTAGACTAGATGATTGATCTAAAAAATGGCATATGGAACACATCCATTTTAATGAAATCAACCATGAAGATAATTTTTAACCCATAAACAATGTTGAGGA